>JAODJW010000135.1:15624030-15652404 GCA_026777045.1 Hyperopisus bebe | reverse complement strand
GGTGGTGGTGGGGGTGGGGAGTCTGTCCCATGCGGTATGGGGGGGGTCTGTCCCATGCAGTATGGGGGGGGGGGTCTGTCCCATGCAGTATAGGACACAATGCAGGGCTACACCTAAGGTGAGATGCCACTCCATCATAGGACACATATTCACATACACAATCATACTCTATGACTATAACGGTATGTCTTTGTACTACAGAAATTCATGCAATATGGGGGGGGGGGCATATTCCACACAAACAGCGGAGGCAGAGGTGTGAAGGATCAGTGCTACTCACTGAGCTCCCCTGCCTTCAATGTAAATTACAAATACAAGCAATTTACTATGGTAAAGTGACTTGCCTCTACATGCTGCTACTCCAGTAAATGATGTAGACGAAGAAGAATTTAAGGAAGTTCAAAACTCAATACATTAAATACAATGAAAGCTACTGTATGATGATAACATTCTGTGTTTTAAGATTAGCCTGAAATGCCGTTTTCACCATTGTCGTCACATGAAGCGTTTGTTACTTGTGAACGACTTCATGTCGTCATCATTAATTCATAACATTCTAATTCTGCATTTTCCGACCACTAAAAGCGGGCATCTTTTTAAATGCATTTTTACGATTACTTTACCTCCACCAAAACTGAGACCTGCCATTTACGTTTGTCGGTTATACTGTAAAAAAAAAAAACATTTTGCTCTTAAAGAGACTGCTGAACCCTAAAAGCTGTTGTGTTTAGTATTTCGCTGCTGAGATCTCCGTAGCCAGTAAATAACTGAATTATCAGCTTAGAAATGACAGTGAAGCTGTGTTGTTCTTGTTGAATATTGAATGATACACATGTTGCCTTTGTGTTGTCGCATCTTTTATGGGACCTTATTGGCTGTCTCAAGCTTTGTAAGTATGTTTTTAAATTCATAATTGTTATTGAAGATGCTGTAATCCAGATGGCATTGTCTCTGCAGAGCTGGAAATTTGATGGGAAAATACTGGAGGGGGTGGAATAAAGATGCAAGATTCTTATCCACCCACTGCAGAAGGCCAGTGACAGGGCATCTTTGTCGTGTTAGCATTCTTGACCTTAAAATAATTGTCCCAACATCTCTTTTGCACTGCAGTATGTGAGCTTAAAGATCAATAGCCTAGCTGAGCTACTCAGTAATAAAAACTACTTAGTAACAAATATTTTTAGTATATTATTTTCTGTAATAATTACTTAAGTACATTCAAGCAGATTATACTATGTAGAAAAATACATTTCCAGGCAATACAGGACTTAGATTTTCAGTTCTTAACCCTCGAAACAAATACGCCTAATGGCACAGTACAAATGGTGTATTGGACTGTACAGCTGGGCTTTTCCCATTGGTGGATCTGATCTCACTGCCAAGTTAACATTCAGTACACAGTTCACCTGATAATAATATGAAACCTGCAATCAGAATTTCCTTGAGTTTAAGTTAATTCTTATTTTGGCCTATATGACCTTTGTTCATTGCTGTGGTTTAGGTTAGGCAATAACTGGGATTTTTGGTTTTAGTTTAAGAAATTCACATGCAATACAAAAAAAAACCACTACAGTAAAACCCTTAATTTTTCATGTAAGCATATACAGAAAATAAGTGAAATACCTTTTTATTAAAATTGAAACAATATGACTGTATTTTATTTGACAAGAGAGGCATAGATAATGAATGTTAGCAGCTTTAAATATTTAATGTCTAAAACTTTATTATAACAAAGTTTACTGGTAGAAAATAGGGAAATATAATGCAATTGTGAAGCAATAGCCATAAGAAATAAACTATCAATATTCTATCCATCCATCCAACCTACAGCCACGCAGGGAGCTCAGGAACATATCCCAAGCAGTGTAGAGCATGGGGCAGGGGTACACCCTGGGCGGGATGCCAGGCCATCACGGGGCACGGGGCAGGGGTACACCCTGGGCGGGATGCCAGTCCATCACGGGGCACGGGGCAGGGGTACACCCTGGGCGGGATGCCAGTCCATCACAGACTATCAGTATTGTTTGCTGTTGGTCCCCACTACTAGGGTCATGTAACACATCACTGGGGGACTCAGACAGTTTGAAGAGCAGGGGAAAAAAATAAAGGGGGCACCCCCCCCTTCCCCAGCAGGAGACGGGTTATTTTCCTAAATTATCCTAAAATAATTTCCTTAGGGAAGTACTTTTGGACATCTGCTTCATTCCTAAATAAAGTGCACTGGTCATCATACAATGAGCTAAGGGATATACCTGTTTATACAGCTACATTAGACAGCTTAGCTAGGCATCTAAATTAAAATACATGATATGGCTTGTACCATTACACTAGTTAGTATACTGTATAAAAGCAGTGTACATGTGTTAGTAATAGATCATTGGTGAAACTCAGTCATAGCGACTTTGAAGAAAGCTTGCATATTAGCTAACTCACACACTAGTAGGATGTCAGGTTTACAGCTCAGACTGTTTTATAGCCCCTCTTGACATCAGATGTGAGATTATTTACCAGCAAGAATGGCATTGGAAATTAATATCTTAAACTTTATTGTGGCATCCCTGGCAATCCTTGACTTTATCCTTTAATATTAAATAAAGCCAACCTAACCTAGCCTAGCCTAGCCTAACCTAACTTAACCTATCCTAACGTAACCTAACCTAACCTAATGGGTCCATTTAAAAGAAGGAAAAAAAACAAGATGCAGCAAGAGAGATTTATCTGTTATTTTGCTGGCTGCAGAAGCAAACTGGATGTCACATTATTCTTTCTTAGTGTTGCATTTAAAAGCTGGAGGTATAAATTTTCAATAGCACATTTTCTTGCACAACGGAGCAACTTGAGAACTTTCATTTAATTAAGATGTACAGGAAACTGCATCTCACTGGAAACTGCATCTCACTGGAAGGGCGCCCATCAGAGATATTTTTCTCCAACATAAATGGCGGTAAGTGACTCAGCAGGCAAAACATCAGTGCCTACGATCAGAAGATCAACAGTTATCACCAGTTTAAGCCCCAGGCTCAGCAGGACAGACTCATGCCCTTGGGCCTTTAGTCCCCATTCCCTGGGGCACCACATGCTGACTGATCCTGTGCTCTGACCCCCAATCTTGCTCTTATCTGTATGTATGTCTGTGTGTGTCATGGAGAGCAAGACGGGGCAGGCAAAGCCTATTATTCCAGTGTATCTGTGCTCATACTTCTTCAAATGGCAAATAAAGGATCATTTCAATTTTAGGGGCCACTACGTCATGCCTTCTCACTTGGAAGGGCACCCCAGAGGGCACTTCAGGTTTACCCGATTGTAAGGGCACCTTATATGGCGCTGTGTCACATTTTATCCACTGGAGGGGCATCCATTAGGACAATTCCCCACATTCTAACACATATAGGGACACCCTATATAGCACTGCATCACATTCTATGCACTGGAGGGGCATCCATTAGGACAATTGCCCACATTCTAACACATATAGGGACACCCTATATAGCACTGCATCACATTCTATGCACTGGAGGGGCATCTATTTGTAATTCTTCATGTTTTCTTGCCACCTAGGAGTACCCTTCATAGTACTGCAGCCCATTTCCTGTACTGGAAGGACATCCTTTGGGACACTTAATCATGTAGGGGGGTGACAGAGGTCACTTCATAACAGCACCCTTTTCCATTGGAAGGGTGCCCATAGGGAGCACTTAGACCACTGTAAGGGTACCTCATAGGACACTGCATCACATTCTCTCCAATAGAAGGTTACTCATTAAGACACGTCATCACATTTTCTTGCTCTATAGGGCACATAATTATACAATCTCACATCAAGGGGGGGCCCTAGGCAGCAATCAATCAGGTTTTTTCATGTGAAGGGCAGCCAAAAGCAGCATCATTGCCATTCAAGAGGGCACTTTAGCAACATTTTTTTTTCCAAGCATCAGGGCACAGGGGGACCAGTTGCCCCCCCCCCCCAAGTCTACAAGTGAAACACATGTATATAAACCTCTGGTTTTATGCACCAACTACTGTAAATCCAGTCCATTCCGATATACCACATCAGCTTCGGGGCTAAATGACATCGCTACTTTCCGGGCATCTCCATTTACTGGTTACTGGATTATTTGTATATGATGCTGTATCCATCAATATGAAAAACAAACTTTTTATATGTGGATCGAAAACTTGAACACTGATCTCAAAAGGATACAGCGAAAGAAAATGGCATTAATTAAAAAAAAAAAATCAGTATACTAAGCAAAGACTCATTTTTATATAGTCATTATATATTAAGAGGATTTTGATGATTCTGGATGTCCTTATTTTAAAATAATAGGGGCTCATAATAGTAGGCGTTTATCGTCATCCAAACCGAATCAAAAAATAGAATTCTAAACGATCTGGATGATAAAAACCTTTCATCCTATAGAGAATATAATTGTGTGCCTAAAGTATAATATACTGTGCAGTCTAGCAAAAATACATTGTGCTCTTAAGTATCAATACTGTCAAGAACTAACCACACTGGAACAGAATAGGTGAAGATCTACATGCAAAGCACATTGGGACCAGCTAACAAAATGTGCAAACACTCTTCTGTGTTCAGCTACAGGTAATAACATTAATTAGATCCCTTCTGAACACCAGATCACAACTAGGAAGCTTAGAAAAGAGTCTTAAACTTGTCTGAGACAAACGATGGGAAGGAATGGATTCAAAGTAGCGCTTATAGAGGAGGTCTAGATGTTCCAGTTTATGTCCTGAAACTCTGGTGTAGCCTTCATTGTAGTTGTATCCTCCACAATGATTCCATGTTTAAAAGGAGACTCTGCAGTCTGGTTGTCTTCTGCTGAGTTCACTGAAATCAAGAAGTGGAGCAATCAGACAGTGTAAACATCAACATCCAAAATGATTATGTGTCAAAGATGACTATGGAGTTATAAATAACAATTGTAGCATTCTGAACTACAATCTTACACATATATGCTGTCCTACTCATTCATCAGTCTGTAATTACTCCTGATAGTGTGAAATATCTTCTGTATTCTCACCCGGGACACACATGAACTGAGGCTCCTCCCACTGGCCATTGGGCAGACACTTGATGATAGGATTTTGCCTTGGCAGGAAGCCGTCAATGCAGTAGTAGCGGACCATGGAACTGACTTCATAACGCGGATGTCCTTTGCTAAACACCTGTGTGTTAGGAAGAGTGGGGGGCTCGCCGCAGGAGGCTGTTTAACAAAAAAGCCAGAGAGCAAGTCAATACAAATTTAGACAATGCTTCAACCCAAACAACAAAGATCACACTGAAGACTCCGCCCATAATATGACTACAATAAATGTACTGAAGCCGGTTTCATAAAATTGTACATATCAATGCATTGCAGAAATGGAAATCAATGCAATCCTATCATATATTATAGATACCATGAAAAATACATGAATTGTATTTCATTCCCCATGAGTACCCACTTCATGTCAAGAATTACCTGAGGCTTATAGACGATAGCATGCACTCAAACCCGACTCACCAGTACCCTTTTTGCAAACGTAGGGGAGATGGTAGTTGCAGGGCACATCGCTCCATCGCCCTCCATCATGCCATATCATCACTCCACAGTCCTCTCCAGACAGGAAGTAGCTGTCTGGTTGCCCACTGTACCAGTTCTCATACAGCTGGAAGAACATGTGGCATAGGTTAGTCAGTAGTAGTATTTTTCCCTCTAAAAACGCTCACTGCGGTTACTGGTTAATTTCCAAATATCTGTATGACGCTCAATTTTTTCTGAAGGTACAATAGATAGTGAAACTTGAGCTGACCAAGGGGCTTCCATCAGACCAGTGAAAATCCCCCTCTATGGTTTTGTCATTGAGTCCTATCCACTGATAGTCCCTGTAGTTATCTGAGGAGAGAGACATCGCGATGAAAAGATGCTGTCAGGTGAGTGCTGCAGGAACACAAGATTAGGATCAGACTTCTCACACAAGACATAATATAAAGTTGAGAGAGGCGCGGATCCAGAGGGGGGGCACCCGCATCATGCCCCCCCCTATTTTTCCATGAACAACAATTGACAACATGAAAAACAACGGCACTCGCGCTAGTGGCTGCGCCCCCCCCCCCCTTTCCAAAAATCCTAGATCCGCCCCTGTGAGTGCATTAGAGACTCTTTTACATTTGGGCAACACAGAAATGTGGGCTTATCGCGTACGACATCAGTTTTCCAAGGGGTAAAGAATAACTTGAACTTGTAGATGAGCCGGTCAATGAAATTGTGTAGAGGCGCTGGATTTCTGCCAAAAGGGGTCTGAGACTGAAAAAAACCAAAAGCGTTTTGTTTTCTTACAGTGGGTTGCCAGTTATACAGGAATTTGTCTCTGAAGTTCACACCCACGTAGCTGCACAAAACTACCGGAATCAGCCATGTTGTGTTACACATCATGGGAAAGTATGCAATCTAAACTTTTACACCAAAACAGATTTTCTTTAGCAATTTTTTTTTTTTACAATTTAATAGTATTATCCAATTGCGCTAGGAGACTGAACATCAGATCATAAGACTTTTAGATACATAAGATGCCAACATTTTGGCATTTTAAATATCATATTTAAGTCAGTTTTATGATAGCCATTACATTCACACTGAACTTCACAGTACTTAATAAACTCTAGTTAACTTTAATCAGAGGCCATGATTCCTTAGAGATCTGAAATCCTTGTCTAAAATTATCACTGTAATGCAATTTCTGCTGTTCTTAATAAGGGTCAGACGGGAGCTGTACGGAGCAGCGATTTCTGCCCTACTGTAGATGAAGTCCTGCTCCTCCGGGGTCCAGACGGACGCCAGGTGGCCTCCCTGCGCCCGACAGTGCTGCTCCGCCTCCTCCCAGGCCTGCTGGTTGGTGAACTGTCTGTAGCAGAAGCCCTGGAACTTCTGCCAGCCTGCATCACATGGGGCTAGATCTGGCACAGAGACAGAGATAGACGGAGAGAAACGAGAGAAGGGCAGGGCAAAGAAAAACATGGTTTGCTTCAAGTTCAATGGGAAGATTCATATTTATTTTTTTCTGGAATGCATCATCAATACAGATGCAGTGAAGGACTGCAATAATGCAGTGTATTATTTATTCTATAACAAATATATATTACGTTTTGCTCTGTGTGTGGTATCCCATCTGCTCCTTCAGCTGAATTATTGAAATAATACCGTTTACATCTGTACACTCTACAACTGCTGCACTGCTACTTTAAACTTGGACGCCACTTACATGCACTTTCCCTGTACGATTACCAATAATTTAAGGGGACGCCAAACAGAGGGTACATTACAACCTATATTTCCTACCTAACATAACAAACACTCCACACTGGGAAAAAAAAATGAATGTTGCTCCGTGGGTTCAGGGGGAACGTTACTTCATTTCACTGCGTACTTGTACATGGCTGAGATGGCAATAAAGCTTAACTTGACTTGACTTGGTCCTTGGCGTTCGCCTCCCTTGTGCCTCAAGGACCGAGGAGGACGGCACAATTTATTTGAAAATTTGAGCATCATCAGATATTATCCTGGATGCTCAAATGGCTGCACAGCATGCTTCCTATAGGTTATCAATTTCACAGAAGCAAGTCATTAGCTAGCGACGTCGCTGTGGTACCATTCATGTGTCACAGCTGATAAAGTTACTAACTGCAAATCTATTACTTCTGCATGCATCGTATGGTGTTAGAATAAACGTGCACCCTGTAACTGTAAGGAGTGATATCCACAAATCAAGCACTGCAAAATGCTTCTCGAAGAAACTGCATGATTGACAGTATCGTGAGGTGACATACCATAGGCGGGATAGGATATGTGGTAGGTTGGATGTCCTACCGAATCTTCCCGAAGGGTGCAGCGAGAAATATTTGCGCGAAATTTTTATCGGAAATGTCGGAACAGTGTTGCTTTTTAAAATACCGTTAAAATACCATATATGCCTGGACAGTATAAATGTAATAAAAATTAGACACCGCCAAGGCTGCTGCTGGCTGGGGCTGCAGCAGTGAAACTTTTTGCTGCCTGTTTTTATTGCTGTTGAATAGCGGATGGCCAGATTTCCTGGGACATTGTGCGTCATATTTTGGTATCAGGGAGCTGCTGCCAATTTGTGGGAGACTCCCGTAAGCCTGGGAGAGACTCCATGTATGTTCTCCTGACACCGTTTGGAAAAAGGCCTCCTTTGTGTTTGCACTACACATAGAATTCCCAGCAGATGTGTTAAAGAGTTTGGTAGGAGTAAGAAGCTACGAAGCACTAATGTAGGTTGCTAAGGGCGTCTGCCAAATGTCACAAATGTAAACAGCTTCGCACATTTCTACTTTTACTTCAGATACGTGTCTTAATCAGCAGCAAGGTACTGTATCATTTCTGAAGAGAGCACAATGAGTAGTGATGTAAGCAGCAGAAAATAAGAAGATGGCATCTCACCAGTCTGACAGAGGTGCCCCCCATAGGTCGGCAGGCAGAGACACTTTGCAGACGCCCCCTCCTCGACACATGTGCCTCCATTGGCACAAGGATTCCTGAAGCAGCCACCTGAAACAATCAAGACATTTCAAGAGATTACTGGAATCAGATAACTGGATCATGAAATGTCTTCCAAATGGTTTAATCAGTGTGTCATTATTTTGTACCACTGAACAAGAAAATGAACATAAATTGCTATAATTTGTAGGTGACACAATGCCCTCACACCTCAAAAGTTGGGGTTTTGAGTCTTATCGAACATTTTACAATATTAGTTAAAGTTCTTCTATATGACCTAACAAGTTGTTTGGGAGTATCCACTGCTCTCTCTCTCACTTCTAACAGAGTATGCTATGCTAGTTATTAATCATTCCCACTGAACAAATTAAACATAATTTTCAGTCGCAATGAAGCTGTCCTAGAATCAAGTGCTGTAAAAGGGTGAAACAGTACCCACTTCTCTTAACTCCTTCAGATCTTCAAAAAAGTCCATGCCACCACGAACTATGCGACATCAGATGAAGACTGTAAGATAAGTCTGGAAATAGCTGAGGTGAAGTTGACCCCGATTTTATTGGTGTGAAGGGAGACCGGTTAAGGTTTGCAGGCAGCTGCAGTGCGAGCAGCTGGAGGGTTATTTGAATGCCAGTGGGTCAATGGTTTGACCAGGGCTAAAGGAATGATTGGGGTAGGCAGGTTATTATCCTCCTCTGGAGAGACTGATTCTAGTAGCTTCCCAGAGAGATTAGAGCTCCGAGATACAGACAGTCACCCTGGCACAGGTGTAGTGCCAGCAACAGAAAGATATGCATGGAGGGCGGAGGATTATTCAGGGATTGAATGGGATGCTTCCTGCTGCATTCTGAATCTGCATCTGAGTCCAGCGAAACAGTGAGTACAGTCGCATACTCTAGCTGAAAGTGTGTGAGTCAGTGGGAAGTGGAATATCCAGAACGGATGTGGGTGTTGTGGTGAAATTTTCTTTTTGGTCGTGGGAAGTTGGCTGACTGCCTACACTAGTGGTTAGTACAGATTCCACGGTATATCCAACTGGGACAATAGTTGTAGCTGGGTTTGGGGTTCTGGTGTGATTTAATCATAAATGATGTGGAGCTGGAATATTCGTCATCAGGTTCTTCTGGAAAAGACCCCGAATCCATTAGTTGCCCAGGCTTTCCAGGAGTTTGCAGAGAGGAGTGATCAAGGATTCATGTCTTACGATAATTTCCTACGCTCCTGTCAGGGCGTGATATCGCAGAGGCTTTCGCTTCAGGTGTCTTATCCAATTCCTGCTGTGGTTCAAAGTGGCCCGACCCAAATGGAATGATAACTTCTGGTATATGGTCACTGGGTCTACTAGCTTCCACCTCTACTGCCTGATAGGGAAAGGTTGGTCCAACCAAAGTAAAATGGGATAGATGTGGTCATCAAACTGATGGTGACATCATCAAGTTGGACATCTTTGTGGGCCCCAGGCAATTCGCAGGACCTAGACACCAAGGATGTGTATGAAGAACTCTCTGTAACTTCAACAGGAACTGACCCAAAACCTGAGATACCTCCAAGGTCAGCGGAGCCAGTGGACGGTTCTATTGCTGCATGTCCTGATGTTTCCACGTCGTCTGTCGGAGCAGATGAGTCTGTCCACATAATGCCGAGTGGTTTCTGTTTGGATTCTGCACCTGTCAGCAATAAATTATACGCTTATTAATGCAGACTCTTTCCTGCCCTACACTGGGTGTGACATTATATTCTAGGTGGTAATGAAGACTACATTATATGCATTCATTCAAGCTCCTTTAGCTGTAAATGCCTATTTTCAAAAAACTGGATAAAGAGAAGTGACTCACCAATAATTAGACGATATCACAACCCTATTAATCTCCTATTGTCCACAAATTACATTCTTTAAACATAAAACGCTCCAGGCAAAACCACTTAAATCCACAAAGATGTGATTAAACAATGAGAGGTGCGACACAATGTTTACCTTTATGCGTTAATAATTTTACCTGCAAAGATGTCAGCAGGTCGACTTTGGTGGGAAGATATGACTGGATCAAAGCTGCCAAGAAAAATCCCCTCAGAATCGCCTGACCCAGTGGGCGCTTCCAGAAGTCCATCCACAGCACCCTGACCCGCCTGCTTCGCTGGAGAAGAGGAATCTGGCAATGCAGCACCAGACCGTTCCTGTGCAAAGTCAGTCCCTGATGGAGATGTAGCCAAAATGTCCATACATATAACAGCACATATCACTGCTATTAAAAAAATACAAATATTATAAACAGAAAATCACAACACTAAACCAATGGATAGGAAAGGTAATGCAAAGAATAAAGAATAATGTGCCCAAAATTCCGTGTGAAACTAGTAACTAGCTTTCCAGGATATACAGAAGATATAAATTGCAACAAATCTTTTTAGGAAAATTTTGAGGGAAAAGGTAAGGAGGTGAGGAACATGCACTGACAGTGCATTGCTGCACCCACCACAAGATGAACCTCAGCACCACACCAGTAAGAATGGACCAGTGTGAGTTTTTTTCCAGTGGCTGTAGTGCCAATCCTGCCACCAAACCCTAAATTTCCCTGTAAGTTGGAGGACCTCAAAATTTGAGATGCTGATTCATTTTTAAATAATTTATTTGAAAGGGAAATTCATTACAACATCTATAACCCATACCAGTAGAATAATCCATAGATCTATCGAGTAGGAAAATGTGAATTCAAACTTAAGTGTTAAAAGAATTGGGGGTTCTTGAAATGCCAGAGTGCTTTTGGATGGAGTTTGGGCCTAAGAGAAAGGAATTACTGTGTTTTTCACATTTACATTTTACATTTTTCATTTTTACATCTATATTAATAGCATAGTTAAAATTTTATTATACCTGGAGAAAATACAGATGACCCACCAGATTTAGACGTCGGCACATAGTCCAGAGTGACAAAAGATTCTGTCTTCTGAGTTGGCAAAGTGCCAATGTTCCTGATTTCCACTCGGGCTGAGATATTGTCCTCTCTATACACAGCTTTAACTTCATCCAAAGTCACTGCTGATTTGGCAGGAGAGAAGCTGGCAAGTTGCTCTGTAGTGCCCTCTGGTGGAGCATCCACTGTGGTAGACACCAAATCAGAGAACTGTGCGTATGGCCCAGAATTTACGTTCATATCTGGGTAAGATTTGGCAGTCCCAGAGGTTTCATTAAATTCTCCTAAGATGGCCTCTTCATATTTTATATCTTCCTTAGAGATGTCAAAAAATGGCTTTGGGCTGCTAGACAGTAGGCTTGTTTCTTGCTGTCCATGAGTGATTTCAGCTTGGGGAAAACTAGGCGTGACTGTCTTCCCTTCAAAATGTGCCCCTGAAGTGTTATCACTGGGGCTGGAACTGTCACCTGAATGTTCAAAATCTGTACCGCCTATGGTTTGATTAATTTTAGATAGGATCTTATTGAGTTCAGTGTTGTCACCAGGAACCGTAGATGACGTTATCGGATTATCAGAGCCCAGATTTGTCTCAGGTATCGGTTGATGAATGGAGTCACCACCAGTCATTTCAGATAGAAGTACAAGATCACCAGTTTCCAGATTTGTCTCAGGCATATCCTGATAATGTTTGGAGCCAACACCAGTCATTTTAATAAAGGATACAATAGTACTGTATTCTAAATTTGTCTGAGAAACCTGCTGATAATGTGTGGTGTCACCAGCAGTCATTTCAGATAGAAGTGCAAGATCACCAGATTCCAGATTTGTCTCAGGCATGTCCTGATAATGCTTTGACCTATCACCAGTCATTTGATTAGGGGGCTTAATACCAGCATATTCAGGATTTGTCTGAGGAAGATGTTGATTATGTTTGGAGTTAGCAGACATTTCAGACAAAAGTAGAGGATCACTGGATTCCAGCTTCATTTTTCGATAACTTTTCGAGTTACCGATAAGCATTTCAGGTGATATAGGTGTAAGAACTTTCATATTTGTCTCAGCCAAGGGCTCATAGTTTTCGGAGTTAATGGCTCCTTTCATAAGGGCTTTGGCATCATTGGACTTGGGTGCAGGGGTACCAAGGTTCTGGGAGTCGGTGGGGGAAGGCGTGTCCACCAGAGAAGTTACGGTGTGCAAATTCATCATTGTTCCTTGGTCTTCTACCTGTCCACCAACGTGGCCACCACCGTTTAGCTGATTCTCCTGACCCAAGACGATCTCCTGCAGGGGACCCATCGTTGTCATTGTCCCTTGATTTGTCTTCTCTGGCTCAGTGTCCATGCACTCCCTCGAATCATCAATCGGGTAACTCCTTAGACCTGTCCAGGGAAAGAAAACATTCACGTAAATAAAATCGTCATCGTCATTTACCGTTATAAATGACTTAAACATACTTCTCAGCCACACTATTACACTACCTTGGAAACAGTAGACACTGTGGAGCGTGTGTGGCTCAGGGAAGCTTGTCTGGTTGCTAAAACGGTAGATGGTCTTGACACCAGGTGTGGAACCTCTACAGCTTTCTCTTGAGTCCCCTACCGGGTATCGCACACTGCCATCGGCAAGCCAGCCAGGACTGCAGTGGTGGAGACCATCGTTCCAGGCAGCATATACCTGAGCCAGTGTAGCCAGTGTAGCCCCGCCTGCCTGACAGTATTCTCCGGCTTCTTTGAAGGTAAGGTGCTGAGGAGTACAGCTGTACAGGACTTTTCCTACAGAAAAGAACATCGGCGGCATGAATTAACATAATGGATTTACAGTCGGGCCCGTCACAGATAATATTACAGGGCACTTCTGCCTAAGACACTTGATACAGCAATAGGAATCACTGAAAACCTATTGAATAAGGCTGAGGTTTACCAATAATATAAAACCACCACAGGTTTCATACATCAGATCAGATATCTAGGAAGTATAGATGAGCTATAATTAGCAGGAATTAAGTACTTGTTAGCTTAGCTTGGTAGAAAAGCAACCTATTGGAGAGTTAAGGTTTGTTTTATGTACCATGCTAATAATAAAATGTCATTTATGGTCACCTATTTCCAACCTGTAGCCTGACTGCAGTGCAGCATTATTCAACAGGACATTAAAGCGTATTTTAGTAGGTCACATGTTATAATGTGAACATTTAAATCTATTAAATAAACGGATAAGGGTTCCTGTGATGTATCAACATGGTGAAAGAGGCCATATAGTCCCATTACCAGTGATGTCCTCCACGTAGCAGTACACATCCCAAAGCTCCGAGGGATCCCTCGCTGTGTAATTCCACGTCACTCGTTCCTTTTCCTTGTCTCCAAAACAACCGTCTTCAGGGGACTGAGTAGGATATCTACAGAATGAACACACAGTTAGGATTTTCTCATAAGAGTTACGGGCGTGTGAGAGAGATACTTACCAGGAGTGAAATTTAACTGCGTCAATTGTAGTATTATGCTACAATTTGTGAACACAGAACCTTTTCCAGTCCTGTTACTTTTGAAGCACAAAATAAAAATGAAACAAACATACTTCTGTGTCCACCACACTAGCAGCTGCTACTGTCTTACAATTACGTCTTCAGGAGATGCTTTTGTCCAAAGCGACATACATTTGCGACTCTTTGGAGTGATTAAGGGTTAATGTAATTTGCAGGTTGGGGTGGCACCATGGATGACTGCTGTGAATGTTCATGTTCATGTTCCACCTGCGTTGTGATGGGTTTCCTCTTGCAGTCCAAAGACAAATAGTCTAAATAGGTTATTTGGCATCTCTCAGGTGCCTGTGATGTATTTGTGCATGTATCCAACAATGGACTGGCATCCTACCCGGGCTGGACCCCAGCCTTGTGCCATATGCTGCTTAGGAGCCTACAGGCTTCCCCATCACCCGGACCACGGTAAGCAGTTAGAAGATGGATGGGATTTGTTGGGTTCATTCCAGGAGTTTATATCCACAATACAACACGCAAGGGAAACAGCTGACCTAGCATGTCACATTGGTAACACCGCAAAGGAACAAAGTAGGTTTGCTTGTGTCCACTCTCTGGTACTCACCGGACAGTCTGATCGGACAGCCAGCCCGCAGCACATGGCTCAGGGCTGCTTCGATAGCCTGCTAGGAACTGGGCTGGGGTGGCTATTTGGGCCCCAATATCCTCACACACGGTCTGGGCCTCCCGAAATGAGAAGGCGTGGAGGCCGGAAGCATGCCGGTAATGAAAAACCACTCCTGTTATGAGACACGCACAACAGATTTGCACATAAGTTTGCACAGCTGGCCCTATGAACCACTACTCACTTTCCGTAAATGGCTTCATTGGCACTGATGACAGCCTGCATTGTGTCGTTAAATAGAACATTGGTAGCTACAGATGTCAAAATGTCTACCAATTAAGAGAGAACATTTATCCTAATAAGTCACTGTGGTCTATAAGAGCCTTGGATTCATACTTTCTGAATGCTGTTATGGTAGCATGATCTTTCTTCACGCCATGTCTGCAGAAGGCTTCCTTTCTTGGCATTTTGCATTCGGATAATGAGTCCTGTCTCAATGTTAACACCCACCACAGTGCAATGGTCATCATTAGTGCACCCTCATTCCACAGTGACCCACACTGTCATTACGGAGTAAGTCGGTTGGCTTGTTGCCAAGACAACCGCCTCCACATTTTTACCTTTGACCTTGACAGGTACTTGGTCGTAGGAGTCCTCCAGGCCCTGCTGGGCCATGCAGCGATAGACACCCGAGTCGCTGTACCGCAAGCCTTCCAGCCTCAGGGTGAGGTTGGTGGACGAAGAGAAGTAACCTGGCAAAGAGGCGTGGCCTTTGTAGACTCCGCTGACCTTCACCCTGCCCCCCCGGGCCACCAGAATCTCTGTCTCCACGCCGGATGACAGCACGCTCCACTTGACCAAGGGCAGGGTGAGGACGCCTCGGCGGCCAAAGGCAGCGGGAGTCTCTGCTAATGACACTAAGCATGTCAGTGTAATGGAGCTCCCCAAGATGGCCGACACAGGTGGACCCTTACTGATGGTCACCCTCAGGAGTCTGGAATTATCTATTTGATAGGATATAAAAAGAAAGAAATAATTAAGATTTTGCTATATTTCAACTGCTGAAAAACATGAGCGTATTATTATTATTATTCTGCATTATTATTATAATGTATCTGACCATTTTTATCATATGCAGAACCTTGCTGTATTCTGTACAACGGTTATGCTGTGGTTATTTATGCACAGTGGACCCAAAGATATACATCATATAGATTCATCCAAAAATGCAAGTCACCAGATTCCTGGTCGGGGACAGAAGGGGACGTCAGGGAACAGATGGCACAGAGCAGCAGTAGAGAGAACATTCCTGATCTGCAAAAAAAGAAAGGACAGGCTAGATGTAATAGACCTGCGTGCTTCTAATAGCATATATAGGGTTTGACAGATAGGGGGCGGGAGAAGGTCACTTCACATCCGTGTTGAATCGTGGTAATGAGAATGTGCAGCTCATTAAAGGCTGCTGAACTCATAGGAGAGAGTCTGATTATGGGGGGGGGGGCATACCTTAATAAATGAAATACAATACAAAGGTCTATTTATTGGAGGGGATAAATTAATCCAAATATTGGGAGGTACATATCACCCCCAGTTCCGACATACCTGGGTTCAAGGTTATTGTGACACACGGGCAAAGAATTAACAGGTTGGAGTTGAGAACAGATTTTAAAAATTTAAAGGAGTATGGTATATGGTATATGGTATAGTGTATACTTCTTAACAAATCTCAGGATGAAAAGATAGATGGAAGTGGCCATGAAGCAATAATAGAGGTTTCTCCCATGGTAATGTGTGCGTGTTAATCCACTGTTTTATCTTAATTTAAAATTAAAAGCTCTTCTGTACGGGGAGAACCTCTGTCCCCACATGGGAGGTATTTCAAAATCTCAATTCCTCAATCAACTAGACAGCTGTCCTTTCTACAGTTCATTTCTTAGTATAGTAGTGTAGTTTATAAGAATCGTATTTTATCAGAATAAGGAAATCAATACTTTTTATTCTACTATAAATTCTGCATGGAACTATAAAATAAATCTAGTTGTTACTGCATTGTAGAAAAAGTGCTTATAAATAATGAAATTAGCAAAGGGTAAGAGGCATAACAGATTATATGTAGAAACTACAATCAAACATTCAAATTAAACTAGTGGTTAGTGTAAGTATAATACAAAATCTGGATACACTCAATCCTATATTGCATTTAGTTGTGTTTCCTTATAACTAAAAAAGAATTAATGTTCCCTCTGATCCAAAAATATCCAGATAATTATAGGATTTGTTTCACTTTTTAATGAAGGGGCTTGAGGGCTGGTTGTCTTGGGGGCCGTGAGTCAGCTGGATAAGAGCAGCACGTCCCTCCTGAATTCCGTTTCGCGCTTCCCATTAAGAACTCTGGCCTCTCTCCTGAACACCAAGACACCACAGACGTGATTCCTAAATACCCTCATACATATTACAAGCTGAAAAGGCTGCTTTTGTTTTTGTGTTCCACTGCTCTCTTACGGTGGAGTGGGGGGCTCTGAGCCTTTGAATGCCTGGGGAGATTCTACTCCACTGGACCCTTGAGCAAGGCCTATGACCTGCAACTGCTTTGCTCTGAGTTATGACGTCATTCTATATCCAGCCCTATATGGAGGTATTCCAACTTACAGGGAATGACTTGCCGGCAGGATTGGCACTCTAGCCACTGGAAAAAAAAGAACCTCACACTGGTCCATTTGGACTAGCGTGGTGCTGAGGTATCACCTGCCTCATAGCTGCACTCAGGTTCTCATCCCTAAGGTGGTTTGTCATGTGGTGGGTGTGGCAATGCGCTGTAATCAGTGCATGTTTCTTACCTCCTCTGTTTTGCCCAAGCCTCCCATGCAACCCCAAAAAGGGAAGCCACACACCCGAACAAACACCCCCCCCCCACCCCGCATGGCCCCTGGATTTGTTTGCCCTCCTCCCCAGAGAGATTCTCACAGCGACAAACCTCACACAGAAAGATGCACAACCTTAACGCTGAGTATCCCATAACAACTCGCTGCAATAGACACAGAGCAGTTCTTGGGATTCCCCTTCAAAAGCTTGAGCAACATGTGAAAACCAGGGCAAAGTCATCAACATTATATAAAATTCAGGGTAGATGCACCTTTCTACTTTAGCTTCAAGATTTCTTTATCGATGCTTTGCCTCCTTTGTCTGTCTGTCTGTCTGTCTGTCTATCTATCTATCCCTCACACGGCCAGGAAAATTCACAAATGTATCATCCCACCTTTCAAAGTTCATTAATTTCAACCTGGGGAGTCGTGGAGGGACTCAGTGGCTGCAAGTCATGGGAGAAGATGAAGGTGAAGCTGGGCTGCCCAGACAGAGAGTCTTTTTTCTTTCACTTTTCAGGCTAAAGCTGAAAAAGTCACCTCAAACTAAATATTCTGACACCCTGGATGAACTTACGCCGCCAGCACACCGAGCTTTTCTCTGTCCCAGCTGGGCACCTGTTCTTCTCTTTCTCATTCTCTACATTTCTCATCCTCTGGCTCCTCTTTTCAGCAGGTTTTTTTTTTTTTCCCACAGCATAGACAATTTCTCTAGGCAACAAACATTCATCGCATGGAAAAAAAAAGAAGAGGTGCGAGGAAAGACCCAGAAAGTTTATAATGCTGGGGTGTCGCTGAAGGAGCACATGCGCAGGTCTGCACGACAACCAGCTGAGGAGTCGGAGTCACGCGGAGACGTGGCTCATTTGCAGTCTCTGCCACAAGCTGACAGGGCAAAACAAAAACAGCTGCTGAACTCCTCAAGGGCACAGGGACAAGGCGACAGAAAGCCTAAGACAACATTCAAGAGAGCAGAGCACACCATCAAACTGAAACCATTTTGGAAGGGCTGCTATTTACGAATATTTACAATACCGTCGACATTATTAATAATTAGTCTGTAGAAATACAGGATTTAGATTTCTTTTAAAGAGCATTTTTTCTCTTTTTCTCTTTCTTGGAGGCTCATTTGGTGACCTGGTGGCTCCCTTATTAGAAATATAGCCTGACATTGACCCTTTGTGTTTTGAGTTCTCCCTGTGCTTGTTGTTATGGTTACGTGACATGGTGGCTCTATACTGCCCAGAAGTGTGCCAGCCTGTGCCCTGTGATGGGTGGTGTCACCTACCTCATGGCCTGTGTTTCCTGAGACGCACCACAGTCTTAAATAAGCAGTTATGGAAGATGAGTGGGTGGATGGATTGATGGATGGATGGATGGATGGATGGATTGATGGATGGATGGATGGATGGATGGGTGGATGGATAATAGCTCTGGCTTTTAGAAACAAAATCCTACATATTTCTATGATATTTGACACAAGAGAATTAGGATAAAAATGCACTAACAATAGATTTCATAACTGGAGTCACTCATGAAAATGTGAACCAACAAATATTATGATTTTCAAACAAAGTGAATGTAAAGGCTGCATTGTCAAACCCTAATGTGTTTCTACCTATTAAAGAACGGCAGACAGAGATGCAAAATCAAGAACTGATAAAATAAAAATACCTCCTGGCATGCAGGACATTAAAGAAAAATGGAGGACCGCTCCCAAAGCTACAGAAAGCAGTCAGTGCTTCCACTGTCAGTTCATGTCTTACATTATCAAAAGGGAGCAGAACTGAATATAACATCACCAGCTCTTCACCTTCTCAAGGGCTTTCTCAATAAACTTTGGTGTGACGAGCAACAATGTGACTCACCAAAGTATTCATGTGTAACCAGTCTGGTTCCTTGCTATAGTATTTAGCTAAGGAATGAAATATAAGGTTTTGCACTAAAGCTGAAGTCCAGACCCAGTATTATGCCTTATCAACACCAACCTTACCTGGTGTTATGTTGCTAGTGATAGTGATAATAAAGAAAACTTAGCAACTCCATAAATATTTTGTCATATTTAGCTGAAGTACATATAATCTGAACTACAATAAGGCACAATAATACAGAAGACAATCATGTCAGATACAATAATGCTAAGTGAAGCAGACCAATCGCATCAAAATAAAATCTGATTACCAGCAGTCTTGCTCCTGTGAAACATTTACTGTCACAATCAGACTTCAAGACCATGAAGTGAAACAGATTTTGTTCAAAATTAGTATTTTCAGAGAGAGCAAAGGATATAATTCTTATATATTCAGAAATGATAAAACATCATATTAAATTCAATAACAGTTTAAAAAAACCTCAATGACACTATCATAGTACTGCTCTAAGGAAGAAAGATATTTGCTAGAAAGGTAAAGAAACACGGAGACTTTAGAAATTCAGCTGTCAATCAGTTCTCATTTTAGGTTTCATTTCAGTACAGTCCTTTGTATTCAGAAATATGACATTTTATATCAAAAAAGCCAAATCTCGACCTTTAAAACTGGTGTATATGTGACATAATCAGTTTTCAAGAGTATTGCTCAACATACCATGATTATGCACAATTGACCTTTACAGAAGATTTTTTTCTTCTTCAGGAGTTCCCCTAAATACAAGTTATAATTTTCATTAATGACACAGGGCATTAATAAGAATGCAGTGTGCAGATTAAAGCTTTCTCAAAATGGAATCACCACTAAGTCAATTTCCCATAGGCCTTGCACTAATTGCATAACACCCATATCACTGTTAAAAAAAGTTAATTGCGTTGGTGTTTAAATATATAAAATTGCCTGGAATGGACATATGGTCAATAAGTTAACAGACTAAAGTTTTAATTTTTGTCCAGCAGACAAAGAACTACTTTTCTCATGTCATCAGTATGAACAAGACTATTCTCTTCCTGTTTTAAGGTTGCTTAAACAGCAGAACCAGAACCATATCAGAACAATCGAATCACAATAAATGCTCTGTGTAGCGGCAGACTAATGGCATCATCACATGTTTTTAGGCAGGGAATACAGCAATGTACAAATTTCCACACCACTATAGCATAATCGGACACTAAACTGTACAAATTTCCACACCACTATAGCATAATCGGACACTAAACATAACAACAAGAACAACAACAGTAATAATGTTATTATTATTGTTTTGCTGTTGTTTTTGTTACTCCCAGACCACTTTTATTTGATCAAAATTCTGTATCTAACCTCACTCTATAAAATGATGCCGGTCTTTCATTAGAACGTTACTCAACAAAATTGCTTTTGGTGTTGTTTTTTGGGGTTACTGTCAAAATCATTGCTATGTTTTGGGATGATTTAATTGCTGCTTGTGGTTATATTTTTACAAGTGGATTTATTCATTCTGTGGGTGATTTCAGCTGAGGGAGCCAGTACCAAAGGGAAAAAGTAGCAGTGGAACAAATCGTCTTACAACATAAAGGAACATTGACTCCAGATCAGACCGAAAGGAAAGGGCAAGAAAATAAATGTACGTAATGTACATCAATGTTTATTTCATGGTTTGATAGCTATTACAGTGATGTTGTGTATTTAAAAAATAGTGGTATGAGTTATATTAAGGTTATCATGTTAAAGGTGGCAGTTAAGATATAGCCATCGAAAATTAATGTTTGGTAGTCCATGCTCCCCCTTCATGGGCGGAGTTGAATGCCATTTTATTAACTGCACGTATCTCCCTCTTCCCCTTCAAACTAAACCCGACAGTGGGGGGCAGTCCACCCTTAGTCAATTGAGTTGAAATTTCATTATGTTCTATGCTGGAACATTGCATATTTGCATAAGAGGTTTGTTGGTAATCTATAGGAAGACAAAATAATAGGCCTATATGTTATGTGCGTGTCAGATACATGCGTTAACACAAAAGGTACGCAAGATGCATTCTTTTCCCACCCCTCGAATGCACCATCAAACTCTCCATGGTGTTATGGGTACTTATGGTGTATCAAAGTCATTATATTCAATTTTCTAGTCTTCTTTTTTTTTTTTTTAATCGATTTATGAGTATCTCGGAAGTTAGATGATTGGTCTAAGCATTTAGCAACTAATTTACAAAATGAACGAAATGTCAAGAAAGATGAAGTACAGTGGTCCCTCACAATTCATCAAGCACAAATTGAGCATCTGGAACACCACAGCTTTCTCAGACAAAGAAACATGAAACTTTTATTCCTACCAAATGAAGGTAACTTGCCAGTTCTTATAACTACCCATAGGGAAGTATAGGCTGCTTGTACATTTATGGATTTTCTTATGAACAATGCAACTAACATGCAAATTAGATTCCAAATTAGACTCTTTCTAGAATTCTGCCTAAAGTAGAATCTAATTTCAGTGTCAAAAATTGAATTTCCCCTTGTGGGTACTCACAACATCAAAATAACAGGTTTTTATCACATTTTGGGGAATTTTGGTCCCCACAATATAATGTATAACTGGACCACACACACACACACAAACAATACTCAGCAAAAGAATGCAGTACCTAGCTTGACCAATCAGGGAGTACCGTATTTAACTTGCATTGCATTGTACCTTATAGCACTACACTCCATATGTAGCATATGAACAGGGTGTCACATATGCATTTGAATTTCATTAATAGAGCAAAATAAGTACATTTAACAAGCCTACATGTCAATGACAAAGATAAACATAAGTCAGTCCTACATATTGTTCATATTATCCAATGAAAGAAATAACATTTCAATCAACATAACAATCAACAGTTATTTTCAGAAAACACGTTTGCTCGGAAAACAGTCAAGGGCAAAACTTAAGACACAGGATGAGTATTTATTTGTTGAAATAATACATTAGGTGTACAGTGTGATGACCTCTACAAATAGTCAACATCATAAAATATGTGTACATCCTAGTGCACCGTTAAGTGTCGTATATCCCGCAGCGCAGCCTGAAAAACACACAGACCATCGCACTAACATGGAACTACGGACCTTCTTCTGTATGAAAAGCAAAAAAAAAAAAAAAAAAGCGCAAAGTGTTTTTTGAACTTTTCAGATCATGAACTCGTTAAAAAGCAATGGCACTTTAGTGAAAGACGATAAAATCCAGCTTACCTTATTTCACACTTGAAGAAAGTCTTTTTTTTACCTTTCTTGTCGGTATTTTCTTCTCTTCAAAGGAAACGGTAAAGCGACCGGCAGCGCACGATAAGCAAGTCAATGCAATGTAAGCCACCCTTTCGGCGACGAGAAGAGGTAGGCTACCAGGAAAGACCTTTGCTGTCAGTGTGGACGAGGGCGAAAGAAAAGACGCGGAGACAGAGAAGGCGAGGAAAACATCCCTAAGGAGCCGATATCGGGGATTCGCCAGTATTTGTCTCACCGTGGATGGAAAACAAATGGGGATGACACAGGGCGGTGAAAATAATCTAAGCACATCACATGCATCTGTTTGTAAACATCGAGCAGGGTGGATGACTCGGATTCATCTTAGATAGAGAATGAGGCATGCAGAGGGTGGCAAATTAAGACGTTACCCAGGTCATACCCTCAATGTTAAAAGATGTGCAGACACGGCGGCATGTTTGATACGTCCCTCTGCGTAGCCTGTGGTCTGTCAGTGTCCTCCTCGGAAGCCGCAGGTTAATGGTTAAATTACAGTACATGTGGGATTTTTGTTATCGAGCTGGACAAAAAAAGGACAGACCAAGTCTGCCCAAGAAAGTGTTACTAACTACGGATCAGGTCAATGGTAGACCAGAACGGGAGAAAGTGGGGTCTTATGAGAATGAAGTGCTACGGCCAATATTACCGTGTACAAAGTAAACTATCGAAAACAAATCAAACTGTTTACCAAAAGCGGGACACTCCACTCGACCAAGATGCTGACTGTACTTGTACAGGATTCAAAATTAAATTGTTGTTCCAGGTCCTGTCAGGTAAATAGATGTGTTGTTCTTTTCTGTACACAAAAATGTACTCTCGACTTTTCCCCTCTAACTTAATATTTATAACCCTAGTTTAATATATGAGCAAAAAAAGGCATAGACTTACACTTTGCGGAGGATGTCTCAAATTGGCATGTGGGTATGACATGAAAATCAGTCTTATGATTTGCATCTGGGACCCAACCACACCTGAACGTGAGGTGAGTAAGACCATCCACTGAAGTATTACAAAAGAATGTTAGAAAGGACGTAATGGAGGAAACAAGCTGGTGTGACAGGATAACAGTGATGACCCACCGACGGCGGGGAGCGGGGAGGGTGAATGCGGCTTTGTCAATCCACCATTTCCTCTGGTGGATGTGGCTACATGTCAGAAGATGGAGGAATTTGACACAGAGGCACAGGTGAGACTCAGTAACACTGCCCAGAAGTGAGCGGTGTATTAATGCATGATAAATGGGGGGAGCCCAGGACTAATCCTAACCCTAACCATCATTAAAGCGCAGCTTCCATAGTTACTAACACTGCCAGCTATTCTGTCTTACAAGTGTGCAATAGCTAGCCAGTTGCATATAGGCGAAGGTCATTTCCATTAAAGGGAAACTAATTAACATCTGCCTTTTTACCATTTTCAACAGCATTCCAATACACAACTATAGCGCAGAGAGAATAAAATACCATGTCATTTGTGAATATGTTGAACATCTTTATGTTGAACAATCCTTTGACGAAGTTCACATAAATCCTCCATTAACTAGCAGACACGCCTGATATATCTGCTGATTTTATATCTGTATATTAACCATTGGGTCACAAAAAGCTTCTTTAGGAAGTCAAGGCTCCAGGAGAGAAAAAGCCACATAATGAGGAAGCGCATCATCTGTCCAGGAGCCCATCGAGCTGGGAAGGTGCCGTCCACTGGGCTGACAAGATGCCGTAAAGTCACACTGTGTCATGTTTCCTTAGTGTTGTGAAAGCACAGTAGGCAGCAAGTTCTGGACGTCCAGAGCTGCCAGAAGTACTTCTCACTTTGGGAAATTAGGCTGGACTGAGACTGGTAAGAAAGCACATCCTGTGTATCGACCAGTTGATTGTGAATGTAAGACAGTCGGGAAAATTTCCATCGGTCCTAAACAAATCCTGAGTAAAAACAAAACATAACACAAAACTCGAGCTTTTAGGGAAGGTCGTTCTATTGTCTTGAGACACATGATCTATTGGACTAGCTTAGACTAATCTTAAACCAGTAATTCCGCAGTAATGTCATGACAGCTAAAAGACACAAAAATTACAAGGTACATTTTTAGGGATGATCTACCCCCATTAGATTATTTTATATCATTATTATTATTATTTAGGCAACATCCCAATATATTGAAAACATTCCCTAGGTTTAGCTTAATATTTCTTTTTTCTTGTGCAAATGTGTTAGTCTTCCTAAATCCTATTTCCCCCAAAACCAAAAGGTCAAACAGCATTTTCTCACAAAGACATCCTCCAAACAAAGGGCATTGCTGACTCGGGTTTAGTTTGAAGGGGAAGAGGGGGGTACGTGCAGTTAATAAAATGGCACTGAACTCACAGCAGAGGATTAATGGCGACTTGCTTTGCCCAGAACAGAAGTGATGCCAGGATCTTTAATAAAGGGAGACATTTGCATAGAGCATGGTCCAGCTTGTACTCACACAAAGCCTTACTAGCTCTTTATTGTAGAAGGTAAACAACTTAGGCAAGGACATTATCCATGTATGCCTTTGTAAAATATATATAATCTTGCTCATGGTATGGTACCTTGTTGAGGCTAAGACTGGCAATGTTTCCGTAGCAGAAAAGTAACAAAGCTGAAAGTTATCAGGATGGAAATGCAGCTTGTTATCGTAGATGCTGGTGAACTTAAATAGACTGGGTTAGGATAGACAAACGCACCATTTATTACTCTGGAAATAGATTAAAGGACAACAGTGGAAAGACAAACAGGATACAATGCCAAGAGCAAAAGAGTCAGGTCAATCGGATTTTGTGGACAGCCCTTAAAATGACAGGAACGCAGGCTCAAGCTTCAACAACTGATGCAGATGGGAAAAATAAAACAGAAAGGATTTCTGACCAGAGGTTCAGGCTGAAATTGAGCTAGTATCGGGAAAAAATCATTTTAGAGTCTTAAAGCACTTATGTAAGTTGCTCTGGCTAAGGGCGTCTGCCAAATGCTGTAAATGTAAATGTAAATTGACAGGAGATGCAAACATAAATTCCTGCTGACTGGAGACTAAGTCAGAATGGAGAAGGTGAGAAATTGGTTGTTTGGAAGTGACAGCAGAAGCGAGGATGAGGAGTGACCATATGCTTCCATACATCCAGTCACCGCTTCATTGCCAATAAATTTCAGCAGCTGAAGCATCGACTTTACACCTGGACACCGCGAGATGGCATTCACAGAAATTCATTAGACCAGTTTCCCAGCCTGGTCCACGGTGACCCCCCCCCCAGCTGGTCCAGCTCTGTGCCAGACAGGGGACTGTAGGGGGGTCTGTGAGGGTTGGGTTGGGAAACTCTGACAAAGACTAAAGTGTCACGACCAAATGACGTTAATGAATCTAAATAGCAAACATATGACCCGGTGCAGATTCCTCATTCACAACTTAATTGGAAGCTGAAAAGGTGACCCTGTGAATTCAAAAAAAAAAAAAAAAACTAATGAACTTAGAGAATATACACTTTACCCGCCAGGACATCATCAGAAACTGATTTAAAATGCTGTACCAGTCTGGTCCAGCGTTCCAGTATACATCAAAAAAAATCTGAGAGAAGACAGTCAACAAATTAATAGTGGATAACCAAAAGTACAGGGAAGATAACAGAAGCCAAAATTAGAAACCCTCACTTAAGGGGTATTCTGAATGGTTTTATCTATATGGCCACTTAGACTTCATGGCCCCTAACAATAAAAATAAAGCATAATAGATATCTCAAGGAAAACAGATACATTTACGGTCAAATTCATTTAAAACTTTTAGTCTACAACCCATAAATTAAACCTAAATACTTATTTACTCCATTCTGAGAAAAAAAAAAATGCAATTTTGTCCAGAAGCCATAATTAAGGCTGATTATCTGATCTTTGCAAAGTAGACAGCAGCAGCATTTTAATAATTCTGACTGCTTGTACATTTTCTCACATTAAGAGGGTGGCTTAAGGGTAAATCTTATTGCATACATTTGTGTATATATAGTATGGATTGCATTTTATACATCATAAATCTGTGTTAAAAGATGTGTACCTTAACTCAGATGAGAGGAAAAAAGTGTTTAGCATGGACCATTTTCATAAAATAAGTTAATAAATGACAGAAATGATCAATTTATAGACAGACAGACAGATAGGGCATATCATTCATACCAGAATTAGATACGTTTCTGAAAAAATCAAATTAAATTTCAAGTATGACTGCAAGGGAAATTTAACATTTGTGTATTTCAGCTTTACTCAAAAGATACGGCTGGGAGACTTCTCTTTTTAAAAGGACGAAGCATTAAATCACACTCTCGTACATTTAAGAACATGACCGACAGCATTAAAACAGGACAGTTACTGCGGTACATACCAATTACAGAGTAAAAAGGGTAACTGGCTGAGGCCAGCTGGAAAGGCAATTCCAAATTTCCATAAGAAAACATACTGACAATATTTCACCGTCTCCCATTTTATAGATGGATATTGTCCTTCATACTCCAGTTCCTCTGACTTCCCTTCCAATACTCCATCCTCTGTCGTTTCTATGCCGTCAGCTCTGGCTGCTCCCCCCATTCATATTCATCACCAAATGTTGTTCCCACTCTACCTCCACAATCTTATAAACATCCATTGAAGCTTTGGCATCCTCTACAGATGAGTGCCCCTTTTTGCCCACCTGAGGAAGGCAAAACACCAAGTTATATTCCATATACCACACATATATTAATATGTAAAGTGGGATAAGAATGCCTGTCTCTCTCTCTCTCTCTCTCTCACACACACACACACACACACACACACACTTCCTGGGTTACAATGGTCCGAGTTATGATATTTGGACTTTACAGTGGGTGAATGTTTTCCCACTTTCAGTACATTATTCAATAACTTACACGAGATATTTAACACTTTATTATAAAACTGCCGTTGTAGTAATGATTTTGCCCAACCGTAGACTTATGCCAGTATTCTAAGCATGTTTAATGTAGGCTAGGCTAGGCTATGATGTCCATTATGTTAGGTGTGCTGTATTAAAATGCATGTTTGCCTTAAGATATTTTTGCCTTACACCAGGTTTACTGGAACAGAACCCCATCGTAACTCAGGGAGAGGCTGTGTGTGTATGTATGCATGTATGTGTGTGTGTGGATATAGTAACAGTATATGTATACATGTATACACACACAATATATGAAATACATATATTTTTAATTTCCATTCCAGTTAATATGCTGCTGTGGTACCAAGAATTAAGATACCAGATAAAACAATATATGGTAAGACTTCGAAGTCTTAAATTAAGTATTACAGCATGAGTTTAAACACAGAAGATGGTGAATTGGGGGTAAAGTGACCGGTTGGTCTTGCTTACCTGGATGTCCCGTTTAAGGAGGATCTGAGAAAGTTTCTTAAGTGACACCGTCTGCTGCTCTGGGAAACCGGCCTTCTTGCTGAGCAGTGGAATTTTGCCAATGTCCCGCGTGAGGTCAGGCGGATGAGAGTAGTGCAGGACCTTGAAGTCATTTTGGATGGAATGACCCACAATCACCTTCCCTTTCAGGATCTTCAGTATCTGGATCATTTTGGCAAAAAGTTACAAGTCAAGAGCACTGCTGAGCATTCTGCGAACCTAGTTTGTTAAGCTTGTTAGTATATCCATCATAATGTCTTTACACCAGAGCTATTCAAATCACGGTCCTCGAGGGCCGAGCCCTGCTGATTTTCCAGCCTTCCTTCACCTGTGAGCCAGGTGTGAAGCCTCTGACCAATCAGAATCAG
>JAODJW010000135.1:15599959-15611803 GCA_026777045.1 Hyperopisus bebe | reverse complement strand
TTTTACTGTGGTCTGTTAATCTTTTTAGGGCCCACTCCCCATAACAGGGGGGGCCTCCAATATCACCATGATCTGGTTCTGGCTGGCCGTTCATTTTTTTGCAAACATGACATCCCCTGTTTCCTGTCATCTTAGCCAAGTCCATCCTCACTGCAATTAAAATTTTTTAAAGGTAAGTAAACGCGTATGAAATAATTGCTCAGAAAAATATCTGCAGGTTATATCATGCATAGAAACAGAGCAATTTTTAAAAGATTAAAACGTTTGCGCAAACAGAACGAATGATATTTCAAATCACCTGGACAGCGGTGGTTTGTCTGTTGACTGACTGCATTATTATTTTAAAAATTGCCAACATGCAGCTCTGAACAATATTCATCAAGATCACAATTCTTTCCTGTAACATCTCCACACCTTGCACGTAACACCCCCTCATGGCTGATGACATGAGGAAAAATGAGACAGTTCAAATATATTTGGAGCCAAGAATCATCTGTGATTTGGATCAAGAATTCTTTGCAACAAACTTCCCTTGAATATACATGAAATTGAGACCAAATAAATGGATTATAGTTAAAAATAGATGTCAAGCTAATTATTTAGCATACTTTAAATATTCATCACGATGTGGCCCAATCTTAAAAACAACATCACTAGTCACAGCAACTAGGTGTTATTAATAGTAGTATTAAAACAAACCATGCAAAGCCCTGTTGTACTCCAAGTATGCTTATTATATTACAACTATTCTGTTCTAAAATAGTTATTTCTAAAAAGCAGACTGTTTATAGGGCATCCGGGAAAAAGTAGACCCATCTGTATAACCTAGTTCTTGCAGTTATGGTAGAACATGTAGTGCTGCATTTTCATCAAGAGATGGCGCTAGTAATTCAGCCTTGTGCAGCTCAGGGGATCCATGGCAGCTTGGAGCTAGTAGAATGGCACAGGGTTCTTCATCATCATCATCATCATCATCATGTCACAATATTTTGTTTTAATTTTGTGTACTATAAGCCATTAAATTCGATTGTGACTTGTTTATTTGTTTTCACTATATGTATGTTTGTCTTTGCGCTGCATTCTCACTGCTGTATGCACCAGAATTTCCCCCTGGGAATATTAAGTCCATCGTAATCATTGTCATTATAAATGTATTGATAAATAATGGTAGGTTGATACTATATACACCTTTCCTGATTTCAAATTTAAATAAAACAGAAAATAATTGGAATGAGCTGAAATGAAAACTACCAATTTGTGGTTTTGCAATTTTCATGTCAGGTAGAGTATTGATTGTAGTTTACTAAAAGGACAGTAAGGTCAGTATTTAAAGATGATATTTTGAGATGTAAGTTACAAAGACAGGCAGAAAGAAAGAAAGAAAGAAAGAAAGAAAGAAAGAAAGCAGAGACCTCATCTGAAAGGTTATGGTGTTTATTAAACAAGTAAAGTTTGAAAGGAGGAAGATTCATTTCTTCATGGATTCAACAAAGAATTCATTACAGGACACAGTCAATGCTGCAACGAGAACTACAAATTCCTGAAAGTCGACTTCCCCGTCACAGTTTGCATCCAGGTCTCTCATTATCTTTTCTACCACCATTGGGTCTTTACTGGCCTGTCAAAGAAGAGAGACAGGAAGACAAGAAAAGCAATCTGGTGAATATCATCATGACTTCATTAATCCCTGTGGGGAAATTGTCTTTACACCTCCCACAGCACAGCTCTCTGCAAACAAGCTGTCTGCAAAGGGCAGCCACCCCTGGCAGTGCCCAGGGAGCTGGGGGTTAAGGGTCTTGCTCCAGGACCCACAGATGTGCCGAGGCTGGGTTTGAACCAGGGACCTTGTGATTATAAGCACACAGGCTCAGCCCACTGAATCTAACTGAATCTAACACTTCATAACTGTTAAAATTTCATATATTTAATATCCTGTTCCATCCATCCATCCATCCATCCATCAATCTTTACCCGGTACAGGGACATGGTGGGCCTGGAGACAGGAAGTTCCGGGTACGAGGCGCACACACAATCACACACTATGGGAACTCCCCCACGTATGGGCTGCGGGCAAAAACCTGCACAAACGCAGGAGGAACAGGCCCACTCTGTTCATCCACAGAGCCAGCTGTGGTCCTAACTCACCGACAAGAAGCCGTTGAGTTCTCCCTGCAGGAGACTCTTCAGTTCTCCTTTGCTTAACTTGTATTTATCACCCTCTTTGGAAGAATAGCTGTGAAAAACGTGGATGAGGCTCTCCAAAGCTTTCTCCAACTGGGAACTCATCTTGCTAGCAGATGATCTAGCAAAAATAAAAACAGATAATATTAAATGAAAGGACATAATGAAAATGTGCAACAATGCTTACTTACTGGTTGTGTAACTCAAGTATTTATCATTTCCATTGCAGTCGAGCCTAGATCTCTCTTCTACTCTTTCAAAGCGTGTTCTCTCCATTGTTGGTATGTTACTAATGCACAGCTATACCAAGAGATGGACCCGAATTAATAATGTACAGCACTCCTGTGGTGGTGGTGCTATGGTTAATGAAATCCAATCTACCATCTGCAGCATCCTGGGTGAGGCAATATTTGCCAGTTTGCGAAGCTTGAATATAATATCGAAAATCAAACTTACTCTTAAACTTATTTAAACATCATTCCGAAAACAAGCAAATGTCTTACACTAAAAAATTTATGAGAAATAAAATATACAAGTCTGATTAGAATATTGTAATAAAAAAATATTACACCTATACACAAATTACGCCTATAGCTGATTCCTTGACAACTGTATATTCGAAACGCACGTGCTGCTCGCCTCACTTGCACTTCGTCTTAGATAAAGGCGTCTGATAATAAATAAATGTAAATCAGCTTTTTACAAAGAGACTTTACAAGTATAAGAGCATTTATTTATACTCCTCTTGTTTTTTTGCGTTTAAAGAGGCAATTAATGTAAAATACACGATACATATTGTTTTCCAAAATTAAGATTGCACTTATTATTTGTATAAAATCACTGGATGTTTCCCAACAACCACTTTTCTATATGAAGGATACAATCAGCAGCGAAGAAGGTATCGTACAGGTATTTTATGTTCTAAGTATAGCTATGCTGTAACTTACCGCACCAGTGTACCGCAGGAATAAATGCTCTGAAGGTGACCACAAATCTCTTGACCCCCTTTTTTATACCGCTGCCTTGCACCTACCTGGGAAAAGAACGGCGGAAGCGCCTCCTTCTGGCACGAAGCTAAGATATCTAGTTTAAAATTCATACGGAACACTTTACAGGGCATAGTCATTCATTTCTGAAAGTGCAAGATATTTTGTTTTAGTTTTTCTACTTCCTCGTGTCCCAACGCCCATGGGGGCGTATTGCATGCGACACGAAACAAAGCCATCGTTTAGTAAATATCTCGTTTAAGAGAACGATGTGCCTATACGCCAGTAAAATATCACAATAAATCTAAGAAATTAGAAAGTTTGCCTTCAGCGGAAAATTTGGCCTTATATAAATATGTTTTTAATACCTGAAATTAATGTTTATGTTTATATCAATATAATTTTTGGATTTACAACTATGAATTTAAAATATACAACATATTTCAAAAACTATGCATTGCGCTGGACTCTAAAATAATACATGCATCTTGATAAGGTTCAAGGTTCACTTTATCGTCATTCGTAACGTTGTCACATGAAGAGAACGAAATTTGTGGCTCAGGTCCAGCAGCGCACTGTACATTGACCGAGGATCATCAGGTTTTATTAAATAAAAAACGATTGTGCGTTTTTTCCTTTTCTTTTTTAATTAGACGATGAATATCCTATTTCTTTACTTCAGATATGCAAATACACGTGACACGATCAACTATGTCTTATGTTTTGGAATCTAGGTGTTTGTTTCAGTTTATTTTTTGGCGCGATAGAGGGCTATGTTTCGGAATACTGCTTGACGCTTTTATGTTCATGTTGCATTTATCTTCCACTTCGAATCTTTTTTGTAACATCTCTTTGGGTAAAGTCCCATTACCATATTTCCTAAAGTGTATATTTCATTTTACTGCTCATAATTTACACAGTTCCATACACTAGAGGACCTTCGAGTCTTATTTACTTTTATTTTGTATCGTATTTTTCCTGAACTATGTTACTTGTACAGTTTTCACTAATTGTAAGAATTTAATGAACCATGCACAATTTCCTCTCATCCCTGGGGTCTTACAACACCTTCTCTGTTACTAGTAGCAATCATTGAGCCTTAGCTTCTTACAGTACTGGTCTTATGAAGAATGATAATCTGCATATCGGCAATTCAATATTCATTAAACGTTTCAGTGTAGCCAAACCTTCCAAAAAATGCAGATGACCTTATGGTGCTTGTACGCACGTATACACGCATTAAAATGAACCCTAAAATGAACAAATTAAAGGAATGATAAATAAAATCACATTACGAATAAATTAATTATTGAGCCTGTTCCAAAGCTGAAATCCTATATGTAGCTTTCCGTCAAACCTATAACCATTTTCAGAGAAAAAAGCAGAAAATGCACGAGTATTGCATCTGATTATTAACTAAAACCACTGCAGTGAATGCGATGTTATAAGGAGAAAACATAGTGTTCTCATCGATGCAGATGGTAGGACTTTTCCAGGAAGACTACACGTTCACCCGTCTGTTTGTAAAGCCACCAATGTTTACGTTTAGGTTAGTTTACGGGACCCCTGGGGTACAGAGAGGATAGGAAACACCGCGGCGGGGGAATCACTCATCGAGGCCGACTGAAGACGAGTCAACAAAAGCGAGTCTCAGCTGGCGTTGCCTGGGTAATCGGAAACTTGATGTAGTCGTGCTGCGTCGCATGAAAAAAAACCACACCATCCTTTCCCTTTTGTTCTGGCAACTAAAGCTTCCATCTCTAATTACTGCACAATGAGAAACTGAAGCTAACTGCATTCCCATCATATTCGTGTCCATCAATAATCAGCCTAATAGGTTTTGTTGAACAGAATCACATCTTTGCATGGGCTACATTAGACAGGCTAAGATACAACAACTAGGGAACAGGGGGAAATATTTGGGAATATAACTCGTAGAACTTTGTAGAACTTTCTCTGTACTGGGGATAACAAGGGCTGCAAAGAGGAGAGCCATAAAATTTGCGATGTAGGCAACAGATAAAGCCATTAGTTGGCCATGGATCAAGAAGGCGATTCAGTGGGCAGCTGCTGCTGGGATGCAAGTTGGAATCTGACCAGCCCTGGCTTGGTCGCCTGGATGAAGGTGTATGATGCTGAACAATCCGACACACCTGAGAACTTTAGGTACCTTGCTGAGAAAGCATCTCATTACACCAAGATACACCATGTGTCTTGCAACTAATATGGCGAAACAATACTCACAAAACATTGGAGAAAATCGTTTCAATGATAAATGGCGAAGTCAGCTGGATGTTATCATTTGTTCAGAGGGATAAAAAGGGGTTGACAGCTGACTTGCTACAAAAGGCCCGAATACTCGTGTACTCGTATCTGTAGACCAAATCTAAAAGTTTAGCAAATTAAAGAGCATATTCTCGAGAACATCAAAAATAAGAGCAATTCATTATAGCAAGCATATGGTTTCCTCACATGCTATGTTGAAATGGCTTATAAAAGATCTATAATACCCACTCGATTCATCCTCCAACTGCTTATCTGGGTCACACAGGGCCTGGAGTCTATGCTGGAGCACAGGGAACACAGAGGTGCTACACACTAAGGCATCTTATGGACGATTTAGAAACCCCACTTAACCGGAATGCATGTCTTTGGGACGTAGAAGCAAACCAGAGGCTGCAAAGAAAATCGACAAAAAATAGGATGAATATGCAAAGTCTACACACTAACCAAAGGTGGGATTCAAACCCATAACCCCGAAGGTGTAAGGCCAGAGTTGAACCCACTGAGTCAGTGTGGGTTAAAGCCCAAAAGGCACCCTAGGCAAGTTTCACTGGCGGTGCACTTCCCGGCAAGTCTCACCGCCCATTTTCGCTTAGCCGCCCATGTCACCTAGCGGGCTGACTAAGACTGCACTCAGCTAGCATGCTACTCTCGTTCAGTTCAGGCACCCTGACGTTAAAAACGCAGACTTCAATTACAAGATTGAAAAGATCAAACGCTCAGTGACAATTCCAGCATACTTGGTGTCTTGGGTGGGCAGTTGTGCTGGTGCCCCACGGAGCTCCTTGAATGATGTTGGCCACCTTGCCCTTGCCAGGATTCATGCAAACACTGTTAAAAAGCAGAAGCTGATGGTCATCATTTCCCTCTGAAGATTAATAAAGTGCCTGTCTGAAGTCTACACAGTAAATAAAGACCATGAAAAGTTCTTACAAAGAAGTTTACTAAGAAAAACACAATATACAATATTACAATACTTAGTATTTGTGTTTTTTTCTAATTAAATACTTAGTAGTACATTTAATTGAGTTGTAGGAGTCATGTACCTTTCTGTTATACATGATGAATGTTTAAAAAATATACTTTTCATGTGTAGTGAATTTCATACAATATAGTGTAAAACATGAACTCTTAAATAAGTTATTAAATCATGCAATGCCCTTAATGTAAAATATATTTTTAAGTATGAAAAATAATGAAAATGTATATAAATTCCAAGAATATCAAGGAATATTCCCACAAATACAATTCGGGAGGAAGCTTCAATACAAGGAATACGTTTACACACTGAGACAACACGTGTGCCAGGTCAGTTAAACCTGTATATTATTCTGCTACTTTGTTTACTGTTGGGATTCATTTCGGCTGAACGACGGTCTAAAGATTCTTTTCTCTGCACGTCTGCTCAGGCAGTGTTTCACATCTTCCTGCCGGGAGCACAGAATAGCCGTCTGATTCCATTTTAATTCAACAAATTTTCGAAACGTTTTTGCATAACCATGTGAATTAGACATACTTTCCAGAGCTCTGGATTTTTTTTATTTCCCCTGGAGACAGAGCTTTTACCGCACTGTGGGTGACAGAAAAATGGTAATTCTGAGTATTTTTTTGTGAGCTGTAACTTTTGTATTATTCCAGCTACAATTTTCTTTTTTCAAGGTCAAAGTTATTTCTGCAAATTACATTTCGCCAAAAATACAGCAAAGGACTTAGAATAACAAGTAAAAAAATTTTATAATGAAAATCCCATGTATGCGTATTACTTGTATATAAAACATTGGCCTGGTACTTGGTCCCCATCATTGGACAAACACTCCAATAAAAAGGGAGGGGGGTTATTTTTGTACTGGGAAGAAATTACTGTTTAACTGCTTTAAAACAAAATTAAAATAGTGTTGTTCAAATATTAGGTTATTCCAGGGGGTGTGGGACTTCAGAGGCTCGCATTCCATGAAAACGTTCCCTCTCTTTCCCGTGAAGCTGCAGCTTCAGTGCAAATCACAGCCCAATGAGCTCTCAGGATTCATTTCATTGGCTGCTTCATTTACTGCTAGATCCAATGATATCAATCTAACAAATTTGACTTGGTTTTTTATCCTATAGTACATTTATATATTACATTTAAACATAAAGCAAACCCCTTTTAAGAAGGGTATATTTAACTGATGCTGCGAACAACATGACCTATTCCTAACTTTAGGTCACATGACATATTAAAATTTATTTTGTTGGGTGTGAGCAAATCACACCAAATAATCCAAAATAGTCACCTTTGGTAAAGATGAAGAACCCTGTGTCTCTGTTGATAAGCTAAATTTCAAACTGAAAATAAGAGGGACATCAAGCCCATAATTAAAGAAAAGGGATTTTGTATTAGTTAACAAATAAACTGTGATGCATGTCCATATGAATCGTACAGCTTGAAACCAACTTAGTTACGAGTTTTCTTGCCTTCTATTTACAGAAAATGAAAGGATTAACTAGTCAATTTTTTGTCCACTGGCACCTCAAGTAAACACCAATAAACAAAACACTTCAATTAAAGCTTTTTCTGCAAAGTTCAGTTTAAGATTATGAGTTAGTCAGAGCTGGAGGGTGCGGTTTATGCTGAAGTCGTTGGGGGCGAAAATGATGCAGGTGAACCACGTAGCTCATAACACACTGTGAATTATTTTTTTGCTACGAATGCTATAAAAAGGTGCTACATCGCAAATGAAAAAATAAAAAAAATTTCAATAAAATTCTGAGCTCTATAACTTACATACCAGATTCAAAAAAATCAAAATGGGGCCACGAAGGCCATTTTTTGTTTAAATGGAATGACCCGACTTTGTTTTGCCACAAGAGGGCACTAATTAGCCAGGGAATTTTGGCTGTGGAAAGCAGTTTCTTTGGTGTGTGGTAAGACTCATAACAAACGCTACCTCTGTAGGGAGAGATCAGTTTCACTCATTTCCGTGTACACTAAGTTACCTTCATCCCAATTCATTTCTGGGAGGGCTACCTCCTGATTCTGTACTTTTGGCTGTCTTGCCATTGGATTTTCTAAGTGAAGCTCTAACGTAGAATTGCCGCTTCTTGATGAAATTCTACTTCTTATACTGATGGTCCGATCTCTGGTGAGAACAGGTTTGCCCAGCACACTCTTCAGCTGAGCCCAAAAGAAGATCTGCTGCTTTTGGTCTTTAGGCCACTCCAAATACGTTTTGGTATTCAGCATCTTTTTAAGTTTGCAATACTTGTTGGGCAAAGAATCCGGGTCAATGGGCTCTTTAAGCACCAGGACGACGTCACTGAAGGTCTTGCCGATGGCTCGTTGTTGAGCAAAGTACAGCTCATAGTTGCACCACTCACTGTTAACAAAGTGCTTTGACAGTACGAAGATTACCTGAGAAGAGGGGAGATACAACATAACTACACGGATACTAAAAGTGTAGGACTTCACCATATTTATTTTACGGACAGCCAATGCCTTCAAATTATAGACCTTTTATATTCGCATTTCCAGAGACTAATCCAATAAAACTGTCACACTTACCTTGCAGACACCATTATGGCAAATTATGACAAAACAGCATCATATGTACTCAAGCTTTAAGTTTCATTCACAAACAAGAGTCAAGTCAGAAATACTAAATAGAACATCTGATCATCATTTACTATATGATGATGCAATGTCACTCTCCTTGTATAGAAGATCTGTGTCTTACCTTGCGGCTGTTCTCAATGTTCTCTATGATGTTGTCAATGATCCATTTGCCTGGCAAGAAGTCTCTTTCATGAATACAAATGTTATAAGGGGGCTTGTTGCTCTCCAAGCAGGTCAACAACTGGTCTCTCACCCAATCAGCATCCGAATGGCTGTAGGAAATGAAGGCGTGATAGGCAAAGGTCTTTGTAATGCCAAGTCCCTCCTGGTAAGCTCGGTATTTTGCCCGGATAATATGGCAGATGGCTCTAGTGTACCACGGCACGTTAAAGAGGTAGCACAGCAGCATGAGCGCCAACACCACAGCTGCTGTAGCGACCACAGAGATGATGATGACAAGATGAATGTCACATGCTAGGCGTCCAGGGAAAAAATGAGCAACCAATGTGTTAAGCATAGCGTCGGGGTGGTAACATCTGTAGTTATCCGGCCAGTCTGTGATATTGACTTTCCCTTTGGTTGTAGATTCCTGAATAAAACTGTGAAGATCACAGGTGCAGTGGTATGGGTTGTTGCCTGCTTTTAGTTGGGATAATCGCGGCATTTCCTTAAAGGAGTGCATGCTAATAAGTCCAAAGGAGTTTCCATCCAGTTGCAGCAACTGCAAGGTTGGATTACTCCACCCTGGAGGAATGAACTTGATCTTGTTGCCACTGAGCAGGAGTTCCTTCAAGTTAGAGACTCGCTGGAAGTAGTCCATATCCACGTGGTCCAGGTTGCAGTCGGACAGGTCCAGGTACTGCACGGTGGTTGGTAGGCAACTTAGGTCACTCTTGCCAAAGTCATTATGATGAAGAATCATCTTGGTAATATTCTGCTTCCAGTGGCATACACCCACTTCTTTGCTGGCGCCAAACTGGTTATAGCTAAGATCTATCACTTGCAGCTTTTTAAATTCTCCCACAAGAGCTGACACATCAACCAGACTGCTCAGCTGATTGGTGCTGATGTTAAAACCCTGGAGAGCAGGGACTTTACCCACATAGTTACACTGCCTGTTATAGAGGTAACTGTCCTGTAACTGATTATTAGAGAAATCCAACAACTCTATGACATTCATGTCATCCCAAGCATCACAAGGCACGAAGTTGAAATTAACGTTCTTAATAGTTAGTCTCCGAACCTTGCTAAACCATGTAAAGTGCCAGTCAAATCTCAAGATGTCCGGGTTACTGATATCCCTGTAGAATTATACAGAACATAGTACAATTGTTACAAAGATTGTTAGATCATTGCAAAAATGCATTCACAAACAAATGGAAATATTTTATAGCATATTAATCTTAGTGTTGATAAAAGTTCAGGTTTTGTGCGACAATGATGTGCTAGTGAAGCAAATAAAGATACTAACCGAATAATCAGATCATCCAGAACAAGATCTGTCACACTGGAGCCCTTTGCAGCCTCCTCAAATGTAGGGGACCGAGCAAAATCAAGAGATAGAAGTGATAGAGATTTAACCGGAGAAAGCTGTAGGCTGACCAAAGCCATCCTTAGAACATCCTCATTGAACTTCCCACGGTACAAAATGAGGTGTTGCATGTTAATGTCTTTCAAACCTTGGAAAATGTTCTCTCTACCAGTGTAGTACCTGAATTCAAAAAGGTTCCGAAAGCGAAGCTCGCTAAAAGTCATGTTAGCCAAGTCTTGTAGTATTATTGGTAGAAAATTTGGCTTTTGGTCTAAGGCCACATCAAACCACATCTTTTTAGTCCTGATAAACTTCAGACATCCTTGTTCATATTGCTGAAGGCTAGATGCACTTTTGATGGCAAACTTTTCCAAGTATATATGTTGTATAGATTGAAAGTCTCCCACTTTCAGACCTAGTATGAGGGAACCACCCAAGGACAGTATCTTTAGTTTGGTGAATGTGGAGAAGATATCAGACAAAGTAGCATTGCAATATAAATTGTTGGACATATCCAGGCTTCGCAAGTTAGCGAGTGGCTCTAGAGCTTTGTCGGGAATTGATGTTAGGGAGTTGTTGAAGATGTTAAGGTCTTCGAGGAGGGTATTACAGTTGAATGCTGTATCCTCAATCAAAGAAATGTTATTGAATTGAAGTTTGAGGACACGCAGATGACGGAAGGGACAGAAATCTCTTTCGTGGATTACTTGCAGTGCATTTAAGGACAGGTCCAGCTCTTCCAATGAAAGTGGTAGTGCCTCTATAGGAACGTAACTGAGATAGCGCCCCCTGCAGTCTGCTGTCCGGTTGTCCTTGGAAATGGCACAGATGTTATTCAGTGGTATATGAAGAGAAGAGCAGTAGGCACTGACCAGAAGATTAACCATTATAATTTTATAAATTCCAATGGTTGAACATAGGACCTGTTAAGACATTATTAAACAAAAATCAACATTTTTTACAACTACATGAAAGTTTATGTATTACAAAGAGGTTTGCTCTCGTTTTCTCGCTATCGTTTTCCAGCATATAATACAAAAATGAAAGAAAAAAAAAAAGACCTATCTTCCAATCACTGTCAGGGTTACGGAGGGGGGAGCAAAGCTGGAGAGGATGCCAATTTGACTTGGGGCACTTAAGCCCTACAGGCAATTTCGTAATGCCAATTAGCCTACCTGCATGTGTTTGGACTGTGGGAGAAGACTGAAGCACTCACAGACCTGTGTGACACAGAGAACATGCAGAGTCCACACACACACACACACACACACACA
>JAODJW010000135.1:15547624-15586347 GCA_026777045.1 Hyperopisus bebe | reverse complement strand
CCCCCCCCCCCCCCCCCCCACTACCCCATGTTGTCCCCCAGAGTCTCATTTCTAGGACTCCAGCCCAGACTCCAAAGCCAGCGGATCGCTCCAGATCCTGTTCTCCTCCTATCCTCCTGTCCTTGTTGGTTATGAGACATACAAGTTAAGCTTGTATACTTTTGTTTCTGGCAAAGCGAGGCCCATATAGCAGAATTCCAGCCAGAAGAATATCCACAAAGTAGCATAGTCACCTTTAAAATCAGTAAATAATAAAAAATACGATACATCCTCGTTAACTAGACTAAACCAATTTAGCTCAAATAATGACCGATTTTGGCCTGAAAAGGCTGGGTTCGCAAAGCACTCCATACAGCTGGAATATGATGCCAAATCTCCGGATGTCACATGATGTCAATATTGTTTGGGGTAGGAAACCAGCAATCTTGTAAAAGCTATTTTAACTAATTAGAACAAATGGGGTGCATTGAAATACCAACAGTAGTCAATATTTACATGTTATGCACTACTGTAACTCATCATTGCAGGCTTAGACACCTCGGACTGGTCACAGAATTATCTTCTTGCTTTTAACAGCACGTTTGGTGCTTTTACATGGTTTCATAAAATCTAGAAACGTTGTTCCTGATTAAGCTTTTCCTTTGCCATTCAGTAAATGTAACCACAGTGGGCTGGTTTGTCATTGTAAATGATCCTTCTGGGCCATTTTAAAGGCGGCCCACTATTTCTGGGAACTTCCTAGGAACAATTTCTCTCCCGGGAGTCACCAGCGGCTCTGCGAAAATGGAAACAGCCGAGGACCTTCTTGGGTCAAAATAACAACAACGTGTGCATGGAACTTGCAGGCATGTTCTCCTGCAGGCACATTTCCCAATGCTGTGATAAAGTGCTGTGCGACCCAAACTTAAGCATCATCACTCTCTCTGGGGGGTTGGCAGGACTACAACAACCAGACTGTGGCAGCAGCCAGGAGAAGGGATGGACCGAGGGTGGAGGCTAGGGAGGCCGGCAGGGATCCGCCGTTGAAGACTAGCCGGTAGGACACCACCTCTTCCTTGTGGCCGTTCTCCAGAGACATGCAGCGGAACACGCCCTCCTTGAGGGGCAGATCTGGGGAAGGTGCCAGCACGCAGGAGCCGTTCAGAATGGAGCAGGGATAGCGCTTGATGCAGTTGTCCTTCTCCCAGCGGTAAGTGGCGTGGTATGAGCGCACCGGGCAAGGTAGGAGGACAGGTCCGTCTGGGTCCACCACCACGTCCTTAGGAGTTGTGCTACGGCTCTTTAGAGCTGCAGACAGAACAAGGTGGGGGGGTTCATGTATCTTTTTGCACTGAATTACAGCTGAATCGTAAGCTGCTTGTGATACTATTTTGGAACGTGAGCAAAATCATTCATGAGGTTAAGAAGAACCTCCAGCGCAACAAATGTGCAATATGAATAATGTTGATTCTTAAATGTTTCTTAAACCAACATACAACTCCTTATTCCTTATAGAATAATGTAATACAAATGACAGAACAGTGCATTAATAAATTTAACCTGGAAAGAAACGGGAAAGCCAAGCAGTTAACTAGTGTTGGACTTACCAGTGGATTCTCCGCACAAAGAGGAGTTGGACGAGTCAAGACTTTGGATGATTGCACTATAAATAAAAAAGCAGTTTAAGAAACAATAACAGTTACAGTTGCAGGAGATTCTGGAAAGGTTAATCCAAATGTGAATATTATTACCAGAGGTGGAGATTTCAGGTCCAGAGAGTACAAATCCAGACCAAGATTTTGTTTCAACCAACCACTTCGAGTATAAGATGTCACAGTCCCAGAGTACTCAACTTGTTGGTTGAAACAAAATCTTGTTTTGTATTCTCTCGACCTGAAATCTCCCACCATTATTACTGAGAGGTCCACAAGATGTTTGTTTAATCTCTCTGTTGACCTACAGGGTATTCATTGTCCCACGGTTACTTGAATCCTACCCAGAGCTGATGTTATATCCTTCAGGTATGGCGGTGCACTTCTTCTTGCCGATCTCCCATCCACAATAGGGATCGCGGGAGAGAACGCATTCCCTGCAAGTGTCTCCATAGCGACCACAGTCGGCCAACGGGAGGCGATGGACCTCCATGGCGGTACTCACGTAGAGCTGGCCCTAATGACACAGGGTAAATAAGAACGAAACAGCTGTAGCAGCAGGCAAGTGCAACACTTAAATTTCACAGGGAAGCGGGCGAAACTGAGTTATGTACCAAAGAGTGGATCTTAAGATACAAACAGCAGAAGGCTTATCATGCGGAATAGAGATGAAGCGGCTCTTAAGAGGGCGGGTGATGCAAATAGAAACTGAAGATCTGGTGTGTCGTCAGCCTGGTGTTTAGCAGAGAATGCTGCGTAATGGGCTCCTACCTTCTGGGAGTCGATGGCCATGGCAGTGATTGGGCTCTCGTTCTGGAAGAGGGAGTACTGGGAGATGATGAAGGCTTCATCGATCGTATGCAGGACCTTGAGGACTTCACCCTTTTCTGAGAAGCGATACGGTTTAGTCAAACACTTCGGAAGAAAAAGAACCACATGGTACACTAAACTGGACCAGTACAGTCCACTAGATCTGAACTCTGACCATCTATTTATTATGTATAATCCAGTACAGTCCTCTAGCCCAATGTACTGAATATGATCCCAGTCAATTCTTAGCAGTTACAATTGGAACTTGTAATTCAATTTTATTTATCTGACACTTTTATCCAAAGTGACTTACAGTGGAGGGAATGATTGGCAGCCAGAGCTGGCCCAGACAATTGAAATGTTTACAAAAGCAAATGTTATTGTATTTGTTTACTTTAGTCAACTGACACACCAACAAAACTTATTTCTATCTGATATGTATGGCTAAAAAGAACCCACACGTTTAAAATTGAAATTGCTCAAGAGTTCCATTGACATTTTCTTTCTGGTGTGTTGCGTTGTGTTAAAATTCTTTCGTCACCATTTCTTATTAGCTAAAGCTGCTTATACCCCCTGTTTCTTCTTGACATCTGCCTCTTACCCGTTCCCAAGTACAAAACACTGTAGTGCTCATCATTGACTGCTGGCACTGAATCAGCAACTGTCTGGGTAAACTTGTCGGCCGTAGGCAGGTCCAAAGGTGCTTCCCCTACTGGCTTCATCACACTCTCAATCTCTGGATGGTCTCGTATTATGCTCAAGGTCTTGGTGTTCAAAGCCAGCGTCACGTTCTTTGGAATGCACTACAAAGGCAAAGAAAAATAACTCATCCGAAGAATGTCAAAGAGCTTTAGTCAAAAAAAGAACTTAACAGGTTTTTCGTTTTATTTTTTAATACCACAGTGTCATCCAGGCAAATATTCACAATAAACACAGTTTGTGTTTTCATAAATTCTGGAGAGTTTCCTATAATTACACAATATTTAAAGCATTTTCAGTGCTGTGGGGTGATTTACCGTTCCAGGTCGCTGTCCCGCCAAGGACAGGCTATAGCCCTTCAGTTTAGATGTGGTGAAGGCTAGGTTAATGTCTTCTATAGAGTATGCACACACCACCGTAGTGTCCCTAGGTAACGGGAAAACATCATTACGTCTAATAGCAGTTCATGTTGTTTTTCTGAAGGCCTTAGATTGCACAACATATTAGCAGAGGTGATTAACAAAACATAACTTGCTTCCTAAATGTTGACCGGAGCACCTGCCATCTGTCTGCAATTACAGGCCCAAAGTCCAATCTCAGTCCTACACCCTGACTCCTCACGAGAAAACCGTATGCTCACCACGCATTGGAGAAGAGCCCGTACATCACGCCAGATCTGTTTTCACGGGCAGTTAGCACAAAGGCCTGTCTGATGTTGTTATACTGCTGGGAGGTGTGACGGAGGCCGCACATCACACGAGCTTTCATGAAGGTGGTCCAGGAATCGGGTAACACCGTTTTAATGCCACCCTCGTCCACCTGCGGGAAAATGGCAGCACGCTGTGACCGCTGAGTAGTTCCACTTTGTTGCTAAGCCCCTCCTAAATTCATCTAATTGAACTATTCATTAATGCATGCGCTAAGGGTATAACACTTCCCTTTTAATAATAAAAAAAAGACACCAAAGGTTAGAAAGGAATTTCAACATAATGAGTGATCGTTTTTCCTGAGGTGACAAAGGCCTGTTGTTGTTTAACGCAAACTAATGTTCTGTAACGGAAAGCATGCTCGGGAGGCACGTGGGATGAGAAGGAGACTGCAACCCTGGTTTTCTTGATTAATAACGTCGGTTCCAGAGGCATACCATGCACACGCGTCCAATCCGGGCCTTGTAAGGTTCCTCGTCCACTTCAGCCGTTCTGTTTAGCTCGGTGAAGAAGAAGTAAATTTCTTCTTTGTATTTCTGAGGCGCTGGGATTACAGCCGCCCCAGCAAAAGTGGGATCTGTGAGACAGGAGGCCACAAAGCTGATATCACGGGATACAGCAAAGACGTAGCCTGCTGGGAAGCTCAGGCCAGCAAAAACTGGAATCTAGAATTTAATCATCAGTGTACTGTAGGCGTCAGGGAAACTTACTTGATCTCCACTGTAACTGTTCTCCAAGAAGACACAAACAATCTAGGCTAATAATATATTGTTGTATTATACTTTGAAGAACAATTCTAGGAATCTCATCTTTCCACCCCCACACAGAGACTTGCCCTGTCAAGCCCTGACCCACACTTGGTCTTCCCGCCGTGTCACCTTCCACTCGCAGGCCCCACCCCGCGCGGTCCTCCATCCACGCTACTCCCAGCGTTCCCCACACTCCAACTCACTCAGCAGCCATTTGCCCTCGGACTTCAGCAGCTTGCGGGAGCCGAAGGTCCGCTGGATGGAGCCGGTGTGCCGGCCAAACGCCGATAGCGCGGAGTAGAGGTTCCCATCTGCGTGGGACAGACACGGGAAGGGGAAACACCCCGAGTCACCCAGATTCACTGCACACGCTCAGCATCTTCCAGGATGCGGCCCGCTTTTCCTTTAAGTCTTCAAACTAATACAAAGTACAGCCAAGGACAACTGCGGGCAAAACATATTAGCATCACTGTGGCAGATGAGATGTTGCATCCCATTAGTCTTCAAGTTTTTAGCACCCTATTCATGAGGCTGGTGAACGGATAGCTGGCAGCTTTTTTCAGCTATGACCTACCTTAATATATATATATATATATATTGTACCCACACACATTGCATATACCACAATGTAAAATAAACCTGTTATTTTGACATTGTGGGGACCATTTTTTTGGTCCTCACAAGGGAAAACTCAATTTTATACAAATCTGTAACTGCAATCGAAAAAATGGCAAAAAGAAAAAAAAATGTTTGTGTGTGTATAAAGGTTAAGATTTTTACCTGTTTTGGAGGAACTGAGAAAAAAAAAATATGAAAAAAAAATGTGCATATTTGGGTATGCATGTATGCATGTTGTCAGCGTACTGCTTGTGACCTGGAAGTATCTGCACTTATAAAATGCTGTCAGAGCCTCTAAGTCGCTAAGCCTAGGATGTGGGTAATTTGGCACTTTGGGACCGTCTAAGAAGGTCAACTCCAAAATATAAGGCTGCGGGTTCAGCAGGACCAGAGCACCAGCTGAGATCTAGAAATTTCCTGCTGCTTCTGTGGACTGACTAAGGGGTTTTTCTGCACCTGAGATGTAGGTGTTTTGGTTTAAGTCACAAAGTCACAGATTCCGGATCTGGAGGACAAAGGCACCAGCTGGGCCTATCCTAGAAACTCACCTGTTGACAGACTGACAGACCTCTGGGAGGGACTGCCTGGGGAGATGTCAGACGGGGTTATCAACAATCCGCTGGCTGCAATGTCGGTGAGTACAGTATTGTTCACCTTCAGGGAAAATTACATTATTAATAAATCAGTGAGTACTAAAGCACAGGGAACCTGCCGACCAAAACATAACCAGTGCTTAATTACAGATCCAAAAAAAAGGTAAAGTTCTAACCAAGATTAGTAAAAAAGTAAAAAATACTATAAAAATATATACTAATATATACCGTATACAATTATTTATATACTTTATAAGACCCAGTAAATGGTAACATGGCATGGCTTACCAACAACCAGCATTTTGGTGTTCCTGCATTGGTTCCACACGCCACAAGACTGTCGTTGACCTTCTGAATAACTGTTATGAAATTGTCACAGTTCTGCAGGACAAAACACAAGGATGTGATTGCTTAGAAATCATCACTTAATCTGGCAGCCAACTAGAGTCAAGCCTTTTGCTAGCTAAAAAAAAAATAGTGATTTCTTTTTTTATTGGGCAGGTATACTCCTACAAACAATTTACCATTTCGTTTGGGTATTTCAGTTAACTTTTCCATGGGTAGAGTAGTGGTCTCCTAAATGACACGTGCTCTGGAACTCACTCTGAACATACTACAAACGTAGAAAGAAGCGGTATATTCCATCCTGCAGTGACAAAAAGGCAAAAAAAATCTATCTACCCACCTCTATTGAATCATTTTTGCTAAGACAAGCCTGCTTCGCATTCTCATCTGCCAAGACTTTAATCTGAAAAAGATTTCACAGCAAATTAATTTTTAGAGCACTATGACACTCTTCCCCTTGTATCTTTTTCTAGGAAATGGTTCCTTCCTAAAGTAATATTTCTCAGAATCCTATAGTGGAAATATGGTCATGATGTTTTAAGAAACCTAACAACAAGATATACTCAGTTATACAGGAAGGAACAAAAATTAAATGTTGGTAGGGTGGCAACCAAACTTCAAAGATTCAAAGTAGTTTGTTTTGGTCTCTAGTTTAACAACAAACGACTAAACATTAGAGAGATGGAAAGTGAACTTAAGCTGTTATTGATGCATGACCTGTGCACTCAGAGGACTATGGTTGCATTTAGATACAGAAAGTATCATCGACAAGTTTGTCATCACCTACTTGAGTATCCTTGACCCCTTTGTTAGTAAATTGCAGCAGGTAGATTACTGCTTGGCCACCCACATACAGGTCATCGCTTCCATTTCGGTGGTACACTGTCATGTAGCTCTCCGGTTTCGGGAAGACAAATCTGGACGGTTCTAGAAGCCCATCATCAAGAGAATGAGCATATAATTGAAGTCACATAAACCTGTTCAAGTGTAGGCTTTTTAATTAAATTACACAATTCCCAACAAATGTACACAAAGCAATAATAATAATAATAATAATAATAATAATAATAATAGTAGTAGTAGTACTTAATTCTCCTATAAGTAATCGTTGCAATCGCATGGTGCTTCATAATATCCCCAAGCATTCTTGTCTGACTCACAGAATGTCCTGCTTCCATGAAATCAAATGAATTTGGTTGCCATGGCAAATAAGCTGCCCCGGTAGACAGGTCGGCCAGGAGTTCGCCCAGATAAGACCATCTTACATCTGAAATTACAGCCCGGACCTGCACCGCTATGTTCTGCAGCTGGCTTCTATAAATTTCCAGTGAATGCAGACTTACAGCATTTCGCTGTCCATGGTACTTAATATTGTACCATAAGCAAAACATATGGTGACAACAAAAGACGAAAAATTTCAATGCATCAATTACCCCTGTTACTCATACTCTCATCCTTCTTTTACTCCATGACAACTGTTACACTATTACTCCCACTTGATAGTACGTAAGTGTATTTAAATCGATCGAGGTGCTTGAGTTTGAAACGGATTCAGCAAGCTTTTTCCATATATATGTATATATATATATTTCCTTTTTTCAACATATTTAATAATTTATTGAATGGTGTATTTACTTCATTCTATGTGGCGGTCTGTGTGTATGCACACGTTTCTGATGCTTTCTACTGCTACCACTACATCCCGACCCTGCCTCAGCTACCGCAGTCCCATCTAGTCTGCACGTTCACCTGCATTGCAGTTCTGCAGCGGAAGCCGGGACGTCGCTCACTACGCAGACTACATAAAATTGCATTCAAGCTGCTTGATATTCACTCAGATATCTGACAATCGGTGCAAAATACATTCAATTTATTGGAAAGAGAAGCGCATATCCATTAATTTTCTCTTTTTTAACGAAACATCTGCAATTTGGTGCGTGCTATTATATGCAAATTTAAGACTATTCAACGATGTAAATTACCATATTTTGTTAGTTTCCATGACTAATAATCAATAAGTGTCATCGCAAGCAGTCCGAATATTGCAGACATTATTAAAGTATCTATAAATAATACAAAATGAGCCTGATTATAATGCATTAGTTACATATGTGTTGTGCAGAATAATGTTGCAGTTCTGATAAACACGTGGTATGATCTGGTCGCAGAACTATTGAATAAATCAAAAACGTCTGACTGTTACATATGCTGCCTGTTATATTCGCCATATCTCTGTTCTGTCTTTTCTGCGTTTCTTGTGTTCCAGTTCTGTCGTCACACCAGTAATAAAATGTGCAACCCAGACGTCACACATTTTTATCGCGCTTCAAAATCTGACATGTCATATATCTCACGTAGCAAATGGAAAAATAAACTGTCCTCAACATCAGTGAGATCTTGAAATCATGCCTGAAATATGACTAGGCGGTTATTACCGGTGCTTTAATGCAATGTACGACAAAACAGCAACGAACTATAAATATGACAATGCCATAATACTGCCTTATATTGATCGCGGCTGAGTCGTAATTATTAATTTGATGACATCCAACGTAAACATACGCTAAATATAATTATAAATGTACACAGAAGCACAAGAAATGAAATAAATCCGTGGGAGGATAAACCTACCGTTGACAGTAAATTTTAGCCTTGGTGACTTCTCGGCAAAACCCAGGTAAAAAAGTGAGACTAAAATGAGGTAATTCATAATTACTCGCTGCCCGTTGCCTAAGGAGGTAAAAGAGTGCCCCTTTCAGATAAAACACTTTATTCCGAGATCCTTGTTGCTCAGAGGAAGTGACGCAGGCGCAGTTCGGTCATCTATTGCCCACAGCCTCGGCTGCTTATCACCCTTTTCTGCGTTTCTCTCCAGATCACGTCGAAAAAACTGGGGGTCTCAGGCTCCTCCTCAAAAGTGTGTGTATCTGGGAACGTGCGCGTCCCTGCCAGATGCCCGTCCTTCTGGACGTGGACAAACGGGTTAAGAGGTTTTTATAATCTCTGTGGCAAATTCCGTTCGCTCTTCCTATTTGTACATTAATGTATAACTTTGCCTTTAAGTGTGGTGTCGCACTGCCTTACACAAACAGGTATTGTACTTGTGGATCGGCTTGTATATGTACTGGATACTTGTACTATATATACAGGGCAGAATTGTAGTGATAAATGAAACCCGTCTGTAACCTTTTTTCGGATTTAAACACTAATTGGATGTGGTTTATTGATACACATTCGCATTACAACCACATTCGCATTACAACCAGTACTAAATATAGAAACTCAATACATAATGCATGATTTAAAAGAATGCGTACAATCCTTTATGGAGTTATTAAACCTGAATACTGTCGCAAAAAATCTGCATTGGTAATTTGAAGCTTAGAGACGCAATATTCGAGGTTATCCAAGTCAGTAAGTCCATACACTGACGCTGCAATGTAGTTCTGCATTGTTTGCACTTTGTTGCAGGAATGACGAGAGATTTACATTTCAGCAATGAGAAGTTTAATGATAAATTGGGCCCTTAAAAAACTGCATTACATTTTTGGTGTTTCTGGCACCACAAGAAGATCGGGGTCGAAAAGTAGGTAGCCCATCCTTAGCCTATTTAATTTACGGTGATTTAATGACATCATGATTAACACTTCGATAGTAGTGATTAAATGAGTAGTTTAAACAGGCTTACACGTCTATGTATTTAGAAACTTTGAACCTTTCGTTAGGAATGAATAAGAATCAAGCCTGAGCCCTCGACCATTACTGTAGACATTTTTCGCATTTATGAGACACCATGCTAGACAGACCTATATAAGACTGTGAGGGGGCACAGGAATTATCTAAAGGGGTTTAATTCCGGTTGTACACGTGATTAGAATTTTCTAGGTTATACTGGGTCATTGTAAAAATGGAAAACGACTCACTGTTTAACCCACTTAATATTCCGCCGTGAAAACACTCTTGGTAGAAAACCGGCAGTGACGGTTGAGAGGAAGAGCAGCCATTGGTAACAGGGCCGCAGCCAGCTGTGGGGTCACCCAGCTCCGTACCTCGGTACTTTTTAAGAGCTAAAAATAAAATTTGAAGCTAAATATTCACCTGAACAAAATTAGGCTAACGTTTCACGTAACTAGTTAATTAAAAAAATAAACAGCTTATGAAGGAGACGGTATCAGTAATGTGATTGACGAGATCCAGCCCCAACCATCACTATTTTTCAAACCTTAGTCTGGCTGCAGCCCTGATTGGTAATTTGACATTTAAAAGAATAATTATTAGACAACCGCATATATCAATATGTTGTTTATTGATGTCGCAGTAAGCTACACAGAGATCACAAAGTAGCCTAATACAGTGCGATGCAGACGTAAGAAACGTTGATTGAAGTCTTTTGCATAGATTTTGTTCCGTCATTTAGCAGGATTGCAGCCTACCGTCAAGACATTTCAAAATTATGGAAACATTCGCGAAACACGTCAAACTGCCGACATAATTCAAGTACTGAGGTGATGGAGGGAATGGCAAAGCATTCCGTAATACGCCACTGGCGCCGTACAGCATTATTAGTGTACAAGCACAAGAGTGCAATGGCGCGCTATTTCCCCAGACAGCCATTCATACACACACATTGAAAATTTTATTAAAATATATATACGGCTTAAAACAGAATAATAATTCGAATGCAAAAATATTTCTCCAGAGAGATAGTAAGCAGACGAGTTCCTTGTTCATCAGAACAGAGATTGCAGTAAGACATAAATATTCATAATATAATATCATCCATCCATCAACTGCCTGTCCAGTACAGGGTCACTCTGAACTTGAATCCTATTGCAGGAAGAAGAGGCCACAAGGCAGGGGAGACCCTGGAAGAGATGCTAGGGCATTGCAGGGCAAACATAACATAAATTTATCCTTAAGAATATTTTAAGCATCTGCTTATGAAAGACATGGTAGAAAAATGTCCTTTATAATTCTGAAAACAGTCATTGACATTTGACAGTTTGGTTTGATAGCATTTAAAATTTTGGTAACACTTTCCTTGAGGGGGTACAATTAATGTAGTAGTACACTCTTACTTAATGTATTAATTAACCAGAAGTTAATTTAGTTACATACCAATCCCCTGTTCGGTTATCATTAATCATAACGTTTCTTGCATTTCACGCAGTTACTATGTTCATGATTTGTATTTGAGTAGTAACGGAGTTACTAAGTTACTTCTGCCCCTCAAGTAAAGTATTACCTATTTTTTAAATTGTATTTAATATGAATATTCTTACCGAGTTTTCTATTGATGTTAATAAATACTTATCTCCAGTTTATTCATCACTGATCATGATGTACATGACTTAAAGCATGCAATTAAAATTATTTTTCTGCTACAGTAGTAATAACATCCATCCATCCATCCATCCATCCCTCATCCAACTTACTGTCCAACACAAAGCTGTGGTGCAACTGGAGTGTCTCGCAGGTAGCAGAGGGCACAAAGGTACACCAAGGCCGGCATGCCAGTCCATAGCAGAGCACATTCACTCACACGCCATTTAGCCTAAATGCATGTCTTTGGACTGTGGAAGGAAATATTTCAAATCCCAGCCTAAGCCCCAATAGACCAACTGTATATCAGTGATTTCTGCCCGTGTGATAGTCAAAATATTTCCAGTCTTTCTGCTCATAAGTATTGAGCAAATATTATGCACCAATATAATATATTCTGAGCCAGAATAATTAGCAGTTAGAATTCTTAGCATAATAGCATAATCTGATGAGTTTATAAGGTCATAATCTGATAATATATATTCATAAGCACCCTGCTTGTCCAGGGCGGGGGGGGGGGGGTCTACATTCAGTGAAAAGTTCATAGTCCTTTTTCTTGTGGTATTTATTTAAAGTTACCGGCAGCTCTTGGTTTCCCAGCCTGCCTGCACCTCTCTTCAAATAAGCTTCATCGTAAGACGAGAATCTCCGCCACCTCCACCACCCATGGATCTCTGAGGCACAAACTCGATCTCGGAATTGCGTTTTATCTGACCCTTTCCCCGGCTCCAGAAGAATATGAAGAGGAAGCAGATGGCGACCGAGCTGAGAAATGACAAGAAGCCCATAGTCATGGCAATGACTAAGGTCTTGGCATCGAACGGTAAGCGATTCTGAACTTGAGCAGACGTGCCGTTAGCAAACCTCCAGCCCTCTTCGGAGTAATTGTGGAAGAAGCGATCACCCAGCACGCGCAAGGTGATAAAGACGCTGTCATTCCCAGCAGCGTTGCTTGCAACACATAAAAAAGTACCACCGTCCTGAACCTGAGCAAACTGAACCTCCAGAGTGCCATTAGTCAAAATGCGGATTCTTCCTTTTGATACCAGGGGTGTACGTTTACTGGTCATCCAAAAGATGGAGGGTGGGGGATCACCATCTGCCTTGCAGTGAATAGTCACACTGTTTCCCTCTTTCACTTTAATTTCCTGAGGTCTGGGATCAATAATGCGCGACTTCCTGCAGGTGAAGAAGCGCGCCACCTCGGTGTCACGGAAATCATGCAGCTCTCTCTCCTGTACTATTCCTGGTGAAGAGCAGGAGGGTTGATGGCCATCAAAATCCAGATGCTGGCGCCGGCGCATGACCCATAACAAGCGGCAGTCACACGCCAAAGGATTGCCGTCGAGTCTCAGGATCCTCAAATTTCCCGTGGAGTGAAAGACGTCTTCCTCAAGTGTGGAGAGCCGATTTGATGACACATTGAGAAGATTAAAGTGGACTAGTCCTTTAAAGGCTCCTAGCTCAATCTTTAGTAGGTGTCCCCCAGCCAGGTGGAACTCCTGCAGACGAAGCAAGTCACTGAGAAGGTTCCTATGCACTGTGGTTATGGGGTTATATGACAGATCCAAGTATCTGAGGTAGGCCAGGTGGTGGAGTGCTGTGTAAGGGACGACAGTAAGGTTGCATTTGCTGATGGTGAGAGAGGTAAGATTGAGGCCAATCAAGCTGCTACTAGCCAGTGTATCCAGTACTGGCCAGTTGGAGATTTCAAGGCTGCGTAGCCTATTCAGTTGGCGAAAAGAGTTACTGGGCAACATGCTAATGCTGAGTCGGTGAAACCTGAGACGAGTGAGACTCAGGAGTTGGGACAGTGCCTCTGTGGGAATGGAGGTCAAATTACAGCGGTCCACATTGAGGTCCTGGAGGTTTTGGATACCTGCAAAGGCTCGATGAGAAATGAAGACCAGGTCATTTACCCCTATTTCAAGCACATGCAAGTTGACTAGCTCACGAAATGAGTCATCCAGGAAGACAAGAATCTCATTGTCACTTACGTCTAGCAAGTATAGACTGGGTAGTCCAGTGAACACTCCAACGGGTATAATCTTTAGCAGGTTGTGCTTAAGACAAAGGATGCGCAAGTTCTGAAGCCCCTGAAAAGCTTCCACCTCGATCATGGAGATAGTGTTATAGCTTAGGTCAAGCTCCAATAATTGAGTAAGATTTGAGAGTTGCCGGGGGCCCAGTATTCTCAGGTTGTTGTGTGACAAGTTCAAGCTCTGAGAATTTACAGGGAGGCCACTGGGAATGCTGGTCAGATGCTTATTAGAACAGCTCACTTGCAGCTTCTCTTGGTGGCAGTCACATATCTGAGGACAAGGGAGTCCAGCTGCAGATGTCCCCAACCCCACCTGGATGAGGATGGTCCACAGCCCCCAACAGAAAATGACTTCCTCTACCATGTTGTCCCAGTCTGCATAGGAAGACAAAAGATGCAGAGCTTTGAAAATCTGTATAACAGTGCTTGTCAGCTAAACAGACAGTCCCTAGGTTAAGAGCGTCCGACTTCTGAACAACTCGCACTTACAAACGACCTACCATAAAGCCTATTATATTAAAAATTCAGGTCAAATAAAATGGTTCGTAATAACAAATGAATGCACTACTTTGTGACATGAAAACATTGCATGGCTTCAAGTTACAGCTGAGTAACCGCTAACAGTCCCGAATGTACTTTTAATATTACTGTATAATTATTTCTGTATACTGTACTGTTATTTTTCTGACTTACCTAGAAATTCAACTGAAAGACAGACTTAGGAACAGATCTAATTTGTAACCTGGGGACTGCCTCTATTCAGAAAAAGCAACATATATTTGAGACCAGAAGGATTCTATGACATATTTTACTCACCAGCTTGATGACAAATCACAACTTTACATAACCGGCATTGTTCGATTAGGGACTAAGGTTAGTTTTCTCCCCCTTTCATTGTAAATTATCTTCCATGTAGCCTGGAATGAAATTACAGAATATTTAGTATTTCTGGGAATTTTTCACATTGTATTCAGTCAGATCCTTTTTAGGGGGTCGTATTATAAAACAGACTGGAAACATCCAATCTCAGAGTTGGCTGTTTTTTTTCCCCCTCATTGCTTGTTCAATGTAATCAAACGTGGTTTTAAGGTGTATAACAGCTGCTGCCCCCCTATGTAGCATTACTCGAATTCTCAATACTTTAGTTAACAATCAGGTTAACAATAATCTGAAGATAAATGTCTATTAATATCAACAGACTCAGCCTGCTCATTTTCAATGTGACCATCCTTGACCATTCCCATCAGAATTTAGTTGATGCTATAAGGGTTCGACAGACACAACAGACCACAATCAAAAAATGTCCTGAAGATCTTGTAGAAAAATGCTGTTGATGCCTATTGTTCTGGAAAGGGCTACAAGGCCATGTATGAAACACTGAATCCCAGGTGGAGCCATATCCGCATAAAGGATAAAGTTTTGGACACCGGATGGACACGGAGGGCCATCCGGGCAAGTCTCCAAGGTATAGAGATGTTGGGGAAGCCAGATTAGCGCCTCTACATCAGATTTGCTCAAGAACCTGATATTGGACAAGATCCTGGAAGATTTCCCAAATTACATAGGGCACATGACTTTCATCACTCATTAAAATGGCAAATACACATTTTTTGACATAATGACAAAAAGAAATCAAAAGATTTCTGGTGGTCCTATTGACCAGAATTTCCATGGGATCAATAAAGTGTATCTTAGTCTTTATATATATGACAGAAATGTATTACAGCAGGTGCCATTGACGTGGCAGATTTAGAGATATGGAGATGCTGCACCCTTAAGCGGCGTCAACAGTGTGACGTTCAAAAAATGTAGAAGGGTTACAGTGTATCATTTATTTATTATTACATTGCCCAAGTCTCAGTTTATCTCAGACACATTTGTACAAGTGGGAGGGCAGGGACAGGGAATGCTGTTCACAAAAGCCCATGTCGCTCTGCTTTTAAACATACAAGAGAGAGAAGCTTGGCGTCTGAGTGCAGGGTCAGCTGGTGTGCTGTATCCCTGGAGCAATCGGGGGCCCAGGGCCTTTTTTAAGGCCTTAACTGGGGACCTTCTGATCAGAGGCACAAAGTCCTGCCCCTGTAAGCCCCACACCACCCTCCGAGGAGTTTGACACTTGCTGAATTAGAATCCTACATCCTTCCCACTGCACCACTCTGCTACTCATGCTGTTGTCAGGCTGTTCTCTAAAATCATGGAAATAAATGAATTATACAATAAACATTCGATTATGAATATTCATATCGTTATGGGTCCCTTCCTTCAGCTAGTAGAATAAAGGAGCGTTGAAACTGCTGGCCATTTTTTTTTTACCTCCAAATAACTTTGTTGGCTATTGGCAGCAAATTTTTCATGGCGTGGGGGCACAAATAACTATTAAAAGTATTACACAGCCAGCATTTGTTTGTTTATAAAATTAGGCATGAGGTTCAACAGAAAAAAAAAAAAAATCAATCGTTATACAATAACAGTATTCTTCAGTATCATCATTAGTTTTTTGTTAAGATTAGTAAATATTCCCTGATCATGATCATCAACAACATTTTTAAACCAACATAGGACCACAAGATTTATGTTCGGAGAAACCAACGTGTTAAAGCAGACTTATTTTTCACATACATCAGACTGATTGAGTGTTCTAGGGTATTCACTGTGGGAATTGGACAATTCTGACGATTGCCACGCAGAACTCATCTCACTAGGGGCCCAGCATTAATCACTGCCTGTAGTGGCAGTTTACTACAGCAGATTAGCTTTTCATAACATGGTGTGGGTAAACAGAGGAGAGTTACATTATGGATGAATGAAACAGAGTCAGTTTAACGAAGAAACCTGGCTCCTTCCAAACCAACTCAACAAATATAGGCTGATATACTGGTAAAACATAAATGATTCAGAGTACTTCTTTTATTTACCGTTACTGTATATATCATTCTAACACTAAAACAGACTGGTAGGTTAAAGACATCAAAACAATATATGTTAATACTTCACTTAAAACAGTCATTATAATGCATTATAAATACCTTCATGACACATAGCAATGATCACTATAAGAATTAAGCATGCTTTGTACTGCATTATGAAGATATTTATAGTGCATTACAGATGACAGCATCATAGAGCATTTATAATGCATAATAAACATCGCTACAATGTGTTGTGCTTTTTTATAAATAGCTATAACTGTGTTTATAATACTTTATGAATGCAATATAATGCATTATGAAGGTATCTATAACACATTATATACGACTGCTTTAAGTAAAGTGTTAATAGATTATTATTGTCTTCTATAAATCATATTACTAAACTGAAAAATTAAAAAGCCCATAAAATTCGTTTGTTATCACTAAACTGAGCAGTACACTTACAGCAAGCATTACTTTAATCAAGCAACAGATTCTCACAATTCAACCTTTACTGCAGCAACTTCAGAGAGAGAATTAAAAACCACCTCAAAGGGATGCCGTTTTGCATTAAAACTTGAAATAACAACAGCCATACCATTTCACACTGCTGATTTATAATCCACTCAATCCACAGTTGTCTTTGAGATATTTGGAACTGACTGTGCTATTAAAGCTTGTTGTTTACTTTGCATGCCAGTCCAAACTGATCTTACATCAATTAAAAGTGTTAATCCCAAGACAGTGACAGACAGTAACAACTGCACAGAGTGGAACTTAATTGCTTTCAGTGGACACAGTGCAATCTTACAAAATTCCAAAGTATTAGAATTAATATCCCCATAGACATTAAACATAAACACTTTTGCAAGGTAAAACAGAGATATTACTCATACACGTCATAAAAATTGCGAGATGTGCACCAGTTAAAATCCAGTTCATTTCTCTGCATTCATATAATAGAGTGAATGGCCTGTTTTGACTCCTGTCGCCAAGGCCTATATCAATGGTTTGGTGTCCTATGGACATGTTTTATGATGCCAATCTAATCCATCCCATAATACCTAAGCATATCCATCCACTTTATGACCAGGAGCTTAAACAGTAAGACGCCAAACACCATCAATATCCCAGCTTCAGCTAAGGCTACATTAATTACTTAACCTTTTTTACAGCCAGGTACTTACTTAAATTAAATCTGTCAAAAATACCCTCTTTTCATTTGACATTGAATTACAAACAATCTTTGCTGGATAAATCACAGTCCCAGGAAGTGCACACAATGTCTTACGCATACACAATATGGTTGCTCCTATTACACTTTGTCACCTAATTTTATGGGTTTATGATAAGTTTCAGGCATCATTTTCATTTAATGCAAAGTATTTTTCAATTGCATGTTTTTGGATTCAGCTTCTTGTTTCTTTGTTGCCAGAGGAAATTATGTGGACCATTCTATTGCAGTCTAGATGCACGTTTAATAGGCAATCTTGGAAGTTACATGAGCCATATCAAGGTCCATAACATGTTGAGTGCTCTGACCACTACGACCATTGTCATCAGAATTGTTCAGTCTAATAGTCAATCGATGATCTTTAATATTGGCTTGAAATCCAAAACAATGAAAATTACTTAAGCACACTGCCTCTAAATTCTTCACTGTAGAGGTATCTCAACAGAATGGTACCTTGTAGAAATGTATTGACACTAGACATCTTTTCATGATGAGGGCAATGTGGGGGGGGTCTGATTTCCCTGTAAGCCCAACAGTCTGCCATGGTGTGATGCTGGATTACTGTTGACCGAATTACATTGTCTACAAGTACCAGGGTACTACAGGCGTCATCTACTGGTGGGAGGCAAATGCAGCGTTTCCTTCCACAGCACTTTCCTTTCCTTCTGTTCCACTGACAGAATGAGCAGATTTTGCTGTTTGTTTGTTCCTTTACAGCAGAATGCACACCAAAGAATGTCCATGCAAGTCTAATTTGTGTGGTATTACTGTAGTATGTAGGGACCCATTTCGCCCAACCACCCTTATATTACACACATGCTGTAAATATAGTTGAAAAACTTTTAAAATTTCCATAATCAATCCCTCCAGAGCTCAGTCTAGCTCTTTCTGAATTGCCTCTTTATTGACCTCTACAATATATTTGCTGAGCCCCCGCAATATTATCTCCTGGTTAATATTACTGGGGTTTAAGCATAACGTATACCATTATTCTTAGCAAATGCAGTCAGGCAAGAGGACTTTGCAATGCAGATTTTCTGCTCATATAGTTGAGTTTAGGCACAATAACCCCCTTTGAATTCATCTTCTTTGCCTTCCTAGAACCAAGAACATAGTCTGCGTGCTAGACACAGACAAAAATCAGTCACTACACGCCATGCTATTATTAGTTACTGGCAGGTGGAAACTGAGCCCTCATTATCCCCAATTAAAATTTCCAAAACCTAACAATTAGCAACAAAGGCCAGTGGGCTTATGTGGAGGGCAGCCATGTTACTCCTGGCATTCATCTCAAGTTCCATACCTCCGTAAACACATCACTGGGCTGGAGTCTTAGTTTGAATGTCTTAAAAGAGGAACAGCTGATAAGGTGTACGTGGGGGGAATTTTGGTGTTTTTACCTCTTCCTTTGCCAAGGAGGCAAGTCCGAATATGACATCAGTGTACAGAAAACACAGTTTCTGCAGACATTCCGCAAAGCTTAATAATGTTCTTTTGACAAGAGCACTGTGTTTAATTTAAGTGTCTACACTGGCAAATGCAGTGGGGCTACAGTGCAGGGCTAGCACTGGCAGTTCTGGTGCCCTAAGCATGATTCTTCTGAGCACTGCCAACCCCAGAGCAGCAGAAAATAAAGTTTGGCAATTGATTCATATTAAAAACATTTCAGTAACTTAGGGCACCTGACTATTAACTAGCTAGCTTGAGTTTGTTTCACAAGAAGAGTAAAAAAATATTAAAAGTACTGTAAATAACTAACGTCATGGAATGCAACCAGAGGTATTTCTCCTGATTTTTTTCACTCGCCATTTTGCGCCTCCTAATCAAACGGTACCCTAAGGCAGTTTTTCTTAAACCAGTCCTCAGGGACTCCCAGACCACATTTTTGTTCCCTCCCAGCTCCCAGGCAGTCGTAAGGCAGCAAAAATGTGTGTCTTGTGGTCCCCGAGGGCTGGTTTGAAAAGCACTGCCTGAGGCGACTGCCTATGTCACCTTTGGGGGGGCGGGGGGGGGGGGGCGCAGTGGATGCAATTCGACTAATCAGAAGGGAATGCCAATTGAACAAGTCTAATAAAATGAAATTATACTGTAAAGTCATTTTTGAAAACAAAGTTTGCACCAATCATATCAATGTGCGATAATTTATTGCAAATGTATTTCATATATATTTTTTTCACCAATTTAATTATCTGCGTGAATGACTCGTTGGGCTCTTTCATCTTGTAGCCCCAGGGAGAAAAGCACGGAGTGTCTGAAAGTTAACAGTGAAGTCTTCCATGCATTCACTATAGGTGTCAAAGAGTGTATATGTGCGCATTTCACCAGAGCACTTGACCAGCTTACTGTAAAGTGAGTATGCATGCTTCGGTCATGCTTCATGTAGACCTGAGGTGTGCCGGCATGCGTGTGCCTGTGTACATTTTCACATGCGTGCATGTGCACATTTGCAAGTGTGGATTTCCCTCTTTGCCTCACAAATGGCAGTAGAAAATAGGTCACTATCACAGCCCAGTCGAATCGATAGCCTCGCTGAATGAGTGTTCTGCTAAAAACATTATTATCATCCTCAGTTTTAGTGACCTGATTTATTTTATCCACGCTGCATGTATATGCAAAAATGACCATAACAGGATCAGGTACACACACCGTCACACTGACTAAGCTGATGCCAGGAGCAGCTTAAGCAATACTAACCTGCCTTCACTGTTACGGCATTGACACTTTCCATTCTGTCCTCTTATTTTCCCAAAACTAATAGCTGTTTTCTCACTCTCCTTATAATGACTTCTTATCCAACAAAAATCCAACCAGAGATATCAACACAACATGAACCGCCAGACAAAATAACTGTGTTGCAGTTAAAATAAGACACTAAATTTCAGGCCTTCTCATTTATTTTTTAACTTCACCTGATTTTTGCTGCTGCTGTAGAAAGATTGCAGTCTGGCCTCTGTTTCTGACCTGGTTCAGACATACAAGATCTATTATTAGAAATAATGTATTTTTATCAAAAAAGGTTAAAGACACTGGATATTGCAGTCTATTAACGGGTATTCCTAAATGAATTTAGTTAGGGTCAGTAGGATTGTGTTCGGAAAAAAATGGCACCAAAGGCCATGAATTCCAGTCTGACACACAAACTGGATTGAGACATACAGACTTACAGGAAGTAACACGCCAATCTGAAAACCCCAGCCATCTTATTCTAAGACATGGGTGTGCTGGGTGCAGTGATGCAAGGGATGTGGACCAACATCGTGAACTGTATATGCCCTCACTGGTGCCTTGGCCAACCCTGTTGGTGGGAGCGAGCAGACTGGAGTGTTACACCAGACCTTTTGCTCTCAGCCTAGCGGGACGCTGGACGTCCCCGCTGTACTATAAAAGTCATTAACCAGACTGCCTGAACCTTAACACAGTGCTGCTGCGCACATCCAGTTCTTTGACTCACAACAGGCACCAGGAGAGAGGATGTCCTTCCGTGCCTCTTCAGCACAACCTCGAATAGCCTGCCTTGTTCTTAGCCAGGTTTTTAAAAATAGACAAGCAGAGGACGAGGACACAAGTGAAGCATAATGACCCCTTATGATGTGTCTCTGATTAATTTGAATATCTGGACCCGGAGCGATACTTATCCATTACGTATTCACACCGTCAACATGGCACATTTATTCCTATTCACAAGCGGATGAAAACATGCTAGATAAGAAATACTTCAATTAGTGTATTTGATCCGAATTATGACTGTGTCGCATAGGGAATCGACTGTTCGACTGCGCGATTAACCCCGCAGTATCCGAATGGACAGCATGATTGGGCAATTGGCTCAGTGTTACACAGCAAATAGTTGTTTAAGCAGTACAACAACCAGATTTCTCTAAGTCGTTTTTTTTTCCTTTTTACCTGAGAACACCACCCAGTTCAGCTATCTGAAGAATGGTGACGTAAGACACCATTTTATCAAACGTACCTTAAATTGATCAAAGCAGGTGTAAAAATCGTCTCAAACTTTCCTTAGTGGCGCTGGCCGGTGTGTATCTCAGTGCCCGAATGTCCCTCTGATGACCTCGGTGACGTTATAAAACCTAAGGGACTTCATGCCGAGCAAAAACACGCTCCTTATACTGCAGATGAGATGGCACTTCATTATCCAACCAATAAATCGTTACCCGTAATTATTTTAGCCACGTGAAAGCTTATCTATTGCTCTTAATGTTAATATGTCATTTTATTTATTTATTTATTTATTTTCCTCCCTAAAATGCTATATGTAGGAGTTTTAGCGCGATATAAATCCGTATTAAATATTAAGGAAGACTGAATAAATAAGCACAGTGAAAACATAATACACGAATAACAGTAGCAACAATATCAGCAGTAGCATACAAACGCAAAATTCCCAAAATTAATGTTTTTTCTTATTACACCCCCCGAATCGTCATTTACTTGCAGTAGGACGTTTTTGAGTGAGGAGTTGCGTTAGAAGTTAGAAGCTGCGGGTGTCTGACCTCTGCGTTTGCTGCCATTAATGTGCTCTGTGTGTTTACGTTACAGGAGTTTCAGACGGACACTAAATAAAGCTCTTTAACAATCCAAAATCAACTCACCAGCTGTAGGCATCGCGTCGGACTTGAGACGGAAACGGTCTCAGATTAGGGGTTTCGCTCATCAGTCGTGCGGTTTTACCTGGTTTCCCCGTTAACGTCTCGGCACTTTGATCATGTTTCCGCGCACGCTGCTGCACCTCCCGCGCTCATCATCACAACTGTTTCGAACTAATTTAGCCTCCTGATTAAGTTCCCTTATCTAAAGCTATATCCGTTAGATGGTGTCAATTAGCCGAAGTCGCAAAACCATTATTTAGGTCGACTTCTTTTTTTGCCGGCGCACGTGAAAACTCGCAGCTCTTAATATAAACAAGATTTTAATGTCAAATGCTGCCTGGTGTCTCTGTGTCGTTTGAAAAGAAAAGTGAGGGGTATCCGAGGAGTCAGTGGCGAGTAATCCCGCACTTGACGGAGGGGAGGGTATGAAATCCGAAGGCAGACCAACCTTTCAGCTGGCATTGTTCATAGGTCTCTGTGAGGAACATTCAGGGGACGCATTCCTACGCATAATTTGTGTTTCAGCTTAAAACGTGAAAAGAATGTTAATTATGGAGGGACAGGGTGGTAACTGGCCGGTTTTACAGAATGCATCATCTATGGAGGCACTGCCTGTATTTGCATTTATTTAAATTTAAACTTTCAGAATCTAGTCTGTCCCAGGGACATTATGACATTATGATGACAGTATGGACTGGTCAGCCAGATCTGGGGATTTAGGTAAACTGCCAACTGGGAGCAAAATTAACAGCTAAGGCTAGGCGTAGACACAATGAATCCCCAGCCACAGAGAACGGAATCAGATCAGAGTCACCTATTTAATTTAGTGGACTGCAAAATGAGGTTAAAAGAAAAGGTTTATGGCAACAACAGGTGATGCTCTCTTCTTTATAGCCAGAAGATACCTAAGCATCTACGGAAATGTTTAGTGTGACGAGAGCACACTTTATGACTCAACCTAAATGGTTACTAGTAGAATGTGGCTTAAAGAAAATAATTGCATTTTTGGGCAGACCTCTGTTTTGTGCCGGTAGTTTGAACGATGTGACAAATAAATGCTTGAAATCGATTTAGTGATGCTCAAGTCACAAAAGGGGGGAACACTAGTATGAAGTGGTGAAACATGTAGAGCTTTTGATGAAAGGTGAAGAAGGCAATCTTCAGTGGGAGGTTAGGGTATGGTGGAACAGTTTGATGCTACATTTTTATTATTGTGTTATTGAAATTTTCCATGTCAAACTGTGTAACTTGAATCATCCATCCAGCTTCCATAGTTCCTTATCCAGCGCCGTATCATGGTGGGCTTGGAGCTCATCCCAGGAAGCACGGGGCACAAGGCAGGGGACGCCTTGGACGGGATGCCAGTCCATTTCAGGGCACATTCTCACACACTATGTGCAATTTAGGGACCCATTTTGCCCAACCCCATGTTTTTGGCCTGAGAGGGGAAACTTGAACCCGAACCTGACCAAACAAGCTGCTGGAATTCATTAATATTTATATTTGTAAGATACACAACATATTCCAGGAAAGTTAAAGTGGTATACATCTCCCATAGTACATATCCCAATCATAACAGGACGCAATGCAGAGGCGAAAAGGCAATTTCAAGTCATCACTTCACCTAAGCACATTATTTTGGTCTGCAAGAGGAAACCTACATAAAAAGAGTAGGAGAATAGGCAAGCCCCTCTTAAATAGAGAGGTGTGGGGGTCAAAGCCCCCAAGCTTTGAGCTGTGAACAAGAGAAAAGTACTGTCTACTGTATTGTCACGAAAGTCATAACACTTGTGGATTTACATTTAAATAGCAGACTTCAACTGAATTTTATTGAACGCTTACATCAGCGCTCACTGCATCATATTTAATAACAAATTTGCCTCTGTGGAGTATGAATGCAGAATCATACAAAGATAAATACAGAATTCATGAGCCTCTGATGATTTTTGATTTTATGCTGGGAAACATTCAAAGAATCTACAAAAACAATCTTACTGGGAAAGTCGTAGAGGGTGCTGCAGTCATTGTGGTTATGGTCCACATTTATAATATTTGTATACTGCCTTCAGATTTAAGTTACGTTATAATAGCCCACAATTACATTATGTCGTATGATGAATCTCCTTAATAGCATCTGTTTGTTCAGTACAACTATTTGAGGATCCCACAATATATTATGAAAGTCTAAAAATCTAAGCAGCAAAATAATGAGTGGAGTCCATTAGTGTTTTGGGAGGCCGGCAGCAATCTTGGCAAAGCTCATGGGAATTTAATTAAATTTGCCTGCTGGGGGAAGGCATCTTAATTGAAGAAAGGGAACAGTAGCCAATTCACTCTGCTCAGAAACGTTCACCTCCATCTCAGCCGGGAGTTAAGTTTCCGGAGCTCTTTAAAAGTAATGCAACAAATCAGGAGTGTAGCCTAGATTTTCTTCTGCTGTCAATCACCGTAATTGTAGCATAGAAACGGAGGGTAATATCTTACAGAAAAAAATCTAAATTATGTCACCATTGACACCAGTCAGTGGTGATTATGGCAAGTCGTGGTCAGTTGGTTGATAAAATGGCCTATCAGGAGAGCTGGATAAGCTGAGGCCAGGGAAAGAGTCTCATCGTTAATGTCAGCAAGATTAATGGGTTAATTGTGGATTTTGAGAGGAAACCAGTGAGGCACTTCCTCCTCCTCACAATCAGTGGGGTTCCTGTGGGGAGTCTGCCCTGCTTCAGACACGTGAACCTCAACATCGCAGATGACCTCGCATGGGCAATGCGAACCAGCACTTAAAAGGCATGTCAAAGCCTCCTCGACCTCAGAACTCTATGGAAGCTCAGACTGGCTTACAGTACAAGATACTCAACGCATTCAGCACCTGCACTGTCAAGAGAATCTTGACTGGGAGCATCACCAGCTAGTTTGGGAGCTGTACCGAGCAGGACGGCATAACCCTGGAGAGGGTGGAGCGTTCAGCTGAACACGCCGTTGGGTGTGTTCTCCTTAACCTGCAGTTAACCTTCAAGAGGTAGTGCTAGGACAAAGATAAGATAATTAAAAATACAATCACCCAAACAAAGGCCTTTTCTCTTAACTGAGGTCAAGGAGGCACTACAGCAGCCTGAAGACCAACACCAAGCGACTTAGAACAAGTTTCTTCCCTCAAGCTGTCTGAACACTAATTGAGGACGCAGCTAAGGTGTCTCTATACACACATTTACAGTCATTACAGTTTCAGCCATTCCTTGTTTTTCATCTTACATCTGTCTCAAATATACTCCCTTTTGTGAATGCCGTTACTGATATTATTGCTTTTCTAGTTTTATTGTCTTATTTTGCTGTTTTGTCCTATGTTTATTGTTATTTTAATCTTATTTATTTTTATAATGTACTGGAAGATCTGTACATTTTTAGCTACATTAAGGCTATATGACATTAACAGTTTTAATTCAATTTTAAAAAGGCTGGTAATGTTGTTTTCCATGTTTATACAGTTTCTAAATTCTGAGACTTATGTATGTGGATGCATATATGAAAAATACAAATACCATAAAACCCTTTAAGCGTAATGCATAAAAGACTGAGCTTGTGAGTTTGTTTGGAGACAATATAAGCCATTTAATGCGTCATACCACAAGCAGCTGTATTAAAAGGATGTAACATGAGCCAGCTGTGAGTTTTCACATGTGCCGGCAACAGGTGACATTATAAACAAGGTTGCCTCATACCTTTAGTTGCTTCACATCTGGCCCTAGTTCTGGGGATTGCATGTGTATTTTTGGCTTTTTTCTGTTTCCTTCTCTCACGGCGTGAAGACCTGCAGTTTAGGTGAGCAGCCTGCAGTGAGTGTGAATGTGATTGTATGAGATTCCCACAAGGAGGGGCCCTACTTTACGTTAAGGGACAAAAGTGCTGTACCCATACCCCACAGAATATAATTATGCACTGCAATAATTACTTAGGTAATAAGCTTTTACCTGAATTCAGTTTCCTCTGCTATTTAAATGTAGAAATACATTAAATGCAATTTAAAAACTAATAATGGCAAAAGACTTGTATTTTGTTTGGTTACTTGTTGTTAAGGTTAGGGTGGGGTGGGACTAGGTACAGACAGTCCACATTTTTGCTCCTTCCCAGCTCCCAGCCAATCAAGAACACCAAATACCTCGTGCCGGATCTGGGAGGGAGCATAAATGTGGTCTGTCTGGAGGCCTCCGGTGACTGGATTGAGAAACACTGTCCTGTTCTGCCTGAGATATGGAATATTACTTTCACTGCAATGTGTTGCATATCTCACAAATAAAAATGCTAATGAACTCCGCAGTATTAATATGCGTCCTCTGCAGTTTTTTCCTGCCTGTATATTATTCCTGTTTATGACACCAAATATTATGATGAAGCCTCCCTCCACACATATTCTAACCACTTACAGTACACCAGCCCATCAGAGAACACATACACACACATTCATACTTAATGGGCATTAGAGTATAATTGCAGTATAAAGAAACCAGATAAACTAACTGCATATCACTAGAGGGACCTGACACAACTAAAGTAGTATATGAACACTCCAAACACTCTCACACACACACACACACACACACACACACACACACACACACACACACACACACACAGGTTTGCAATTATATCTTTGTGGGGACTCTCTATTCATTTCTATGGGAAAACTGTAATCCCAACATGACAACCTTAACCCCTACCCAGCCCTAACCTTAACCATAAGTAACTAAACAAAATACAAGACTTTTGGCATTTTCATTTTTAGTTTTTTGACTTCATTCACAGATCTGACAATGTCAAAATAACAGGCTTTTGTTACATTGTGAGGAATGCTTGGTTACCCACAATGCACTGCATACATGACCACACACACACACACACACACACACACACATACACACACACACACACACACAGAGTAAAGGCAGAATTTGAACTCCCACCCAAGGAAGAATAAGGTAGCAGTCTTACCCATCATGCTCCTCTTACAATAGACTCTAAATGTTGATTCTTTACATAGAATATTATTTGGCATTTTGTTGGACAGCAACTAGTTGGTTGATTTGCAGTAAATTTGCAGGGTTGGAATGCAGAGAAATGCTTATCAGAGTACTGAGCTTTATAACGAGTCATAACGATGCTGTGCCTCAGCTACAGGGCTTCTCTGCATAATTGGATGCCTTATTATTATTGTTAACAACCGGCTGCCACTTTCTGTCTGTCATTTTTCTGCAGAGCACAGTCTCTGTTGGTGGACTTACCAGCATCAGTTTCAAGCCTTGGGTTAAAAAATGACATAATCCTACCATTACTTGTGCACTCTCCATTATGCTATAATAATAATAGCCAGGATTTTCTTATTTTTTACATCATTTAATTTTTTTTTTTTGAAATATCATCCAAAACCCACTTGCCTCTGGTGTTTGTGAAGAGCATATAATTTGTGTATGCTTTTTTATTTTATTTTTTTAAGTAAAATCCCAGTGAATTGCCAGGGCTTAAATATGGCAGTATTTTTGTACAGACTGCACTGAGCTGTTCATAGTAATCAAATAGAGTTAATAGTAAATAGTAAACACTCAGTAGTGACAGAGGATAACACTGGAAACCCCGGTCGGTTTTCAGGAGAGGGATGATGAATATACACAACGTATCAGACAAATTAGTCAGTCGAAATTCTGCGACTGCAAAGGATGCAGGCATGAGTAACACTCTACCTCAACACAAAGACTTCTATAGTGTGATGCACATATTTATCCATATTGCAGATTTTTTAAAGAAATATTCAGTGTGTTATCAATGTCACCCATCTTTGCCAGACAGCTGTTCAGGCTGATGACTGTTGACCTTTTTTTCAGGCACCAACTTGCTATTCCAAAAAGCAGGTAGAGATAAATACAACCGCAGACTAACAGAATACATTAAGTCAGTGGCACCACGCTATAGCTAAGCGTGAATGGAGTTTGTTTAGCTGTGTTCGTGGAATCTGATTTTGCCATGCATTATTAAAAAGAAATATCTAGAAAACAAAGCACAGTGAGTGTATGTTTAAGTCAGGCTTCTTTCTCTTGTTTCCCCTTTCTTTCCTATTGGCCATCTGACCTACATATAGGTCTAAAAATATAATCTGGACTGAAACACAAGGCACTTGCTGACGCTCTTTACTATGACTAACCCTCATGATTTAGATTAACCCTTAGCGAAGACATTTAGAGATGGTCATGACAACTCTGGCAGCTGAGTGCGGAATAAGATTTGGGTTTTAATCAGTCACTCAGAAAGTCGCCGTGGCTCTTTTGCATCCCACAGTCTTTTACGAAACGGGGAACGGGGAAATCAAAATGACCTTCGGAAATGCTTAATATTGAACAAGACTTTGGGTTTTGCAAGTGTTTGTGTTCCAACCCTATCTCACAGCTGTATTGGCTTGTATGACCTTCCCCGAATCACATAACACTGGCTGCCATGTCCAAAGTCATGTGGCATCGTCCAGGTAAACGGATCCTGTTTCACATCTGCCAATGTGTAAGCTGTGTTTGAAATAGCATATGCAGTCTGTTCATTGTGCAGAAATGAGGAAAGTCAGAAGACAATGCAGCCTGACAGCGTTTCCAGGTCTACCGACAAATGAAGTGACTAATTTTTACAATAGAATATTCTGGAAAAAAATGTATGTGCATGGCAGCAAGGTCTAAACTAGGTGAAATGAAAAAAGAAATCCTTCTGCATTTACTTATGCAGATTTTTTTGTAGTTTGGGGCAAGTAATGCCTAAAAAAGAATACTATAAAACAAGTTTATTTATAAAATGGGGCAATTCAAGAAAGTGCAAAAACAGAACATAGTAAAAAGAAATGAATGAATGAATTGCTGTGACTCTGTACTGGATAAGCGGTTATGGAACAATGGATATATGAACCGTCAAACATGCACAAGTATTGTGTTCTGCTATGCGAGGGTAGGAGGGCATAAAGGCATTAGAAAGTCAGAACAATTCCAAGGGCCCCTAAGTGACAGGGGCCCTAAAACATTTGGATAATAATTGGATTGGTCTGGGTTGGGGGCCGATTATGAAATGCTTTCAGGGGCCCCAAAATCTGTAGCGCCCCCCACTGCTATGAAATTCCAAAAGGAGGAAGCAGCTACTTCACGTCAAGTGCAGGTTCTCCCCTTTCCGCACATGACCGGTTGAAGTCAGGGCATCACGAGCGTGCCGCATGACCATGAGGGCATGGAGACACTTCTCATGGAGTTCCCAGTCCTTGCCAGAGGCACCATCTGATCCTAAAACAGGCAGCAGACTTTTCTGACTCTCACGGTGGTAAACAAAGTTATGGATAAAAGAGGGAAAATGCAAAGGCAAAAGGAAATAAGTTGCCATTTGAACTTTTCATCAGGCCGCCTTTAGCTCTGATTATGGTGCACTTTTGTCATGTGATCTTTGCACAAACTCATGCAGCACCTCAACATTTATTTTCATCCAGCTCTGCAATAATTTCTCACTGAGATATCGTCCTGGCAAATGAGTCGAGCCATGTAAAGTCTTCTTCAGTGCATCCCAAAGACTTTCACTGGGATTTTGGTCAAGAATCTGTGCTGGCCAAATCATGTGTAAAAATGATTCCTCATACTCTTTCACAATTTGAGCCCGACGAATCTTGGCATTATCTTTCTGGAATATGCCCAGGCCATTAGGGAGGAAAAAATCCATTGATGATGGATGGAGGTGTAACCTGGCCATTCCGCAGGTTCAGCTGCATAAGGTTCCTAAGCTGTAATAATGATCCCTTCATTGACTTTTAAGTATTTGCTGATTTAAATTCAAATGGCAACTTTTTTTTTTGGCTGGATAGTGCATCTGTGGGCTCTGTTACTGTTAATAACTTTAATGATGGTACAAAGTTCAGTGTCAAGAATGTATTATAACAGATTATACTTTCTTTGCAGAATATTCATTTTGTATTTTTACAGCTAAAAGTTACTGTTTGGTGGCTGATTGAGGAGCATGACTTCCTCACATTTCTTTTAACTCCCTCCGCTGCTTTGTGTGTGAACAGAATAGTGATGCTTTATTCAGCCTCATGGGGAAATTCTCTTTTCTCCTGCCCTGCATGAGACACACCGGCACATATACAGGTGAGAGGAAACCTGGGAATTAAAGCACGGAACCAGCCACAGTGCGGTTCCACTGGGGCTGGGGGTTAAGGGCACCAGTCTGCCGGCGACCTTCTGCTCACAGACAAAGTGTCTTAACTCGGTATTCCTTAACCTGCTCAGACGGTCCATGTTCACCCCCCTCTCAGCTCCCTGCCAGACAGTCAACATTTTTGCTCCCTCCCACGTGAACTCTCTGGGGGTCCCCGAGGCCTGGATGCAGAAACACGGTCTGGCGAGCTGCACTCTGCACCCCTCAGAAGGAGAGGTCATCGCTGGATTTCAACCCTGACCCTCCAGAAGACGGAACCACACTGCCATGACAAACGCAGAGCCCTCTCTCACAGAGGGGGTGCGGGACTAAAACCTCTGACCCAGGAGATGTGAGGTGCCACCAAGTCACACCACATGAGCTGTTCATCTTTAAGAAAGACAACAGAATTTCCCTCTAGGAATCAATGTGTCACGTCTATATACTCTGCTAGGTTTCCATCTGGTAGACCAACTACCTCCTGCACCCAAAACATATGGTCAGTCAAACTGGTTTCACACCAAATCTAAAACTTGTGTGCAAAGTCCCCCAACAGCAGCGAATGGTTAAAATATAGGAAAATACACAAAAATATACAAATATGGTAAAATATACAGAATAATAGTAAATTTTGTGTGCTGAAAACTTAAAACTAAAAAATAAATATAATCGACAGTAAAAACAGTGCTTACTGCTGTTAGATGCAGTGATGGACATAGGCTATGAACAATGTAGCGTGGCTTTGAGTTTTGGTGTCACTAAATTGTCCATTATTTGTGATTGCACCCTGGTTTGGACTGGCATCCAGTCCAGGGTGTCCCCTGTCTTTGGTCCTGTACATCCTGAGATCCCGGCTCACTCTGGCCTTCTGTGGTAGCTTATCATAGGTAATTCTGAAGTTTACCGTAAAGCATCATTTATCCCGTCAAGTTTAATTTAACTGCCCCATGCCTGTTTATACACAATAGCTGCTGCTCAGATAATGAACTATATTTATTAAATGTGTTCTATTTTGCTAGGCAATTTCTGCTATAAAGAGAGAAAGTGTAATGATGTGGAGACTGGATCCAAGTGCAGAGCAATGTCTTTTCACAGTCCACAATCTTAGTCAATCTTAGTCTTAGGGATCAAAATCAGACAGGAAAACAGAGTCTAAGATACAGTCTAAACACAGTCAGTAACAGGTACTGGCCTGTAAAAGTACAATAGCATAAACTATGTAAAGAATAGCGTGCTCGGCTGGGTATAGGGGACGTGCTCGGCTGGGTATAGGGGACGCGCTCGGCTGGGTATAGGGGACACCCTCGGCTGGGTATAGGGGACGCGCTCGGCTGGGTATAGGGGACGCCAAAAGCATGGCAGTAGCATGGCAAGCGTTTCCTGTACTGTATTCCTCCGGTTAGGTGTTAATGCACAGATTAAACAGCAGTTTAATAAATATCAGTATACAATACAAATTGTTATATTGGTTGATTTTATTGTTTGGAATATCTTTAAGAAATATGTGGTCACTATTTTGGATAGGCCATACATTTTTCATTGTTCATTCTTTGCAAGGGGGACATTTTAAAACATCCAGTTTCAAATTGCTCAAGATCTTTCAAAATATTACCAACAAATTGTTTTAGGAACAAATTAACTTCTCATCTATTTCTAGTTAGTCAGCTAGTGCTATATTTATTCTACCTTTCATGCTTCTGCGTTATTTATTATTGTTTACATACATAATGCACAATGTATATAAACATTTGTGTCCAGCTCCGCTGTTTGGCACTGTTGTGTGTTTTTGCACATTTAGAGCTTGTTAAATGCTTCCCTTTGCATAAGCTTTCTTTATGTTGCAAAGTGGTCCTAGGGGAACGATAATTCATGCCACTGTACACTCTCAGAAAAAAAGGGTAAAAATTCATACCTTTGCTTGTCACTGGGGCTGTACCCTCAAAGGTCTGCCAATTGTACCCTTAGCTGTAGGTAATTGCACCTTTTAAGGTACAGAAATGAACTTTTGGGATGTTTCTCAGTGTCCATTTCTGTACCTTAAAAAGTACAATTACAAGGGTACCGCCCTAAGGACAAGCAAAGATACAAATTTTGGCCCTTTTTTATGAGTGTGTGCGGTATAACACAGCCCATCTGACTTGACGTGACATTATTTATATATATGCACCAATGTACGCACCATCACTCGATAATTCCATTATGTCTTGGCTGTTTTTGGAGGGCTTTCTCGCACACATTAGCATGGATGACTTCATCACTGCAGGTCATATATATCTCTGCACCACGCGACCGGATTATAGATACTCTGAGTGCTGACACATGGCCGTGAGACTGTGGCAGATGAGTAAGATGGGGAAGTGTGCTGGGGCCCACACGAGGAGCTGAAGAGCTTCCATGCTCTACCAACTGGGCAGCTTCCCATAATCAGGTACACAAGCATAAAATTAGCCCTGTATATCATGGGCTGTATGTGGCTCTCATAAGGCAGATAAGTAAATGTTATGGTCATAAATAAACCTCTAAAACATCCTTGCTTAAATGTCCATAGTCCTCAAAACAGCATAAAAGACTTAAGAGGCTTCCAGATCATCTGTATTTAACTTGTGCAGACAATGTCTGTTCATAGGACAGAGAACATCTGAAGGAGAAAAGGGCCGCTAGACATTCTTGTCTCTTGTTTCCGAAGCGATCCGGGACATTTTTTTAGGACTACTGTATTGGCCAGACCTTGAAAGCAAACCGTGATATGACATGCATCTGCTAATATACTGTAACAAAGTAATGTAACAATAATACAGAAAGAATTTTAATATTTCGAGATCATTATACTTATAGTGTACTTGTAGTACAGGAGATTCTGCAAATAGAGAGATAGCGTGCAGAACTACAAACCAGTGACATGGGCCTCCTTTAAGGTCGATTGAACCTGTCACGATGCATTGATCTGTAACATTCGATTTGGTCTCAGAGAAGCCTGCAGTTTCAGTGCCTGCAGGTGTGTGTGTGACAGGAATAGTGCTGCTGTTGTAGCTTGGAGGACCACTAATGTGGAAATGGGCCACACTGTACATCATGAGGCAAAAATACTTAGTAACAAAATTACTTCTGAAGTACACATTATGAACAAATAAAGATGCATCATGAATCATTAATGATGAACAAATATGAGATAAATATTTAACTTATTTATGACTTCCTTCGGTAGTTTCTTCAGTAGTTCACAAAGGTTAAATACAAATACAATAGCAAATGTAGTATTTGCTTGATGTAAAAGATGTGTCATGATTCATTCATGATGAATTAACATGGGATCAGTATGTAACCAAAACTTAGTTTGTGGTTAATTAATACATAAGTAATAGTATTATATTATATTATTTGTGTCCCGTAAAGTTAAGTGTTACCCTGAAATTTTTCAGTAGTTTTATAAGACGGTATGGGAATAATAAAAAGCAACAATCATAATAATTATTTTCTTATGTTTTAATGTTTTTTATTTGTATAACCAACTACAAAACTTGCATACTTAACAAATCACATCAAGGACTACGCAATAAGCCTGCTGTTTTAGTTAAACGAGGTAATCAGCTCCATATGGATAGACCGCTACTTCCCGTAAAATATTTCCCGATGTCTCCAGTTTACTTCCTCAAAACTGGGGATATATATGGAAGGATCACTCTGACCCCGATTCACAGAAGCAAAGCATTCCTCTCTATTCGACAGAAGCTGTACCAAAACTGGAAAGGTAAGCATTTTTCTGTTTCATTCATTTTCATGCTCGGTCTGCATTTTAGAGGCACCCGGTTTAATCTTGCGATTTTTTTTTTATTGTTGTCTACTAGGTTGCAATATTAATAAATTACAAATAGTAGACATATGAATTAAAGACATTACTATAACTGGATAATTGGTCGAAAGAATCCTACTTCTTTAAAATCCATTCAGGAGTAAAAGGATGTATCACTCAATGTATCGTTAACATGTAAGCCGTTATTCATATCATACCGTACTTTGCAAGAAAATCGTTCTGTAATTCGAACCGTCAGAGGAGCACTATTGCTTAAGGTTATTAGTATCTTTGTAGAAACTCGAGGAGGGTAATGAAAATCTATTAGAAGAACGAGTTTTATTACACTTGCTGGTGTAGGAGTACATTAAATAAACTATGCGTTGCGTTTTAACTTAACAAAAAAAGCTTCATGAAAAGTTCCATGAGAAAGTAAGGAGTCTTTTTTTGGGGGGGGGCGGTGGATTATTAAAGTATGTTAAAGCTTTTCACTCAGAAAGCCAGATGCATTTTTTGTGCTTGATGAACAAAATGTGCACTACTTACCACGTGACACGTGTCCGTGTCTTGCGTGGGTTGTTTTCCCAGCATGCTGCTGTGTGTAAATGTATATCTGCTGCTGCTGGCCTCCGCACTGGCCGCCTCCTCTGAGGAGCTGTCTATGGATGCTCAGTGGCAGAACTGGAAGGTCATGCACCGGAAAGAATACAGTAGCCTGGTAGGTATGCTCTTTCTAAATGGATTCATCTCAGTGGACCAAATAGGCTTCAGTTCTTTAAGCAAAGTTTGTTTCCCTTATATGTCAAACTGAATAAGGTATGTCAGTAAGTATATGTAATGACATATAAAAGATCTTTTCATTTGTTGTCTCAGTCTAATATCCAGTGAGTTATGGTACGAATAGCAGGTGGCAGACTGAGTGTGTCTGTCTTGTATCCCGCCAGGATGAGGAACCAATCCGAAGGGCTATCTGGGAGAAGAACTTACAGCTGATCAATACCCACAACAAGGAATATGAGCTGGGCATGCACTCCTACGAACTGGGCATGAACCACTTCGGCGACATGGTAAAGAGCTGCCCTTTGCTGTACTCTTTCTGGCCAGTTCTGATAGCTGTCAGCTCTATGAAATGCTCTTTACAGTCATTCAATAATAATTATGCTTACTCAGCTAAATCCATAGGTCAAGTATGTCTCATTGCGACCTGTCCAGTCCAGATCCAAGCTGGCCTATCGTACGCCACCTCACAAATCTGGCATTCATGCCATCCATTCAGGAAGTACTTTCCTACGCTTGATTTATGCATGTCACACTTACATTCTCAAGAAGCACTTTGCCAACTTCGTCATTGTGTGAACATCATAGAGTGTACCTTATCAAAGAGTGTACCTTATCTGTTACACGGCATATTGTTTTACAGTAAACCTTTTCCTTTTTAATAAGTACAAAGTACACTATAGAATCACAATGAAAAGTACATAAAGCAGTAACATACAGTACTTGTGTATTATTATTACTACTTTATTATCATTGTTTTATCATTATTATCAAATACAGTATTATTACAAATTATTATTAATCTTATAAATTATCAAAATCTTATAGGTCCACCATCACACCTTCGACTGAAAGGTTGTTATGCAGTGCATGACTGTGCATCATTGTTGGGTACAGCCACAACAGTCATATAGTCTCATCAGGACTGTATTTAAATGTTTTAAGACTGTCTACCTTTTCTGTTTGTTTGTTTGTTTTCTGTCCCCTATATGATGACCCGGATTTACTTTCACTCAGATATCACTATAATTCTTCTGTTCTGCGACTTTGCTTGGGCTCACACTTCTGCTTCTGCTGGAAGATGTGTTGGATGCAGATGTGGCTTTTCACATTACTATAGGGCCGCCCTCCCGCAGGACGCAGCCAGACGCTTCTCTGTTAAGCTATTTCAGTGTCTTGAAGATTTTTTTTATCAATATGGTTCAGACTGCGGCTTGGAGGTCATCCCATTGATCAAGAATATTTTATTAATTACTTAATATGTTGTTTGCATCTTAAAATAACTAGTGATTTGCAAATAACAGTCCCTCATTCCATATGTATACTTCGAGCACAGCTTTGAATAAGAAAAAAGGCATTTTTACCACAACTAAGGTGCTATTGTTGAGGGTCATGTTGTTAGTATTCTGGGAAGCATTTTAGCTGTGTAGTGCTGACAGGAACAGCCACAATGCCTTTACTGTCTCCTGGTGCTCCTCTCAGACCCCTGAAGAAGTGACAGAGAAGATGACAGGGCTGCTGGTCCCCCCTGTCAGGAACCACAACAACACTTTTATCCCTGACACTGACCTGAGAAAGCTGCCAAAAGCCATCGATTACCGCAGGCTTGGTTACGTCACCTCAGTTAAGGACCAGGTCAGGCACTGAAGTAGCATCGATACATTTGTTAGCATTACGCTTCTGTGTATGTGAGTGTGTCTTACAATAACGTAAAAACACACATTTTCTGAGCTGTGTTGTCTAGGAAACGGTTGTGTATTGGTGTTCATATATCAAAATGTTTCAATAACCAAGTATAGTACTAATAAGTTAGATGCTTGTGCATTGACTTTGATATATTAAAATGTTTCAGTAACCAAGTATAGAAATAAGTACTACAAAAGCATGATAAATAATATTTTGCGTAATTGTCAAAATCCCTGTCAATGTAAGTAGTCTAATTTATCCTAAAATACACAAAATCAAATATGAACACCATCTGTCATTCACTGAGAGAGGAAGAGGTTGCTCCCAGATGTTGGGCATTTATTCTAAATTACTGCTACATCATTGTAGTTTGGTTTTAATTGGCTGCACCAGTAAGATTAGTTGATTGACAAAGATAAATGATTTGTTTTGCTACTGTAATATTTAAAATATTTAATTAAGATGCCGAATATCCTCACCATTAACATTTGTTTGTTCAAAAAGTTACAATTCGTAACATTTAAAAGTATTTTTACGACCGTTTTTCATGAACTATACCAGAAGAAAAAAAAAAGATTCTTACATGCAAGCCTGCCCCTTGGTGGACAAAAGTGTGTAGTGCATGCTGACGCTGGATTTAATTCTCCTGATCCAGGGCTCTTGCGGCTCCTGCTGGGCCTTCAGCACTGCTGGAGCTCTTGAGGGTCAGCTTATGAAGACGACAGGGCAGCTCGTGTCTCTCAGCCCCCAAAACCTGGTGGATTGTGTGACTGAGAACAGCGGCTGCGGGGGCGGCTACATGACCAATGCATTTGAATACGTCAAGGAAAACCAAGGCATTGAGTCTGAAGAAGCTTATCCTTATGTGGGACAGGTAGGATTCAAAGTCATGGGTCCAGATGATAATTCATTTTTATTATTGACTTTATAAACACAGAACCAAGCTCTTCTACAGTATGACAACAAAAACTAAACACATATATACACATAAATATGGAGGGCATCACCCCATAGATAACTACAGAACAGGGTCATAACCAGAATTTTTAGAATACTGAGGTAAAAAGGCATAGCCCATCCTCGGTGTGCTCTATAATGGATCGTGGTCATTAGAGTTGCAGAAAAAATACGCAGGACTTGACCTTGGTGTCCTCAGTGGTAGGTACAGACATGTAACAGAGAACTCACTGTTCAACATATGTAACCGATGTCTTACATTTGAAAAACATTTTATCCTACCTAATGCAGGGTCTTGATATAAACATGTGTTCATCTTCCAGTCATTCCCCCATTACAGTCTATCCCAATCAGCACAAGACAGGGGAACTCCCTGGATAGGATGCCAGTACATCATAGGGTATAAGACAGGGGAACTCCCTGGATAGGATGCCAGTCCTTCACAGGGCACACATAGGCAAACACTCACACATATGGGCAATTTAGAGACGTGCAGATCGCCTGCCTGAAGGTTTTTTTATAACTGGAGTATCCAGAAAGCCCATAACTTTGGTATAACACACGATACTACTCTAAGTTTCACTAATGGTGATAGATCAAAAGTGCAATGTCACTCTCCACTCGCACTCAGCCTCTCCTTTTTCAGCGCTGTTCTTCTTGGTTGAGCTCTCTGCGTATCTAGGTCATTGCCAGCATTCCAGACTGACAGGCTCTCTCCCCCAGGAGGGGCAGTGCGCCTATACGCCCGCCGGCCGGGCGGCCACCTGCCGCGGCTACCGGGAGATCAAGGAAGGGAGCGAGCTGGCACTGCAGGCTGCTGTGGCCAAGGTGGGGCCCGTGTCTATTGGCATAGATGCCACCCAATACAGCTTCTTGTTCTACAGGAGAGGTAAGACACTGTTCTCTCCGCAGGGTCCGTGAAACTCGGTCTAGTCCATTTCTTTAAAATAACAAATACTCTGATTAAACTGCTCAGCAAATGTATCGAACTTCTAGGTGTATTTATTATAATACATTTAGTACAATTCAACCAGGGCCATGTCAGGGGGTTT
>JAODJW010000135.1:15521231-15532826 GCA_026777045.1 Hyperopisus bebe | reverse complement strand
ACTTTCAAGAAATTCGAGTTCTAGTGAGTTCGAGAACTGAGGTACCACTGTATACTGAAAAAATAAGTCAGGTGACAAATATGATTATGATGATGTTCATTATAATCTCATTATCAATAATGATATTAATAAGACAAGTAATATTAGTATAATAATGAGTAATAGAGTAGATGTATACCTTTGCTCATTCATTTTCTCACTTCTCTTATAGCTGGGGAAAAACCTTTGGTGAGCAAGGATACATTAAAATGTCTCGGAACAATAAAGACCAATGTGGCATCGCCCTGTACGGCTGCTATCCTGTTATGTAATACCCACAGAAATGGCTGTTTCCCAAAAGCATTGTTCAAACTGTGATGGTCATAAGTCCTCATGTTTTGAAAGAGCCAAGCCAACTGCTCCACTTCTGTATTTTCAGTTGCCCAATGCTGTTTTTTCAGTTCGGTTTTTCTCTGCCACTCTATTCTCATCTTTTAACATCCCAGACTTCCAGCCTTGGCGCGGTGGTGCAGTGATTAGCACTGCAGCCATACACATCTGGATTCTGCAGTTTGAGGCTCCTCTCAGCCTCCATGTGTGTGGGGTTTGCAGGGTCTCCCCATGTCATCGCGGGGTTTCCTTGAGGTTCTCTGGTGTCCCCTCACAGTCCAAAAACATGCTGAGGTTAATTTGAGTTGCTGAATTGTCTAGATGTGTGCTTTGATAGATCAATGCCCTGTCCTGGGTTATTCCCTCCTTTCTGTCTAGAGTTAGGCTCTAGACCCTGCATGGAGCTTCTGGTCTGTCTGTGTGCAGTTGTCCTTCCTGCTCACTTTGTTGTGCTCTGTGTAGCTGCCAGTTCTGGAGTGACACCTTATAAAAAGTAATTGCTTAACTGTAATAGACTGAATCGAATTACCTGAATTTATGGTCATCATAGTGGTCGGGTGCTTTTGGGAAACATCAACTTTGAAGAGAATTATTGCAAATTATACTGATTTGATTATCTGCACCATTTTTCAAACTCTATTACTATTAGAATATTGCATACACTGTGCTTTCATCTTTAATTGATGATGCTGTGCTTTGAGTGGTGTGAAATATAAAGGTATAAATACGTCTTATGGCTAAATTGACATTTCTGTCCAGTTAACATGGCCTTAAAGAAGATTGCGTTTTACAGCCTCATTCAAGTCTGTTGTACCATTTGTTATATTTTTAACCTTCTGTATTGACTTTTAATTACACAGCTTTACAGTAGCCTATAATTATAATTAAAAATTATAACATGAAGCTACACAAAGGCATTATACACTATCAGAATAAAAGGTAACAATTTATACCTGTGCATGTCAGTGGGGCTGGACCCTTAAGAGTCTGCCAATTGTACCCTTAGCTGTAGGTAATTCTACCTTTTAAAATACAGAAATGAACTCTGAGGGACATTTCTGTACCATTGATGGTACATTAATACTGCTTGTACCCTTGGGATGTTGCTCAGGGTCCATTTCGGTAACTTAAAAGGTACAATTACAAGGGTACAGCCCTGGTGACACGCAAAGGGCCAAATTTTTACCCTTTTTCTGAGAGTAATATGAAGCTAAAGACAGCAGTGGATGACTAAGTTAATATTCCCACTCAGTATGGTGTACACCACCAGTCAGTAGGTGGCAGTAAACACCTGTTATTTAGATTAAACACTCCTGTAAATGGATAGAAGGCGGCAAAGAAATTTGAGTGGGGTCTGTGTACTATGCAGGATATTCTGAAACTGTAAGAAAGTATGCATTTTTGAAGGCAAACAAGGATGCTGCTGTTAGTAATCAGTTTACTGTTTTACGTAAATTTCCAGCACCATAGGTGGCAGTATGTATTCTTAAGCTGGATTTCCCCAAAGACCCCAACTATCACTTGTAAACTCCCATTTCACTCTATTATATTTTGTTTTTCATTCATTTTACCCAAGATGCTAGTTTGATGTGTAAAGACATTTAGTGAATGTTTTATTTCCTATGTATTCAGCAAGACTTTTTATTTTTTCATATGAGACTTTTTGAAGTGGCTCTGGGGGTGCCAATGTTACCTGATGGAGGTTCTTGTGCTGCCTCTGCTGTCTGTGTTTGTGTGTCTGTGTTTTTTTCCCTTTGCCGTTCTTGTTTCCTCGAGGTTCTCCGGATTCCTCCCACTACAAAAACTTGCAGACAGGCTATTCCGTTGGTTGTCTTTTGAATGTTCTGCAATGGTCTGGCATCCTATTCTGGGTAAACCCCTTGCCTCGTGCCCTGTACGGTATGAGAGAACCACCCCTGTCCACCCCACCCCCCTCCACCCATTAGGTGTGTTAGATAAATGAATGAATGAAGGAATGAATGTTACATTTATATATCGTTTTTCAAGACACCCAAAGCACTTTACAAAACCAATGGGGAGTCACTTCAACCACCATCACTGTGTAGCCCCCACCTGGATGATGTGACAGCAGCCATTCTGCACCAGTAGACTCACCGCGCTGTAGCTAAGGTGGTGACTGGGCAGGAGGGAATAGATATAGGGGATGTTAAGGAGGCCAGATGTTGAAAGACAACCAAACAACCAAGATTTCACCAAATTCAGGTCATTTTTAATAGTTGTAGTGCAACATCACGACAAACAATTTCACATGAGGTATTCAAAGGAATTTTTACTTGTTGATACAAAATGTCCCACCACGATTGCGTCAAATTATTATTTTAAGCCTTTGGTTCATTAGCCAGATTTGATCAAAGGAGTCTAGAAACAAACAGACAGACCGTCAGAAAATAATTCACATTTCCATATCATATATGGGGAGTAACAAGAAAACGCAAGTCAGTATTTGGAACGTAATGATGCTATGGTCAGCACGAGAATCCCCCTTTGCTTAGTCATCATTTTCAATTCCATTATGACGCAATTTATATTAACTCAAACGCCATGTGATGGTCACATGATGTTTTTTTTTTTCAGTTCAGTTTGGCCAAAATTAATGTGACACTTTAACCATAATCATCTCTGCTTCCCTATTCTTTTCTTTGCTTAAATGCCATGTCATTGTTCCTGTCTTAAAAGCTGAGCTCGAAATGTTACCAGTCAGCTGTATCCAAACTTGCTATCAGATCAAAGAAGAGCAATAAACATGACAAAAGTAAGAGATTTGTCTGTTTGTATGATTTTTGTTCCAGTTCCATGATCGATTTGTTTAATTTCTTGCCATTGCATTTGATCATACATTCTTATTTTTAACAATATCAGGATAAAGTAACTGTATAGTAACTGCATCCTGCTTGGATTGTCGCTACTATCATTTTCTTTCCATTAAAATTTCTTTTGCTTGAGAGACCACCTGGCAACATATATTCCTGACATAATGAAGAGCTTGTCGCTTTGGTTGTGTGTGTATAAACTCATCAGTTTATACGATGTGTTCATTCTAACAAATTGTTTAAACACATATACAGTTTATATAACTACTTCAAAACCAAACGAGGCACAGACACCAGGTGGCAGGAGAAAATCTTTGGTTCAACAACGTGTGGGTGTCAGGGCATCACACGAGGTAGGTAGGAGACACGGGGGCTTCTGAGGAACACTGCTAAGGTGGAATCCCTCTCCACCCACGAGAGGCCATCGCATTTACAAAAGCAGTCAAACTGAGTTTTTACAATGATCTTGCAACATCTTGACATATCTTTAAAAGTATTTCGTGTCAAGGAGGTCACTCAGAGAAGAAAAAAAAAACGTTATTTGGGAAAAAGCAAAAAAATACAAATAAAAAAACAACCGTAAGTTTTAGTTCCCTGAATTTCCAGAAGCCTTTTCTCAACCACACAAACTCCTTTGAACTCCCTGGGAACTGTGGGATTGATTCCGGTAGAGGATCTCAGTAGCTGCCTGGTCTGTGTATCCTATGTGCAACCCACAGTGGGTTCCTGGCCAAAGGGGGTGCATCAGAAGATGTGTCTCTTCACTGTGGGGTTGCCCTCTGTCCTCGTTCTCCCATCACAACATAACAGCCAGTGGCTAGACCTTACCTCTATTCACAGTATGAAAGAGGCACATAATCCCGGAGCCCAATCTACTGGACACAGGGATGGATCTGTCTTGCGAAAGCCAGTCAAGTATTTCACATAGCTGCCCTATGGAATAATCATGGTCCTAAATGGCCTCACAACCGTGGTGAGAGGTGACACCTCCAGAAACAATTAGACATTTTTTCAAAACCATATTTTCAGACAATATTAGGCTAATTTAAAAGACCGTGTGGATATTACAGAACCACAACAACAGACAAAAAGTCCAACAAGCAGTGAGTGTGTAATTCCATCCTCCCACCCCCCCAACCCCTCTCTGCGCACAGCCTGCTTACAATTGTTGCCCATTAAATTTTTATTTGCCCACCCCTCCCTCCGAAACAAACATCCCCCCACCACCTCTCCAGTTCAGCTGCCTCTCTGATCTCTGGCCCTTTGAATGCCCTAGGCCCCCAGGTTTGGCCAGAAGCAGGCCTCAGACCAGACATGCACAGAGGAGACAGATGAAAAAAAATAGCCCTCTCAGGTCTTTGAAGTCTACAAAAGTCGATGGCCTCTTTCAAGGCCTGCCTTTCAAGCGCGTGCTGTGAGGGGCCCCCACAACACGCCCTCCGAAGGTTAAAGACAGAGGCTGGCTTGTCCGTGCGCAGTGAAAAGGGCATTGGTCCCAAAACACGTAAATAGGGAACTGAAGAAAGGGGAAGCAAGACTTGTTCTGACTGCAAAACGGTCATGAACTGGCATTAGGAAAGAAGAGGAGGCCCAGAGCAGTAGAGGACAATCACCATCTTAAAAAACACACATCTTTCTGGAAAGACTGATGTAGTGATACTGTACAAGAGAACTGGGTACTTTCTGAACAATTTTTCACACTCACAAATAATATCCTATCTGTCAGCCCAATTTGCTGCAGGTTCTATGGAATTAATCCCAGGATAAAAAGGGTATTTTTTTAATCCCCATTCGTTTTATTTCCCCAAAACGTTATAGCCTAAAACTAACGCTAATCCAAGTGTGAGATCGATTTGCGTCATTATTGTCAGGTGCCATCGACTCGATATGGAATTCCATGGGGTTTACACAGCACTGAAGATGCTAAAGATGCTGTCTGGTGTTGGGGTGTTAGGGCTCTTACTGGCAAATTCATTCTGCACACGTGTCAGCATTTGTACTATATATATGGCATCTGTGCATGTTTGTGTCTGCGGACGGCTGCCACTGTACAGTGGCTGAGAGACCTCAGAAAAATCCTAATTAGTCCTCTAGCACGTCCCCAGCCCTGCACTCCTGTTGCCACGTTGGCTGACATTTGGATACTATTTACAACCTGTGCGTGAAATGTCACGCTTCACGAAATTCAGACCAAACCAGCCTCTTAACAGAGCCTCACTCAGGAGACGTTTACCAACAGTGAAGAAGTGTACATAAATAAAGGCCAGAAGGGGTAATAGGCATCTGTACACCGTATGGTAGAGAAAGGGGGGGAGAAAATGATACATTCAGAGAGGACAATTTTTATCTTTGGTATGCTGACAGGATTCCACAGCTACTGTATCTAGTCCCATCGTAAGAACAACTCCCAGTAAGTATACACAGATATACAAAGGGTCTTAAAGTTAAAAATATGAATAAATAAGAGTAAAATGACAAGGTTGAGGAAAAAAAGCTTTGGTAATTAAAATGTACCATAAACTGAAATGAACAAACAACTAAATAAATAAATAGATAAATAAATAGAATAAATAAATAAATGATTAATAATACAGTTCTTACAGAATTCCACAACACTGCTGCAAATGTGCATGATGCTTCAACATTAAAAAAAAACCCATATAGAATCCTTATGACTGAAAACCATGATGCCAATGTCAATTAAAAGAGCCAACTTTTAATCTATGTGCTTTATCGAGGTACAAAAGAGCTTAAGGTCTCATTTCCCTACATTCCCTACACTCTGGCCGGTAAAAAATGTTCCACTTACCAGCCCATTGATGTATCCTATTTATACATTTTTCTCATGTAAGAAAAAGACCCATAACGTTGAGTCAAAATGACTGTAGCGTTTTCTTTGGCAGGTCTACAACTGTCCACACCTTGTTATTTTACATGTCTGTCCACTTTTTAGATATACTTGGTATTATGCTGTAAAAAGACTCAGTTGTCTTTGATACCCTCCCGCTATAAATAAATGCCAATTATAATGTTCTATAATTAGCTAGCTTAAGGGGATGCAAAGTCATAATCCATCAGGGACGTCTCCTCCACTGTTAGATGTTGTGCAACTCCGTGTCATGCCCATTGATTAAAAAGTATAACTTTCAGAAGGACACTGGACTAAATATGGAATTCCCTTCCACGAATGAATGCAAATGAGTGCATTAGTTAACAGGGAGACGTTGTCAGCCTGTGTTAGATACATATGTAGACCACAGAATTTGACATGTTTGGGGGCAGCTTCTATGAAGAGTGATGAATTTTGAGGTCCATGAAGCTGTACACGTTGTTCATAAATGTGATCAGGCAGATGACGAGAGACGCCACGACATGCTCCAAAAGCTGCCCTCTGCATTCTACATTCACTAGCCCAAAAGAAATTTGACCAATCGGGAAGCATTTTTACGCAGATTACAATGCCATTGATGCTCTAGGTGCTGAAGGCCTGAACAAGCTCCGAAATTTTCAAAGTGTTCTGACACCTCTTTTGCGAACATTTCTGTGGATCTAACCAAACAGGATACAAGAAAACTTTCCATAAGCAATGACCAACCCTCATTGAGTCCGACTGGCTTTATAAAAAAGCAGATACTCTTCTTCTGACCACAGGATAGATGTCTCAGAATATTTTACATCCGTCCCGGATTCGGTCACCCATTCCACTGTTTCCTTCTCCCCTACCCATCAGGCTTTGCTGCAGGACACGGCAGAGGAAGAGATGCTGGAGCCGGAGGAGCCCGTTGAGGAGGGTCGGCCTTCGTCGGCCCACCTGTTCAGGTTGCGGCGGCGGGCGTTCATGAAGAAGTTGCTGACGGTGGAGAGCTCCAGGCCCAGCTGCTGAGAGATGGTGATCTGTATGTCCTTGGCAGGCCGCTGGTTCTCACGGAAGATGGCCATGAGGGTGCGTCGCTGCAGGTCTGTGAACACCAGCCGAGTCCGCTTGGGACCCTGGTTCCGCTCCACTTTGCTCTGCTCCTGCTCCTTCCGTTTGCAGGCTGAATCAATGACAAGGTGGGAGAAACTGGTTTAAGCTACATAGCTCACCCCAAAACAAATGAAAACTAGATCCTGACAGCTGTACAATTCGGACTGAAAAGTATGGAAACAATTCAGTGTTTACTGCAAACATGGACCCCAGAATTATTAGAATAATTTGCTCACCGATACATACATATATTACTGGATGGTTACATTAATGGTTCTACTCTAAACCTCCCAGTGCTATTTGCACCAAACCGTGGGCAACGTTGTTCATATGGTATTGATTTTCTTGTGGAAATTTGTACTACCAATGTCGTTTTCTCAAAACAGCCACGAAAGCATTAACTTGACTTCATTTTGCAGGAACCCAATAAACCGGGTTCTTAATTTTTGTTCGAACACGCATTGCCCAAATAATTAACGGATACCGGTTAAAAAGACTTAAATAAAAGAAAACTTTGTAATGATTAATCCATTTGCTATTGCAAAAATTTATTAGCTTCCTCTAGTTTTATTTAATTAATATATTGCTATTTCATAAGCATTGAGGGTTTTGGAGATAGGGAAAAATGTTTAGATGTATGGTAAAAACACTCTGAATGACAAGGGTCCCAGGTCAATAATGCAAGTTTCTTAGCAAACAATATTTTAATTGAAGTTTCCCCTATCTAGTAATTACTAGGAATAAGCTAAAATGACACATTTCTGCAAAGAGTTTTCTCCCATCCAGGCTTTTTCCTTCTGTGCACAGACTTTCCTTCTGTTCTGTGCTTCCTGCTAAAGGCTACAAGCTCAGAGTGATTCTGTTCTGGATAAAGTGACCAGTTTTCCTTTACTTTATTTACTAACTAGTATTGTATACGCTATTTGCATTAACTTCAATCCTCAACAGATAAATCAGAAAATAAGAATTAGGCTGTATTTATTTACATTTTGCTGTGTTTGCTATATGTATGTCTATATGCAATATGACTACCTATGCAGTTATTGTTTACGTGTTATTAGAGATGATCCATCATTAAGCTGCATCTCATTATTCTTATATATGTTACATTGTTGGAGTTTTTTAACATTTATAATATATAATATATATTGTGCAAAAGTCTTAGGCCGTCAAAGAAACCAATATTTCAATTATCTTCATGTTGGTGTAAAGTTCTGGCTGTCAAAGTGTCAGATTCACCATTTCAAAACCTCTCCGAAAATCACCACAGTTTTTGCAGCAAACATTCTAATACACTCGTGTATTTTTTGACTCCACTATTACCCCACCTTGTTCGGCTAATCAATCGATCGTTGAGTTATTTAATAAATAAAGTTAATGAATTAATGCAGCTGGTGGAGAAATTTAACAAATACAAAATTTTAGTAAGTTTAGCTGAAATTATTCTTTTTCACACAATAATTGCAGCACAGATATTTTATGTATGAACACAAATGGTTTCAGTTTCTTAATGATAACTGTTCCAGAATGTTCTGTTACCACCTATTAGGTAGTTGTGTTACACATTGAATCACCCTTTTCTCTGACTTTGCTGTCCAAAGGTCAGAGGGCATCTTTCAATTGCATGTTAATCAATTTCGTTTCATTGAAGACCCCAGCTGGGTAATTTCCTGAGCTGATCAATGCAAAGGAAATGCACTGAATGCTATATACTTTACAAGCTATACAGCAGTGACTTACTTAATGTCATTAAATGCAAGCATTTTTAGTTTGGACATTGTGTCCATCAAATGGTTTTGCAATATTCCCCAACATGACCTTCAATGATACCCTCTTCAGTTTCTGTGACATCTGTTTGACGTCATGGGACAACCCAAATGTGCATTGGTCAATTTTCCTTTCTATTCTAGAACAGCTATTTCCAATATTGGAACCTTCAACACCTTGTCCGAACGCTGTGTGCAAGGACAGAGGGCTTTTGGGTTCGCAGACTTGTAGAAAGAACAGCATTGATCTGCATTTCCAAGGAGAGCAACGGCCAACCCTGAATCACAGACCCATTATTTTATATTAAGACAGGAGAGTGACAGAGCAGTGAGGTAAACACATAGCGCACCTATGCCCGCAGGGTCCAAATAGATCACTGGGCTTAAACCTATTTTTGCAAGTCAAGTAATTAACCAAACACACTCACAGAGAGGTCTTTATCGTCATTTCTTTAAGTCAATGCCATATAAGACGAAGTCACGTCAAATGATTTTTCTCATCTGAGTTCTAGTCTTGCATCCCATCAAATTTCTTCCCCTCAAAGAAACAGAGCACAGGAAGCCCGTTAATGTTAGAGCCTTTTAAGCTTCAACTTTGCATCTGTCTGTTACAGTTCACCGTACCAGCGTATCATTTCACTCTCTCCACAATGCAGGTAATAAGCAATTCAATTTGATGTATATGGCATTTGTTATTTGTAATTATTTGTAATTATTCTTATTTAGAAAATACATGTCGGTCGTTCTTTTTATACAATGACTTTTCTGTCCCTATGATTTATTCATACTTACTCTAAAATGAGTAACATATTAATGACAGATGGCCTAAATTATATATTTAGGTCTTCTGTCTCACTTAATGAGAGATAATACACATTAAAAATACTGCAGCACCGGTGGGATTAGCGTATCCCAGCATGCTCGCAGACCGCTTATGTGGCCCTTGTACATGTCTTCTTGTAAAGTAGTCGTATGTATTTGTTAGCGTTAAAACTTGTGTTGCTGATTCTCGCGTGAACCCTTACCTGTGCTGTCTGTGTCACCCTAATGTGCTGTAGTGTCGTGTAACGACTTACCGTGTGTGAGCCTTCCTGTCTAGTGTGTTACCCCCCTGCATTTGCCTGCTGTGCTTGTTTTCGTGTTGTTGTTGCTTATTATTTGATCTTTATAAGGATTCCTATAAACTTTATGTCAAGCTGTCTCCCTTCATTGTGGCGATGCCTTGGTCTGGCCACTGCTGTAGTATTATTTTGTATTTTACGTAACATTTTATTGATATATGTATTCATTTTTGTTATGTCCTCAGTGCAAAGTAATCAACAAGAACTATCAACCAGCAAATAATCAAGATCCCAAAATATTCTCTAATTATCTTATGGACTAGGTTTAACTTTTTTCGGCGGGAATTTAATTGTGCAAACAGAGGTTTGCTTCATCTGTCTCTCCTGCCTTTTTTTAAGCCTTTGAAATGTTATCCTATGCTGTCACACTCTTAAAGTTCCGCCCTGTTATGTTATGGAGAAAGTCTGTCCAGTCAAAAAAAAAAAATTAAGAACATATCCGACATAGTCTGTTTATCTGTAGAAGGTTAGATAGCTTAATCCTTGTTTGGCGTTTTTGTTACTGAGTGCATGTCTGTTAGATGCACAGGTTTATTGGGTTTTATAAGCAATAGAACTTTAGCAGCTCCTGCCTTCATCACTTTACAAGCGAAGTTTAATACATGGCACTAGCTCCCGCCAGATAATCTAACTGATAAATACCCCACTTGTTTTTCTGCCAAAATGTTGTGTTTCTTTAAGAAGTGAATGATAATCACATGATGAGTTAAAACATCTTTATTTTTACTCAAATGTGAATAAAACACCATTTCTTTTCCCTGTCCTCTCTAATTTGTGATTCTTTCTCAAGCCACCTGAACAGAGAATGTGCTACTTCTCATCATGATTGACTTTGATAAGGAACCACAGACACACACAAAGCTATTTGTCGTGTCCCTCCCTCAGTTTTACATATTGCAATAAAATCTGAGGAAAAAAAAATTCTTTTGAAACACTGTTATGCAAAACATGCAGAAGAATGAGGGAAAACCCATCCACTGTTAGAACCTCCTTATATTGGTGTTCCACCCTGATAACCTCCGTTCCACTGTTAGACGAGTCATTTTTAGACATTAATTTGATAACAACATTAAATGTTTGGCACATTTTTCTGTTATTTTGGAAGGTGAGGAGCATTAACAGCATTTAAAGCTCATTATTGTTTGATATTTACATTATTAATATTTTTTGATAGCTATGTATATGTCCCTAACAGGGTGGAATACCTTCACGGCCAGTGTCTGAATAATGTAGCCATAATTATTATATTCTGAGTTCTTCAGCTTGACCAGTATATATTCCTAATAGTTACGCATGCCAAAAACATAAAAAACAGGCAATTTTTTCCCCCAAAAATTATGAAGCCAAAATGTTACCGGATAACAGGAAAGACTCCCTTGGGCTCCCTTGGCCTCCCTTTTGGGCTCCCTTTGGGCTCCCTTGGCCTCCCTTTTGGGCTCCCTTGGGCTCCCTTGGCCTCCCTTTTGGGCTCCCTTGGGCTCCCTTTGGGCTCCCTTGGCCTCCCCTTTGGGCTCCCTTTGGCCTCCCTTGGCCTCCCTTTT
>JAODJW010000135.1:15501842-15519793 GCA_026777045.1 Hyperopisus bebe | reverse complement strand
TTTTCCCTGCCCCCACCTCCAGCCCCCATACCTTTCACCCCCTACTGCTTACCCCCCTCCCAGGCTCTCCATCCTTCTCCCACCCCCCCATTGATGTCTTGGGCCATGGGCTGATAGAAATTATTGATTAAATCTGTGCAACTCCGACTCCAAGACCCGCCAAGGCTGGTTAACCCTTTCAGTGCAGGGATTCGTGGTGCAGCGGGTGCTTTGTGTGTCTGAATACTTCACTGCTGATACTCGCTGTATCTCTTTCATGCCACATGCATGAATCCGCTGACGACTCGATTGCTCTGGCCGCCAGGCCAGACCTGTACACCAGCCTGCTCTCACATGCTTTCCACACATTGCAAAGTAGATTGGGAAGAACAATCCGCTCCTATTATATAAAAAATTAATTTCCTACCCTATTGTATCATATTTATGTCTGGTTTTGTGGGTGGTTTTCTGTCATTTTCATCCTTCCTGGATTTTACAGGCCTGGGGGGTGACGCTGGGGACCTTTACACACTAACCATTCTACAGGCTGGCCCAGGAGAGAGCAGTAGTGCTCTACAAGGCTTACATAAACACTTACAAAACTGGGGATTAAACAGCAGAAAGGCACACTTCCCGGTACCACTGTAGGCTGCTGTGTTCACGGTACTCGGTCAACTATTCAAAGTCCTACAGCAATTTCTGCCAGTTGTAATCATTTAAATGTAAAAAATATATATATCAATGCAACAGATACATGTGAAGTGCTGAAAAGTCATTAACTTCAGCTAGAGACCTCTATAAAGCAACAATGTTTGAAATTTGGCTAGTAGGTAAAACCTCTGCTGACTGAGTATGGGGTGTCTAAATAGGAGGCCTGTTTTCTGGCCGTAGCTGTGTTGTGCATTTGGGTGAATGTGTTGTTCTTTCCCAAGGAAATCAATACAGCCTGGTAATTAAGCAAAGGGGGTCATCAGGAAACCAATCCCTTGCTGAAAGCTGGTTATGATGAAAAGACAGCAGAGCTTCCTAAATGCTTAATTTATAGTCTAAAATACAATGCTTTACTAGATTTATAAAAGAAAAGTTTTATATTAAATTCTGCGGATGGGACTGGCATCCTACCTAGGGACCATCCATACTACCTTAGGACTATCCATGCTATTGTAGACTATCCATACTGCCATGGAACTATCCAGGCTGGCCATGAGACTATCCATGATGGCCTGGGACTATCCATAATGCAATGGAACCATTCATGCTACCCTGGGACTATCCATACTGCCATGGGACTATCCATACTGCTATGGGACTATCCATACTGCCATGGGACTATCCATACTGCCATGGGACTATCCATCTCTGCATCCTGGGATCAGCAGACTTTAATATGCAAACTTAAATTTGACAAGCAATTATGGTGAATGGGTGGATTAAAATTGAAAATCAAAATTTACTGCATTGAACTGTTTGTTAATAATTAACCTTATATCTCTCTTTTGCAAACTAAACATAGTTTAGTCAGCAGTTCCTTGTGCCTGACAACCTGTTATAAGCCTCATAAATTATACTGGCGCACACTGAGTAAGCTTTACAACTTCACACTTCAGCTCCCCTAACCCCAGAGTACAGCTTCAGGGTCCTTACAGAGAAAAAGCAGTTGTCAACATGGTAAATGGTTTTCTCGTTTCCTCTCGTACTGGCAGTAAAACTGACACTCTTCCAGTCTCCAGTGTTTCAGTGTAACACTGCACTCCGAGACACGTGTTCTCACAGTACTGGTCCCTCTGGGATAGTCATGGACACCAACCGACAATGGCTGTACAGTGAAAGCTGCAGAAGGCTCGCTGATTTTTACTTTCATTCTAGCACAGTTGGAATTATAAGAAGATCCTATAATAAGAAGAATTATAGGAAGAATGCAACCTTAGTTCTCAAGGAGATGGGCCATTCTGACTATGAAACAGACAAGAACACAGTGTTGAATTTCAGACATTTTGTTCCACTGTGGCCTCAATATCGCACGAGGACAGGGTAGTGACTGCACTCAAAAAAGCATCTCGCTTACATACCTCATACGTAAACTACACCATGTTTGTGGAAAGCTAGTGTAATGTCAATTAGGCATGCAAAAGACCCTACTGCCACTGTGGTAAATTATCAAACTGTACTGGAACGACGAAATTGACAATTAATCTATCAATTCTACCCCTTCTTGAGGTCATTAAGTGTAAGGAAACAAAATAATATATCCATAGGATAATGTTGCTTTATGGAAATACCCAAAATGATCATATTTTTCGCCAAATAAATTCTTGGTGTTTAACTTCTTTTTTTTGCGCATCTATTCACTGGACACAGGTCCAATTTACAGCCTGTAATCTGTCTCTGAGCATCATTTGCACACAGTGAAATTCACCTTACAGCACCATGCTGTCTGTTCCCTGTTTTTTACCTTTTAAGCAGAGTCTGCTATCTTAAAAGTAAAGTCTTCAGTGGAAGTGTGTGGGCTTTAATACCGGCAATAGCGTATGTTTCAGGAGGCAAGTCCGATAATGCCAGGACTGGTATCATTCAGGACACATTTTTGGATCTTTTGTCTTAGTCTGACCAGTGCAGATTCCAGTTTAAAAGGGAATTTAATACACTGTGAAGGACAAAATAAGTGCTGCTCATCTTGCAGACAAATGGACGTTAAATATGACAGCACTGGTGCATCCTGCTATTTACACAGCATCCATAAGGTCTAATGCCTTCTGCGGTGCCCATCCGCGGTGCCCATCTGCTGTCCAGCTGGCAGACAGGCGCCCAGCTCTTACCCTCCAGCCGCAGAGATGCCATCCTCTGGAACTCGGGCTCCTGCAGCCAGCGGGACATTCTCTTGAAGGTCTCGCGGCCTGACTTCAGCTTGCCCCACGGTTTCGGGTTGCGTAGGAGATCAGACAGCGTACCCTGTGACCTGCACAGCACCCTCTCTGCAAAGATCGCCTGCGGAATGCTGTAGCGCTTCAGCTCTGTGATGATCCTCTGTGCCACTTCCTTGGTGTTGATTTCCTCGCCGCACCCTGTGCCGCCGTGGGGATTGACCATCGCACCATCGCTGGACAGGGGTGTAGAGCAGAGCTCCCCGACTTTTGAACCCTGCTGGCTCATGGGCTGGAGTGCATAGTGATGGCCGGCGTATACGTGAGGGTGGTGACCGTGGATGTGCTGGGGCATCTCTGCCTTACTGAGCTGGTGACCGACGCCGGCGTCTCCCAGCACCTGAGGTGTCGCCTCTCGCCCAAAGTCCACAGTCCGACAGAAGACATTGCCACTATGTACCTCGTATCCACTGGGAAGCGGCTGTCCAGCAACGTCCGCGGTGTTTGCCAGACCGCCATAGCCGTGCATGGCTGCCCCTATGCCAGACCCAGCACATGGTGGAGAAAGATTCGGAGAGATGCTCAGATCTTTAGCATAGGGGTTGTAGAAACTATTTCCGAGGCCTCTGTCCTCACGCATGAGCGTAAAACTCCCGATAACGTTACTGACCGGCAAACACGGGTGATGGTGATGGTGGTGGTGAAATTTCTCCTCCAGGGGCTGTAGTGGCGTGAGCGTGGTATACGTGCTTCCACAGCTGCTTGGTGTGTCCACCCCATATCCAAGTGCAGATAAGGAATGGTCCAGCCTTGGAGCTCGATGTTCAGGGTCCCCCAGAGTCATTACGGATCCCCCCAAAGAAGATCTTGGGAAGACATCAAACAGTTCCCGAGAATGTAGCATTGTGCTTCCATCATGGGACTGTGCAAGGTCGCTATGGCTGTGAACCGACAGCTCGGAAATATTCCCATCCATCTTTGTTTCAAATTATTTGGCTTGTTTTGTCTGCTTCGCAGGACCAAAGTGTTCCTAATAGTCTTTTCCTCTCCTGGAGTTCACGCAACTTCAAAATTATGCTATTAAAAACTAAAGCAATTTTCCACTTTATTTAATAGCAAATAATGAAGTTTCTATATGATATTGTTTATTCCACCATGTTTCGTGAACCTTGATCAAATCCAAATGGCTTCAGTTACGCTGATATTAATTGCATTTACATATCAGGAATCCTTCTCGTATTTCTTTTTCTTCTCAATGTACTCTTCTGGTTTTCAGCCTGCAGGGGAAAAAAATCTTTTAACGGGTATAACAACAAACTGTAATTTGTTCACTAGCCTTCGCCCATTAATTGTTATCCTCAAATGTAAAATTAATTAATTTTCATGATCATTTACGGAAAATAAAAGTTAGCTAAAGAAAATAGTCTAGTTACATTTGCATATGAAATGACCCGCTATCGCTTAATTGGCGAATAAAAGTTGCATCGCTGTCTTTAAGTGGTGAATATTTAATGAGCAATTAATTCCCGGGAAATTAGCCCCCATCATTGGGTTGCCTACCTCACGTTGCAGTCGATGATCGTCGGGGACGCTGGACAAAGCAACGAAGATACGTTCGACTGCGGAAAAATAACATGGGACCGAATAAATACGATCTCCGGATTACAGCCTATTTCTCATTGATTATTCCAGAATCGCGGGGCCGGATGCCAGTTGTTTATTTCTCGCCTCTCTGCTGATCAGCTTGTCGCTGTTTTGCTCGCTTGTCCGCGCAACGCCAAGAAACTGGTCAGCTTAGGGTCTTGAGAAACAGATGTGTTGGAAACACTTATATTTATTGAAAGGGGAGGTCAAACAATCAGCCTCCAAACAATCGACTGCGAACCACAACGCCTTTTCCGACGTCAAACGACAGCGCTTTGTTTCATTTTTTTCTTAAACAACCTGGTGATGCTTGCAGCCGTCGTTTCTACCTGCCCGCCTGTTCGTCGTTTCCCCACCTAGTCCGACTCTCCTCTTTTCTCCTGCACTCACAGTGGTCCGCTTCAGTGCGTCACTTGCTAAAAAATCTGACAGATGTGCAATGAAATTCCAACTTCAATTAACCCTTTCGCGTCAGCAGACGTGCGGATGGAGGGGGGCGGAGTTGGGTGAAGATACAAACATCTCCCGGAATCGGGGTGCACTCAGGACATGTAATAAGCATCAATTGTTTCATTAAGACCGCGGTAGGACTATGTTAAAATTGGAGTAGTGACAATTTTTCAAACAAAGGCAGGTTACTTTTACTAAATTATAGGTATTTTAATAATAGAATAATAACAATTAAATTGTTTCCTTATTAGATTTTTACGACTGATTTGTCGATTTCTATAATACTAACTTTGTATATATGTATTTGATGACTATTGATTGGCATGTAGTTCACTGTTTGATTATGTTCGTCGTGTTGTTGGTTATTGTTGAAACATGATTCTAGAGGTCACTGGGTAAAATATGCATCCATACGAACAAATATGATAAGATAAGCATGAACATTTATAAATTTCTGATCTAGCTAAAAAGTGGAAAATTTTAGACAGTGTAGCCTATAAGATGTTAATTTATCTACCAAGACTGCTACAAATAACATTATTAGTCGTGTTCGATGGATTGTTTTACTCGTATTATTTTAAAAAAATGTTTTCGCCATTAAATCTGAATTGTACCATCGATACATTTCGCGCGATAGCCTTCGATTCATTTAGCCCCGCTCTTTATATGTGGCGCTGAATATGTCAGGGTCCTAGAAATGGAAGGTTGCTGATGGGAAGCACGATAAAAGAATAAAATGTGACTGAATTTAATTTTCAGAAAACAGCTATTCTGTCCTTTAAAAATCAGAGCGCGATGTGGGACTCCTGTTTTCTCTGACCAGATGCTGCCTTATCGATCCATTGCAAGAATGGGTACATGGTGAGTAGCTGGAGGTAAAATGGTCAGTGGTTTCTGTACGGATATAAAAGGGTTTTGAAGAGCCAGAGGTGAAAGTTCACCTTCTGTTGCCGTTAACATTAGAGTGGACATTCGCCCGACCCTTGATACATACACCCAGAAATGAAATAATATAGAGGCCTCATTTTTCATATATATATTAACTACGTACCAGTCGTATATAGACGTTTTAATCAGAGTATGATCATTCCCTTGTATAGAGTATTATATATTGGATATTCCGTAATGTAGTTAATTGAAATGTTTTTGACCACGTCGGTAAAACCCAGAAGCAGCCGAAACGCTACTTTTGCCCTGTCGCTTCAGTATAATGCGCGCCACTATTTCACTTGTTACTATTATTTACAATACATTTGTTTTAATAATATTAATATACATAGAATAATTCTATATTATATAAACCTGCTTGTCTGATTATATAATGGGTACGGACCATTTCATGGTCAATTCCAAAATAAATGTTTTGACATTTGATTGTTCTAACTAGTTAAAATAGCCAATAATTGCAAGACTGTGAAATAGATGCTGAAACGAAATAGGTTAATTAAATCAGTAATTAATCAATCACCATACATATCATCTTCGTATAGAAAACACACTGTTATCATGTCTTGTAGAATGTCAATAGCGCTGCGCATACGTTATAACAAACACAGACACTTAAATAGCTATATTTAAATTATTATTTAAAGTAAACGCCACGCCAGACGGAGTGTATCATTAAGCTATATAAGTTATAATTTAAAAGGTCTGGTGTGTTTTACTAATTTTTTAATACAGCATTTTGGATCGAACGCGTAGGCCTACGTGGATAATTTCAGCACTTCGCACTGTGAACAGTTCCGTGTTTACTTTGCAAATAATTATATTCTGAATATGAAAGTTGTTAATCCTAATTTTGCTTACAAGTACATCGCAAGATGTTATTTGGAGCAAAGTATGCTATAACAGCACGTTGCAATTTCGAGAAGTCACTCAATTCAAGGTTCCTGATTATACGTTTTAGTAACTAAACAAACTGAATTGAATTAAATGACTGCTCCATTTCTTGTACTCAGATGGCACTTCTCTGCTTTCATTTTTTCTTCGTGTTTAACCTTTACAGCTTGTAAAGCCGATAAAGGCTATCGGCTACAGGCCTACTGGTACTGGTTATGCCGTTATTAAAATTTTTGACCTACCTGACTGCGGGAAAGTTATACTTTCATATTCGACATTCTGTTTTCCGGCTGTAATATCTTTTATCAAACCGCACAAATGCAAATACATTATCTATTTATATCATTACATAACTGAGCTTGAGACTGTTTTTTCTGTACATTTAACTCCTGCTGGCGCATACCGAAACTTAAACACCGACGTTTGAATAGTGTCATGCAGACATTTCGTTCTCACTACTTGATTTATTAATGTAACCTGATGTAGACTGATTTGAGCCCGTAGCGTTCCACCCTGGAGTAGCCGACCAGCTTCTGGAATTTTCAAGATTGTCGTTGATTAAGTTAATGGTAAATGAATGCCTACATCAGCACCTGTTTTGTAATATATCAGCGTCTTAAAACCTCGTGAAACAGTATTCAAATCTTTTACCTACAAGCTGAGATAATACTTCCAAGGGAATTACAAAGCAGACATGTGGTAAAGTCACCGTTTAAAATCTAAATTCTTATTTATTTACTTACTTCCCTCGATTTTTAAAATTTATTTTCACGTTATTTCACAGTTACGGCCCAAATGTCATCTTAATTCTCTTTTGTTGTTCTGATGTTTTTCTGTTGTTGCTAGTTCCCCTTAAATACTTCTGACAAATAAATAAAACGTATAAGGCGAATTTTTTTCTCTTGGACGCAGTTAAGGGCGCAGTACAGTAGAATTAACAGCTCTGTAATAATCAGGCTAAATAATAGCATCCGGTGATACTCGTCTGCCTTTATTATAATCCACATGCAAATACATATTTGTATGTTCACACCATCATCAACAAAATCAGCATGGCTATCTCAATACAATTTTAAAAAAGTCCAATGCATTAATATGTAATGTCACGCAGGCACACTTATATTACCAAAAAATCAAAATCAATAAAATCAATAATTGCAGTGCTGTTTTTAATGACCTCAGCAAATAAGAATTAGGTTTTATTTCGATATAAGACAACAGTACTTTCTTAATTAAAAATAAAATTACATTGCACTTATGCAACGAAAAGCAAATGTATAGTTTTAAATCCTTAACTTATAAATATAAGATGAATATTTTCGCTATTGGATAGAAACAAAGAAAATACATTCTTATTATAATGGAAACAGGGGACACATATTTCCCCTCCAAAATGCGTGTTGAATATCATAGTTTGCTTTCATTGTGGCCATTTATTTCACTGTCATTATTTAACTGTAATAAAATATGTGCAAGCAGCCAGTACATTATTCTATTCTATGTAAAATAATATTCTATCGAATATATAGATTAATGATTATGATTATGATCATTGGTATTGTGCACGTATCTGGAATTAAACTTAATCAGTTACAACTGGACTGGACAACAAAATTAAATAGTACTACTACTGCTACTACTACTACTACTACTACTAATAATAATAATAATAAATAATAATAATAATAATAATAACAATAACTATTTAACAGCTAATATATATATATATGGAAATGGAGACATATTTAAAAGCCCATTTCAAAGAATAATGATCTGTATAATACAGGAACTTTTGAACATAATTAATACAACAAACACACACACACACACACACACACACACACAGTGTGAAAATGTTCAAGGTTCAAGGCATAAAAGCAATGAAGGGGTCGTTATCCACGAGGTAACTCTGCTACAGGATGGATTTTAAATGCTAATATTAATAGATCTTTTTTTTTGGGGGGGGGGGGGGGGGGGTTCCGGGGCATATGTGGTACCTACCAATAGGCTATTCGAAATAAACCTACGCTCTTGCTACAATTTATAATCAATTGTGAACTTGTATTACATTGAAATGCCAATGTGATCATTGCGCAATCTCAGTATCTGGTTTCTACAATAAATTCTAAATTCCTTCTTAAAATGTTACGTCTGTTTAAAATGACGGTCATTATGAAAAGTGATTGTAATGAATTCAAGTATCAGGTTACATACATTAAATTATTAATGCCGATAAACCCACAAGTCAAAAAATCTGCAGGCCATTAGTACGTTTCTTGTATATTTTTCTGAAGGAAAAGTTCTTAAGTTCTTGCTGGGGGCAAAATCACTGAACTGTGAGTACAGTAAGCTAGTTTCAAAGGAAAAATAATCAAGACTGATCCTTTGTAACATAACAAGACATACCTGAGACTGTCATAAGTAACCTACTTTTACACATTTTTTTCATCGCAGATAGATTATTGCAAAAAAGAATAAAAACGAGCAATATCAACATTTTAACTTTGTAAAACGGGCTGGTCTAATAATCAATAACATAACGGCATTATGCGTGCGGTGTTGTTCTGTCCTCCGTTTTTCGTATTACATAACTCATAATCTGAAGCAATTTACAGAACATGTCAGGAGTAACAATAATAATAATAACTTTAAAATCTGAAAAGGTGTGTTGCCACATGCCACAAATCACTTTCTGGGAATTAGCTGCCGTGCTGCAGTTTGATGAGGTAATACAGCACGTATTTGCTTTTTTAACAATTAGTCCTATTAAGATTTTTCACTGATATAGGCCTACTCATTGTTATCAGTTTCTGTAATTGCCTATATAATATGCATTTTTTCCATATTTAACGTGTAAAATGTTTGTGTAAGATGTTTGCGGTACTTAAAAGACACTAAAGAAGCTTAGGTTCTGGAGCAGTCCAGTTACTACCGCTTCTTAAATTAATGTCGTTTTTTTCGTTAAGCGGACATGGGATTAGAATTGTGACTCAATACACGAGATATAGATTTTCCGAAGATAGATTGGCCCTAGGTTAGAAGTTTGGCATAGCATAAACGTTATGTAAGTTTTGCTCCAAATATGAGCAATATGTACCTGATACACATGAAAGACGATTTTATTTTTACAGGTTAAAGGCGCGTAATCCCTTGGTTACGGTTGTTCCTTGCGATTTGTTCAATAGCGATATCGAGTTTATGTTGTAAGCCTATATTATATTAGTGAGCTATTTGATTTAAATTCTACCTTTGTTCCTTGTATGTGGTTTCCCACACCAAACATTGTTAGTCTTATTATATGCTGCATACATGTTACATTTGCTAATTGCGTACACACAAGTTTTAACTTTTTTTTTGTTATGCAACGCTTAGTACGTTTAGGCCTGTTTAGTAAATACCATAATAAAGAAAACATATTAATATCAATAAAGTATACTGATATAATTTATGAAGACAAAACCAAAATAAATGACATGATAGCCTAAGTTTTCTTTCTCATTAGCCTATACATGCATCGTAAACGCGTTATCAATATTGTATACCCGATGGACCGAAAGTTGTTCGATTCGTTGTAAATTGCAATGAGCAGTAGTCCTACAGTATATAGACTCCATATACTGTAAAGTCATATAATTAAAAATGTCGAGTGAATGCAAAGTGCAGATGCAAACATGCAAACATATACTCTTACTGATTAATCGGATCAATTATAAATCTAGAAAGCTAAATAATTTATTATTTCATTATTCGCAACGGATCAGGATGCTTAGTGCTTACAATCACACGACAACACCTTTCAGCTGACAAGATCCTAAATGGGACGTCCTCCCGAAGTTGGCAAGCCGCCATTTCCAGCCTTCGCCTTAAATTTCCTGATGTGTAAGGGGTTTGAATTTAATCAACATCCTTCCCCATCTTCTATCTATCTCCTTGAGCGCGTGCTTAGCGGCACCTTACTTAGCGAATATGATGCCTAATTTAGGCATTGAACGACGGCAAAATAATTTTGCTCTTTTGGCGCTTTTCATCCCACGAACAAGCAGAATTTGTGGTGCTCAGATTTTGCATTAGCATTTTTTTTAATACTCATGTAAATATAATTTCATAAGTTATTTTATTTGAACAAGTACGAGCACCATGTAATGTAAATAAACAGCTATATCACATAAAAAAAATCTCCCGCCAAACAAACTATTATCTGTTATATTAGTTTTAAAAATGAGGTCTGAAATACACATGCGAAAGGACAGGGTTTATTTTTTAAATTTCATTTAAGTTATGAAGTATATTTTCTGAAACTTCCCTACCTTTGCCTGTATTCTCACCTTCCAAAAGTACCAACCGACCCATAATGACTCAATGAAACAACTTTTTCTTTTTTAAGAAACCAATAGTAGCATGATGTGAAGGCAGGCGGACAAGACACACGAAGCACAAAGCCTCCTCGTAAGTTACACACTGTTCAGCTCATCCTCACAACACAAGCGTGTCACTCCCGGCTCGCAGGCCTGCGGCTCTTGCGCGGTATCGTCTTCCCTGGGTCAATCACGACTTGGTTGGAAGTCCACTAATGGAGAGCTCTAGTTTCTTTGTTTACTAGTACTGTGTAAATACCTGCCACTATCCATTTTCTTCTGATTCCTCCGCCACAGCGTCTCCTTCATTCCGATATCTGGCAGGAACAAAGTCACCTCTACCTTTAATATTTTCCCAAATTCATGTCTGCCATATACCATCTTATTTCCTTCTTTTATCCTTGCTTCTGTTAAGCCGGGAAGCTCTCATCCTTCCCCTTCTTCATTGTAAAGGGGATCCAGCATCTGTCCTCAGCCTTCTGTGTCTCTCCCTACTCTTTTTAATCAGCATGTTAATAAGAAAGGTAACTAATCAATACATTCAATGGCCGGGCCTAGCTATCGATACCATCTCTGCCCCCTTCATCCCAACTCGCCCCTCAGACATGCATAACGGTGACTGACACTCTAGGTCACCAAGACTTTGGGTTTTACATTTGAATACAGACAAAAAAAAATCAAGTAATTAACTTAAATTTCTTTGCAAAATGCTGATTGCCATTCATATACCTTTCTCCTTTAGTTCTTTGTGAGATACGGTTTTGTTCTGAAGATAAATCCTATAAATTTCACACTTGTGCAAAGGCTGTGGTGTTGTTTTTCATTTTTTTCTCTTTTTTTTTATTTGGATTTACAAAGTCCTTAAGGGCAGAAAATTTTGATCTCAGAGGCACAACATATCACTCTTTGCTCAGAGAAACATACATGGCTGAGGGCTTAGAGTCTCATACACACACAAACACACGCACACACACAACTGACTTATAACAACATCATACTGCCGACCGTTCATTTCCACCCCAGGATATGGGCTTAACAAACATGTGGCTCCGCTTTTGCTGAGGCAGACATAAGAAACATGGCAAAGGATCAAGGAAAAGGATGCATCACTAGAACACAGAGAAAGTTCCAGACGCGACCCCTCAGACTGATATGGCAGTGGCCTTCGTGGCCCACTTTCACTGTGTTTTTGCCTTCCAGTAACTTCCTTCCTTTCATTTCAAAGTTGGGCGCCTTTTCTGAGATTCCTTTGAAAACTACAATCAAAACAAGACTGGACTGGTCATACAAAAGATATGGTCTATAGTCAATAATGCATATAGGTCAGGTTTTGCATGGTGTTTTGAGAATGCAGTTATTGATATTTTTGTTAGCATACCATAACGACAGAACAACGAATCAAAAAGCAACAGCAAGCCGGCTTGGATAAAAGTCTGGATTTAAAACTTGCCAGTAATTTGTAACTGGACATTCACAACTGCAACACAATCGCAACACAAATTTAGGAATTGCTCCCGAATATTCAAAGATGCATTCAGCCCTTTACCACCAACAGGAATGGGATGTCCTGAGATAACCTTTGAGTATTTTGCAGTGTTGAATTAAACAGCTATTAACAGGGGTTAGGATTTAATTCACCAAATGAACAGATACAGGAATGATGTGTATGACAGTTTAACATTGTACATTTGTAAATGTGTTTCTTTCAGACCAGTACTGTCCCATACTATCCACACTATCAGAATGCTTATAAAACAATAGCCGATACACACACACACACACACACACACACACACACACGCACACACCGGTTTGTAATTATATCTTTGTGGGGACTCTCCATTCATTTCTATGGGGAAAACTCTAATCCCAACATGATGACCTTAACCCCTACCCAGCCCTAACCTTAACCACAAGTAATCAAACAAAACACAAGACTTTTGGCATTTTTACTTTTTCAATTGCATTCACAGATCTTTGTGTGGACCTGAAAAATAGTCCCCACAATATCAAAAAACAGGCTTTTATTACATTGTGAGGGTCATTTGGTCCCCACAATGTAATATAAACCTAATACACACACACACATACACACACACACACACACACACACATATACCGGTCCTTTGTAAATTGTGTTATATTTCTCTCCCATCACTGAACTGAGTTCCATGTCTGCTATTCTCAAACCACCCTAGAGGTGTTCAGAATGACCACTGGCCTTGGTGACCCCCCCTTGGGCTATCGTCTCACACCAGCCAGGTCTCCATTTTGGATGTTGTTGTCGCCTAGCAACAGTAACTAGGGTGGCTGCTCAGAGGCCAGCTATTGATCCCTAAGATAATAAATGGACTGCAGCCAAACTCACCCCATTCCCTTCTCACATGTTTCATGCGACGCTAAAGCCCCACATTTCTCATCTGTTTCACGGAATTCATCTTGCATGCATGCACTTTGTTTCCGGTTAGTATGGTTAAAAATCGGTGTCTGTTCAGCTAGTTGGAAAGGTATAGTGTATATACCTGAAGCAAAGCCACCATTGTATACCCCCTGCTAGAGGTGTGGATCAGAGAAAAGAAAATGGAGCAGAGGTCAAACATCACCAATTCAGACTACCAAGGACATCTCTTGAACCAATTAACTGTTGCCTTTTCAATAGAAGGGATGGAGACCTTCTTGAATTCACAATTTGTCGGAGTGTACGTCACGGGTACGCGTGTACTTATAATGGATAAATATTTCGTATCATCACACATGTCATTTGGGATAACGATTATAACGATTGTCAAGCAGTACTTAGCTGTCGAACACATTTTTTTTTTAAATCACAATTTAAAAACTTAAGTGAATAAGTCATAAAACAAACATTAAAAAGAACTTAACGATGGGGAAAAAAACTGACTCTAGAACCAGAGTTCGTATAAGTTACGCTCAAAACCCAGTTCTGTTGAAAGGCAGTTTATCTCCATTTATTATGGATGTCCTTGGACTTGTGTGGCGGGTCATTCATATTTGAGTCCTGTTGCTTAAGCCTGGAGGACAATATGAACATGCCTGCTGTTTTAAGTCTAGTGGAAAAACTTAAAGTAAAGATGGGTGAGAAGATGGGTGTTAGGGATGTAGGGGTGACAGCAGCAGCGGTTACAGACTAATTGTAATCTGTTTCCTCTGTTTCATCCAATACATTGAAATGTCGGGATAAAAAGGATGCGAACGATTGTACAGTTTTTTTTGGTCTATTTATCTGACACCCACTCATATTGTACACACAGGTGAAATATTTCAAAAAGCATCTTTGGTATTTCAGCCCCTTCTACCAGAAGTATTTGGAAGATGGATGGATGCTTGGTGCACAAATGCTTTTTGCTAAGATCATTTTTAAATGTAAATTAGACGGTATGACAATTAGACGCATAAATAAGTATCAAAATGTATTTCTTTTCTGAATTCTATGACATAATGGAATAGAAAAGTTAGAATGAAAGTTGAAATTAAATACGAAGGAAGTTACGACTTATTCTTGTCATATTGGTTCCTCTGAGTTGCAGGCACATAGTCTTACATAAGCATTCAGGTCCATGCTCTTGCTGCATTATTCTAGCTGCTGAGCTGTAACCGCAAGGTCTGAAATTATGTAGTTAGTTTCATACTTTGCCGGACTTCCTTCTGTGGAAGATCTGTGGACACAGATGGCAATTCAGCATATGGCTGGACGTGGGTGACAAAATGACCTTCCAGCTGCACGCTGCGGACATGTCACGAATCCCCACAGCCTTCAGTCACCCTCCTGTCCCTCAGGCCAGCTGCTAGCGTGGGATGCTAATGGTGTGCTCCTCCCCCAGGAGGCCAGAGCGAAGGCAATGCCCAGCTGGCTCCTGGCCTTTCAGTGGTCTCCCAGATTGGCAGATGTTTAAACCGAACCATTGAAATTTGGTTCTTTTACTCTAATGTTTATATGTCTTGGATGCATAGTGAATGGAAGTATTTTTTTTAACAACATACAGTCAAATGAGATCTGTTCCCTAAGTCTGTCTTTAAGTCAAATTTTTCGGTAAGTCAGAAAAATAATAGTACAGTAAACAGTGATAATATTATACAATAATATTGAAAGTAACTACACATGGCACTGTAGGTTGAGTCAATGAACCACTAAAGCTATGCAATGTTTTCATGAGTGTCACAAAGTAGTGCATGCATTTGTTATTATGAACCATTATGTTTAACCCAATTTTTTTATATAATAGGCTTTTTGGCAGTCTGTAATTACGAATAGCCATAAATCATACATCCTTAACCCTGGGGACTGCCTGTATTCCAGTATATAAACAAAATCTCTTGTGATAAAAAAAGAGTTACACAAACGGAAACTTCTGGGCACTGTTAGCATTCTTATTTTTCAGTAAACATGTAGTGTAGTTTGTTACCAATGGTGCCCGTTCCCGGATGAACAGTTTTATACATAGTATTGGAAAGTTTCATGTTACTGCGCAATGGTGAACAGAAGCCCCAAAAAAATCACACACCGTAGCAGTGATCCAGTTTCACATTTAGACACTCCATGCTTTCCCAGCATTACGCCCAAACACATTGCTTGTGGGGACCTGGGAAAAAAAAAATATGTAAGTGTGTCTTAAAATACCAGGTCAGCATCAACTGGTCGCCGTCCAGTGCCTCCGATGTCACATGGGACAGGAAAACACAGGCAGTCCGTAGGGCTGGAGCCTGACTGTGCAATGAGAAGAGGCGTTGGCTTTGGATGCCTGGAGTAATGTCAATAAATCAATAGTACACACGTCACCACGGCCCAGAGAAGCCACATAGCTTGCCATTGATCGGTGGGAGGGAGGTGGGGCGTGAGGAACCAGGGGATGACCTCTGCTGTGGCTACTGGGATTAAAGGTCAGCAGGGCCAGCAGCGGTTCCATTGTCAATTGAGACACGTGCCTATCAATATCTCTGTCACGGCTCAGTAAACACACGAGTTTGGCACGTCATGCACAAATAATTAGGAAGCAACGGGAAATGTTGAGTGTAATCTATAAGATTACATTCCTGGGCAGAAGTATGATGCCAGGATTTAATAATACAAGCGTCAACTTGAGGGACTATGAGAATCTGTAAGCAGATTGTAAGCTTGGCAGTGATCAAGTTGCATGCAACCGCTAATTCTTCACTGTGTCATTTTACCCATTTCATAGTTTCCATTTATTTTATAAAACGCAGTGAAATTAAGATTATAATGAATTTAGATTAGGAAATCTTACAAGATGCACTTTGTTCACTTTTAATCGGAAATCCTTGACCAAAACAATTAAACCTACATAAACTGTTTGATTTATAACCCCTCATTGGTCACTGAAGCAATGCAAACTAATGGCACATCATTGTAATCTTGCCGTCTATCATTTTTACAGCTTGTACTGTTGACACATCAAAGAAACAATTGAGGGATTACAAAACTAGCTATTGTTAATCCATTTTTACTGAATTATGTCTTTTGTCCATGTGTTGTGCAGTGACCATATGTTTGTATAAAGGGGTCTGAAGTTTAAACTATTATAGTTTAAACTACAATAGAAATTACAATAATTCTAGCTGTTATCCGTCTGACCATGACCAGGATAAGCAGTTACTAGATTAATGGATGGTACTTTTTATCAATTGCAATTAAATTTTATTTATTTAATCCTGTAGCTCTTCCTGAAGACGATTGGATAAAAGATGGAAGTTGCCCATTAATGATCCTGTGTGAAATTTCAAATGTACTGATTTTTAAATATATCAATTATATTTTAATTATTTTTCCCAGGCAAACTCATGAATACTTCTGTTGTTCAGCCAATTGTGGCCATAATTTTTACGTTTCGGGACATAGTGAGAGTTAGTAACCCTAACACGTTTAACATATATTTTCAAATCATATTTATTTCATTCTGTATATTTGAACAACATAGACTTTCAGTTAGAAGATTTAATGCTTCTGATGGCATATTGCTTGATCCATAGAGTAGTGCATGTCCAGTATCCAGGGGAGTGAGATACGATTGTTATTCTATGTTGCTCAGCCAACGCTTGGCTTAAATATTTCCTATTCTCTGGACAGTGGAGCAGGTTTGTTGCAAAGACATTATTTGAACTTTCTAGAGTAAGTCTGACCTCAGTGTAATGGCAGGATTTCTATGACCTGAACGGTGGGAGTGGCAAATACAGGAGGGAGAGGAAATAAATCTTACAGTACATCCTCTGTTGGAAAGTCTGTTGAAAAAGGCAGTGTGTTTTCTGTGTTTTGTTGTATCAACTGTTTCAAATTTAATGAAACTCAGATTATATCGGAATCGCATGACCTACTATTGTGAAGTACCAGAGAAAGAAGAAGTACTATGAGTGACAATCACCGCATGAAGAAGTTAACTGTTACATCGTTGATTTTACTTTGTATGAGGCCCTGAATTTCTAGAGTTATAAGCAAATTTTGCAACAGAACTACCTTATTACAAATGACATTTTCTATTGTTTACTTGTTTTATGATTCAGGGTTGGTCTGATAAAGAAAATGTGGGATAGGGCTGCAGGTGACCACAGTGATGCACTCAGTGGCTGCGTTATGTATACCTGTCTGTCCCTAAAAGCAGTGACACATGTAGCTGAATATATACAGCCTGTGGAGAGGGCAATGGGGGTCAGTTACTATGCCACTAAGCATGAGAATATCTAAGATCTAAATGATGGACGATCTAAATCAGCGATGCCCAATCTTATCCGCAAAGGGCCGGTGTGTATGCAGGTTTTTGGGGTAACCTTTAGGTCAGCTGTTCAAACCCAG
>JAODJW010000135.1:15467706-15484877 GCA_026777045.1 Hyperopisus bebe | reverse complement strand
GCAATGTCACACTTCCAATGACTGAACCAGCAATAGGATTCAAACTTTTTGCATTATGAAATCCCTGTATGCAAAATGCTGTTACTGTGACCTGAAATACACTTAAAATCACTTTTAGGGCTGGGATGTGTTCCTTATTTATTAATAAACTATTTTTGTTGAATGGCATACAAAGAAACTGAATTACATGAGAAGTGATAAATGATTTCCGTTATAAGATATATACGAGAGTTTAGGAGAAGAGATTTCAAGATGTACTAAAAAATGACCACAAAGAAGATGCTACAGTCAGACGATTTTCCCAGCTTTAGTGTATTTGACGGCACATGTTGATGTAGTTCTCGGTTTCCTTTGCAGCAAAAGTACTTCGACTCGGGCGACTACAACATGGCGAAGGCAAAGATGAAGAACAAGCAGCTGCCCGCCACTGGGCCAGACAAAAACTTGGTGACAGGGGATCACATTCCCACACCACAAGACCTGCCCCAGAGGAAATCGTCATTGGTGACCAGCAAGCTGGCAGGCTAGCACAGCACACACGTCGCTTCTGTCAGGCTGCTCTTGCTGCGATCATCTGGAAAAGTCAGTACATTTGATTTTGGGGTGGGAGGAGCCTTTAGCAAACCCTTTCCCCATGCATACAGTGGAGTCTAACATTCTTTGCTTTGCAGCGTTACTTCCATCTGTTTGGCATGACTTGAAACATCAAAAGAAATGGAGTAGAGTCCAAATAAATAGACCTTGTTTTTTTCCCCTACACATATGTATTGGGAATGATCAAAATGTGTTACCTAAGTCTTGTTGTAAAGGCATTGATGCTTTTAAAACAGTACTTGTACATAAACACGTAAACATATCAATGTAAATCCAGATAAGTTCAAGTGGAACAGCTGCAGTCAGCAGAAATACAAAGTCATGTTGCTTTGTGAATCAAGTTCACTGCTGCCAAAATTGCAAATTATTGATGAGACGTATACTCCCTAAAGGGATATTTCACAAGACGTGGAGACGCTTTTTCAAGCTTCTACATCTTGTCAAATACAATCCAATACGTGCTGCCCTGCATGTATATCTGGCTTCCTCCTATGTGAGAGAAATCTGTAACTTGGATCAGGACTTGAATCCTTCTTAACACACATTTAATGTTTGATTGCTCAGCTGTTTCTGTTATTTCCTTCAGAACTGATGAATGTGGCAAGCAGCAGCAACATATCCTAGATTATTTCTGAATGCTACTGTGTAAATCTCATTAAATGGGGACTAATTCTAGGGTATGGTGGGGTAATTAGCTACCTAAATATTGTGACCAAGTGTGGCTGAAGCAAAGGATGTATAACCAAAGATGGCGTTTCAGAGTTTATTTAGTTTCATTTCAATAAAATATTCAAAACAGCAGCTGCGACATTAATAATTGACGGGAGACCTAATTGTATCAGAATAAGTGCCCTATATGTTGCTATATATTTTATGTATCATGCACAGAAGTGGGGCAGTTAAGTCAGTATAATGTCCCACTATATCTAGGAACATTCTGTGTTTTTAATGCAAGCTACACACAAAAGGCTTAAGATTAAAGATGTATGGAATAATTGAAACGCCTCAGATAATTACACTATCATTATCATGGGTTGTGTCCCTTTTGCGTTGGCGCCAGATTAGAGCGAGTTTTAACGTTTGTCACTATTTTGTACAAGCATTTATTTTGAAGACTGAGTGAAAGAAGGGATTGTTGAAAATTGTTTGTTTTGTTTAGGAAGGGTGAGGCGGTGCCATGAACACAGGTCTGAGCATTGGGGAGTTCAATGTCAGTTCACTGTCCAATTTGCAGATTCTTCCTACATGTCTGTGGAATTCTTTTGAGAACTCAGATCTGTCACTATCTAAAGACATGCTGTTTAGATGAACCGATAACTCTACATTACAAATGAGTTTGAGAATGTGTGTGTGTCCCCTGTCACTAGTTCGCTGGCCAGGGTATACACTGCCTTGCATCCCGTTCATTAAGGCACAACTTTGTTTGTAAAAGCAGTTACAGGAAATGGATTCTATGACAAAAGGGCGTATGACATATTTGCGTTGGAAGCCAAGGATGCTAGAGATTTTGCATACAAGCACTTTTATGATGAATGTATTTTGCACTTCTAGTTGTTTCAGGTACAATCAGGTTCAGGTTCAGTTATCAAAAGGCAAAGCATTTCTGAGTTTGGGTATGTCTGTCCACAGAGGGAACACGGGAACACAGAGATGTCAATGTTAGGAGCATTTAGCATTTTAAGGAACATGTTCTCCTTTAACACCTAATACAAAACTGAATCAGATAAAGGGTTTGATTCTGTCATATTTCACTTTAATGTCCAAGTTAAGAAAAAAATTGTAGCTTTAATCAATACATAGTTGGCCTTGTATAGGTTTACTCATTGGGGAGGTTTTTTTTTTTGGGGGGGGGGGGGGCTGGTCCAAGGGCTTGAAAATCACAATCAGTCCCTTTTATTTACCATTATTTAGTTCAGAATATAATCCCACAATGCCTTCCAAAACTTTATACTCAACTGAGCCAAAACCTAAGCCTGGACTGAACAAATTATTTTTTTTTATTATTTTTTTTTTTTTAAAAACCTTTACACTACATTCATTATTGGTTTATAACCATAGACTTATCTGCAGGGTGGGCTTTTAACAATCTTATTTACCTATTCCTGTGAGACTTAACAGAGCAAAGCATTTGCATGCATTTTGCATTATCATTAAGTTTTCAAAAGGATCTAATTTTCTGTGAGTTCAGTTTTTGTGAAAATCACATTGAAATGCACTGTGTTTCAGAAATGGAGAATGTCAGCAATTTTATCTAGATTAGAGGCTGAAACGTTTTATCAGGTGGGACTAGAAATGAGGTGAACTAGCTGTAGAATAGCCTATAATGTCTGGATCATTTTACCAATTCATTAAGTCATGTTAATGATTTTGTTGGTGATGATTATGAAGGCTTTGCTTATTTTTAATATTTGTCATCTCAATTTATTTGGTGCTGCAGGACCAACAGTAGGCGATAAGTGATTTAAATGTTGGTGGTGAGAAATTCTCATAAATTGACATTAAAAACAATTACAATGAGAAAATGTATGTATGCACGCGTGTGCACGCTTATGCAAGTTTGTTAGCACATATTTTTAGTTCTCAGGGTGAGAAAACAATCTTTATTTTGTACAGTGTCACAGGATGTTAGTATCATGCTGTAAATAGAAATCCCAGTTTGGTTTTGTATTGGTTTGTTTCCATATGATAGCTATAAATCCTCTATAAACATTACACCCTTGTAAATGTATCTTATCTCTTAATATTTCTATTATTTCCTGCATTGCTTGCTTTTATACTTTGTTGTACCCATTTTTCTTGCTATAGTAGCATGTCATGCTGTAAGAAACTCTCCTGTTCTCTCACGCATATTTTTTTTATATATATATATATACACACATACATGCACAACTTTGCAAATCACGTCTGTGTACGTTACCCTGCTGCTGATTAACTTCTTTATATTTAAACACTCCTTCACAGAGCATCTGTATAAATGCTAGATTTATAATTTAGGCTTCAATCCACACAAGTGGTACCCATCCTTCTTGCTTATACAGGGTTTTTTTTTTTTAAAGAATGATATGGTGAAAAGCTTTAAAAACAGGCATTCTGGGTGAGTCTGTTCATGTCTAAGTCCTTTTAAAGCTAGCAATCACAAATGACGAAAAATGATTTTTCTTAGTGTGGACTCACTGATATTTTTGTCATTTCTTTTTCATTGTAACATGCAAGATTCCCCATATAGAATAAACTAAAGAAAATAGACACATATGAAGCTAAATCCCCAAAGGCAAATGAAATTATGACATCATTTAGTAGCAGAATTTTTTTTTTTTTTTCTTTTTCAATTATTGATTCTGGAACAGAAATGTAACACAATTACCCTTTTCAGAAGTTTGTATTGTCTGATATTATTTTAACCGATGGATCTTTGGATTGTAACGATCCAAAAATATGGAAGCTATGAAATCTGGTGGGTGATATCACATTTTCTGCAAAAAGAATGACACCGTTTACTTCATTCTTAGGACTAACTAATATAAGACTGAAAAAGGTCAGTTGGCAATTGATCTTGACAAATTAGAAGCTGTCTGAATGTTATGAGGTAAAAACAAAGAGCTATGATCTGTGAGTACTAATGGCATGTGATAACTTTGATTAGTGGTATATTTTTTCTGTTTGCAAAGAGGTCTTAGGATGTTTATTATGCTGCGAAACAGTCTCCAGGACCACTGTGTACCTTTTTTTTGTAAAGTGTTTGCACTGGAATTTACAAGACATCATAATATAACAACAACCATGTAGTCTTGAATTCTCTTTCTCCCCCTCCTTGACCAGATTCTATTTCTGAAGAGGCTGTTTTTGTTTTATTTCATTTCTTGGCAACACTACTGTCACCCTTTGAACAGGGGAGCATTTTACTAGTATGTCTGTGTCCCCTTCAACTGGCTTAACAGTGTCAATTTATGAATCAAACACTGAGATAAATTGGAAAATTAACAATTGCATTTCAGTTAAATCTGTACAAATGTACAAAAGATTGTTTCAGTGGTGTGTGAAAAGTGCTGAAATTTTTGTCAGTATTTGAAATAAAATTTTACATAAATTGGACTTGTGCTCCTCTGTCCCATTTTAATTTATATTTTACTACCTTTATGATAAAATTTTGGTTACTCTTTTAAAAAAATACCCAGCCATCCACATGATGCAACAGAAAATGGGATTCACTGGACTGGGAACACCTTCTTCCATTGATCCAAGGTCCAGTATTGACACTTGAGGAGCCACTGCAGGAACTTTGACGGTGGCCAGAGGTATAGTGATGTGGATTCCTTGTGACCTTATAAAAGGAATTTCTCCTGACAGTCCTGTTTTCAGTCTGGATCAAAATAATTGAGTTGTTCTTTAACAGAAAGAACTATTTACCCTTGGACAGAATTTCTTCCTTCACAGGTCACAGGCGCGTCACTAGGGCTGTAAATGCCACTCTACCTTATCTGAATGTCTGGGACTATAAGAGAACATTGCATTGCCAGGACAGTCACACAAACGGAATGCACGGAAGTCGCGGAATCTGAAGCAGCAATGATATTCACTGACTCATGATGATTGATTTTTACCACAAGAGGGAAGCAGAACGACAACAAGAAAAAGGCGACATGTCCCAGGAGGAAACCTCACGATGACACGGTGATCATACGCCAACTCCATACATGTAGAGCCCGGACGGTGACCAGAACCTAAGCCCAAGAGGCAACAGTGCTAACTTGTCAAGGTTACTACTTTTTTTTTCTTCAAAATATGTGCGAGAACTTTAATTTTATTTGTTTAGTGTTGAGCAATTAGCCGCGCGGCTCTTCCAAGCTTTCAAAGAATGAATCCACAATTCTTTCAACTTTGTTTTATTTAGAGCAACTCAACAGACTCACAAACGGTATCTCCACCATTCTCTAATAATTCTCTAATATTCATTTTAACGATCAACCGTGTCTCTCACTTTCATAGTACAACTTAAAAAGAAGAGCCATACATGAAACTTATATAATATAAAGAGCAAGGGCGCCATCTATTGACAACATTAAGTCTGTTAGTTTAGGCTATTGGGCTAATGAACCACAAACAATAATGACCATACGGTGGGGGAGGGGGAATCAGTTCCTGACTGACGTGCGCGACGTTCCATTTCACTCATAGTTCTCAAAACACGTGGTGATGTTGCCAGTCACGTATATGCATGTACTTAAAGATTATATTCAATCAATAACACTATTGTAACAAATGATGATAATTGTTTTGTACGAATAATATATTATAACAAAGCTGACTCTGATTTTCTATAATTTAAGTAGAATTTTCTGTCTTGTGTTTGAACTCAAGACACCGCTCCGCCCCCGAGGCGTACAAATACCGCGGAAGCGGAGGGAGGATGTTTGCGTTCATGACAGTCAAGGGGATCTTATTATTAGCTGGTAGGGAACTGTTTTAAAGCTGGATTGTCTGAAGATTTTCAATCTATCGTCGTCCCTGTCGGGTGGCGGATATTCCGTGAACATGAATCCACAAAGCGTGAAGAGTTACGCGCCGACTATGGTGAACATGAACTACCACAGGCTCCTGCACCATGGCGTCCTGGGGAAAAGCACTCTGCAGTGTCTCTATTCGTCTACAACAGCCGCAAACACACCCTGTGTGGAGTCCTCCGGGTTTTGGGACGACGAGCTGGACGACTGTACGGACGAGGTGGACGTGTGTCCTTGCTCGACAAGACTCTCCAAAAGAGAGTCGCAAAAAGAGCCGTGTCGGGGAAGCCGGTTCCCCGGGAGCACGAACGCCGTAGGCTCCCTGCCGACTTCCCCGGACGGCGACTCTCCAGCTTACGGACCCATTTGTGGTTTTTCTCAAAGCGCCGTCGAAATGCTGGACCAAGAGACTAACGAATTAATCACGACTTTCTTCGCCGAATACACGGGGCTGTGTGCGACATTACAGAGACGAAACGCGGCTCTCTCCACAATGAAGCGGGTGGTGGCGAATGTTGTCGAAAAACATCAGTTTGCCTACAATGGTAAATAAACACTCCTTTGCTACGCTGACCTGAAGCTGTGGTCGTAGTTACGTGTTCCTTGTTGCGATTTACAGCCAAATAGCGTTTGTTGAATTCAGTTAATTTTCGTGTGAGCTTCGACTATCTTTACCGTAACAATAGGGAGTAACTGACATTCAGTTGTCAATTCACCCCTGTGCTAAAACATGACAATTGTAGCACATAAACGGTACCGTTGGATCATAGCCGGCAAGTCATCGGGTTTGAAAGAAATCCCTCTACCCAAATATAAATATTTACTTTTAGAAAGTACTTGTATTGTGTCATGCATATATACATATACTTCTTTAAAAAAAAAAAAAAAAAAAAACCGCAAAGCCTTTGGTTGTAATCTTTCTCAGAAACCAGACACCGCCTTGACTTCCACGTAGTTTCATTGCTTTATCAGCAAAAGCCAAGCAAATGATATGTTAGTGGGGAACCTCAGCCTTGGCACAATCTGCTGCTAAAACTGCAGGCACGTTCATAGTTCATTCTGGCAGTTTTGTATGCGATATACATGTTTCCGATTTGTATAACCATTTGCTTGTTGCTCAGCTGACTCGGGTTGAATTGAATTGTAAATGTCCGCTGTTTTACATAAGTGAATTGTATTGCCCCATAAAATGTACTGGAGTGGAGTTCACCAGCTCCGCCGATAGCTAGTTTTATACTCTTTCCTTGGTAGATCACTCTCCTCATAGAAAACCGAAAAGTGGAGCAAAGTTCGCCGATGTGGCTGTTTAATCTTCATGCAATTTTAAATGCAAATAGGCTGTCCTTACTGGCTCAGTAACTTTTAAATTCTTACTCTGTAGTAGGCTGTTAAATGTTTCCCCTGCACTGGAGGGGGTCTGTTTCACTGGATGGTTGCCAGTGAATTGCATAAACTTTAGGCTGTTAATAGGATACATCTGCATTGGTCACTGGTGACCTAATCAGCGGTTCCAGCTGTAGTTACAGAACTGAGAATTCCCTTGGAACTAGACTAGTTTTCTTCTGCGGGACAATGTTGTGGTATCTCCTCCTTTGCCAGTTTCTCAGTTGATATTTTTCCCTCGCAGGTATGATTGGAAAACTAAGTTTGAACCAGCGGAGCGATGACATGATCGTAATCAAAATTGTAGCTGAGGAAATATTCAGTGATGGAACCACAAACTGGGGGCGTATTGTCAGCCTTGTGGCCTTTGGGGCAGAGGTGTGTAAATACCTAAAGGAGACTGGGCGGGAACACTGCATCAAGGCTGTGGGGAAGCAGATCTCCTCCTACCTGCTCTCAGAACAGCGACAGTGGCTACTAAACAACAAGGCCTGGGTATGTACACCATACAAACATCTACTTTGCATGTTTTTTTTTTATGAAGGTGTAGGACCTCGACCACTGGTCCCCATCCCCCCCCTCCCCTACAACTTTTCCTAAAAACATCTAGGTAATGACATTGATGTCAGGCCGATTTCAGCAATGTGTTAATTTTGTTTTTTTTTTTTTCTCTCTCCCCCCCCCCCTTCAGGATGGATTTGTGGAGTTCTTTCTTGTAGAAGACACTGAATCGTTGGTGAGGAATGCGCTCTTTGCATTTGCAAGCGTGGCCGGGATAGGAGCAGGACTGGCATTTCTGATCAGATGATCATCCTGGCCACAAATAATGTGCAAGACCGTTTGCAACATTAATTTCTCACTACAGATTGTAAATTATGTTTTTGGTTTCTTTTCCACCATCCCACATGAAGCTCCTGCAGAAGTTTCTTGTACATGTTACTGAGTGCGGCTCCTTTGAATTACACGACCTTAAAGCCTCATGCATGTAAACCGTGGATGGACAACAAATGACTGTGTTCAGCATTTTTTTAATTTAATGTCAGAATTTTATTTTTATATTAGTCTTACTTTAACATTGCTACACTTGTATTAAATTATTAAATACCAAATCGTGCACAATGCCTGATTCATTCCTTACATTCAAGCTCCATTAAATTCACTGGCACCCTTCAATTTGTCTTCATAAATGTAAACTCTTACAAAATTTTTAGCTTCACTCAGTTTGCGTTTCTGTTGGTTTGACACTAACACAGATGGTATAAAATGACCCACCCATGCTATGAACTACATTGATGTCTGGATTGCTGTCATTTGATTCCAGTGGATACAGACCCTAATTATGCAACTCCAAAGATTCCAAAATTTTTCAAAATATTTTCAATTGTCTTTCCTGGATATTTACCTTATTTGCCTTTAGAACTTATTGCATTTAGTACTGATATCTGCATGTAACATGCACTGTTGGCTTTCAAAGTGTTGCAATGTCTGCACAGAAAACCAACAATAACTTTAACTGAGTTGTTACTTCCTCTTGTGTTTTAGGAAGATGGCAGAAAAATTAGAACTTAATGCTTGCTCTCTTTGTCAAAGCAGAACATTGGAAAATGCTAAATTTGCCTGTAATGGGACGTGAAAATATAGTCCCAAGATGCAAATTTTATATACCTTTTTATTAATGCAGTTTAATTTCAGCAATATCGCAGTATAAAATGCTGTAGATAGTCTTTACACAGATTGTGAATAAGTGCTTTTCACTACTGGCAATTGGCAACATACTAGCTTTTCAGTACTTGATGATATAGGTGGGTAAGTTATGAATCAACCTTCCTCCCTGCAGAGGATATTTGGAATAGAGACACATCTGCTTTAAAGTATGGAATTTCTTTCAGAGGAACCATACCTCTGCTGTCTCCTCCATCACTTTCATGCACCATTCATGCAGACTGGGTCTGGTTTTCCCTGCCGCAGCACCTGGCCCAAACTCTACCTCTTACTATATTCTGCATTTAAAGCCATTGGATATTTTTTTCACTTCCATTTTTTCTATTACGTTTTGGGTTTCATAGAAATGTTCACAGTTACAGACCTACTCATCTGCAACTTTTATTAAATTGACAAGACTGCCGATTCAGAGAGCGAAGTAGCGTTACGATCAGCTGGTATGATTGAACAAATCAGTGTTTAAGTCCTGGAAAGAAAGGCTTGCTCTACATCCAGTGAGGTTTCTTTTCTACATGTGAAATGACATAGTGGTCTAAGCAATCCATATTCCATAACCTTACCATTTACAGGCAAACAGTGAGGGCTCAGTCAATTATGTGGCACACACTTTGGACAATTTTGAGAAGTACAATATTATGAATCATAGGAGGAAACCAGACTACACAGAGGAAACGCAAGAAAACTTCAGATATATACAGAGGGAATGATATTAATCAAACCCACAATTCCAATGGTAATGGTAAGGGTGTTAACTGTTGAGCAACAGTGATATGACAAAATAGTCTGAAGACTTGATGTCCTGTTCTGATGAACTCACGAGTTTACATGTTTTGATAATTTCATATGACCAGTCATGTGTCTGATTAACGCTTTAGCCAACAGTTTTTAAAAAGATTAAACTGCAGACATTCTTAAAATAATATATATTCACTTAAGACCATACTCAACATATTTGTGCTACTATTACTACTTTTGCAAAATGACCCCAACAATTGGGGACAACTATATCATAACATAAGCCCAAAATCAACATAGTTGTACAGTTACATAATTAGCAATCAGATTTCAGCCGGTTCAGAGACAGCTTTAAGCTTTTCGGTTCCGCTACACGTGAAATACAAGAGACAACCTGTCACTAAATCATGTTTTGCTATGTTGTGTTTTCGTTGCCCCAAGACGTCATAACAACAAGACGTGCACGGCCAGCACACAGACCACGTACTGCACGTCTTCGAGATTTCGCACGTCCGTTCGCCAGCTTATCCAATGAAATCCGCCGAAAGTAACTACGCACACATACCAGACTGTTCTCGTAGTAAATCCTGCCCATTCTGGTCTAGACAGAGCGATTGGAACTTTTGTTAGGAAATAACATTACGAAATGGTTTCTCAATATTTTCACAACGACTCACCCCCCTTTGAATTTTGACACACTTTTTGTCATGCAGAATAAAAGGCGTCTATCATCTGACCCCTACTGATAGAAGGTTCACAGTACAGTTCATATAATTGCTGCCGACTTGCTTTCAGTTTGTCCCATTTGCATCTGTTGTTCTGAATCCAGAAAATATAATTGGTTGGCATTTTTTATAATGTCATATAACTTTGACTTTATTTTAGGTTGTATTGCACACCCCGTTAAACACACAGGCTTTATTTACCTATCTAGAAATGGTGCATTGATAAAGTGGTAAATGTAAAGTACCCTGTAGGAGGAAAGACTTATTGCACAGTGAAACATCCATTGTCTAGTGTAGCCTCACACTTAAGCAACCACTTAAATCATAAACTGATAATAAATGTGATATTGACCTACATACCTCAAGTCATAAAAAGTATTAAGATATTTTTATCTAGGTACAGTCATATTCTTCAACCAGTGTTACTAAAGAACTGTATTTAATCTGACCTTTAGCATGTGTTATGCAAATTCTTAATTGATAACAAACAGTCAAATTGCGTACATGTTCCGGAATACACTTTAAGGGAAGATGAGTTACAAAAAAACACTGTATTGTATGCTTGATCAAATGTAGCCTGGAAAGGTCAGTCCCAGCAGCTGTGGGTAAATGATATTTCCTCTGCGGTAATAGGGGGTGATTCCTAGGTGAGGATTCAGAGCCAGGTTGTCAGCACAAATAGGATTTGATAGCTTAGCTGCATGAATCTGCACACCGCTTCCACTGAAGATGAATGAGACCTGGTGTCATCGCACCATGACGGCGTGGACTCATTGGTGGATCATTCAGCACCTAGAAGACTGATATAAACCAGACACCAAGCTGCATGAAGGCGTTTATGTAATTGAGGGAAATATGAATTTCAGCCTAAACAAAATTAGGTCCCAATTACGTCAATGACACAGAATGATGATGCAAAAAAATAATTTAATTGTAAAAATGAAGCTGTGTTTGTATGCTGTTAAGGTCTCCGCAGGGCAGGCTGACACACTGAAATCCAAACCTTGCCCAGAGCCCGTTAGCTGCCTTTTTTTTGCCACCTTCTTTGCCAGGATTCCCTCTTGTGCCCTTTGCTAGCTGCACAAACACAAGGCCAACGTGCCGGGCACCAGGCGACTCTCCATGGTGATCCTGCACAGCGGGCATGGAATCCACCCATCTGGCACCCCTGGCGCATGCTTTGTTATGGCAGTACGTTCAGGAAGGGCTCACAAGCTGGGTGGATTGAAATTAAATGGAAAAACAACACTAGCTCTGAGAGCTGAGGATGCATATGTCTCTGTTACAAAAACACCTGAACACAGTAAGGTTAAAAATTGTTAAATAAGGTAACTTATTAACTGAATTTAAATACTAAAGGACTTTCTCGTTACCTTTAGTAAAAGTGAGTGTGGGATGAAAGTGTACTTAAGTATATAAGGGGTATAAAAGGAAAATTAAATATTTCTCAGCTCTTGCGTAAGCTTCATAGAACTGTAACTCTCCAGGTGCCCATTTCTTTGACCATCAAGAGCTGTTACAGTCCCATGCTACCTGCAAAGCCATGTTTATCTTCCCATCTTCGGGTGTATTATTGAAGGCGCAAGTGTGGTGGTTACATTCACTCTTACCGAACAGCTGTCACCATGGCATACATTATTTCCAGTCAGTCAGTTGAAAATGCAGCTGAGTGATATTACTTGGGATTGTGGCCTGTTTAGTTAAGGTCTCTGCAGTCTTCTTTATACATGAGGTGTTTCCAGCATAAAGAACAGATGGTGTAATATGTGTGCTTACCTTGCATCAGCACCTGTCTCATGGTGCAGGAGAGACACTTGACACAGCAAAGCTGCCTTCTGTTTTAAATGTTAAGTAGCCCCTAGGGAGAGATGACAAAAAGCAATGGTCATTAAACAGCTAACAGAATCTATGTGAAACATTAGGAAGCCTGGAAGAGGAAATCTAAGGGTGTCACTAAATATATGACTTGCAGAATAATGAATGGTTTTCTTGAAAGGGGGAAACAGTGATGCAGTTTCATTAATTACCCTTAATGCATTTTGCAAGATTAATGTAAAATGTTTCTGTTCTTTTCATAGCTTGTGATTAATCGGGGGGTGGCAAGGTGGTACAGTGGTCAACACTCCCCCCTCCCACCTCTGAGACCTAAAGTCTCTGCAAGTGTTCCCTGTGTGTGGAGTTTGCATGTCCTCCCCATGTTGTCGTGGGGTTTTCTCTGGGTACTCCAGTTTTCTCCCCCACAATCCTAAAAACATGCTAGGCTAGTTGCCAAATTGCCTGGAGGTGTGCATGGCAATGGCAGGTGTGTGAGTGTGCCTTGCGGTGGGTTGGCACACCGTACTGGGTTGCTCCCTGCCTTGCCCCCATAGCCTCTGGGAAAGGTCCAGGAGCCCCACAACCCTGAATAGGACAGCAGTTTCTGAAAATGGATGGATGGCTGGATGGATGGATGGGTAACCTTCCTTCATTAGGATGTTAAAGGTGCATTAACTAGTGCTGTTTCCTGAGACACTTGGAGGACTTTGTCAGGACAGTTCAGATATTCATTGCTGTAAGCGATTCTTATTTATTTATTGATTGATTGATTGATTGATTGATTGATGGATGTTAAAGTGGACCTACTTTTGTTTAGAAATTTAATTTATGGATCAAAATAATGTCTTTCACCTTTCAAAAGGATGTAGTGACTGCAATTTTTAATTAGTATTGGTGTTGTAGAAGAACAAGAAATGGCATTCGTCTTCTCCAGTATTTTTTTGTCAAATTTATGCATGTTGGAATATAAGGTGATATAAAATTAATTATTACGAATTTTACCCTTTGCCAACACATTTCTGCTTTGTTGTTTAATGTTCACGAAACACGGCTCAGTTCTTCATAAGACGATGATCTTGAGTTGAAGTTTTCATTTTTATTTTGAGTCACATTGTGCTAAATTTGTAACAGATGTTTTATCTAAATTGACGTAGCTTACAGTTGTTTGTGCAGTTGAATATGTCCAAAAGTAAATGTCCTGGTAACGTAGAGCTTTTGCAATTCATTTGGCGTATGCCAACTCGGATATTTTTGTTTACACTTGCAGCAACATAAATGGCTTATGACAAGCAATAGCTGTTAAACCAAACAAAGTCTAACTAGTTTCACCATTTAGGGTGCTTGTGTTCTTTGTGTCTCTCTGCACAACTGAATAAAAATAAGACCAGTTTAAAACAAAATAGATGGAATCATATCTGACCTGCAAATATTGCTGAACACAGTGCAAATATGAAAATCACACCCTGCTCCTTCAATATGAGCTTATTTCACAGATATCTGTTAATATGCAGGGTTAACATCAAGCAACATTTAATTGTGTATCAATTGTTAAAGTGCTACAAAAATAACAGGACCAGAACACAAATTAAACAATAATGTAGTGCTGGAATATTTCCAGTATATTTTTCTTTATCCTAAAAAAAACAGTCATTTAAGTCATTGAGTATGTACAAGAAACCTTATTCTTTATTTGAAGCCTATAATGTTTCCACACTGTAACCTACTTTTTCACTGGAGGAACTGAAATTAACTGTTGCAAATTAACAGGGCGAAAGAGGAAGAAAGCATATAATTGGCTGTAACATTTACTGCCTCCCCCTAGTAACAGCCCGCCCAGTTGCTTTAAAAAGCATCAAAAACAAAATCTTCTCAGAAGTCAGCTGATCAAAGTTCCCTAAGCAAGAAAAGGCCAAACGGGGCAAATGACAGTCAGACTAACATGACTGAAGAAGTCTATTTACTTGTGTCTCTGAATATGAATCTTATTTGAAAAAATCCTTTAACTCCCAAAAAAGGGAAATTTATAAAAATAAAAAATATATTTATATGTCAGTTTTTTGCAAAATTCAATTGTTAATTTCTGCAATTTGCTACTAAATTGGCGTGCTAGTTGGTGCAGAATAGTTTTATTATGTAATCTTTTATATCTTAATATATTTTGAATGCTTTTTATGATCAAGCTATTCTTTCATTATTCAGTTGCTGGGACATTGTAACATCTCAGCATTGTAACAATATTTAAAAGCTGCAGTATGCTATTGCATCTTATATACATTTAAAAGCAACAAAAAGACTTTTATTTTATTTACAATAAATGTAATTAATTTGTGATATATTTAGCTGGGTTGCCACCCAAGGTGACCCCGGCCTTGTGCCCATGCTTCCTAAGATATACTCCGTGCTCACCCTATCCTGAAAAAGTCGTAGGAAAGATCGTTGGCGTATGGATGAGTTAATTCATTAGGTCTTGATTTATCAAGCTGTGGATAACTTTATACCACTGATGGACATTGGATTTGGCTCTGTGTCCATGATCTGAAGGTCGCCATCCTGATCCTGGTGGGAGCAGAGTGATTTCACCATTGGACCTTTGACCAAAGCCTTTAACGCCCAATTGCTCCAAACACACACAACCCATGAGATCCACTCATTTTGTCCTCATTCTGGGGGAACTTTGATAAATGATGCCACAATTCAAGTCTAATTATCCCGATAAATTTATTATTGACGTTTCAATAAGAAAATAAATAGTAAATAGCGTATTGAACTGTTCAGGCAGTCTGACTTTCTGAGCCCCGTCGGATCTCATTCTAGCATCCATACTAGCAATAGCAAGCAACAAGCTGTGTCACAACGTAAACTGCAGTCACTCAGCTCTAAATGACAGGCGATTACTGACGCACGTGCTGTATATTTATACATTTCTCTATGCAGAGCTTGTGGCCTGTTGTGTGGGTTTGTGTGTGTGTGAGTACGTGAGAAACCTCACTGGTTACCATTCTGAAGCACTGTTGTAGTATTTTAAAGTTTTCTTATTTTGTTATTTTGTTTCTGACCAGCTTAATTTTAAATTTGTCGATTTATTTTGTTACTCGCCAGCAAAACAGCTAAGCGGAGCACTGGGAATTCTCCCTAGCCTCCAGACTGGCCACTCCAGGCCTGAGCCCACGGACTCGTGGCACTGCTTTCTCAGTTGTACGTTGATTTGGATAAAAGAGCTAAATAAATAAATGAATGATTTGTCTGACAACACCTCTTTGGAGAATATAGATGTGCCCAGCCAATGTGGTTAGACATATGCCAGTGTTTATTTGTACTCCTTCCCAAAAGATCTCGATACCTTAGAAGACCAATCTTGCATTCAAGGGCGAGTCGCAGCCCAAAGTGGACGGAAATGCTTGGGTTCATTGCTCGGAATTCTCTCCCATGAGGAGTGGGCTAAATTTATGTTGTGCTTATTTTAATTGTAAGAAATGTACTGTCAGCAGCATGCCAGCTGCTTTCCAAAGCTGTTTTTATATCATAAACAAGCAACGTATTCTCATTATATAAATTATCATTAATATCAGTTTAAAATCCAGTATTTTTTATTTTCATTATATTGCAAATCTAAAAGTAAATTACAAGCATTATAATAAAAAGAAGAAGTGTTTTCAGGACAACACAATTTTATTATATCTGCGTTAAATTCTCCTTGAACTTCACAGTGCGTTATGCAAAGAGTCATTCTGTCTTATTCAGCTGATCAGTTACGCATATCAGAGCTTATTTTTGTATACAGTGGTGTTATCATGGCTTATTAGCTCTGTTAATGTTTCTCATGTATCAGCATTGTTATTTCTAAAAACGGATGTTACATGTTGTAAAATACAATTACTGATATTAGCTATTTTCTGAGTTAGTGTGAGGTTGTTTGATTATGCATGCCCGTTAAACCATTTAGGTAGTAAATGAGTTAAAAGAGACTAAAAACATAGAGTATATGAGCACTGAAGATTGTTAAGTAGCTATGATAATGATGTCAGGCACGCCACAGTACTGAAACAGCTCTTCTCATTGTGTTAAATGATTTAAGGTTAAACAGAGACTCAGGTTATCTCTCCATTCCTGTTATTGAAGATCCCAGTGCCGCCTTTAACACTATAGACCAAATATTCTGCTGATCCAGCTGCACACTTGGTTGGCCTCTCTGGAACATTCTTAGACTGTTTCAGATCATACCTAAGTGGTTGTGAATACTGTGTTGCACTTAATACCTGTGTCTCAAAGCATGTACGGTCCCCCAAGGTTCAATTTTAGGACCTATTTTATTTAACCTCTACATGCTACCACTGTCAAGTATAGTAAATAAACATAAAGTCAGCTTTCATCAGTATGCAGATGACACACAGTTATATCTGTCTGTAGCTCCTGACGCACATTGGTCTATCCACTGCCGGTTTGAATGCATAGATGAAATTAACTCATGGGTGTCACAAAACTTTCTGCACCTGAACAAGGAACAAAATAGAGATTCTTTTACTGGAGATGAAGTACAGAGAAAGGATTTACTGGTGTACGTAGAGTCAATGTCTCTGAAGGCCAAACAACAATTAGAAACCTGGGAGTCCTTTTCAATGGTGATCTTAGCTTTACCAGCCATACCAGCAATGTCTGCAAGAAAGCATGCTACTACCTTCATAATATCGCCAAAGTT
>JAODJW010000135.1:15425254-15465422 GCA_026777045.1 Hyperopisus bebe | reverse complement strand
CAGGAGCCAGGGAAATCGGGTGAACACGGGGTTCATTCGGGATCGATACTCAGAAACATGAAACGACGTCAATGACCAGACTAGGGAAACAGACTCTGACACTGACTTAAATACACCACAGTAATTAACAGGACTTGAAGCTGGGAACACGGGGATTCCACACAAGGTAGAGAGGGGGCCGTGGCACACGGGAGGGTCTGGACAATCAGGGCAGGACAAAGGTGAAGCTCTCGATTTACCAGTTGATCTATGTCCCTACCCTCACCTATGATCATGAGCCCTGGGTAGTGACCGAAAGAATGAGATTGTGGATATAAGCGTCCAAAGTGAGATTTCTCCACAGGGTGGCTGAGTTCAGCCTTAGGGATGAGGAGCTTGGACATTCGAGAGGAGCTCAAAGTACAGCTGCTGCTCCTTCACATTGAAAGGAAGCAGTTAAGGTGGTTCGGGCATTTATCCAGGATACCTCCTGGGTGGAAGAGTCCCCAGGGCAAACCCAGGACAGAATGGAAAGATGATATCTCTCGGCTGGCCTGGGAACGCCTTGGTATTCCCCTGGAGGAGCTGGAGGAGGCGGCTGGTAAGAGGGAGGGCTGGGCATTCCTGCCTAGACTGCTGCCCTCATGACCCTTGTGTTGGTTTTCCACTGGTATAAAAACTGGTACAAGCACAGAATGACATCGACAAACACGACATGGGGTATTTAGTACTGAATTTAAAAAATGGCGGTAGCATATTATAGGACTGGGCAATGTGTAATTTTAATACAAACACAGCATGTTATGCAAATGGATGCAATTTTCACATTGGAAAGACTGCAATAGTCAGCAGGGGTGAGATCTGGTTTTTCATATTGTCCAGACATGATAGTGCAGGGGGGTTAAATTTTGCTAAAACATTTTTACAGATATACACTCACAAACAAATGTTTTTGCACATCACAGGTTTTTACCACTTTTCCATTTATTTCATAAACTGAAGATTTTGTATTTTTGCTAAGCATTGGAAGGTTGAGTGTACAACTACAAATGAAAATATAAGTCAAATAAAACAAGTTTCCTTTATAATATGGAAAGCATAAGTAACATTGCATGTCTGATATCCATTAACAGGTTGTGTGGTGATGGCATAGACAAATGCACTCGTTAATGATTTCATCCCATGAAACAGAGCAGTATTTATTGTCCCTTGTGGAAAGAATGCCTTGAATTTTCTCTACCATTATAACTGCTAGAGGAGGTTAATTTGATGAATCAAAGAAACATTTTCTTGCTAATAAAGGTACTCAGATAGTTACTGTTGTGACAGAAGCAGTTGCTAACCAGAGCTAGTTAATCAAGCAAACTATTTATGCTGATTCTGTAGCAGAAAGAAAATCAGTTCACCGTACACCGTGGATGATGTTGTACACCAGTACTTTTGTTTCACACCTTTCTGCCATTAAGTTTGAGTTTTAAGTTTGCTGGCTGTTCGTTCAGGAGAAAAACTCACAGATACAAAGTGAAGGAACATGATAGTTACATATTACAAGCAAGAGCCAATTACCTTTCATCTGTTGGGGGGGGGGACTGGGATGCTAATTAAATCATTCCTAAACTAATCAAAGTACTGAAGTAATGAAAAAGTACCTCGGCTGGTGAGGTACTTTTGGTTCTAGTGCCCGACGGGAAATCAGTGAAAATGGGAAACTACCAATTTTTTAGTACAATACCTGATACAGGGGAAAGTGCTCAAAACAAGGTCTCTTATTCAGCACACCCTGTACAGCATCACCACCCCTAAGAGACTCTAATATCCATCCATTTTCTGTACCCACTTGTTCTACGCAGGATCACAGGCGTCCAGGGTCTATCCCAGGAGCAGTGGGTGCGATGCAAGGAATAACTCAGGAATAACTCGGGATTAACTCAGAAATAAGATCAAGGTCAAGGTCAAGGTCAAGGCAGTGGGGGGGGGGGATTTGAAAACTGAGGAGACATGGGATTCTCCACACACATGGAGCTGGGGGGGCACTGCATCACCATGCTGACTCTGATATGTAAAATAACAATAAAACATAATCTGAGTAATTCTGTAAATATGCACCGCTTGCACTTTTGTTTGCAATGCCATGTGTGTATTAATCTCTTTTATAAAAAGCAACATCTCACCATCAACCACAACAATCCCTCCTGTCGCCCCGAACTCGCTCCTCTGCACCTGACTTTTCACGTCATTTTAACTCCACGCACTGTGATTGTTTATGGCATGTATGTTATTTTTACACTGAATCAAAAAAGACAGAAAATGTGGATTGCATTTGGAGACTAAAACCGATTATGATTCTGAATTGTCAGACAAAAACTAAGGAGATCCAGGCTTGTCTGCTGGTTTCTAACTATTAACACAACATTGCTCACATGAAACATTTTTACATGGATGAGTGCCCATCCAAGGACTGGGGATTGTACTGTGAGGCTCCAGTCATTTGCTGTTTTTGATTTGACTAATTAAAAACCCACCAACTCACTGCTTTCAGTTTCATCATTGCTGTTTTCACATGGAGCTCCTTTCATGCTGAAAATGAAACTGCTGCAGGACTAGACATAATAGTATGCTGTAAGTGAGACTGCCAGGGAATAGTTTAATCTGTTTTAGTCTTCAATTATCTGAGTTCAACTGAAAGATTTTAAAAAGTGATCCTACTGATTCATTTCATCAAAAAGAAAAAAACAGTTAGATGATATTGCTGGGAAGGGAAGTGATGATGTAAGGGAATATTTCATAACAGGGGATTTCCATGAATTTCCAGGCAATTTTCTGGGCAGTCATCCTCAATCACAATCCTTTTTGTTTTATTATGCATTAAAATGAAATGGAAGGTTCTTCAAAATTTTTCAAAGTTTTAAAGTTTTATTGTCATATGTATGAAGTACAGAGCATGAGTGTAGCTGCCATTAAATCGTGTCCCCCTCGCATTTCATAATTATTTGTTTGGACCCCCCCACATTTAACATGAAATATTAGTTTTATGCCAGTGTGTCCCCCCACATTCAAAATACTTCTGATGCCCCTGGTACAGAGTACAATGAAATTCTTACTTGAGTGCCTTCGTCAAAGACTAGGAAATTAATAAAGCAGTTACAACAACTAACAATAAATAACAGGTACTATAAACAAAGTAACCATGAGTAACCATAAGAGTGCAAATGTGGAGTGTTTAACAGTCTTTAACATGTGCAGTGTGCGTTAGCAATATTGTATATGTAATAAGTGTATTAAACACACTGTTATTATATATTGCACATTATGACATATTATTACTGCACATGTGGATTGTCCTGAGTCTCCGATCAGAAGGCAGGAAAGAGAGAAGAGGCAGTGCCAGATGATGAGACTCGATCATCATGCGCTTTGTGTTTCGGAGGCGGCGCGTAGTGTAGATGCACTTCATTGCTGGGAGTGGTGTGCCGATGATCTGAGTTGTTGAACGTTTGTAAAATCACAAGGATAGAGTTTCTCACTGGGGTCTCATGTATGCAAATCTTGTTTTTACAAGGAAAATGATGGTGGTCATGATGGTGGTCATGTCCGAGTCTAGCACTATTCTGGTCCTCTATGTTTGAAGCTTATTTAGAAGTTACTCGTTTAACAATGGAACCCTATCCTTTTTGTGTTAAATTTTTGGTGTACAATCACAGAATCTTACGCTACAAAAAACACAATCAAATAGCATATTCTACTCTTCTCTCTTGGCAAGGCTCTCAATCACATAAACTAGAAGAATGACCCCCCCTTTTTGTCGGTGGCTTTGTGACGTTATACACTGAATGGAAGTTTCATGTGTTATGAATCCCTTTATTTCATATGTATAATGGTTAACAATGCCACTCACCCCTGATAATGGATATTGTGTGATAAATATTTAGTTATCTACTATGTGGACTGTTTTCTTTCTTTTCCTTATTTTTTTTCACTTTTTTCCTCACATGTTCTTCTTGCCTGCATCATTCCGCTGATGTATTTGTGCTGTTGTAAAACTTAAGAATACATATAAAAAAATAAAACAATAGCATGAATAGTACAAAAAATGAGAGCAGGCTGCCAGTTTTCTCAACATCTGTCTTTAAAATGATTCATTTTAATCAGTTGTTCCATTTTTATTTCTGCATAAATGGCTTCTGATGGTTCCTTATGGCTCTGTGTGACATGGCTGAAATGGCACCCCCTCCCCCCCAATGTATGCATGACTGCTCAACTAGAGGTGGAATTTACACAGTAATCAAAATTTACACGCCAAACAAATTTGAATAGCATGACCAATGTCAGGCTTCATTCTCCCTGGTAGAATTAAGAGAACAACATCCTAGCGATCATGATTAACATTGGCCTATGACCTCAGAATGTCTGCAAATGGAATATCGTTTTTACTCACTCACTAAAAATAGTATTAAAAACACTGCTGTAAGACAATTCTTGTTACTGATCTCCAAATCTGCTAATCAGAAAGCCTAATGAACATACAGCCATTACAGAAACATAAATCATTTTATTTCTAAACTGAGTGCATCGACTGATATGAATCTGAGCAACAACCTTTACTGGTTTTGAATTAATGTAGATAAATTACTTGGAACAACATGTGCAGCATTTTCACACATTCTATACTACATGGAGAATTTGTGTAATCGATTGCAGCAGAGGTTTGATTTTTCGTGGAGACTGAGATGGTGTGACATGAGTGGTCAGATCACGATGATCTTCTGCAGTGCAATGGTAGAGATAATCAGCAGATATGGCAATCAAACAGTTCAAAGCAGCGATAAAAATCATATGGAGGCGAGGATATGAGTCCAAACGAAAACCTACATGAGCAGGCAGTCACAAACAAGCCAGGGAAATTATTTCTGACTCCCAACACCCCGTTTTCCCTAAATACGAATCTCTGCCATCAGGAAGGAGACTCTGCACGCCAAAGTGCAAATCGCCTAAAATGATCACTTGTCCCAGCCTCTATTAAGCTGATGAATACTGTACAATAGGACAATGTGCAAAAAATATGCCACCACGTTCAGCACTTACCACTTTACATTGGCACTTTATTCTTACATTTTACATCTCAAATGAAATAGAGCAACCCAACTTTTGGTTAATTCGGATGCCTTTCCTGGTGGAATATTTCTTTTATTATATTATGATTTTGTTCAGTCCTTGGCCAAATTTCTCTGTAGCCTTTAGTATTTTTATATCAATTCATCATCCAAACTGTTTATACATTACAGGAGTGCGGTGATACTATCCCAAGAAACACAGGCCACAAATCAGGGTAGCACAGTACATGGGATGCCAGTCAATCATTATGCACTTACAATGGGCAATTTATAGGTACATTGTCACACAAATGGATTCTGTTATTGTGAGAAGAAACAGATGAATCATGATGAAACCTTTATAATACAGGGAGAAGCGCAGTGTGTGGCTGTGGGCTAAGCCTCAATCTGAAGGCTGCTGGTTTGAGCTTGTCTTGGCAGAGTCACATGCCCTTGAGCAAAGCTCTCAAGCTCCAGCTCCCTGGAAGTGTCAAGGTTGCAGCCCTTAGCTGGGACCCTCAAGCTTGCTATCAACTGTATGGAGAGCAAGATGGAGCAAAGAGAATTTCCCCATGGGGATTAATAAAGTATCGATGATCAAAACCCCATGCATATGGAGCCGGGGAATGTAAACTATCAACTGGTGACACTGGGAACCGCTAAGCTACCCCAGTTATTTTTTCAGCCCATGGTTAATGCCCCCAAGGCTTATGAGCATGCCAGCATGCTGTTTGAGAATATCTTCAAACTCCTGCAATAAAGCAAACTTTGAAAAAGAAACCACTTTGGGCCGGGGAATTGGACTGAGCACTGTGTATGTTGGTCAATATTTTTCTACCTGTCCATTAAACGCTAAAAGTACAGTGTTTGCTTTGCCTGCAGATAAACACACCTCCAGTGTGCCAAGGCGATCATGTGAATTCTTCCACATTTACCAAATGCTCAGAGAACCAACTCGTCTGTGGGAGGACCTTCAGCAGGCCTTCATGCACGCAGACCCACCTTTGGTTTTCTATACCCTTAGATATATACCAAATAGTAATAATAGCAAGGGTCTAGATGCCTTCCTTAAATAATGGACTATAGTGGAAGACTAAGAAAAATGATGTCATGATTCATCAACGCTGAACAAACATGACAGCAGTATTTCACTTGTGTTATTCATTACTTGTTCTTTCAGTTCTTTAGTAGTTCCTTCAGTAAGTCACTAAGATTAACAGATTTAAGAGATATAGCAACAAATATAGTAACTGCTTGGGACAGATGATGAGTCACAATTAATTAACTATGAACAAACACAAGATCAGTAGTAATTCATTATTTGTTCCTACAGTACTTTTTTCAACGGTTCCTTCAGTTGCTCACAAAGGTTTACAAAATTAACAGATATAGTAACAAATATAACTGCTTGAGATAAAAGGTGTGATTTTGACTGAGGTGACTGGAGGGTCTTAAATTCCTGTTGCCCACATCACTTACGCTGACTAGTTTAACTACCTGAAACATTTTTTGGTAAAAATATTGTTGACCAATATGTGTTGGACCCACATGTAGAGACCTTCTCATGGCGAAGAGCTCTGGGACTTCCCAAGGGAAAAACAGACAATAAAGGAAGACAAGAAGACAAGAAGATTCTAACATATACATAAAAGGGCAACAAAGATCAGTAAAATACCCTCAATGTGATACTACCAAGCATAAAATAACCAGACTCATTTACATTTACACTATGTTTACATATTTAGAGGATATCATTGTCCAAAGTGAAGTTCAAGTGTGGTAAACAGTCAGCTAGGCATATATGCTGCTAGGTTGAGCTTCCAGTGAATGCCCAGGTAGACGTGTAAGTAGTTCTGGAGCAGAAGCTCCACAACAGCTTCAAACTAAAGAAAGATGTAGTCACCTTCTACTTGTTTGTATCTTCAGCGCAAAGATGCGAGAGTTCATTTGAAGCTAGCGGGTGTTTCTAATTACTAATGAGAGAGTTTAATTTTACCATGCTAAACTGTGCTGAAAGTACGGTAGGTATGCAAGGAACAATAAATACACACCTCACAATGAAAAATAATACTGCTATATCAGATTTAATCAACGTTTTAGCAATTACTCATTCCGAGTTTTGAGTTTGAGTCAGTACTCTTAAAAAGAATGACAAGTGATACTTGTGATGCTTTTGGACTATGTGACAAAGTACACAATGAGTGGCAAATGAGCACCTGTGTCACCTGTGTCACCTCTGGCACAGTGCCAGTACTGCATTTTCCAGTATTGAATGTTCCAGCAGCGGATGTTCAAGGCTCAACCTATTGAGTAATGGTAGTTGTTTGAGGCTCAGTCTCGCAACTTCTGGAGCTCAAGATGGTGTTCTTCTGTTCTATCTAGTCTGTTGTGTCTCTATGCTTATAATTCTGGTTTTGTAATTTATCTAGTTTTGTGTCTTTGGTGTTATTTTCTTTACAGCTCCACCAACTAGCCGCACTTGAATCCTCTTCCTACATACTGTACCTTGTTCCGGAATCTCCCATTCAGTCAGAAATCCCCAGTCCTGCCAGCTTCCCGGTATCATATCTGATGGGTAAAGGGATCATTTGGCTGAAAACCTGGCAGTGTGGGTGGTAAGGTACATTTTGGGATGTTTTACATCTGATCTAATGACAATGATCTCATCATGATGGGAACTGTCCTAACTCAGTTTCTATTTACACTCTATACAGTTTTTCTCAGTTGCTTTGGTAAATTTCTTAGATCAGAAATGAAATTCTTATAATTACTTGTATAACCTCCACCTCATCCAGTCATCTGTACACATCATAAATGCAAAGTCTCATTCATTTGGTCAAATTGCAAATGCCTTTGCACAGTCATGCACAGGACTATGTACAATCATCTACTGATTCCTACATTATCAATTGTTATGTTACTCAAAATGTATTATACTGGTACTCTGTTGAATACTCTTACCTCCAAAACATATAGGCATTAGTTGACTGTATAAGTCATTACATGCAAAATGATTGAACCAGTTATCATAATCTGTCAAGCATATTTTCCATGCCTCTCAGTTACAGTTTTTTTGTAAATGTGTCCTGAATTGATGAATTTGAATCTCAGTTGAATCTTGATGTTCACCAATAGAGGTGAATGTATTTGAAGTGTTAGATCGACCGGTGATCAACCAGTTCTCTAAAATAGCTCAGAGGTGCATCTCATGAACCTTCAGTTGGCAAGTGTATAGTAACAGAGCACAACACAATGGTATAATTTGCCAATGGAGGAACAACAAGGAAACGAACAGGGTAAACAGCCAGTAAGAAGAAAATTAGTAAGGCTGAATGGTGGAAGGGCAGGGAGGCAAAACAGAGGAAGAGGTAGAAGAGCCCACAGGAATGTAATCCAACAATGTGCACTGTGTTGTAATATCGTATACTTACTGCTCCATGTTGCAATATTCCATTTGCATTTTACAGTATGCAGTAAAGTTACTTTAAACAGTTACATACTAGACAATGTGGCACACACACATATGTATCCATATTTACAGTGTACATACGCATACATATGTGTGTGTGCGTTACAGTATATGTACAGTATGTGTAACTTCGTACTGTTGAAATTGATATATGCCATGCAGAAGAAGTGCATCTTTGTGCATTTCCAATCATTGTCATCAAAACCTTAATTGTAGTTTACATCAGAAAATACTTAGAGAGTGCGCTGTGATATTGATGACTTAACTAAGAATTTTGACCATCTTGTTCATGAACGATGACACAAAGACTTGTCATTCTGATGGCTCGGACAAGTTCATTGACATAAATATTTACTTCTGAGAGATACACTAAGGATTTTGAGAAAGTTTTTTGCAGGTGATCCATTATGTGGTGCTGTTTGTATGAATTGCTTTGAGAAATGCACTTAGTATTTTGCAAATGTTAAGCATGATTCAAGGAATGTACCCAAGTAACTGAAAAAATCTGTAATATAGACTTGAAAGATGACTACAAAAATTCTCTTATGATCACCTGTGCTGACAATGGAGGTAAAAGGAATGCAGGAAGCTTATGACAGGAATTATGTACACCTTAATAATAAGACAAATGAATTTTTCATCATACCTTGAAGCCTGTAAAACTAGTCAGAACAGAGAACAGAGGTGCCCTTTACATGGATGGCCAGAGCAGACTATTCAAATAAGTAGATTAATGTCTTTCAATATGTCCAGCAAGCTACTGGAGATTTTCCACCAATCAATAATAGCTTAATGTTGTGTGGTGTGGTCTGTTGGATGAACAACATCATAAAGGTGGATGCAAAGTAATGAAAAAATTGACCTGGAGGGTTGGTTCTGTTAGAGGACTGACCCTGGACTCCCTGGAGGAAATTGGCTAAAGGAGGATGATGAGGCCAATGATTCTCATCCTCCTCATGATCTTATATCCATATGCACCTTTAGCCATTGGCTCATTGCACCTTGATGTGCCAAGAGGCACTCCTGAGGTACCTTTCACCCATTGGCCGTATGACTGTACAATACCTCCCCCCAATAGGCCCTCACTCATTCCTGCCAATTATAATTGGACAATTACATAATCGATGGCCAACATATTCAGTGGCCAGGCTAGGTAAGATCATCTGTACAACAATCTATGTAAACTAGGGCTGGGAAATTTATCGCATGAATGCATAGCATTAATTTCAAAGTCATGTTATTTATTTTATCCCGTTAACACATACAGTATTTTGATACCTAAATAGTACAAATGTAGATTTTTAATATACATATAATATTCCTTCCATGGTTCTCAACAATGTAAGACTTTAAGTCACGACACTGTGCAGAATCTCAGAATTCAAAGCTAAAATCGCATTTTTTCATCTCCATAGCTTTTGTTCTGGTTTTGATGAAATACTTCTGTTGATTACTACCCCAAAGGCAAAATCGACAGTTTAAACAACGAAGCTGTATAATCTGAGGCTGTCTTCAAACTACTTTTGGAAATTTATATGTTGCGGCAAATTGTCAGGGTTGGTACCCTCCGACTCTGCCCTTCCTATTCCTTCCTCGTTTGGCCAGCAGGCATCGCCGGTCATCCTGCTTCCCACCTCCTTTGTGTGGCCTTCAGCCCTGGTGTGTTCCCCCTGCCTCCCAGACCCCTGCATAGCTCAGTGGGCTGGATGTATGGCACCAATACTGTGGTTTGTCTTTGAGGCTGTGGCCAGAAACCAGCCACATCAGTTTGTTCGTATTTGGTTTTGTTCTCCTCTGTTTTTCTATTTTGTTTCCTAGTGTTTATTACTTAGTCCGTTTCCCTATTTTGTTTCCTAGTGTTTATTACTTCGTGTGTTTCCCTATTTTGTTGTTTTTCCCTACTTATGCTCTTTTATTATTCCCGCATATTCTTACAGTCCCAGTCCTTCCTAGTGTTGTCAACCTAGTGTTTTGCTGTGTTTTTTAGTTTTCAGATTTTGCCGTGATCTAAACCCATCAATGAATTTGAGATCTTCCTCCTTGAGATCTGAATCAGCGAGACCCAAGCGTCAGGGTCAGCGCCCGTCCGTCCCGCCCTTCATGTCTGTTACCCGTTTGCCCTGCAGGTGGTGCTGGCCATCCGGTCCCCTCCTCTGTCATGCTGGACCCTTGTGTGTTTCTCTGATGCCCAGAACTGCTGTGTGGCTTAATGGGTTGAGTGTATGACTGTAACCCCCCCCAGTCATGGGTTTGAGGCTCTCTTATCTGGTTTTCTCTTCACCAGTGTTTTGTTAAATTCTCTATCGTAGTTTTTCTGTCATAGGTTTGCCCTGCTTATGTCCTGTTTGATTTTGGTTTTGCTTGTATTTGTTCTTAGTCTTGGTGTATTCAGCCCTCTGTTCCATAGTTTTTAGAGCAGTGTTTGTGCTAGTTTAATGTAATCTACCCCACCTGTTTCCTGTGACCCTTTGGATTGGTTGATTTTATTACGAGTTACAGCTGGCCTTTGTTTGCTCTGATTCCCTGTGTGTAATTAAGTGTTTGCTGTCACTCAGTCTCTAAGGCTGTTGTTGTATTATGGGCCTGTGCTCATGTTATTTTCCCTTGTCTGTTCTAGCTTCTCCTGGTTTTGCCTTCTTCACTGAATTTTTTTCCTTTTGACGTCTTGTAGTTTAGTCCTGGTTAGTCCTGTTTCCCTGGCTGTGTTATTTTTTCAAAGTTGCCTTTATTTTCCTGCACCATGCCCTGTCGCCATAACACACAAGTAATCACTGTGCTGGAGAGCAGGAGCGCAAAACTTTTACGACATGTATGAGTGACTGCAAGTGGACAGAGCTTGTCACCTGGTTCCACCCAAACCCCCAGAGATCCATGTCCTTGCCCAACACTGATTGAGTTCTCAGCATTAAATACAGTTACTAAAACAGAACTTCATCAGACCACGAGTCGAGACTTTCTTCATGCTCTATGCTACTTTCCAAGCATAATAAAAACATGAGAATTTGGTTTGAGTGTCTGAAGCTGGAGCAAGATGTTTCTCAGCCAGCCTCTGCCTCCAAAACTCTTCATTCCCTCCCGGCCAGATAATCCTTGGGTGTTTCTGTATGTAGGCGAAACAACAGAGGTGTGGTGCCCAAGGAGGAATGCAGAGACACACCCACACAAAACACATTCATGCACATGGTGTTTCACGCAGGTAACACATACAAGCAAACACTCAGATCTCCAAGGAAAAATAATCTCCAAAAAAAAAAAAAACAACTGAAAGGAATGATTGGTACAGCAGCAGCAGGTGCTTAGTGCTGTTGCCTCACATCTCTGAAGGCCTGGGTTAGATTCCAAGCTCCAGCTTTGTGTGTGGAGTTTGCATGTTCTCCTTGCGCCGTCAAGGGTTTCTTCTAGGTTCTCTGGTTTCTCCCCACATTCCAAAACACATGCCATGGTGTTGTTGTTGTAGGAATGCAGACTGTGATTTAGTTTAACAGAAGGTCATCATAACTTAGGAGCTATGGGAGTCCCGTTAAAGAAACATACATCATAGATTACGTGCTTTCCCACAGCATACCCATTGATTGTAAGTGGGTATGTATTGTATATTGTGATTATTATTAGCTCAATGAAAATTATTAGTGTAGATCCTTTGTTATGGGCAGGAGGACAAACAAAGCATTGACCTTTTGGCTTTGAGAGCACAGCAGATCTGCCGTTGTCATAGGTCATAGGTCATAGGTCCCCTCCATGGTGATTCCCTACAGTTCCTTGGGCAGGTTTTGTCAGTCCACTCCAGGACTGTCGCTAGGATCTAAGCTTAGCCCAGTGACCTGATCTGTCCAGAGTTCTCAGACCGTGAGCTAAAACACCTGAGCTGAACAAATCATTTGGGGCTCATCCTGGGCTTCAGGCTCCCTGGGCCAATCTATCGCGGTGTGAGGGGGACACAGACCTGCACCCATACATCTGCCCAGAGTTGCACCACGTACTAAACCCCATAGTTTCCATAAGCCACAAATACTCAATTTTAACTGCATGTTCCCCATTCCTAGCATTTGGTGCATACTACTATATGACCCTTTGTGTACCACTGGATATTTTGGTGGAACATATCAGGCATGGTGTCTTTGTTAATGGTACAATAGCCTGTCAAAGGATTTAAACCATCAACCTTTTGTTTACAGGTCTCAAGTCACTGGGTTACTCTTTTTCAGTCTTTCAGTGAAGGGATAAGTGTTTCTAGTCTGTCTTTGTTTTCCTAACATGACAGGTGGCCAGGGAATGTAAAATGATTGTAGCTATAGGGGTGTCAGGAGGGTACAGTTGGAGACGACACGACAAAAGATAACTAACAATTAAGGCATAATGCAAAGACAAGATACACAAAACAAATGGAGAATTCTAAGTCAAGTTCTTGCAGTACAAACCAGCATAAGACAACATCTAGCTGGTATGCTGGCATGGTATGCTAATAGCTGGTATGAAGACATTATCACCCTCACGCACCAACCCTTCTGAAACAATATATTCACGGTCGGTCATACCACATCTTTTTCTGTTATGGATACAGTCACGTAGACAAGCATCAACGTTACACCCATGTCACAATATGTGTGACTAATATTACCAGGGATACAGTGGCAAAAGAGACAGTATGTACTTGGTGTATGCAATGTTTTTAATTCTGTCTCATCGTCGTTTGATGATTTTGTATTACGTGTAGGTTGGCCTGCCTCCACACCTGCGTTTTGCCTAGTGGACACATAGTTAAAAGAAAGAAATGTAGAGTTTTACCTGCTTTGCAAGACTCCCGCAAATGATGTTGTTTACTGGATTTAATCTATACTTCAGTGAACCCCACTTTCATTTGTATTGTTCTCTAATAGGAATAACATTTTGGGGTAATTATGTAATAATTGATCCCCATGGGGAAATTCTCTTTATACCACCCCCAGCTTACTCTCCGTAGGTGAGAGCGAGCTGTCTGCGAAGGGCACCCACCCGATGTGGCACCCAGAGAGCTGGAGGTTTAGGCCTTACTCAAGGACCCATAGATATGCCAAGGCCTGGCTTGAACCGGGAGCCTTCTGATCACAGTCACAGAGGCTTATCTCTGAGGTTACAGTTCATTTTTATACATATATTTTCATTTCCCTGCATGCCTTTTTGTTTCACTCCATTCTTTTATCCGATTCCTGTTTATCTGAGTTCCAGCTCAGCTGAAAGGAACCCACGCCTTTTCCACCGGCTTTGGTTCAGCTCCTTGCCTTTCATCCCATTTTCCTTTCATCAGGCTGTGTCCTTTGTTCTTTGTCTTGCTTTTTTGTCATACATGTTTTCTTTCGATCCCAAGCAGGGGCCTCAGTTGGTATTCTCTGACCGCCATAGAGTGCGGTCTTGATACGAAACAAGAAAAGCAGTGGGGAAAGGCAGCATTAGCCCTGGTGTTCTTATATTCCACAGTGGTTATGTCAACAGTGCCAGGAGTGAGGGCGTGGGCCTGCTCCTCCCACGTGCGTCCCTGCACCGCTCCACAGTAAACAAGGCCTCGGGAATCTTCAAGGCTAAAGAGGAGAACTTGTAATCATTATCTCTAGCTTGCAGCTTCAATCATTTTACTTTATAGGGTGATATCCTGACTGCCATTGTATAATATTCACCGTCTCTCACTTAAATTCCCTGTAATCAGCTTTGCCTTTAGGATGAATTTTTCCACAGTGTAATCTGCACTGAATAAATAACAACATATATGGGTTGGTTGTGGTGGGGGGTTCTGACTGATAGACTTCGAAGTAAATAAAAAATAGGAAAAAACACCCCGAGCTGGCAAAAGAAAAAGAATATGATCTGGATAGAAACATGGACCTTATAGTTCAGTGGTTAACCTGACATACATATTCTGTTACACATTCCTTTCTGTCCTTCAAAAAGCCTTTTTGTCCTCACTGAGGTCACTGAGTAAACTGACTCTTTCTGGAAGGATTATAGATGGCACCTTGATGTGGGAGGTTTGGTACTTTTCGATAAAGTACATTACAGTATAATATAATCATTGGAGGCAGGAAACATCATTACATACTGAAAACGAAAACATGCATTGTTTTATGGACACTGCAGTATGTCAAATATGTGTAGGTGAGAATAAAAGAGCTAATAAAATGAAAAGTTTTATAGAAATCCCCAAGAATCCCGTGTGAACGATAACGATAAAGTCAGAATTAGAGCTCATCATTTTCAGTAAATCCCAAAGCCAGTACTTTCAGTATCATTCAATTTGTTATTTTGCTTCATGCCATCGGTATATTCAGCTATTAGCAAAATATGTTTTTGTGGCGTGCTACGTTTTAAGCTATAGGCTATAATAATTGGGCAAATGTAAATTAAATATGCACATTTTTCAATTTATATTCCATCCACCCATTTTCTATACCCACTTGTCCTATGCAGTGTCGTGGGGGGGTCCATGGTCTATCCTGGAAGCTATGGGCACAAGACAAAGAATGATGAGAACCCATCACAGGGCGGGCACGCACGCACGCACGCATACACGCACGCACGCACGCACGCACATACACATACACACACCACACACACACACAGACAATTTCTCAAGTTTTGGATTGTGGGGCAGAAACCAGAGAACCCGGAGAAAACCCCACGACAACACGGGGGGTGGGGGGGGGGGCTGGAGGTCTGGCGGATGACGACCACAGCAGAGGCGCAAACCTTGGCCTCTGAGGTATGAGGCGACAGTACTAACCACTGAATCACCACGCTGCCCTGAATAGGACTATTTTTAACATTTTAAAATGTTTATTTAAAATATTTCAGATAATAATAAATATGCACTGACATTTTACTGTGTGGGTGACAGTTACTTCTCTTCCTGCATTTCAGCGCAGACAGATGTGGGCTTTTCTAAGTGCTGTATATTCCCACTCAAGAACACAAATATATAGGCCTATATATAAAATTCGTGACTCATTGGTGCTGTCCCTGGAAAGTTTTAAGCAAATTTAAGTAAATACTTAAGAGGGTGGTGCAGTTTCATGATTAATAAAGCATGATATGTATTTCGACAGAATGCCCAGCTGGTAGTTTAAAGGTGATCACTGGCATATTTTTTCGGGATTGCACATACGTTTATTGCACAGAATTCGAATGATAATATTTTGCTTTAATACGCCGGAAAAAAAAGCTTTCCTTTGATCGTTCAGTTACATCTGAAAGATGGCGTTTTGCCCTGAGTTTGGGTGAGCTGTTTTTTTTTTTTTTTTGGTGGTGCCTTTAAATATGGGTTCCCGATCCCCTGAGAGGGGTTGGTCTCAGTTCTCCTTTTCAATGTTTAGCCCATTACTTAATTCAAACCGACGCAAATTTGACGCGCTGTTGGTTATGCATTTATTTGGAAGGAAGGGAGGGGGGCGTGGTTCTGCCTATTTTGGGGTGGACATGTTCCCCTATTTCCGACACCTTTGGAAAGCGCACATCTTTCTAAATGTGCCAAAGTCACAGTATATCAAAACTTAAGTTCATGGCGTTGATAAGAGTCGACGATGCAGGTTCATTTACACATTTATGTAATATATCCGCCCCCCCAAAAAAGGCACCCTGGAATAATCTTTATTATCAGTACTGAAGTACACGGGATATTCTCTTATGTTAAGATCGATAGTAATGCAACTCTTATTTCGGCTATTGGGCCATTGCCGGTCTCCATATCAATGACATGCACAAATATTGGTGCACGCAGGTATTTTGTATAACAAATAAAAAATTAACCGGTGATATATTTCTTAAGAACACAACTGTCTCTCGTGCAGCAGTCAGGAATTTGCTGCAAGAAGTAAATATTCGATTTTCGAGCCATCGACGTCAACCAATCAGCTGCTCCTGCGCCTATTAAGGTCGCACTTAAGACGCTTTTCCTTAAACGATCACTTAAGAGATTGTTCAGGAAACATACGTAGGAAAACAAATATCTTTCGTAAGATATATCTTTAGAGTCTTCGTAAGATGCCAAGAGTCAACGTAATCGGTTTCCTGGTAACGATGACTCTTAGCGTCTTACGAAGACTTGTAAGGTAGGCTATCACCTTAAGAAAGTTGTTTACTTTTCTTCGTGTGTTTCCAGAACAATTCAGTGACACGTTGTTTATGGGAAAACTCCTTAAGTGCAACCTTAATAGGCGCCGGAGCGCAAGATTGATTGACATCGATGGTTCAAGAATCGATTATTTCCTGCCTAAGAAGGCTTCAGGAAACGCACCCCTGAGAAATAGAGAAGGAGATGTGTATGTTATACCTATAGCTCTATCTCCACCTTGTGGCGTAAAAATCAAACCGATCAGCTTCAAATCTATTGCAGGCCGAATTGTCTTTGGTATAAGGCATATTCGTATTAATTCGATTCTTACGAGTAAAAATAACATTTTTGCTAGTAAATGCAATTACTCCTCTCCCATTCAGATCATCACTATCTGTTCCAGGACGTCATTAGGTCTGTTATTTATTCTTTCCATCTTCAGGGGAGTTTCTAGCTATTGAAAAGATCAGTCTAAAAAAGTCAAGTTTACCTGGGGTTTGACCTTTTTTTTTTGAAGGAAGATAATTGGCATTAATCGGTGATCCGACCTAATGACGCCCATGCCATCTTCCCCTTTTTTCTGTTCCATGCACCGTTTTATATAAATTATGTAATAATGGAATACCACACACTCTTGTCATGTGCTTTTGGGCAACTGTGTTGTGAAAGGTGCTATATAAAAATAAAGTAAAATAAGTGAAACATGGGGCATGGTCAGGCATGATAACCAATTGTTTATTCTCCGCAATGTGTTCGCAATACAGAGAATGATCTCTCACAAGAGCAGATTGTGAGAAGTCAAAAACAGCTCTGGCATGCACTGGATATCGATTGCAATAGAACCAAATATCTGCCTGCAGAAGTATGTTACTGGCTATAGTAGGAGGAATTTGTTTGTATGTTTATTTTTGTGTACACCTGATATTTAGAGCTAGCTAGCCAGTATGACCGGATGTAGAGCAAAAGTGGGTGTCGTTGGTACCAAAGTTATGTTTGCATCATGTGAGCTGCTTTTTAAAATCGGCTCCAAGTAAAAAGAAAAAAAAAAAACACAACTTTAGCCAGAAAGCTTTTACACATTGGAATGCATTTTAACTCACATTTACCATGACAAGGCTAACAATATCAAAACATGACTGAGAAATTTGTAACATCTGTCATTAATCCCATTAACGCAGGATATCAGATTACTTGTTTTGTATAGGCTTGGTAAATCTTTGTCTCAAATGTAATCATCCCTGCTTGTTGAATGAGAAACCAAAATCCTTGGATGTTCTGGCAGATGGATAAGCACAACTCGCCAAGGTATGGAACACATGATCTTAATGGTCAAAAGATGTCAGATTTGGTATAATTTACCATGGTGGGGCTGTGTAAAATGACAATGCAGTGGTGCTTTAATCAGAGAAATATATCTCAAGTCAATCATTTAAGAAGCAGTATATCAAGGCTGATTCCGCAGAACAAATGTCAGTGTTTTCGGTGGTAGCTACCGTTCTATTCTTTCCTCCTCTGTTTTTTACCCCCATTGTCCAGTTTAACATTGTCAGCATTGCCTCAGGCTTCTCCTGCAGGCTAATGTTACTTGCTGTAAAGCAACTTGAAGTTACGTGTCACCAAAAGTGCCCATCAAAAATAACTCAAGTATTAGCCTAATTTAGCACTTGTACACATTTGTACTGGACACTGAGAAATGGAAATTCAGATTTCATGCAAGTACCCTGTATACTAGAGCTATATCTTTGGAATCAAATTACATGATTTATGCTGGATCAATGCTTACCTGCAAGAATACCCTTTGTCCCATAAGAGACAGATTTACTTTCAACATTTAAATATAAATTGCCAGCTAAAGTTCTTTTCCCCAGACAAAAGGCTATGTGGATATGAAATGAATTCAATGAAATTTATCAAAAACATGTGAATAAGGATAATTATTACCTAATAAAAATTATATACTCTTCATGTTCAAGAAAGTTTGTATGTTTAAACACATACACTGCACTAATTTACAACAACTTCCATTTCCTCACAGTTTAATCTTTGGAATTTTTGCAGATTGGGTACAAAGAACGACCTCGTGCCAAAGACACTCACACCGTTACCCTATGAAATCAGATGACTTGACATCAGCTGACACAATAATTCTCTGTGGGCTTTCTGTTTGTGGCCAGGCTGGTTTTCTGGGATGTTCCGTCACAACAACAATGAGCAGTATTTCCCTTCTCAGAAGGCATATGTAAAAATGAATGAATGAATGAATGAATGAATGAAATGATGTCTCTTTTGCATGACAGTGTCATTTTGAGACTGACCTCCATCACATGAGCAAAGAACAATTTTTAAAATATTAGAAAGACAATTATTCAAACCAAAGTGATTTCAGACTTTTCATTCAAAGGTTTTGGTAACCTGCATACATTTCAAAATATCTAAATAACTTGAATTTCATTCTCTCCATTACAGTAGAGCCAGAACTAGACCCCAGTTTTTATGAAGTATGCTAAGCTAGCAGATGTATATGGTGAACCACATTTTTCCAACTGTGTCAATTTATATCCAGCTGAGTCGACTCACAGCTCCTAAGATGGGTGATAACATTTGCTGAGGTTTTGGTGTAATCAGTCTACTCACTATGCCAGCTGTTCCTTGGTAGGCCGTCACAGCGGGGTAAAGGTATACGATTGAGGCCAGAGTCAACAGCGAGGTCAAAGTTTCTCCTGTTCTTCGAGACTTTGTGGCTTGCTGCTAGGTAGAAAAGGAGCGGGCTGGTCTTCATCCGAATCAAATTCAACGTTCTCGTCCTTAACCCAGTTCCCGCACCTATCCTGCACCCATCCTGAGCTGAGAGACAGACAAATGCAATCAAACTCCAGTGAGAACTTGTCACAAGTGACAAAAAGTTATAAACAATGCAACTCTAGCCACACACTGATCTTTTAAAACTGATTTTCATTAATGATTCAGTATAATAAAACAAAAACATAAACCGTTCAAAGGCAACAAAGCCTTTGGAGACAATATTCCTTAGGGTTCTTTTTGCTTATCTGAGTTGGATTGTTTCAAAAAGTTAGCAATTACAGATTAGTCCGGGAAAGTATGATGTACATACATGGCCATGTAATACCTTTATGAATATTAAAGACGTATACAGTTTTTCACGCATACACAACGTCTCCATCTATATTTAACTTTAGATTAACTTGTTTTCAGTAAACAAGTGAATGACCTTTTCAGTTTGAGATAATGCTCCAGCTCTCTGCGCCTCTCCGCTGACGGAGGTCCTTGCCCTGAAGCACTTGTGGAGCAGGAAGTTTTCTTGCTAACCTGTTTCTTCTTTGCAGGTGAATGGTGTTTCTGGGGCACTATGGAAGCAAGAACTCAACTGAAAATATGAACCACAAGCAATCGTCGATGGCTATTTCCAGTTCACGTGCCTAATGAGTCAATAACCTGCTATGCTGGAGTTGCTGGGGAATGCGGTGGATTCCTCACTGATCCTTGCCGCTACCTCAGTGGCTGGCTTTCGGTAACACAGTCTGTTGCAGTCTGGATGAGAACTTGACTCTTTTTCTGACATGGTGCTTAAAGAGGGAAATAAAAAGGCATCATTTTAACTTTTAAATTTGATTTGTCATCTTAAAACCCACAAATAAAAAAAACTTCCCATCATTTATAAAACTATATTGGTTCAAAACATCAATTCAGTAGTTAAACATTTGTATGTTATATTTATAATGTTTAACAGTGTATTGATGTCTTTTTTTTGTTAAATATTCCCTCCACCACCCCTCTTCTACGGAGGACTGCTTTATTTTTTATTCATTTCCTCAACAGTAGGAGAGGGAGAGAGAGAAAAAAAACACAGATAATCTGCTTCAATACCTGCTGAAAAAACAACAGTGTATTTATGTCTAATAAAATCAGGATCAGTGATAACTTTGATGTAAGTTTTACCTAGTCTTCTTGTGACAGCTACTGTAAGGAGTGGACTTCAGCAAAGCATGATGGGTAATCTTACGCGTTTGAGTAAGCAGAGGAGCAGGACTAATGTCATCCTGTGGAACAACAGGTTAAACCACAAACAAAATAAAACACGTTAATAATGCATGCCTATCAACGATACGTGTATGGTATATTACATTTAAGGTAGGGAATCATGCTTGTACTACTACTGAACAAGGACATGAATGTATTTTTGGTAGTCAAGTAAATCTTAAGATCCATAAATACTAATGCAGCCAGTATGATACGTCTACTTTTCAACAGCATGCGTTATTTTTCGGTTTCAAGTAGTAAAATGAAAAAAGGGCGAGACGAAAAAATAAATGGTTTGTATCATCCGACACTCCAGTCCGGCTATGATGACCTTATTTTGCTCCTCAGCCTGAACATAGGCATGATGTCGCCGTTTCTCAAGTTCGTTCTGAAACTTCTCCTTCTTCCCATAAAACCACTTTAGCCCTGATGCCAAGAGAAGGTGTCAGGACACGAATATATATATTAGCCTGTCTGATGACGGTACAGTTTCAATTAAACTCACCTTCAAGATGTCTCTTTCCCTTTCGGTGAACTGTCAGCATGTCAACAGTATCAAAAACAGGCCGGTAGGAGCACACTAGACAAGTGTACCTGTCAACAGAATCGTACGTCGACATCTGCTGACATTACCCTTCGATAACATTTCTAAGCAAAATTCTCTTCATTATGAATTGCCGTTACCTTCCGTTTTTCATAAGGGCAGCTTCATCCTCGGGAATAAAGTTTGATAAAAGATCTGCCACACGACGCTTCTAAAAACAGAACAGTAATATAACTGCGTCCACTGAGTGAAACTACCCAAACTCTACCAACATACATTCATTCCAAATATTATTCGTGTGTGTTTTGCACCATTCAGATGACAGGCTGACGAGTTTAATTAACAATACAAACTGTAACTAGCTGAAAAGCTACGGCTAATTACGAGTGCATACATTACTAATGCAAATACCTTAAGGATGTTTAGTTGACTGGGGTCATCTCCCTCCCGCTTGAAAGACATTTTTGCCACAGAAGTGAAGCTGATTTGCTCAGCTAATGTTTATTTGTGCACAAGCGCGTGTCCTATAAACCGGAACTATGGGATTTGAGGCTTTTGAAGAATTGCATTGTGGGATACAAAACTAAATAACTTAAAATGCCACCCGTTCGGAAAACGCCGAGCTATCATACTCTGCTTTAATTGCTTTATGATGATATAATGATTGCAAAACTTGATGCTGCAGGTGTTACATTTGCAGTGAGAAAGCTAAATGTCATTTCTTGAATAACCCCATCAGCGCTTAAACTGCATCTCCCATAATGCATCGCGTTCGCTCGGGGTCCGAGGTCCATTGGAAGGAATCACTTTCTTTTAAACGGACGACACAAGTACAAGGATGCGAAAAGAGTGGGTAGTTGTTAAAAGGAAATTCTCTTATAAACAAAATAACGCTGGCCATCACTTGTATTGAAAATATTTTTTTTTCTTTTTTACTGTTTGTCTGGTTTGTACTGATTATTGGGGATGGAGAGTTGCTGCATGCAGTAATTTATTTTGCTCATATGCACAATTGCGAGCGACAGTTTTTGCCTTTCTGTGCAATAGTAAATCTTTGTCTGCTGTAGTAAAAGTTATTTATTCTTAAGAATACGCTACAACTGCCTCATTCCTCGTTGATTTGTGGTCATGGCAGCTCTATCACTCTGTGACCCAGCTGGTCCTGAGGACACCCGAGTTCTGCTGTAATTTGTTTTATAATCTTGTTCCTAGATGCGCTCATGTAGCGCTATAGGTTTTCCCAGTATAGTGAACGGAGATTGAACTTCTGCGATCGCGGCCGGTTTTCTCGTCAAAACGCGGCATATACATATATAGTACTTTGTTGTTCGAAACGAGACCTCGCATGCCGAGTCCTGCTTTCTCTTGTGAAATCGTCTAAATGTGACAACAGTTGTTGCGAATCTACGGCTCTTAGATATCAATCTGTCAGTGTGGTTAACCAGCTAGTTAACGTGACGCGCTGGGCTACTTTCAGTTTCTCGAAAAAATACTAATAACTCCGCGCCTAAAACGCCTTAAAGCTCCCGAGTGATTAGGCTGCTACTTTTCTTTGTGTTAATTTAATTCCAGTGAATACTACTTGTGTTTTATTTAAATGTGTGTTTCGGAGTAGGTAAACAGGAGCTACACTTTGACCCACCGAGAAATTACATTTTTATTACATTGTGTATACAGTCGTTTGACTGCTTTCCGGTGTTCATTGTAGACCAACAAAATGATCGTTGAAACGTCCGATTCAGTGAATCTTAAGATAATGTAAATGAGAAATCGGAGGTTGGCATTAAAAAAAACGATGCTTGGAAACCGCTGCGGAATATCAAAACTATACTTTGCAACGCGTAGAGATACTTGCTTGGCTGCGCACTAACCAGGCGATCGAAGCCATGTCATCGGAAACTGCGCCCCTTCCAACCGGAGCTAAGGGGCGTCCTGAAGCCGGCCGGACGCGCTCGTACGGCAGCCTGGTGCAGTGCTCCGTCTCCCCGGTGCGCCAGCGGCACATAGAGCATCACGTCCAACCCGGAGAGACGCTCCAAGGACTTGCCTTGAAGTATGGAGTATCAGTGAGTTACTTATATCTGGTATTTTTGCTGTGTTAATTTACTATATTTTACAATTTGTCATTCTGGTTTGGATTGCAGGAGCTCAATTCAATGAAATTTGAGTAAAACTTCCAAAACCTGTTATTTAAACGCTCTTGCCTGGTATATCAAGTGCAAAATACGTGGGCTAAATAATTTGTTCATAAAACGGATGACACAGGTACGAGGATGCAATTTAATGATCTAATATTTATATACAGAAAAGCTATTTCCAGATATCAGCATTCAGTGAGAAGCAGCAACTGCCTATTCCTTCGTGTATTACCTTATAAGTACATTTGTGGCATCACTATGGGACAGAACATATGTAACTGCATAATTTAATTAGGAGGAAAATATACAATGAATGCAGTCTTGAGTAATGGGGTAAAATGCATGAATGGTGTCTTTTGTGTTCTTAGATGGAACAAATTAAAAGAGCCAACAGACTGTACACCAACGACCCTGTATTTCTGAAGAAGTCTATCTCCATCCCTGTACTGGCTGATTTTGATGCATTTACCAATGGAATCTCTGCTGATGAGCAAATGGATCAGTCATATTCTAATAAAAGCAGGGAGGGTCAGGCTAAGCACAGTAAGACGGCTGATGTGAAGGAGGTGGAGCGTGTAAATCCACTGGAGGGTCCTGAACTTTCACCGATGGACTTCCTGAAAAGAATGGATGCCCAGATCAGTCAGTCCAAAATGGCAGCTGTTAAGAAGATCCGTGAAGGACATCGGCAGTGAGTACTTAATCATTCTGAAAGAGTCGAACAAGAGAACCTAATATAGATACCAAGGGGAACCAATTATCAAAACGAGGCATTTTAAAAGTGCCCTATTGCCACATGGCGCATAGTAGTATGGAAACAACTCTTAACATTACTCAGGATTGAACCTACTAGTTACATTTGTTTGTATACTTGCACTGTACTGAGTGATTGTAGCCGTCTACAGAAGGGTTTCTTGTTCATATCTTTGGTTTTGAATGAAGTGGTTTATTTTTTGGCATGCTGTGTTTAAGGGTTTTTAGACATGAGCTTCTAAGCTGGGCTGTAAGCTAATGGAGCATAAGTGGCTAAGAATGTCTGGTATTTAAGGCGTTCATGAACATGGAACTGGATTCTGAGCCCCTCTTTCCAGATGGATGTTTAATGGAAGAGTAGCAGTCCTCATTTGTTTGAATTTTCCTCCTGTTCCTGTAGATTTGCATGTATGGAAGACACTCACCCTGGCGGTGCCTCATCTCATCGAGCAACTGGTAACGCAGTCGCCGCCTCCTCTGCCGCAAACCAGCGAGCTATGCTGGGGGCGGTTCCCCTCACCATCACCAAGCGTGCCACGGTGCTGAAGGACCGCGAGGATGAGATCTTTGAGCTGTGACATGTTCGCTGGAGATGACACTTAACAGAGCAAATGTGACAGGCTGGGTTGCTGTGTGTGGTTTTTTTTTGAGGAGAATTGTGACGTCATTGACCCATCAATATTTTTCTGATCAGTAAATACTGTAATATAGTTATTTATTACTGTATTGAATCCCTTGAGGACATATTGTAACCTTTGGTGTTCCATCCGAATTTGATGCCTTAATTTTAAGTATAAATGGGCGTGTACATTTCAACTGGATGTAATAGAAAATATGTGCATTTTAATGTCTTGAAGACACATTTCAAAATACATTGTAATTCTTACATATTTTGATTTAAATGTTAGATGAGGAAATGCAGAAAAGTACTTTATCCCATGTGTACCTAATTAGAACATAATTAGAAATTTGCTAATTGTTTTGTTTACCAGTAGTACCGGACTGCTAAAATTATCAGGAAATCTGCTGATCTTAATCTTGATAAATCTTATCCCAGCTGTCTTTCACCAAGTCTATATATATTTATTTTAGTTTCAGTTGATATTAGTTGACTGAAATAGTGACCTGAAGCTGCTGTGATTGATTTTGCCAGTTCTTGCCTTTCTGCAGAATGGGATGGTTTATTACAGGTGTATGATAATGTTTGCTCACTTCTGATTGTAAGGTTCAATACTGTTTTGAGTCTGTGTGGGTCATGTGATTTTGTTGAGTAACTTTGTTGCACTGTACGTCTGCCTTGCGATGTGGAATTTGTTGACATGTTTTTCGACACTATTTTTACAACGTGTCCTGTGAGGAATTAAGTATAGCAAGGAGCTGTGAAACAAGGAGGGGGTTTAAAGGGCGAAGACAGTGGTGAGAGACAAGATTTTGTAATGACTGGAAATATTGTGCACTGATAAGTTTGTTACAAGATATTAGTGTGTTTTTTTATTGGCTAAACCAAGCAGAAACTGAGTGCAGATTTTGAATACTGTGGTTTTTAAAGCCACAAGTATTTTGCAACAAGTTGGCTCTCCGATGTGGAACTTCCTTTGACATACGGCTTATGGCTACAGTAGGATGTACATCTCTTTCATTACTAATGTCAATTCAGGTTTCATGTGACCTATTCCCTATCAGTCTCCGCATAATGACTTTAATATAAAGGTGTGCTGTTTAACGACACACTTAAGGTTATGTTGTTGTCCTATGTACTTATTTATTCTAAAGAGAATTTAAGCTATTTTTCACACTGGTTAATGACACTGCCCATGTTGAGGCCTTTAAATTTTCAAGCTAAGAAAACTCATAACATTGTGAAATACATGTATATTGTGAGATAGGTGCCAAATACTCTATGCAAATATTGATAAAATATCTTTAATTTGAAAAGAGCCAATTATTACCAAAAACTGCTTGAGATCTGTATACTTTTAAAAATTCAATAAAGCGTTAAGTATCCTGTGAGATTCTACAAATTGTATTTTTTGTCAATTATCTGAGTACATGTCAGTTTTTCACAACTCAAGTGACCTGTTTTCCCAGAAAGTAAAAAAAAAAAAACCAAAAAAACTGACGACTAATATTTTCCTCTTGATAACTGATGTATCATGTTCCGTTGTAGCTTCTTGTAGTTAATACAAAAATGAGTATCGGGAATCAAATAGTTCAACACTGAAAGCCAGACTTTTTTTTTTGAGGAATGGTTAATTTTGTTCGAACAAAGACTGACAAAGCCAAGTTTTCAGTCCCAGTTCTTTGTTTTGGATCTTTTGCCTGTATTTTGGATTTAGTTTTTTGGCCATAAGCTCTGATGTTCGTCCAAATCTTGGTGTTAATTTGAAGCCATACGCTACACAAAAGCATCTTGGTTGATATTTCTTAAGTGTTTAAACTTGTACAGCTTGTACTCATGATGAGGAGGGATTAAAAATTAGCATTGTTTTTAAAGTTGCCAGATGTAGAGAGCAGTTATGTATTTTGCTGGTGGGGACTCTTACGCCACCTAAGACAAATTTTGATTCCATTAGAGTGAAGTATGTTTTCAACTCTGAAAATACTGTTTTGATATTTTTAAACATTGTGAGGAAGTGGCTTTTGTAGGGCAGACAATTATTCTTTACAATTTCTGTCTTTAGTTGGAAAAGCACTTACAATCTGGGATTTTTTTTCAGAACAGTCACAATTGACAGTATTTGCCAGTTAATATTCAGAATATTTGTGGTTCTCATTTGATCTGTGAAAAAGAACAAAAGTCAATGCATGTTTTATTTTCATTTTATAAAAAAAAATCTATAGAATTCTTAACAGCATAATTAATATACATATATCTTGAACTTTTATGAAAAACAGATGTCAGCTCTAAAGTGGTGGTTCATTTTTATCATTCAACACTGTTTATCGTAACAACATAGCATGTCATTTACAGTAGGTTTGCACCGTATATATAAATTTTAACCCATAGCAATTCTTTTTTACAGCGCTAGATGGCAGTGGTTTTTACAATGCTCTCAAATATTGCGAGCCTTGCTTTTATGGTACTAAAATTACTTCACGTGCTCAGATAGCAGTGGATTATCATCTTTTTGTCAGCATGTTTTCTGTTTGGAATCTTTTTTGTTACTCTGCATTAAAATGTAGTTTTATCGACGTGGGTGACTCACAAACAGACGGGCGATGGCTTTGAATGTTGAAATGCAAGACGTTCTGGTATATGATCATTTTAAGATGTGTTTTTGTAATTATTGCATCCAAAGAGGGAAATTCCACTGGAACAGCCAGCATTCTTGTTGCTGTTGCCTTTGGCTTATTTGATGTGGCTTCATCTTAGAAAAAGATCAAGTTGGACTCCCCATCTCAAATTGTTTTTGTGTACATATTAGTTCTTGTTCAGTAATGTGATAACCTAGTTCTCTCCTCCGTTTCAGTTTGGACTTGAACCCCAGCAGTGTCTCTGTTTCAAGTCAGCTCATAATTTGTCGTCCTCCAACAGCTTGTTCAAGCCTGTGCAGATCTTGGTGAGGTTGGACGAGAAGGGTCCATTTGGAGAATAGAGACTGGCAAGCAGCTCTGGGTTGGAATAGTGACTGAAGACGTGATTGATCCGGCCGTGGGATTTGGGGGTCAGGTGCTTGTCCACCAGCTTGAGCAGAAGGTCTCGGCACTCCGTCAGGATTACTGACATCACGTTCTTGTCAAATGTGAAGTCCACCTTGGTCACCAGGAAAGAGACCATTATTCATTTTACTGTTCAGTATAAAAGCACATTATGCTTTATGCTGTATTGTAATGTAACTATATACAGTCGACCCTCCATATCGGCTGAGGATTGATTTCAGGACCCCTTCAGATACCAAAATCTGTGGATGCTACAAGCCCCTTATATAAAATGGCATAGTATTTGCATATTACTTACAAACATCCTCCAGTATTTTTTAAATTGCTTCAAGACTACTTACAATACTCAATACAATGTAAATAGTATCTGTACATAGTTGTTATACTGTATTGCTTAGGGGATAATGACAAGAAAAAAAGTCTGTATATGTTCAGTACGGACATAACCATCATAATACATATAGAAAATGCAATTATAAATAGTGAAAATATATTTTAATTTTCTCTCTCTGTCATACACACACACAGTGTTAACGCTCACCAACAACACCAAACATAATTTCATTCAAATGTGTTCAGCGTAGTGCTTGGCGCTCAGCAAGTTTAAATTTGGCTTTTTAGAACTTTCAAATTTTTTTTAAAAAATATTTTCAATCTGTGGTAGGTTGAATCTGCGGATACGGAAGGCCGACTACATTTAAGAATTCTTCTTTTAATCGTAAATTGGCATCTTTAGTCGTTCTTTGCTTTTATGTGCTTAAAATGTTCATTATTAATAAGTAGCTAATGCTCGACTGAGTCATGAAGGATGATGAAACAAGATTCACTGCAATTAATCATCACCCTGTTGAACATTTCTGACAGTGTTGAAGTTAATAGAGTGTCTGCTTTCACAGATATTCACTGATGTGACTGTAATGGGTGACGGATGATGGAGACTAACCTCATAGAAGCTTATGGCGGTCATGGCAACCTGGCGGAGTTTCTTTTTGAAGTCCTGGGCCAAGCTGAGCTCCTCTGCACTGAAGCGATTGTGGCGATAGAGTACACTGAGTTTCACTGCCACCTTGATTAGGTCCTTCCCCACATCCTGGGCCTCTGACCGGCTGCCTGTGTACCCTTTCGAAACCTTGTAGAGTTCATCGAGGATCTCGCTGCTGGTATCGTCAATGAGCGCTTGTACCATAGACTTGCTGGCCATGTGACTGAGAATCTTCTTCTGGGCCTTCATAGCCATGTCCTTTGAGCTGAAGGTATCCATCGCAGCTATGGGAACAAAGGGAATCAACATTTTAAACACCTGAATCGCTGGATATGGTTTGGTTTGCATATTACAATAACATTGGAGGCAACCAAAGAGATACATAAATGCCGGTTTTGGCTGAGGTCACGTTTTCATTTCTAATACAGAAGAAGCCGTGTTACATACACACTTACCACCTATATACAGAAGCAGATTTGCAATCAGAGGTTTAAATGCCAGTTGAGGGAAAATCAGCAATAATGTATGAAAAGTAATATGGCTGCCAAGATTTCATATCCTGTTTAAGGTTATGGTCAAGAGAAAGTATGAACCAACATAGATTTTTGTCTTGCTAATGGGCGATGGTCTTAAAGGTCTGTTGAGTCTTACTGAAACCTTTAAAACCCCATAGAGACACAGTGCCCTGTTCATGCAGTGGGCGGGGCTTCAGTTTGGCAAAACTGTCATTGTGATGAAATTTGTAGATGGGTGGGAACCGTGACAGTTGGTGACAACTATAATTACCTACATAACTGCCTGCCAATAGTCACATACACAATGTCCATAAATTGCATACAGGATACACTTTAAAAAACAAACACAAGCTTAATGACCTTTTTCCATGTGCAAGATTATGTTTCAATTTCAATTCACCTTGCCTTATTGCACTTTCCCCAATTACTTTCTATAAAAAGTAAATCTCTTTGGAGATTTTCCGAACTCATTTACGCTTATTTTCCTCTGTGCACATACCGGTATGCAACTCATTTGCACACTCGTGTGTTTTCTTTCTCTGGCTCCTGCACAAGCATTCCTGACACACAAATACCCGCTTATTATGCTTGGATAACCTGACCCAGCAGCATGAGTTTGCCTGCAAAACACGTTTACAGAGATCCTCGTTAAGTGCACATGTGTGAGTTTCAGAAACAGCCAGCAATGTCTATGTCAATAAGTATCGCTGATTAATAAACACTGATTTACTGTTACTGCAGCCTGGGCCCGTTGAGCTTGATACTGTGACCTTCAAATTTATCATGACCCTGACACCTGACATTACAGTGTCTTTACAGACTTGTGCTCCTTGCAGTATTTTCAGGCTCTCAAAACATTCACTTGACGCATTTAAATATCATCACATTTCGCTTATGAATACTCCTTTGCTGACCAGCGCTTAACATTGATTATCTACCGCATCAGTTTTCAACTTTTCATTGAACCAGAGACCCCTAGATGAAAACAGACTATAGCTAGGGAACCCTACAACAAATGTGGGAGGGGCTTTAATGATTCACCTTCATTTTTGTTTGCTCTGATAGGCATATTGCATCAGTCAGATGATGCCAGTTTAAGAAGCGCATCAACGGAGCCCCCACAACTGTTCTGTGGGCCCCGCAGGGCTCTGTAACAATTGCCTAAGTCTTGCATAGGCATCTAGCTTAGCGTATTTTATAATATTACCATATATTCTGAGGGCTGTAGTACTTAGATACAGCGCTGTTTTTAAAGGGCTGAAATTATTAGTTTTTAGAATGTGAATTTCACATTCAGTTTGAGTACTTATTGATTTTGAATGCTAAATACCGTGTGAAGAAATAGCTAACTCTAAGGTAAAATGTAAAAATAAAATACTTTTTGAAAAGTATTTGAAAGGTTTAATTAAGGTTTAAGTATTGAGAATCCTCTTTGAGGCAGTTCTATTGTTAGACTTTGCCAGGTTAGTTCAGAGGCAGAGAACATGCTGTAAGTATGAGTAATGAGTAATTATATTACATTTGGTTTGGCCAAAAATGTTTTACAAATAGTTGTTTTTTTTTAAATCAATAAATTGACCTTTGGAACCTTTGACTTCTTAAAGTTGTCTCCTGATCTTTGCTTGGACATGATCTAACAACTTGGTGGCAGTAATAGGATGGTCCAGTGGGAGGTGCTCTTGAGTTAGAGGATTGCTAGAAGGTTGAATAACACTTTACTCAAAGCAGTCATACAACGGCATTATAAATACCTTCATAATGCATTGTAATTCATTCATAAACGATTATAAATACAGCTGTAAATATTTATAAAAAGGCATACATTAAAGTCATGTTTATTATGCATTATGAATGCTCTTAGCTTCAATGCACTATAAATACCTTCATAATGCATTATAATGGTCAGTACTGAAGCTTGTTCAGTTGTAACGTCACTGAAGATGCTACCGCATATTGAGACCACAATTGAGGTTGAATCCAACCCAGATGATGAGGAGGTGCAGCAAGGGGCAACTGAGGTGTTGGTGAGCAAATGTTCTGGAAATTTCTAGCTGATCTACAGGACAGGGAGGTCGATGAGGAACAAGAAGCTGCTTGACAAAAGAGACGGAAGTTGTTGCAGCATCAGTTTCAGCTACTGCAAGGGGAGATCAGTGTACTTACTGGGAAGAGGTACTGTAAAGGAATGGGGAGGAGGGAAAGCAGCCTTTTGGAACCTCCACCAATCCAAGACCAGCAAGTCATATTTGCCTTCCTGAAATAGGTCAATGAAACATATGACATGGAACATTTCCATGCCACATTTGAGTGCAGAGCTACAGCTTGTAGAAGGTTCCAGAAAGACTGGACCATAAGACTTGTTTCTGTCTTGAATGGCAGAACATGTGGTGCCTAAGTAGCAATTGATGTGAATGAATCAGGTGAATATAGGTTTGTCAAGGAGGCCATGCTGAAGAAGTATTGCATCACTCAGTGGAAGTATCAGCAGAGGAAACCCCCAAAAGAACTGTACATTCAGCTGAGGAACCCTGTACATTCAGCTGAGGAACCTGCATCACAAATGGGTGAAGACTGCAGTGGTAAATGGTACAAGAGATTGGAGAAATAATCAAATGAACAATTCATGAAGATGCTTTGTCCAGAGCTCCGGGTTTAGGTTTGAAGAGCATAACTCACTCATCCCTGAGAATGATGCCTGACTTGCAGACTTCATTGTGGCAGCTTAGTCACACACTCAACCCTTGAGTCATATCCAGTGGAAGACTACTGAAGACAAGCTTCCACCCTGATGGATAGTTTCATTTGCAGTAGAGTGGTGAGAGGAGTCTGAAAGGGACTGAAAATCCAAGTTCTACTAAGGCGGAGGCTATTAAATGTTATAACTGTGGCTAAGTGGGTCACAAAAAACCCATATGTCTGGATCTAACTCCTAGCTTGTGCTATGCGTTACTTGTTTGGAGTCTACTTTTGTTCCTCTGCCAAGCTAAGTGACATGCTTATTGGATTAAATGGCCACAAAGTAGTTGCTTTTGTAGACACTGGCTGTACTTTGACTTTGGCTGAGGCCCATCTTTTTGCAGAGTGGATAATGACTCTCCTGTAAGGATTAAGTGTGTACATGGTGAACAGCAAGCTTATCCAACTGCTGAGGGGTACCTGGAGGTACAAGGACAGTGCATATCTTATGAGAACAGCATTTTCCATACCCAGTGGTCATTCACCATGATTTTACTATACATAACGTGGCACTAGCTCAGTTCAAAAAAAGGGCAGAAAGAAGCAGAGAAAAAATCTTGGACTGCCCTTCCTTTTTATGGATATCACCTGCTTGCTAGCTTATTGAAGCTGAAGAAGTCCGAAATGGGGAAAAGGCAAGATAAGTTCCAAAGAACGGTATTACAAAGTTCAGACCTTACAGAGCCTGATAACCTTCTGAGCCGTGATCACTGGAAAATGCCGCTTAATACGCCTCAGCTCCAAAAGAATGATCTCCGTAATGTACTGCTAGGTGGTAAAAGCAGCTGATATATGTTGGATTGACATGTCATGCAAAGAGGGTGTTTTCTGCCTGTATATAGACATTTTATATCATAAAAGTAATCAGACTTTTCAGACGCTACTTCTGAAAAGTGTAGGTAATATTATGATTAGTTTGTGGCATTGATCTTAGGTAGGTCACTTGGGATGATGCAAAACATATTCCAGCGTAAGAAGGCACTTTGACTTGCTGAGGATGACTAAATTGACTCCATTATCTTGATTCAGCCTTTAAATTTGATTCCCACCCTTGTCCATTATCGAGATATTTTTGAGATGATAGGGAAAGCTAAGCTTATTAGTAGACTACTGTAGGGTACTGACAAGTGGCTCTTGCCCCAGAATCTAGAGAACCAACCACTCCTTCTCACCTCATGCAATTCTAGGTTTTACTCTTTGGTTTACATGGTGCTCCTCCAACTTTCCAGCAATTAATGGACACTATTTTGCAGGATTGATGCAGGCTGTGTTGCAGGAGGGTTTGCTGCTGCTTATCTCAGTAATGTAGTGATGCTCAGGAATATATGGAAGCCCCATCTGAATCACCTTCGGGCAGCATTTCGGTGCATTAAAGATGCTGGCTTTGCTATACCAAATGGTAGGCAACATGAAGGATATCTGTGCTCGTTTATCTTGCTGGTATTTGTCTTTGGAACCATTTCAGTTTGTGAATAAGTATCAGCCTGGCGAAGAAAATGTAACTGCAGACTTTGTCTCTTGCCTGATCTGCGAGAGTTTAGAGGTGGGGTCATATGTGACAACTTCTTAAGCCTCGTGCAGGCGTTGCTAACAGCAGTATACAATTTTTCTTAACATTATGACTAAGAACTTCCAGCAGTCTCCCTTTTTTGTATTATGTCATGGACTTTAAGGTATTCTATTTACTTGCTGTTGTTCATCTAAGGTTTCTTTGATCATTCGCATAATGGCTTCATTATTGTGTCGTATAATGGTTAGCGCTATAATGGTTAATGCTGTAAAATAGGAGATTAATCGTGCCTGTAATGGACACTTCCTCTGATAGGTGTGCAAGCTTGTAAAGAATTATCTGACCATAGTACAGGCTAATGATTAGCTTTGTTAATTTACCGACACTTTCAAACATGCTTCGGAATTATCTGCTGTCAATGGGTGGGTTCTTACTGGCAGCACGTTGAAATGAATACATTCATCCCAAAGCTAAATATTTAGCCGAATATTTTTTTTATTTTTGTAAATAGATTTTTTGAGTCAATAAATCTACCTTTGGAGCTTTGCAGCTGCCCCCTGGTCTTGGCATTACAGTTGCCGTCATATACTCATAGTAACATTGAACACCACCTGGTCTACTGAGTTCATTCTTTCCATGCACATCTGGAAGTATGAAGCTGTATAACATTTGTGCTAAGCTAATCTCTGTGTTGCTGCCTATATTGATTCTCACTATAATTAAAAGGTTATGGCTGAAATAATGTAATAACTCTTCAATGTACTTTTATGGGACTGTCTTGTTTGTCTTTCTATCACACGGATGCTTTGCTCAGGGGAGAAACCACGAAAAGGTGGTATCATGGGGCATGAGGCAAAGCCCCAACAGCGTCAAGGAAGAAAACATTCTATTCCCCTCAGATTTGAGATGTGCAAACATTAAGTAAACACCATCAATTGTCGGCACAGTCTCTCCGTTTACTTTATAATGGTTGTGAAGTCAAGACTATCTGTTGGAGTCTGACATGTTAGAATAATTTTATGCCTGGAAAAACCACAGTGGTTGAATTCTTACAACAGCTACAATGGCTAAGCAACAGCAAAATTGGAGCAATATAATATCAATGATTTTTCAATATGGAAAAAGGTAACACACAACAAATAAACTGCGTAATTCGGGAGAAGCAAAATAAAAATTCCGTCCAATGACCACATATACATTACAGAGCTGTGGTATTTGAAAAAGTCATAAAGCACATGTTGTGTTTGACCCAGTACTTTATGAATATACCAGTTTCCGAAGTAAATGATGGTTAATGCGATAACATGTAAATTTACATCAAGTGTTCAATCACATGTTGCTATTTAACAACATACATTGGGGAAATTGTAAGTTGCTTGTGAGTTTTCTTTCATTTCTTTCCATCCATTTCAGTTCTCAGTGCTTCCACAGACCTGAATTCAAGCCCCTCAGTAAGAAAAGAGAACGGCTGTTTTAACCATATCTCCATGGTTAACTCGCTGGTATGGAAATGCATAATTTTCAGACATTCAGGGAGAGAGCACAAGGTTCGCTTAAAATGGGCGACCTGCTCCAACAGGTATGAGACCAGAGGATTGTACATTACATAGCACAGGCAGGTTCCTACAGGTCTTCACTAACCAGCTTTCTTTGGAAAGCAGACAGCAAAAGAGCGTGCAGTCTGATCTAAAACATCACCCCAGACCTGTGAGAACATCCCTCTGGCCTCATAGACAAGATGTTGGTGGGTCCATGACCTTGAAGTCTTCACGTTGCCCCAGAGAGCTCTTTAGGCTGATGAAAATTGAACCTGTGCCAAGCATTAAGAATACATTAGTATTACTCCTGATTTGCCTCTTATTCAGCTCTTGGGGTATTCAGATTCTCCAGTAACTATTGTTTTTGTGCATAGTCCTATTGTATCGCGTATTCAAATATTACTTGCAGTGACCCCAAATATTGATGTTTGCATGCTATAAACATTTACATGGTGTAAATATTAACTGTGTGCATCTGGGAGATGTCTGATATCCAGTTCAACTTTACCAGCTCAGCGGAAAGTCGATACTCCTATAAATCATGAACAGTCTTATTCTAGCCATTGTCCTTTGAGCAGTGGAACTTCGGAAGTTCACTGAAAGTCACAAAAGGATTTTATTAATGTTACACCTTAACACAAACTCTTTGCAGGGATTAGAAGACATTAATTCACTCTATTTACTTTAAACCATGAATGGAGTAGGAGAATTATAATAACTTTTTACAATTTTATATTTAATTCCATTCCATACAAACTTAAAGCCAGGAACTCTATATGGATCTCAGTGGCTTCTGCAATTTTAATCACATTTCCTCACCATTAAACTATGAGGCAGCTGGAAACAGCTGAGCTTCAGAGCATGTGGTTCAAAGGAGGCCTACAAATGATTATTTCACCTGGTCCAGCATGGAGAGCTTTTTCAACATGTTTGCTGTTGTTAGTTTTTATACAGTAGGACAACAATCCAGGGGAGCCCCTTGTGTTGCCCCCCCCCCCCCCCCCACCAGACATGTCTTCTAAAAGAAGTAGAACCTTTAAAATTGCAAGATCATTTGTACATTGAATTATATTGCAAAATTGTTAAATAGACTTCATCAGGGCAGAGCTAAAAATTCTGGGCCCACTGACAAAATGTCACTTGGGGACTCAGCCAATAACTTAACACATTCAAGGCCCCCTGCTGGTCACTTTAGATACCATGTGTCTTTAAGTACCTTATAAGTACAAATCACTTCTCGAGATTGGTGATAATTTATTTTGCTTAAACATTTGACTAACCTGTTATGTTATGTTATGTTATGTTATGTTATGTTATGTTATGTAGAGATACATCTCTGGAGTGAAATATAAAGTATAGTCTTTATAGAGATTAAATCTAAACATAAAAACTATGGGTTAAATCTGTGATGTTTCAAGGGTTTTTCTTTTCATTTTAGAAACTGAATCTGTCCTGAAATTCCTTTGACTTTGTCCTTCTGCAATTTAGTGTAGTGTCATCACTCTTAAATACTTCCAGTTCCTGACATGGTGACGAAATGCCGTTTATATGAAAATAACTTGTTGTTATTGTTGGACATAATGCATCTTTTGTTGCAATAAATACTGCTGTAAGGTAAACGTGAATGTCTCCTCAAGCAAGCCAGCTACTGTACCAGTGTGCAAATGTATAGACATTTCAAGCGAGGCCCAGATAAAGTGCTGAATTTTTAAATTCGCTAGTCTCTGCTAGTTTCTAGTGTTTCCTGAACTGGTTTTTACGGTTCTTCCAAAGTTCAGGAGAGGTATGGTAAAGTGTAATGATTAGAGGAATTTGAACAAATGAGCTTAATATTTAGGATGGCAGTGATGAAAGGATCTGGTAGAACGTTGAACTCTGTTTTTGGGCAAACCCTCAATAACCTGGGGCTGGTGCAAGAGGGCATCCTATTGTTTGAAGGGTGTAGAGTGACTGGCAGCCCTGTAATTAAACAACATCAGAATCTGGGACTCGTTCAACACTCTAGACTCAAGTCAAAGTACATCACCTGACTAGAGTACATGTCATCCTGGCCCCTGGCCTCTCTGACATGAGTGTCATATAAAAGAGAATTATGTATTGGGGTTTTCTGCCACAGTTTTGCTGTGAGTGGAGCTATTAATTTGACACAATAAGAATTATAATTCATACCTCATAAATAATATATAAGTATTTCTTCTACAGATTCACTATTTTTTAGTTGCATTTGGGCCCAACTCTTGAAATGGTTTTAGATGTTGACTTGGATATACTGTATTGCAATGATAACAGTAACAAATTGCAACAAGGTAATGAGAAGACTACTAAAGTTTGTTGTTATTAAATTTGAATTTGAAACGTTTTAAAAGCATGTTCCTCACTCAGAACAAAATTGAAACTTCTCATCAGTCAGCGAAATCTGGAGTGGTAACGCATGACCAGAAAGATGGTGCTTTATCTGATAAAAACAGCGGTCTGAATGCAGTACATAGCCCAAAGCTGAGGTAAAGCATCTCGCAATGCTGGTTAACTCGATAAAAGTTTGGAAATATAGTTCCCTTGAAAATGATACATTATAATCAGTTACATCATGTACAATATTCGCTAGTAAAAATCTCTTCAGAGCTGGGTAACGTGAAATGTTTTTAACATTTAAAGTGTTCTCCATTTCTGCAGTGCTACCTATTTCTAAGTGAACACAAGTGTCATTTTCTAAGAGAATAAAATACATTTCCATTCTAACCCATGATCTCAGAATTAACCCTTCTATGTACTTTTACTCCAACTTAAAACTGTGCTAAAACATCTGCAGTCTCTTAAAAACACTATTCAGTTATATCAGCAAGGTGAGAGGACTGACTTGTCAAAGGTCTTAGCATCACCGTTAGCTGCAAGATGACCGGTCAGGCACCGTAAGCGTAAACCCTGAAGTACCTCACCTCACTTTCAGTCACTCAAACTCCTCCTTGTCAAGCTTCTTTCTCCCCTCTTCTTTTGAAACTGGTCTTGAACATTAAATTTCTGTACTTGTGGGACTCTTCCTCCAGTAAGCAGAAGCAATCCAAAATCCCCACTGCCACAGAGGTCCGTGTATCTGGATTTTTTAAAGATTTTTTGAGAGCCGAACTTCCTTGAGGAACTAATTCTTCAAGACACGCCTCTAAATGTGTTTTGCCTTCTGCCTTTCGCGCTCTGTCTATCTCTCCCTCAGCCCCTCCCTCTCTCCCTCTCTCCCTCCCTTCCCTCGCTCTCTCTCTCTCTCTGCTGACGCTGTAGTTTGCCTCTGCCTGTCCTAACAAGTGTGATCCACCGAAAGAATGTAGTAACAATCCAGCAGCATGGTATTCTGAAAGAGGTTTGGCTTTGGCCTTTTTGTGCGGACAAACTGCAGTGGACAGTCAGCAGTGGACTGCCTAACAACCCCCCACCCCCACCCCACCACGTTAACGTTGCTTATGCTTTAATTACAAATTAATTGCACTTTTCTGGTCAAATGTACTGGCATTACCCAGCCCACACAACTGGATTAGCTAGACATGTAATCTAACTGAAATTTCCATTACAAGCATCAATCCTACGGGGCAGATCCTTGACAATAAAAATAACATGCATTTTTTGCCAAAAACTGACATTTTCCTGTCACTCTGTGATCTCCCTTTGTACGATCGCCCACCTCCTTCCTGCACTCAAGAATGATTCAAAAGGGAACAACACAGAGAAAAGCCTGGAATAGATGAAATGAAACCAAAGTCTGCAGTGTGATTTGTTTCATTTTATTTTTTGGCTTCTGATATTGTTTGCCATTCCTTTAAACGTTTTGACACTGAAACTCGTGATAACCGATTCCATAATTTAATTTTGACATCCAAATTAAAAATGAAGCTTTACAAACCTGTTTTTTGGGATTTTATATTTATATTATTATTTGCCATGATAGAAAAGGATGGATAGGTTAATGGAAGATCTGGGTAGTTGTGGAAGATTTTCCTTAATCTTAAATATTAAATCAATATCTTGCTTCCTCAGTCCTGTGTTTCAAAACAAACGTTTAACATAATAGTTCCTTTAGCAAGAACCAACATACTTTTGTAGACAATTGTCTTGCAAATGTGTAATTTTCAAGCAAATACATTCCATAAGCAAGAGTTCTGAAAGACGACCATCTGGACTAGATATCTGCCAGTTTCTGACCAACCCAGTAAAGCTATGCAGGTCTTAGGGCCTCCTGCTTTTTCTCCCAGTGTCTTCATTCAGCTGTGGTCCTTTTAATAGAAAGCGAGTTAGTAGCTACAGTACAATGAGGTCCAGTGAAGGAAGGCAGTGTGAGAATCTTTAGCTCCATGGCACTCATTTTTTATCAGCTGCCTGCATCTCACTGGCAAGGTGCAGCTCTACAATAGCACTGTTTTTTTTTTTTTTTGGCAAAAGGCAGGAAGTGCAGTTCGCGTGGTTTCCTGGTCACATACCCTTTTATCGGTTAATGACATCTCTTCGGAAATGACAGTATGGAGAATGCCGGGTGGTGAAAGACCGGTGTTTCTGAGAGGCCACAAATAGCACGCCGTGCAAATTTTCCATCCTTGCAACTCACCTCTGCTGCTCCAGTTGTGGTTACACCTGCCTCGCGGCGGTTTGCTGGTTCCCATCTCCCGTGTGCATCAGCACGCCATCTAAACGGTAACATCAGTCTAGCTTTGCACATCCGCTTCATCCGAAAGACTTTCTCCGCTTCCCAAATCGGTCAGTGCAGATCTTCACTGTACAGCACGCATGAAATCCAGGTGTTTCCATATTTGTTGACACCTGTTACCTTTGTGCTTATTATTATTGCTCTTATTGCTTATTATACACTAATTTTGACTATTTTTTGACTGATATTTGCTTGTTTTCTGTTGATTTTGTTCCCCTTAAGACACCTTAAGGGTTTACTCAGGCTGAAATCTAGGGACCTCAACTTATATGGCTGAACAAAATTTTAAACCTCCCCACCCCCTGCCCCATTTCACAAACACTTAATACCTCAAGGAGTTGTGCAAGAAGTTTGTCACTCTCCAATCTGAGTATGATGGTGTCTGCTAAAAAAAGAATCTTTTCAATTTTAGTGGATAGTTGTTAGAATCAGAACTACTGTATGATTGGTGA
>JAODJW010000135.1:15403767-15421171 GCA_026777045.1 Hyperopisus bebe | reverse complement strand
GCTAGATAAGATTTTAACAACTCTGAGCTATTAGTTAAGTTCTCCCCAAACGAGCTTGATGGGCCAAATGGCCCCCTTTCGTTTGTAAATTTCTTATGTTCTTATGACAACCTTAACCTCTACCCAGCCCTACCCATAACCATAGGTAAGAAAACAACATACAAGTTTTTGCATTTTTAGTTTTTTCATTGCAGTCACGGATTTTAAAAAAATAGGAATCTGGTTCCCATAAGGTAAGAAAAATGGGTATTCATAGTCCCCACAAGGTAAGGTAAACCTGGACCACACACACACACACACACACACACACACACACACACACACATACATACACACACACACACACACACACACAGCCGTGGAAAAAATTAAAAGACCATTCTATATTTTTTAAAATAATCGTGATTCTGCTGAGCAGCAAGTTGCTTCCAGGTTCAAAATTTCTAAGACAGCAGTACAGAAGAATAATGTTAAGTAGGAGACACTGGGAGCGACCAGAAACCAGCCAGGTAGAGGGTGGAAGCAGCTTCCTAATGCCAGAGTTGACCGTTAACTTATCCGACAGTTTCTCATGAATCGTAGGATGACCTCAAGTGACCTTCAAAAGGAATGGGAAACATTAAGTGCAGGTGTGAAGTGCACTGCTAGGAAAGGATCGTATCAGGCTCCTAGAAGCAGGACTGAAGCCCCATAAAGCGAGGAAGAAGCCCTTCACTAATGAGGAACAGAGAAGAACCAGGATGCAGTTTCACAGACACGCGCCCATAAATTGAGAAATGAGTGAAACAAAAAATTGTGTTGTGGTCTCTTTTTTCCACGGCTGTCTATACACATACCCAGAGGAAATTCAAGGTGCTATACAGAGAAAGAAAAAAAAAAAGAAAAAAGAAAAATATGAAAATAACATTATTATAAGAAATAAAAGAAAATATATAGTAATATAGACATGTAATTAAATGTAATAATATATAAAAAGAAATTTAAAAGAAAAAGGCACGATAAAAGGCCATTAATTATGGTTAAAAATATAGCAAAAAAGTGCATGAAAGAGAACACTCTTTCATATATTCAGAATACATAACTGTAATTTTATCTTAGCTTTCAGTTCTGATCTTGCTCAAGGTTATGATGCCAGCAACACTCAATAATGCGAATAAAGTGCAGGCTCATCTTGCACAGGTGTTAAGCGGAGATAACAGTGAATCTCTAATTCATATTTAGGTGAATATATATCTGCTGTCGTTCTCCTTACCCACGCGGATCTGAATATTATCTCCAGTTGAAGGATCTTTGAGATGATCGATGGAGCTCAGCATGTCTAAGGCCATGTCACAGATGTGGTGGGCATGGAAGGTGGTCTTGTTGGGGACACCTGCCACCACCATGTAGGCGTCTCTTATGGTCTCCACCTGGCATTGGAGAAGAAGATGAAGTCAATGGACTATAGTGAATGTTGAGCATTTAAATCACTGAATGAAAGCTTATAAACGGAACTGAAGACGACTTCATGTCATATGACTCATCGCTTTTCAATATCCCTCAATGGATATTGTAGGTGTATTGCTGGATGACCATGTTTTCAGCATCTTAGATGAATATTAATTGATAAGAGAGTCCACACTGCTGCTTATTCATTATCCTGCTGCCTCTCACCTTATAAACATGGTGCTTCTCGCTAAGTGTGTCAAAGACAATGTAGATCTCATTTAGCATGTCCACCACCTGCATAGGGGTGATGTGGATGCAGATCTCGTTGAACTTCACCACATCACTGAAGAGAATGGTCACATCTGGGAAAACCTGCAATGACGTGGGACAAACGTGTCAGCCATTTTATCAGGTATTGTTTTGTGTAGGTTACACATTTCAGACTCTGGGGATTATGCTGATGGCAGTGAATTGTTTAATGCCTCACACTACCTAAAAGGTGCTTAAAAAGCAATGAATTTATTCCATCCATTTTCTTTAACCGCTTATTCCATTCAGGGTTGTGGGGGTCTGGATCCAATTCCGGAGAACAGCCAAGGACGAAGCACCAATCCATGACAGGGAGCAATCACACACCATTCACTAACACCAATTAGCCTCAGCGTGTTTGCATCAAAAACATTAGTACCCCGAGGAAACCCCACAATGACATGGGGAGAACATGCAAACTCCACACACACGGAACCCTAGCGGAGCCTCAAAACCCGGCTCCCAGAGGTGCGAGGCCACAGGGCTAATCGCTGCACTACTCTGCCCCCCCCACAAACAATAACGGACGCAAGTACTTATTGATGACTGGATCTGTTTCTCATGAAACAGAGACATGAATAGAATGAATGGGTGTGAAATAAGGGCTGCTGAGATCTAACAGTACACATGAGCCTAATTTTATACAGCTCATACTATCAAAGAAGCCAATCATAACCGCCCTGCGCGTGGACAGCAGCATCTAGCCGGTACCTGGCAGGTCTCAAGCGCAGTGATCCCCTTCCTCAGGCGGTCAGCCACAGCCTTGGGGATCATAGCATACAGCAGGGAGTCCCCCCTCTTCTTCTCCTCATCCAGCTTTTTAATAATCTCCTGCAGCTGGCCATACTTTTGCTGCTCCTGTGGATGCAGAGACCGCAGCAGGTCAGCTGCCTGGGCTACAGACGCTCTGAGCATTAGAGGAAAGCTGCATTCGCAGACCGTCCATTCCTTTACGTTTTCTCAAGCTGGCGAGCTGGTTTTTGCGAGGTACCTGATCGAGAGCTAGCTGCAGCTCCGCAGACTGCTGCGTTCCGGCTAAAATGAGCTCTCTGCTGGAGTCATGGAGGTTCAGGTCATTGACATACACCCCCATTTTAATCATGTCCTCCACTGTTTCAATACTATGATGACAAAAAAGACATGAGCAATAGTTACGTTTTTTTATTTCACATTTAAGCAGCTGCTGCCTCCAACAGCCATTTGAGACCATCCAACGGGAATTCCTTACCTGTCTTGGCTTATTTTAACAGCTGTATGTTTACTAAAGAGATTTACTTGTCTTGCTCAGGGATGCCTTGGCTTTTGCTTTATTGGTGACGGAGAACGCTGAGTAGAACTTACATGGGCGTTCCAAGGAAGATGAGAGAGTCCCACTGTGAAACGTACTTCATCTGACCCTTGAGGTGAAGCGGTTTCTTGGGAGGCTCTCGCATGTCCTCAAATATAGTCTCGCTGCACTTTCCTGACATGTGGAAACACAGAACCAGCCCTATTGATGCATTAGTCAGTTTTTAAGTGATTTTGCAAACAGGGTTGAAATATAGTGGTGATTTGAGAAGACGAATTTTGCTCCGTGCCTGTGTGAATTACGCTGACTGATATGGGACACTGACGTCACTGTAATTATTTAATGACTTTACCTCAAATGTTTTCTGCACTAAACTTTTTTTTGGGGATGTCATCTACTGTTAACACTCTTGAGTTTCGAGTGTGGAGATTCTTGACAATGAAGTAGTGATATATGAAAAATGCTATTCATAACGTCTTATAAAATGCACACTAGAGAACACACGGTTTTCATTAAAGCCCTCGTTTTAAACATGGAGGACTGTTGAGAAAATCCTGAGCCTGAACACCAGCCTGGCTTGGTAGATCAGGTCACCGGCTGCTCTTACCTGTTACCGTCTGGAAAGCGAGCAGTTCGATGTCCTCCCCTCCTGAGTTAGCAGCACTGTTATACTGCGTTAGAGCACTGCTGTACTCTTGGTCTGTCCCCTTCATATCGTCCAATGCCTTGATGTCTGGGTTCACACAGGTGCATAATCATGTCTGCTGCCCCACGTTCAGCCACATACCAACATTGCTCGGATATTCTAAAGAAAATCTCCTTAGGACTGTAAATCAGTTTTATCTTAACAGCGTCCATCAACCTGTGTTAGTGTGTCTACTATAGAACTGGGTCGTACAAGAATACTTTGCTATGCTATAGTTAGCAACATGAAACAGTATCTATGAAAATAAGTGAAAATTCATGAATTCATGTTATGATACTGAAGCACGGAACTAGTCATGATGGTTCTGATGGTAACCAAGATTTTTACTTCTTTACCTCTCTCTTCCTTTTTTAGTCTCTCACATTCCTCCTTTTCTTCTGATTCCTCCTTACTGAGTTTCGGGATATTAACCTTCTGCTTGCTTTCCACTACGGCCTTGGAGAGCAGCTCAAACACGTTGTTCAAGTGGGTGTAGATCTATGGATCGATATAAGTTAGGAGACTCTGTTTGCATTCATAAGGCACATTCACCCTGAAAGTCTATTAGCTAATTGGATAGGTACGGTAAAAGAGGAGCGGAGGCGAAAATCCCAGCACTCACGTTGTCCCAGCTGAATTCCAGCATGGGCCGAACGAGGGTGAATTCCTCATTCACTTTCTTCCCTTGCAAGTCGGAGAAGACCTCCTTGAGTCCGTCTCCGATGCGATACATCGTCATGTCCCGCCGGAAAATGACGCTAAAGGGAAACATGTCGAAGAATATGCCTCGCTTCATGGGCAGCTTCTCGTACCCAGGGGCCGTCTTCTGCTGGGGCATACGGTGCTTAAAGGCAGCATTGTCGAAGTTCATCTTATAGACCTGCAGGCGAGAGGCCGTCTACCATGACACGCGACTCCCAACGCTATGTTTTTTTATTAGTCTTTATCTTATTTTCCCATCCTTTTGAATTCTGACGTACGGTTTCAGGCTCTCAAAAGAAATCAGGGAATTTTTTTCTGCGTTTTTTTTTTCCAAATACATTTTGCCCCACTATACAATTATAAGTTACAAAGGGATGAGAACAAACTTGAAAACGTACCGAAAATTGACTGGTGCTTTATTGGTTGGTCCCCTGACTTTAAACTCACCACATAAGTCATTTTCTCCGTTTCCTCCTTGGACAGGATTTCTACCTCAATATCTGTGTTGTAAAACTGTCGCCCCACCTGGGACAGCTGTCCTGAAACAATGAACAGATATTGGATTTTGAATCCTTGTTTAAAATACATGAAACAGAATTACTCCGTAGGGAATAGTTCAGAGTGCCTTCCACTCAGCCTTGTGGATGCATGATTGACCCAGCTATTGGTTTTGATGTGCATCGGTTTAATGGCGCTACCTTTGACAAACTGCGTGAATCCCTTCCGCGTGCTACGGTAGTGCAGCGTGAGGCTGGTCTCGCATTCTTCCTCCACACAGAAGCTAGGCGGCTGCACCTTGGGGAAGGAGAAGCGAAAGTACTCGTGCAGGTTGTCGAGCTCGTTGATGAAGTCTCTCACGTTGCGTCCCAGTACCTGGTAGGCCATCATCAAATACAAGAACAGAAACAGGTGTAAACTTTTAGGTAGGTTGCAGAAGAACTGGTCTGGGCATCCGGTGAAAAATGGCTCGAGGTCCTATGGGTCGTTCTCACCTTCAAAATCCTTTCATAGCCATAATTGCCGATCCTCTTTACCATGTAGACACCAAAAGCATACATCAACTCGTCATGAGTCTTGCCCAGAACTTCTCCAGCTGCCTTGGCCAAACGGAGGATCAGATTGTCACTGAAATAGTACAGAAACATAACTCATAAGACAAGAACTCATTTCTGTGAACTATGCTATTTTAAAAATTATAAATTTAAAAATGTCTGGAAAATGTATAAAGTGTTTTATGTACTTTGACAAAAATTGTGCTTTATATAAGTTTGAAACCATGACAAATAATTGGTAAGTAGCATGGAGTTGTACATGCAAACTTGTAGTCTGACAGAGTGTAGGATTTTTGCCAATTTTAGCCAAGCTAAGTAATTGGTTACTCTAACTGAGATGAATATGGAACTCATCTGCTTCTATACTCACCTGAGTCAATAACCTCAGAAAGAACAACGTGTTCTCATTTTTCAGCATATATTCTTCTCTCATTTTTCACTCAGGCATATTCTAAGCCATCACGCCTAGTCTATAGGGGTCTGGGGGTCCTACATTCAAATGCTAAAAATGAGAAAAATTTAATGAAGGCTTACTTGTACATCTGGTGCCGTACAAACTTTAAATGGGGAATCTCAGCTCGGGCCTCGATCAACCTCCACACATCCTCCCCGTAGGACTCATTGATGTAGTCATTCACTGCTTCCAGGTAAAGGCCGTACATTTTCGGGGGTTGGGGGGGGGGAGTTGGAACCTCGACCGTCTCACTCTAGGCTAACTGCACAGATCAGCGATATCGAGGCACAGAGGACGAGAGAAGCTGTTCTTAGGTACTGATCTGAAGCAACAATCGCATACGAATTAACACAAATGCATAAAAAAACAGATATGCAATGCATCACAATCTATATATACAAGATTCGAGGTGTGTGTTGTATAAACAGGGAATAAAATTGTAAATTGACAGTAAGTATAATAATATATATAGTTTATTATCCACTAATATGCAGTGTCATATAGAAAAATAACATAAATTTCACTATTTAGACAAAAGCCTGTTTATTTATTACATTGCATTATAGAGTATGCTGAGTTTGAGTAGAGTATCTCGGTAGTCAGATTCTAGTAATGAACAAGTGTTAACATAGACTGTAAGCATATAATCCATAATGACCACCATTCCAGGAGCACTCAGTTCTCTCCTCTGTTCCCATTGTCTTCCCATTGTTGGTCACCCATAAAAATGCATTTTGACATTGTTCTCTTTTAAGAATATCAGTTTGAGTCTTTATAAACAAGATGGCATTACGTCACCAAGGTCAGTAATGAGTCGATAAAGGTCATGACAAAAGGGTTGCCCTGATTGTTACAGAAAAATATACTTTCTAAAAACAATAATAATAAAATGGTGCTTTTCACTTACCTTCGTTCTCTCAGTCCTGTGCAATGAAAACATCACAGTGACAAAACCTAGTCTGTAGGGGTCTGGGGGTCTTTGCTGTATTTTCGGGCACCTGTTTGTGGCACATTGGCCTCTTGATACTCTTTTGTGAGGACAATGGGCAGGAGAGCTAAAATAGGAGGGGCAAGGTGTGTTTCTGGCAGGTAATGCCCCAGAGTACTAGTTTGCAGAGTCGGTATCCTCCTTAATTCCGGATAGACTACCAGTCACGGGTTTTTGCAAACAACAGGTTTTTACAATTTTACAAAAGGTACTCAAATGGTGAGCATAGTATACATTTATTTACTAGTAAAGACAAAGAATATTAAGTGTGTTTATTTTAGTAAATATTAAGCGAGTTACATACAAATGTAGAAAATCTCAGTGTGTGCAAAAACTGTTGACCAGTACTGTACATGCTTAGTATTTAGCACCTTTCCCAGTGTGATGTGGACAGTGTTGTACAACACATGCAAAAAATGGAAAAATGTCATGTCACGTTATAAACATGTAATTTCTGAGAAAGTCTGACGATTCTTCATTGGTCTCACTGTCTTCCCCAAAGTACTCTGTGACCATTGTTAATTTGAGATGAGTTGACAGGACTGGCCAGACCTATCCTGTCAAAATCTGAAAAAAGTGAATAATTATTAAAATTGGCAGTAGTATATTGGCCTCTCTCTCTCTCTCATTTCCCCCTTTGTCCCATTTCCATTCAGTAACTAGTTTGGGAATCACTTCATTAAGAGACTCACTTCACTGCCTGATGAAAGAACCGTCAACAGCAGATTTTTGCCCTTAAAGACAAATGAACTCTTTCTTAACTGTTGTAGTTGTTCACCGACCAGTATTGTGGAATGGTGAGATGAAATAAACTCTGTTGAAATATTGGCAACATCTGAATCTACAAAATAGTCAACATGAGCAAAATAATTACAAAACACTGTCCAGTGTAATCCAAATGTTTTCACGGCAGAGTGAAATTGTTGTAATAAAACATATAAATTGAGTTCTTTGAGGAAAGCAGTGAATTGTCCAATATTTCTTGGCCCTTATATGAACCCAGGAGTGCAATTAAGCTCACAACGTATTTAAGGAGTATATTTAATTTCATGTTGACAGTATCAATTTTGAATGGAGATGTTAAACAAGAGGTAGAATATTAGAAAAGGGAATGTAACTAGAAATTTTATGCACTGTATTGTTCTTTAAATTATTGTGCATGTCCGGTTCAGTGAAATTAAGCTTTTTCTGAGAAAGAAGTGCTTCACTGCAGTATGAAACAGAAACAAACTTAATTTATGGGATCCAATATGTCTGCAGGTTTTGGGAGGAACCAGATTTGACGATGTGCAACAATGGTGCAACCCACCCAGCAACTTTGCCGTCTTCGTAGTCACTGTCCATTCAAACGTTTTTAAACCTGGTTCCCAGGAGGGGGCTGACCAGAAAGCACAGGGACATAGTATTTTCTGGACCAATGCAAGTCTATTGCAATGTGTGCACATGCAGATAAACAAACTATTAGCAATTTAGAGACACTAATCCAACTGACCGTATGTCTTTGGACAGAAAACCCAATAGCTGGATAAACGCAGCACAATATGGGGATAACAAACACAACCACACGCACAGGGCAGAAGCAGCGGCAGGTAGCAGCGCTAACTTACACATAACTCTTCCACCCAGTTGTTCACCAATTAATTTTAGTTTACTGACGGGAAGGCAGAATGGTGCCATATATATATATAGATAACAGCTGTAGCATTCCTAAGTTGTGTTTTCCACGCGCCACTTTCCGTGGGAAGTCCTCCGGTTCACGGTGAAAATAATCGGATAGATTGTAGAATTTAAATAGTAGCCACAAGGGGTCACTGTTGCACTGCTGCTTTAAATGTTAACGATCGTCTGACTATTTGTTGGTCTCCGCACAACTTTTCAGAAAAAGGCACCAGATGTATCCATTTTTTTTAAAAAAAACAAACATTTAAAACATTTCGTAGGTGGTTTATTGTATATATCCATATTTTTTTCTGATTTATATTATAAATACACAAAGTAATACACCTAAAAGACCTAACTGATGTCTAGCTTGAACAAAAAATGTTTTGGTTTATGTTGTAGGGGCTGCCTGTAAATGGACGTGTGTTATAAATTTCAGCTTTGGATTTGAGATTGTTATGTGTTTTGTTTTGTCTCCTGAGCAGAAAATACATTCTGAACTCTATAAATGGTTTTCTATGGGACTGCGTTCCGAGGCTTGAAATGCATGTATCAATTTCCAAAATAAGCTGAAGTGAGATATCAGGCTCTATGGAATGAAATACTGAAAGGTGTTTTTTTTGGTCTAAAAGAAACTGTAACCCTCCACAAATATATGCTGGAGAAGTGGATAGAAGTTGGACAGAGGGTATAACAGCATTAAAAGTAATCAGGGAAACATGAGCAATCAGGAAGAGATATTCTGGCTATAAGCGAAATGGGTTGTGTACAAGCTTGTTTTAACTTCCTGGCTTTTCCTTAAAGTCTGCTAAATTGTCTACTGTCTGTTTGCATTTCTTTTTTCCTGTCATTTCAAACACCATGCATTCAAACAGCTAAATGTCTACAACTGTTTCGCCTTTCATGTTTTGTAAAAAAAAAAAAATATATATTTCTTTGTGGGCCTCACCAAACATAAAACAGCACATCATAAAAACATTAAAAACAGAAGCGCTGCACCCTCACTGCTGGAGCCCCTCCCTCGGGCTTGATGGGCCTGCAGAAGATGGAGTGTGATCAGGCTTTCACCCCTGTCTCATCTCCTGCCAATACTCAGCTGCCAGATAAGCCTGAATGGAATATCATGCTGTAGTCCAGTCTACTGCATATTCAACTCAGTTCTCTCTCCCGAAAAAAAAAAAATGTTCACACAATTATGGGGTTGGGGGTTTAAATCCTGCCTCCACCATGTGTGCAAGCGTGTGTGGAGATTGCATGTTCTACCTGTGCAGGGCAGGATTCTTCAAGCTGCTTCCATGGTCCAAAGATATACCATTTGTCTCTAAAGTGGTTAATTTGAGTGTGTGTATGTGCCCGGTGTTGGACTCCCATCTCACCCAGCGTATTCCTTACCCTTGGTGCCCAATGATGAAAGCATCATCCCCCCCCCTTACACTTTCATACGTAAAGTACACTAAGTACTTCTAGATCAGGCATGGCCAATCTTATCCACAAAGGGCCGGTGTGTGTGCAGGTTTTTGGGATAACCTGTAGGTCAGCTGTTCAAACCCAGATGTCAGGACTCTTCAGCCAATCAGTCCTCTAATTAGTAATACAATTAGGGAGTTGCAGTGAAAACCCACATACACAGCGGCCCTTTGCGGATAAGATTGGCCACCCCTGTTCTAGATGGAATGGTAGCAGAGCACGTTCAGTGCTGGACTGGTCCCAGAAGATCTAAATGTGACGTACCTAGATGCGCAGTTGCTGTGCAGTTGCTGTGCAGTTGTGAAATGGACTCACTCTATTCATGTCTATTCATTCTACCAGAATAATGTGTTTTCTCATTTTAGTATCAGTAAACCCAACATCCAAGACTTAGAAAATAGAAAACAATGTAACTTTCATACAGGCTTCTTCAACGAAACATAGCCAGTTCCTTTTCTTACTCGACCATTTCAGTTTCTTACCCTCACAATTGGTCTTCAGCACATAGTGCTGCCAGTAAGAAAAATAGTATAAAAAATCTGTAATCTGGCCTGTGATCAGCTTTCTACACTAAGGCAGCTAAGTGAAAAAACTAAATACCAGTTAATTATGAATTAATATTTTATGCTGTATAAACATGCTTGATTAGTAGTTGGGAATTAAAGCAGTTGTGGAATTACAGTGGAGTTTCATCAGGAATGTGTTTTAAAATAATAATTCTAATATTAATTATTATTGCTGTTGTTGATATTGTGGTGCAGTGGTTAGCGTTGCTGTCTGATAGCAGTGGGCTCAGGGTTTGAGTCTCCCCCCCTGCCTCTATGTGTGTGGAGTTTGCATGTTTTCCCCATTTTATCGTGTGGTTAGATAATAGTCATCAAACACAAAATTTGAGCAGTATGCTGGAAATAAGCAAACTGTACTTGCAATGAAAAGCTCGGGGTATCTTTACTCTGAGTGTTTATGTGTGTGTGAGAGAGAGAGCATATATTAAATTGTGGGAACCACAGCAATCAAATAACAAAAATGGCCAAAAGTCTTGTATTTTGTTTGGTTGCTTATGGTTAAGGTTATGGCTGGGTAAGGTTAATATTGTCACAGTTGGGGTTAGGATTTTGCCCATAGAAATGAATGGAGAGTCCCCACAAATACATGAGGATAGGTCAGTGTGCATGGGGGTGGGGGTGGGTGGATTATGCTTATATTACATTTTGGGGAACAAACAATATAATATAAACCTAACCCTCCCCACAAACACACACACAATGTGACATTGTTCATATTGTTCATGTGTGTGAGAGAGAGCAGGTATACCTTACCTTATGGGGACACTTATGTCCCCATAACGTGATGAATACCCATTTTTTTTCCTTATGGGGACCAGTTTCCTGGATTTAATAAAAATTGGTGACTGAAATAAAAAAACTAAAAATGTATTCTTGTGTTTCACTTGGGTACTTATGGTTATGGTTAGGACTGGGTAGGGATTAAGGTTGTCATAGTTAGCATTAGCATTTTTCCCATAGAAATGAATGAGTGGTCCCCATAGAGATATGTTTACCTGACATGTGTGTGTGTGCGTGTGTGTGTTAAGAAAAAATAATTGAAGTGTTTTGTCTCAAAGCAGTAGCTGGGAAGAGTGAGCTGACTGGTAGATAAAAACACAGCTGCTGATGGCTTAAGACTTCAGTTCCCATGAGACATTGCAGCATTAAGGGAGTAGGAGTTGCAGCGAACTGACTGTGTGTCCGTACAGAGAGTCGACCAAACAAAAAATGGGAAAATGAGCAAATACACCTTTGGGCAGGATGGTCTGTCTAGTGACATGTGTGGTTTGCTAAAAACCCACAGCAACATTGCCACAAAAACCCTTTAGGTTTTAGACAGTGATGGGGTTCATGTCCCGGGGAAAGGCCCAGAAAATGTTCCTCTGACATGCAGACACCAGAAACGTAGGACATGAGCCTAATGGATCAGAAGATTGTTCCTAAACATTTAATCAAATGCTTATGAAAATACCAGCTTTCCATTATGCTGAAGGCCATGACTCCAGAGGTCCTTGGTTTACTGTATGAAGCCTGTCAGGCAGCTTCAGGAGTGCTTCATGGTTCTCTGCACATGGAGGAAGTCATTCCTAGGATAAATAAGGCCTGTACAGCCAAACAGCGTTCTGGGTCTCATGTTAGTTTCCGATTTCTGAATCCCTTTTCCCAGATACACTATACAGTATATTACCAGTTTCTCTTTAAAACTAACTTTAAAACTAACTAAGCAAAACAACAATCAGCTATAAGATTTGCAACCTTGGATTTGTATATGAAGCTTATTTTGAGGCATTGCAATAGACTATAAAATGAAATGCATTTAAATAGCATTTGAACAACAACATATAAAATGGGTGTTTGGCTCATGCTGCTTTACAGATTTCAATATCTGACTACATTATTTGTGCCTTCACGCCAATTAAAACTTCTGTTAAACACTGTACTGTTCCCAGACCTGTGACAGGCAGTTGACAGATGTTGCGTGTTCGTGCTGAAAGTTCTGGAAGCACTGAGGGTGTACAGCCATACATTGTGTGGCAAAACAGACTTCAAAATGGAACACTGTGATATTGTTTATCAGCGTAGTACAAAGCAATTTTGTGTCTGTCATGATGACGGATGGTATTATCTATTGTTTTTTCATCAGCTCTTTGAGCTTTTTGTAAATGATAGGAAGTCAGGTTTTTTTTTTTTTTGTTAAGCCAAACTCTTCAAAACTATGCTTATTGTTGCTGCCTCAAATTTCAGATATATGAAACATGTCAAGCTGTATTGAAATAATTATACTGTAAAAGATGGAAAAAAATAATAAAATGCAGCCACTTTCTGTTTATATTTTGTATTAATGGAATATATAAGGATATTTATGTTATACAATTTTATTATTATATAATATATATTATATTATATTATTATATATTATATTATATTATTATATTATGTCTGAATACTGCAGTATTTTCTTTTTGTTTTGTTTTGTTTGAGAAACCTGTTTACATTCTTGCATAAACAGAAACCAGAAAGATGGTCATTTCATTTGCACATCTTGGGTCTATCTTACTACTCATGATTAAGATACATACTGAGTAATGTTAAGTAATGTCATGTAATGTTGAGTAATTAAAAATCCCCTGCAGCTAAACCTACAGTCAGAGCCAGCCCAGGATTAACGAGCCATACGTTTTCCTGTGCAACGCGGACGCGCCACCTGGCAGCACAGGGCTAACGTTACAACGGATATGTTAGCGTCGCGCGTGACGAGGTAGCCTGCTATTTCTGGGGCCGCCGTGTACTGTGCCACCTCACGGACTCGCCCGCTGCCAAGTGCTGCTTCGTGGCTGGTGGTGTTCAGCCCACCTTGGGGATCACAGTGTGCCAGACGCACAGGAGGCACAGAACCGAATCTCAGGCAGGGAACTGGACTAACATAATAAGCGGAATGTGCTGATGATGCCAACTACACCTTCTACACTATTACTCAAGCCAGCCAGTGACATGTCATTCTATTGGAGGTCAGGACGGGATCATTTATAACCCACACCAGCAGCGATTTTGTATTAAAAAGGAAAAGCATGGAGCGATTGCTTTCTCAAAACTGGTTTCCTCAAATGACATGGTCTTCTGAAGCCTTCTGTCTCTCTCTCTCCTCCACAGGTTTCCTTCTACACATCCACTCCCGCAGCTCTGTTTTCCTGCTCCTTGTCGCAGCTTCTTTTCAACACATTCCCTTCATTTTTCATCTAAGACCTGGCTGTTACCAGTGTACCCTGTGAGGGGCGCCACAGAAAAGCCCAGACTTCCGCTACAGCCCGGCTGCCATTACTTGAATGCAGCATCTCCTCGTAGCACAGTGTATGTACTTGGTAATCATCATAATCACTCCATACCAGCCTCCTGTGTCTGCTTAGCCAAACAGATGGATAGGCAGAGTGTATATTTATCTTGCAGAAGCAACTGGATGAAGACATTATTCAGAATCTTTCACACAATAGAACACCACCACACAATGGATAAATAAAAACCTTACAGATTATAAAAATAGAAACTGTGAATATTAGGGTATTGTGTTCCATAGCATAATATTTTATAAATCCATCTACAAGCTATTTCAGCTGTGCCACACAGATTTTGTTTTCAGTCCCATGATGCTGTATTCAGTTCAATCTTATTTTCCAACCGGGTACACAAGTTCAGATTGCTAACAGTGAACATCTACATTCTCACAGCTCATCTCTCACCCCCCGTCCATCTCTGCATTAGCTTAATTGCATCGACTGCAGTGTTTGGAAAGCGTCACGACATGAAACAGGCACATTTTCTTCTTAACGGCGATTTGTTTCTGTCAAAACTCAGCTGACTCCTGGTGTGACACAGGAACGACAATCTCTGAACAATGGGAGATGTAGACTGCCACCTACAGGAGACAAGATGGAAGGCAGCACCTAAATATTCTATTAAATCCACAGAACCCCATAACAATCTGTTCATACATTCACGAAATATTTACAACAGGATTGGAAAGCAGTTGTACCCCTCCACCTTTCTGCCCTTTGCCTTATCGAGGGTGACGCGAATCCCATTTCCGCTCCGCTAGTGACACCTCTAAAGTTGCTGCGTTCCTGATTCTTTGTCATTGACCCGAATGCAGTTGACTTCTTCCTATCAACTGCCTTTTGGGAACCAAGTTGATGGCTGCATGAGGAGTGTGAGGGTTTTATGCTTCTTGAAAACGTACCTCAGTCCACTTTTGCAATAGATATATAAACGGAACAGTGTAGCAAAAAGGTTGAATGTAGATTTCCGAATTTTGTCAAAGTAGCTTCCACTGTTCTTCATTCATATTTAGCTTGACCCTGAGTGCTGCAGAGGGTGGTCATCATCCCGTAATGTGCTACTCCACAAGCTAGTGCAAATTGCAAAAATGATTTTCTGCTTTTTTTTATACTTCGAACAGACAGCCTCTTTAATGCTACCTTAAAAGAAGAGCCTGAGTTTCTAAATTGCCATAGCATTAGAGAGAAATGAGGGTAGTTAAGAGCAGGCCAGTTGATTGTAATAGAGATTTAATTAAATTCACTGAGGTATCTATGTAGAAGCCATTAGTAACCTCACATATTCTGATATTAATTTGGAAGCACCAATGCAAAATGCCCTTTAAATAATTTTGTTCAGTCCATCTTTTAAAGAAAAAAAATCATCAAAAGCAGAAAAAATCTGTAACAGCAAGCAAAATATCCATGAATGCAAAGCAAGCATGAACACCAATGATAAGTTTCAAAGCATTATTTATATCGCCTGATGTTCCTTTATCACTGTTCTCTGCAACTCAATTAATCATTTTCTTTGGCACAGATCACTTTTTAAAAGTGACATTGATGCAATCTGACAAAGAAGAGGCTTGAGCAAACACGGAGCACTTACCCAAACCGGTAACAGCCATACAGACAAGTTCATTTCCGTGTCGCTTCGGAGAAACGTATCTGCTAGATACATTCAATGTAAAATGCCAATATAAGACCTTAACCAAGAAAATACCTGCCTACTGAGACCGATATTATTTTCCAGTCTCTGGGGGGGAATGGGATTATCTGGCGTGATATGCTATTAAAATCGTCACTTTATTCATCACACAAGTGCTGCTTGAGTATTTTCCGAATCAAGTGAAACCAGCAACTAGGCCGATATCTAAAATTCTAGATGAAAATGGCAGCTGTGCATTTTCTAAGTACATATCTAGAGGCAGACAGATCTACATATAGGGGCAGCATGTGGATCAGTTCAAACAGCCTCAGCACGTCTGCGGGTCCTTGAACAAGGCCCTTAACCCCCAGCTCCCTGGGCGCCCCAACAGGTGGCTGCCCTTTGCGGACAACTTACTGTACTCTACAAAGAGCAAGTTGAGGGAGGCGTAAAGACAATTTCCCCACAGGGATCAATAAAGTATCAATTATTATTGTACATATCATTCTTGAGTATGGGCTGAATTTCAGTTGTCTTAAAAGACATTTATGTAGATTAATGTACTTATGAACTCAAATGGAATTTTCAGTTACGGGCTAACACTGAATGTATGTGGGAACAGAGTAATCTGGTGAAGGGAACAGATTTAATACAGTATTTTCAAGGTCAGATCCAAGTTTCAGGACCAAAATATCAAGCCAGTAATTGTTTATTTCAGAAAAAACAAGCTTTACTTTAATGATTTCATTTTCACTATGTGTTTTCTGCTTACCCAGTCTGCAGAAGAGTATGGTTTATATGTTTGATATATTAAGTTATTGTGCCAAATACCATAACAGTTTCAATGGACTAGTATTATATTGTCTTGGAACAATCACAGTGACCAAAAAATGAAATGTTGTGAAATGGAAAGATATTTGTCTCTGATACCTGCTGCCTGGGTCATTGGTTTGAATTATTGAATGGGTTTGAATTATTTAGTCTATACAATAAATGTCTTGATAAGAAAAGAAACACCTTACCACAAACAATAAGCACAATCTCTCTCAGGTGCTGGGTTTACTGCACACAACGTGCTTTCCCCATTATTTGATACGATACCTTCACCCCGCCAGTAGATATGGATTTTGTATTAATATTTTCAGTTCTTTGCAACTGCTTGGGCGCAATATAAAAGCTTAGTCACTGAGTGTCTAGTCGCAAAAGTTTTGTGCAATATTTACCTCCTAATGTAACATCAGTAGCTATATTGAATTTACCGCATAAATAAATGCAAAAAGTACAGGTAGTATCATAAATATACAAATATGTGCGGAAATCTGTAAAAGGAAAGATAAAATATTAATAAGTGGTTCATTAGTAATTTGGATGCTGACTGAATGTTCCATTATGCAGCATTTAGATGCTTGGAAACACTGTCTGAGCGGAAGGAAACATGTACTGTACTGTGAAAATATATGTATACAAGCACTTAAGCACTTCTATTAAGGATTTTCATTTTGACAAATGGAGGGATTTCAAAGCAACTAATTCTAAAGAGTAGCAAGACAAGTACCCGGAAAAAAAGCAAAAGGAAAGAGTACAGTAAATGAGGGATTTACAGAATAAAAAAAACAGGTGTTTCACCACAGGTGTGATTCAGGAGCTAATTAAGCAATTAATACCCCATCTTACTAAGCATCATTTAAAAAATGTTGGCCCAACTTTTTTTTTGTTCATTATGTTGGTTGCAGTGCTTTGACGAGCCCTCACTGGGAGGTCTATAAAATATGCTGCTACTTCCCAGTGTACTGATTAACATGACAGGCGGAGGTCAGGTGAAACGTAAGTGTATTTTTGTTAACACCGAACTCAGTGCTATGGATGGG
>JAODJW010000135.1:15385237-15398218 GCA_026777045.1 Hyperopisus bebe | reverse complement strand
TCATGTGGTGTGATCAGCCGTTTCTATATGTCATGTGGTGTGATCAGTCGTTTCTATATGTCATGTGGTGTGATCAGTCGTTTCTATATGTCAGCCCCATTTCCTGGCTCTTGTTCCTGCTTTTTCACCAGTGCCCCGCACTGGCCTTCGATTCTCATGCACCTTGTCCTGGATTCATTAATCCAGTTGCAAGCTTTATGGTCTGTTGTTTTCCTGTTTTCTGCAGTGTGTCCACTGTGAAAGTTAACTTGACATTGTGGATGGAAGTCAATAAAAAAATGTGTTAAACTTTAGCTATCTGTATGTCTTCTACTGCATAGGAAACAAGGCAGCTGTTTCTTGACCTAAATTTTCATCCTCAATTTCCTATAAAATGTCTATAATTCTGGATATTTTAGGTTTCATTTGGTTTTCTTTAGAAATATAGCCACAGGCATTTTCCACCACATCTTTATATGTTGTGAGTGTCATAGTGCAAGAACGGTTTTAATGCTGTTAAAATGATAATCTGATAAATATTCAGAGCCATAAGAAGTAAAGTCAGTAGACCCCACAATGCCATCTGTGATTGGTTAGTTGTACCCTGTATCGTAACTGGCAAAATAAAGGAAACCTTCAAGTAAATGGGCCATGCAAAGTGTATTAAAAGCATGTATTTCCACAAAGAATAGATTATCAAACTGGTCCAGCTGTTTTAGCTAGAAGTATATCAGGTCTCACTGACTTTGAGAAAGGAGCCTGGGCACGTAGAAGAGATTTACTGAAGCCTTGCTTGATGTTTCACATGGAATTGTACCTGGGCTGATGATAGTATTTTGGTGTGGGAAGGGAATGGTATAATCTGTTAGGGTTATCTTCGGGTGAAAGTATATATCCTAGTTCTCACTAAATTTCTAAGCCCCTGGTAGCCCAAAATAAGCTTTGACTAGCCCTTTAAAAAGGCGATTTTAAAAATGTAGATATATTCAAAAAATTAATTTAAAAATAAAATACAACATGGAAACATATCCTAAGGGCCATTCTTATCATTTCACGTTAGGCAAACCTCTCACTAAGCGTGACACAGTGTCATGTCCTGTCTGCCATGTGTCCTGACCCTCACGTCTCCTCCCTAATGTGGCCTTGATGAGTCATGCCTGTTGCTTGTTGCCCCTCATTAGTCTTTGAATTTAAGTACCTGTTTGTCTTGTCAACCCCAGTCTGGTCATTAACATTGAACCATCCTGTTGCTTGTGCCCTTCCTTATTCCAGTCCTCCCGTTTTTGATCCCTCGCGGTCAATAAAACCTCTATCTGTTTCACCTTTGGGTCATTCTTCCCACATGTTGTGACACAGAGGCAACATTGACTGGGCACCAGCAGTGAACTTGGGACATGGCAGCCAGTCAGCACCACAGACATCAAGAGAGAAGAGCGAAAAGAAACAACTCCTCTGAGAGACTCTGCAGCCACACATCCAGAGATAAAATAAAGTGATCGACAATTTGCCTTTAAAACACATTCACTTATGTGCAATCAAATGAAATCTGGTGTAACAGGCACAGTGCTGTAATGTTAACATTACAGCACAGAGAGAATCGTAATCGCTTAATGTTACCATTACACAATGCAAATAATATAACAATATATAACAATAACTGATGAATAAGTGTGAAACATACACCTGTACTTGAACAAATACACCGGAATATATCTTCCACACTTTTTTCTCCACAGTTTTTGTGCCCAACCAGAAATTAAGAAATTGAACCTCCAGACTTCCAGTCACTTTCTTTTGCTTCATTGTTACCCACAATGTTATGATTTGAAAAACTAGACAATTAACAATATCCTCATAAATGAAAGTGTCTATGGGTCCCATCCAGTAATATTCATTTTCTCTTAATATTTGCTTTTAATTTGTTTTTATATATTAAGTTTATGTATTATTATGTTGTTATAATGTTATTTCACATAGCCATAAGCAATGTACATGACTGGTGTGATAATGAAGCTCTGCTTGACTTAACTTGCTTGCTTTACCATGCTCGGGGTACTCTATTACTATCACTGACAATACACCAAGATGGCGCAATTGCGCAACAAATTTCAACCTATCAATTAGACGTCAAGCGTACACTTCCCAGAGGACAAACCGTCGTCAAGACCAACAACGTATTTGTTGGGTTTCTCCTCCAAATAGCAAGTCAAGACTGCAGAAAGGGCAAGTAGAGGTGGGGATGTTATTTTACTTAAGTGATCATTTCTGATAGCCCATCGGACAGTGTGATGTTACAGTTTGTTAGCCCGACTGTAGGATCTGTGATGATCTGAGATGCAAAGCCAAAACCAGGGGCCTGATATTATCTACGGTATTAGCAGACAGTTTTGCCAGCTCTTAATCAGAGCTTCACAGAGAGGAATACTGTGGTTAGGCTGCAGTATATGAATGCATAATTATTCCAATAAAATGCACTTTTGTGAGGAAAGTAACGGAAAAAAGAACATGTGCTCAAATAAGCCATATTTTACATTGTATTGTGCTGCTGGACAAGTATGTGTGTGACTCACAATAAATGGGTCTGTTGTGGAGACACAGAGCCCATTAAGCACCTTGTTGTTGGTTTTCCCTTTATTTTCATAGCTAATCGTGCCTCCTTATTAACATTATGCAAGCCATCTCTGGTAAATCAGCCTTGTATGTGTAAAAAAGATGCCACAGGTTGCTTTTGTGGGACGCTGACCTGCGTCTAGACTTTGTGGCAGCATGGAACCCAGCGTGGAACTCAGCGTGGAACCCAGCGTGGAACCCAGTTCTCAGCAGTTCAGCCTGCCCCATTGCACAAGTGTATCTCTTAATGATTTCCCATTAAATTCCTTTCATTCTTTTCTGTGGTGGAAGTCAGAAGGATTTTTCCTTTTGGTAATAAACAGACAAACTGAAGGTTTATAGGAAATGAGGATTGAACCATTATAAGTCTCCTTTAGAGAAGAAACTACGATACCAGGTCTGAGATGCTGCTTGTGCCGGATAAGACCTTTTGCTTTTTGCTATTATTGCCTTATTTGTTATTCTTAAATCTGCTGCTGGGGAGAAAATATACATTCCTTCCTTCTGTTGTGAGTTTATAAATTGAATTATTGAATGACAGTTTTCATTTTTACTTGACGCTCAGGAAAATTGAAGAAACAATTTCTTCCGATACTGTAACCCAAATAACAGATGTTGTAAATGTAAAACTTTCAGGACTTACTATAATACTTTAAATATTACTTTATGGTGATATTCAGAAATATTTGCAAATGAATGGTCCAGTCAGTTTTTTCCTGCAAAAGACATAATAGGAGGATGAAATATGACCGATGGAACCTTTTCCCATACCATGTATTCCTGGGTGTCCCTGTCTTCCTAATGCCACCTTTCTGTAAAAATTCTTCACAAAGGTCATCAGATGTATTGAACAGAAGAAAAAATGGAATTGCGTGAATGACGAAGATAATAAATGTGAGTCATAAATATCAGTTTTAAAATGCCTTGGCAAGATTGTAAAGGCCTTATTTTTAATGTCTGAAAGGGACATGTAAAAAGTGAGCTTTGAAGTAAATTGGGTGCTGAATGATTTAACATGTATACCATTTCCATATTGCATTTTGTTTGTTTGATGTTACGATAGCAGTTTCCTTTCTGGTATTTGAACAGGGGTAGGCGCACAGGGGTAATGGCCAGCTGAAAGCTGATTGGTCCCCAGAGCGCCCCCTTCCCTGTCACTCACTCATTCAAACCAAGTTGGCTTATGGCACAGTTGGCCCTTCTGTATGAGTTATGGCCCCGCTGATGCTCCCTACCTAGAATTTCATGCTGCTGCTCTTGATGATTATGTCTGGAGTCTAAGGGGACCTGGCCATCCGAACTTGGGGGCTAAAGGTTCCAAGCTAACATGCGTGTCAGCTAGGGCATCTGTTTCCAGCTAATAAAACACCTAACGAGGGCGTGTCTGCCCATTAGGAGGGTTTACAGCGATCCTCCCACCTCTGTATAGCTGAATAATAACATTTTAACAGGCAAGTACAGAATGTTACTGCCTCTCTGCTGCTGCTTCTACTGGCAAAGCGATGTCGCAAGTGCCAGCACCTTAAATTGCACAGAAAAGTGCCATCTAGAATAAAAGTGGCAAATGTCCAGGCTTTTCCTGTTTGTTTGCCACCGATTTGTTGCCAATGTTCATTCAGAAGAGTAGCAATAGCTGCATTAGAGGCATTTTTGTCCAGCAGACTTGTGTTGTTGCCGCTGTTGTCTCTCTCTTGCTGCGTTTACGTTTTCTCGACAGGCCTTTTATATGCTGTGTGTCAGCGAATGCTGCGAGCATTATACATCTACATTTTCCTCATCCTCATTTCCAAACAAAATGTCCTTTAATGTTAATTATATAAATACAAATATTTCAGTCTGCAAAAAATAGATGGAAGTATTTTTAAACATTATTCTGCATGGACAAATAAACAGACGTTCATTACATTTTAAAATCAGTGTCTGAATCGGGGACTTCGGTAACCTATTTTTAAAAATACATCAAACTTCATGTTAAAAACAAATTTAATTGGGGGATATTAAATATAGATGAAAAAATGTTCTTTGTTTTCTTTGCTGTCTAAATATATAAATGGAAGGACACAAACACGAAAGGAACAGAAATATTTTTGATATTATTTTTGATATTTAGTATTTATTCCTGTTTATCCCAGTGTGCTAATTAGACCTTCATTAATATTTATAAATATTAAGAGTTCATTGACAAGCACAAACAGAAAATGACAGGGGGCAGATTAAGGCCCAACTCAAAAGATGAAATCTGCATGATGAGTGAGATTGCTCTGCTTCAGAGTCACTTTCCATCTATGTCCTTAGGTGAAAGCTCTATAATTATTTTGAAAATCAATTCAAAGAAACACTTACTCATAAGCAAATTACACTGTCATTGCTGAGGGGCTGAATGAGTCAGCATTGTGTGCTTGCAGGTAAGGTTTTTGTTGTTGTTGATAACATCCGTAATGTTATGAATCCATCGTTGCAATTAAGAAACTGATTCTCGCATCTTCATTTTTAACCATTCTGATTTGGTTCAGGGTTGAATTTTATGCCATTTCGGTTCTTAATTATGGTGCATCACAAAAAAAAAAACGTTTGATGTTAATGTTTCCACAATTAAATATACACAAGAAATGCAGCCTCATCAATTAGTGGACTGGAAAAATAAGTGACTTTGTTTTCATTCTGTAAATTGCACATGGGTTTGCTTTTTCAGTCGCATTTCATTGTGAGTCACTTAGAATAACTGATGGCTCTTTGAGATTCATCACACAGCCATAGAGAGAAAATTTCATTTTCTAAAAGAACAACCATTAGAGCCTTTGTCTGAATACTTTAATAAACACTGGTAAATATAACTGGTCTCTGGAAGACCCTTACAAAACTACTACACTAATGTGACGCTTACTCCTCGTCAACTCACAGGTATACTACCTTTATACCTATCGCTAGGGTTCGTTCTGGCTTCGTGGTTAATATTTATTGGGATATAACCATATATTTACTCCCCTTGTTACAGTACAAAACTTCCCCGGCTCACACTACACTTTCCCCTCTCCTCCCCTCTCCCGCGCCAACTCTCTCCTGCCGGCCCTCGTCTCATCCTTCTGCTCCATCCGCGAGCTCAGAAACGTAGACCCACTTCCCCATCAACATAACATAACCAATTTAAACTCTTACACTAGTATTATTAATGCATATTCTGTTGGCACTTTTTTTTTCTTGGCCTCCGCAAACCTTACTAAACTTTAGTCATATTTATGCATGCAAAAGTCAAGCAACTGAAAGAGCACGATTGCAGTATATGGGCAATGCGGGTATTATGCTGGTATTCTGTTTTATGTAATGAGTGAACGTGTTAATTTATCTAAATGCCAGTCAGCCTTTATAACCTGTAAGGGGAAAACTAATGTACATTAACTGGTCCCTCTGGGGTGTACAATGTATTGTCAGAAAAGGTGGCACAAAAATGAATTGATTATCACACTCTGAATAAAGGCAGGAACAAGGTCCGTCTCCATTAATTGATATTAAAGTACCCATTTGATATCCAATCATTAGTTAAAATTGATAAATTCCCTCTGCAATGGATAGCTTTTGTGACATCAAAGAAACTTTTTGAACCTGTGAAGTCTTTTATCACCCCTTATCTCCTTTCAAACCACTCGTATAATTCTGACTCCACTCATTGATTTTTATTCAGAGCTGTAATACACCCTTTGTCTGTTATATCCACATTGGAAAAAGCATGAAAAGAGTAAGTCAGATATCGTCAGTGTAATTATTATCTATATTCTGAAGAGCAGCTGTGAGATCATGATTCATCATGGAATCGGTTAGCAGTTATAGCTGGAAACAATAATTACTGTCTGTGATTGCAGGGCCAGAAAACGAGTTGCTCGATTGAGTCTGGGGTATAATAGCACTATAATGTTAGGGCTGATATTATAACCCTCAGACACTTCTCTTTATTAAAACTCTTTATTATTATTAACTTTTAAAGAGCTCTTTCCTCATGCCTTTTTTATTCTTGATAAAACAACAGTGATGATGACCGTGTGGTTCAGTGTGGACCAAGGATTTCTTTTTTTTTTTGGGGGGGGGGGGGGGGATAAGCCTATTCTAGCTATCATTCTGGCTCCTGCCACTTTTGCCAGATGGCTCCGCATGCTGAGGCGCGCAAGTGCCACCACCATCTGTACATGACACTTGTCAGTTTTATGGATGCACACTTTCATTTCTCAGTCAATTTACATATAAATGCTTTTCTTGTCTTGCAGACCGGGTTAATGAGCTCGGCTGGGATACTTTAGTGGCATGAATGGTGTACAACAGTCCTCTGCTTCCCAGTGCACACAGTTAACTATGTTATACTGTTCTCTACTGGTGTTGCTAGTGCAGTAAATCTAAATGGGAAAGCAGGACAAACAAACATAATTCAGCCCAGCTCAGCTTTTGGGATCGGTGACGTGAACATGCCGCTTGCTGTGAAGCTTATCAGATGCTCTAGTGCAGTGTCCCTAATTTATGGGATGTTGCATAAGAGCTATTTTGTGACTATAGAGGTAATGTAGTAATATCACAGATTCCATGGTATGAAAACTCACCTGTAAGAGTTTGCATGTTTGCATTTATTTCCCCTTGATGCTACGGCCTCCTCCTGTAATCCGTGACATGTGCTGAAGATGAAATGGTAATTCTGAATATCCTTTAGCATGTGGACTGTCTGTTTGCCTTGTGATTAACTTCCACTCATTCGTGGTGTTACGTGCTCTGACACCAAAGCTTTATGGGAGAGACGTGATGTCACTGTAGTTGTAATGGGATACGAGGCTATTGCAGATGGATGGATGGATGGATGGATGGACATGGTTATGCTAAACGTAAATATAGAAAATATAGAATATATATAGGAGGAAAATATAGAATGGACGGAGGGCATGGAATCATTCCAGTTTTCCTCTGTTTATATTTTTTGATAGTAGGTAGTGCAAAAGTAGTCAAAAAACACTCAAATGTGTGTGACAAATGACCTTGCAGAACCCATACACACTCAGAGGTAATAAATATTTTCATTGAATGTCAGTAAAAAATTACGATGATGACTGGACTTCAAAGTTTCTCCAGAATGATCCTATATAAGTCATGGCAATAGGCATATTTTGAGTGTGTCAGTTTCATCTAGTGTGGTAGCACTGTAATAAAAGATAATAAAAAATAATAATGTTTTAAAACAGAGCTTCCGTTCTTTTTTTTTGATAAATGGAAAAATATTCTTCCAAAATAAATGTCTTATGCTCCCAAGGACAGAACATTCTATTACAGTGCACTTTCCACTGGTATCAGAAAATGGAAAAAGCTACCGTCTAATTCGTGGGTGGCTGGCACAGACAGGTAACATAAAGGTTGCTAGAGCCCATCTAAGGAGAAGCCTTGCTGATATACAGTATGCTTCTGTAGAATATGCTACAAGTGAAGTGTGGTGCTAGCAAGAAACAGTTGTGGGATCGAATCCCAGGGAACCTGTGTAAGTATTAAACCTTCCCATTATATCATAAGCTGCTTTACGTCAAGGAGTCGAATAAATGGATAAAATATGAAAAATACTAAATGAAAACATTATCGTAAAGCAGCCTTGTTTTACTTTAATGTCGTGCAAATCTATTTGCTTTATTAAACTTGTATCTTCCTGGCACCATGCATTGGATAAGCAGTTATGGAAGATGGATGGATGGATGGAAAAGACAAACATTGCAAGCTAAAGGCTGTGATTTCATGGTCCTCAAGGGCAGTGGTGACGCATATAACAATGACCTGCATGAATGTTTGTACTTGCCATGTTAAATGCGATCCCCAAGTGCGCACACAGCCCACAAACCACAGCGAGCTGCTTAATCAGACTGTTAGCAAACATTCGCTGATCTCCTTTTAAATAAATATGCATTTCGAGAGACTTTGTTAATTCTACCAATAGCTGATAATATTCAAGCAAACAGAGATCATTAAGAATTACACCCTACGATCAAGACAGATGAAAGCTTGTACACTCCTGTCACTGAAAGGAAAAACCAGAACATCCCTATTACACAGGGGTCTTAGTTAACTCCATTTACCATTTTATAAAAGGCTGTTTCCACCCTCATTTCCCTAATCATGCTTGGTTAGGCATCTTATTCCGTACTATTGTCATTTCATTAACAGGCCTATTCCTTCCTGCCTGTGATCCACACTTTTTTGAAACAGGTCTAAAGCCGAAATAGAAGTTTATTAGGGAAAAATGTATTCTCAACAGACTCAAAACACCCTCGCATTGTTTCTGGCAATTAAGTAATAAGCGGGCTGAGCTGAACGGGCTTAGCAGATATAAGGTTGTGCATGTTTCAGCACTGTTTTACATAATTGATTTATTGTTATTTTAAAGTGTGAGTCCAAAGGCCTATATGCAAAAATGTAGCTGGAGAATATACAGTATATTTGTGTAAACAGATAAATGCATTGCAACTATTCTTAAAATTGTGCTATTGTCTATTAATCCATTTCTTACCATTCCGTCTTTTAAAAAGATATTTAAATAAAAAGGGCTTGTATAGTGCACCCCCCCATTAATTAACTAAAAAAGGGACAAAAATGCATCTGTCAATACTAATAAATTTGCTTAAAGGTTTCAGAATCATGTTTCAATCCAATTAAAAGAAGTTTATTGTAAAGTTTATTGTAAAGTTATGATCTAAAAAATGGCTTTTGTCAGCTGTCAGCTTGCTAAAAATCGGATAACTTTTTTGAAAACAGCCAACAAAAGGTCATTCACCCCTACAGATCAGAAGATAATGAAGGAAATGCCTAAATATAAAACTGTTTACTGTCGTGTCAAATACTAGAAATCTACAAGCCAGCGCAACAGTGGCTTCCATCGGATGTGAGGGACAGCTTTGTATCACAGAATAATAAGGTTACACAATAATAAGGAAAGGTTATAAAAACGAAAAAGGAGCACCAAGACAATTATATTTGCATAAGAACACCAGCATGCAGAATTGTTTACTCATTACCAGCTGTTTGCTTTTATCATATTTTGACCTGTTGTGGGTACAGGTTATTCCAGATAAGTGCTGTTTTCTTTAATACATGAAGGGACATGAATAGGGATGTAGCCTTATAAACAATCAACCGTTCCAATGAAAGAATCGAAGAACCGCTAACTGTAAAAAATAAAGCAAATGAAAAAATAAATGAACGTAGATGAAACCATGAATGTAACACTTACTGGGAGCTCCCTCATCTGTATCTGTCTTGTCTGCGAAACAACTGAGAAGCTTCTGCCTATGAAGTCCAATTAGCTATTGAGGCAGCTGTTTGTTGTGAATCCGGGAGGCACACTGCAGAACCAGGTCCCAGATCTGTGCTGCCAGTCAACATTCTTCAGGCTTTCATGGTCTTAGATTGAGCTCTACAGAAATAGATTATTAGCTTTTAAGCTGCTTACATTAAGTTTATATTTTGTTGTATGTATTGTATGTATTTTAAAAAGGTCCCTTTTTCGTGTATAGAAAATTATTTAGTTTTCTTTTATACGATAAATGATTCTTGGATCAAAACATAAGCTATAATGTGCAAAATTTGTCAGTCTCTGCATTAAAAGTAAATCCCATGATTTCAGGCGAAATACATTTACCTTGGTTAATTAGTGTGTGGGGTAAAGCAAAATAGTCATGGAAAGGCACAAATCAGAATAGGAGTATAAGATTAACAATACTATTGATATTCAGTTAAATCATTAAGCAGTAACAAGTATTAGGGCCCCACTAAGAATTGGAATCTGCTAGTCAGCCTCTCTAACAGCATTTGATACTTTATTTGAGGGGACATGAATAAAGTAGTAGTACACACTTACTTAATACATTAATTAACTAGTAACTAAGTGTTTAAGTACTGATCCTATGTTTATTCGTCATTAGTCAGTCATGACAATTTATGTATTTCATGAGGAAATCTATATTAGTTCATGATTTGTTTTGAGTAGTAAATGAGTTCGGTAATGTTTGCTTTCTCAAGTGGTCTTGCCATTATTAACTAATTAGTTAACCGTAGTGGCTGAATGGAATACAGTACATGAACTATCATGATTTATTAATGATGAACAAGCATGGGATCAGTAAGTAACACTTAGCTACTGGTTAATTAATGCATTAATTACTTACTTACGACTAAGTAAGCATGTACGACTAAGTAAAGTCTACCTGGACATTTTTTTGGTCTTTCAGCTCCTGGTGGCTTGTCTGTCCAATGCTGCTCCTATAGAGCAGCTAGCTGATCAACTCCATACTGTATATCTGACCTAAATTAATGGCTAAAAAGGATGCATGTGGGCAAAAAATATATAAATGATACTGCTCAAGGTTTTATACGTGTGTTTGCATGACTGGTATGGTACCTTACACTAGTACGACCATACCTATTGTGAAGCAGGCTGGTGGCAGCATCATTTAAAGAGAATTTCCTGTTAGAGGGCAAAAAAAAAGAAGCATGGCTCTATCTCTAAAGCACCCAGGACTGTGGTACAGCCATTCACCTTTTAGTACAACAGTGACTTGAAGCACAGTGCCACACTGACAAAGGACTACAGATAAAGAGATTAGTCAGAAAACTACAGAGGTCAGAGTTCACCAGCAGTTCCATTCTAACTTGGCAGACTGTGAATAGTTTGCTAAAAGAATGGGTAGATGTTGTGCAAAGTTGGTAGGAGTCTAACCCAAATCAGAAATGTGTTTCTGCCACGTGCTGTGTTATTTGGCATATGCCAGGATCAAATTGAACACAGCTTTCACACCAATTCAGGGAGCAGTTCCTGAGATGACAGCTGTCACTGTCAACCTTTTCAGCACCAGTATGTTACAACAGGATGTCACTCTAAAGTCATGGAACTTCATCAAGCAGCAGTGAAAGGATTGCAGTATTTAGGCTACAGCAGCATTTAGGCTACAGCAGTCTGTCTTTGAAAGGAGCAGTTGCTTCATGGTAACTTGTGGTCCTTATGTCCCACAGATTACACAGTCTTCTGAAGTCAATTGGCTATCCAAGATAGAATCAGCCCTCACTAATAGTTTGCGCATAGTTTAGGCATCTTTTTGTTTATGGATTTTGTAGTATGTGGCTTTTATTTGTCTGTGTAAATGTATAATGTGCAACACAGAGGCTGCCCATAAATCCTGCTGATCACGATACACTTAGTCTAACAATGATGCTAATGTTGTACGTTTTCCTTTTATTTTTCCCGAGTCTTCCTGTTTTTGTCACGTCAAACAATTTTGCCTCCCGCATGTAGTTGCATGCATTGCACAGATATATGAAATTAGAACATTTACTTAAGAAATTAATACACGGAAGTGAAGTGAACAGTTGACCTTGAATTCGGATTAATTGTGATGAGTTTTATGCTTTGTTGTCTTGCTGGTACATGCTACTGTATTAGTAACACAAGCTGCAAACTTCAAAAGAAGAGCAAAAATTAGCCTGTACTCCTGTTTTTGTTAATGCCTAGCTTGTTATATCATTTCCTACAGCCACTTTATATGTAAGATTTTCTTATATTTTGAACAGTAATGGTTCGATAGCATGTGCATAACAGCAGATAACAGGACCAGCTTGAAGGGGAGTGATTGGTATGATTCAAACAAACATACTGTAACAGTGAGGTATAACGTTGTCGTATGTTAATTACTGTAGTTATTACCATGGTGCCATACTGCATATGAAACTCAGACAAATAATGAACCAGGCTTCAGAAAGAGTTCACTTAGTTAAGTGAATGATGGTTCATTTCTGTGATACGCTTACAAGTGTTAGGTTAAGTGTGGCAATACAAATCATTTTTATTCAGATTATTTGCATTTACATTGAAATCATTAGTACACACCCCAGAAATCACCTCTACAACTAGATATCTGACCCTGTTCTCTGCCTGAAGGTCCAGAGCAATAGCAGTACGTGACGTTTGCTGCAGGGATCAGATGAAAGGAAACGGCTCTGGTCGAGCAATGAGACTCGTATGAGACAGCTACACACACATGTGGCCCATCAAATATACAGCGTAACACATAACTCTTCTCTGCTTTGACAGAAGCTGTCTGAGCATCGGGATGATCTCGCATTATCCTTCAGTCAAAGTACAAGGTTATGTAAACAATCATAATGTTCTCTATCATGGAAGGATGATGCAAGAGTGACGGTAGCATCAAACACACTGTGCGACCCTCTACCATTCATCAAATCGGCGGGTGAAGAGCATAGTGGAACACACAGCGCAGTCATCATGTACTAAAGGGGTCTGGACAGAACTGAAGTATATGACACCCCAATAGAATGGCGCCTACAAATATTAAAATAGTATATTTGGAAAAAAATGGTTTAATCCCCCCC
>JAODJW010000135.1:15370502-15385137 GCA_026777045.1 Hyperopisus bebe | reverse complement strand
AAATATTAAAATAGTATATTTGTAAAAAAATGGTTTAATCCCCCCCCCCCCCCCCCAAAAAAAAAGTCAGAGTGTCCCAGTTCTTCACAAATCAAAACCGGCAACCATATGCCTGACCCAATGTTCTAATGTGGAATCCAATGTGGAACTGTTTGGAAGGTGCAGTTACGTTATGCTAACTGGTAGCCTTTATGCTTGCAGATTACGCACAGATGAGTCTTCTGAGAACAATTATTATCTAAGTAAAATCAGGCTTCACTATTAGTCTGTGCATCTTTTTTGTTTATTAATGCATTTTGTTGAAATTGTTAATTTTGTTAATAACACCAGTCCTCCAGTGGAACTGAGATGGCAATTCATCACCCAATCAGTCTTGAGTAGATTCAGAATACAGTGCAGTAAGACTTAATAATTGTGTGCTGATTGATGGAAATAGTCAAAACTGAACATTAAAGCTTTCGAAGAAAAAACAGAAGTCTGCCTTTATGGGCTTTGTTTGTTTGGAGGTTGTTTGCATAACTGGGTAGTGACTGTATAATGACCACTCATGTCACATAAGCCTTGTACAGCACAAGGGCTGTTTGTTAGTAACTCATTAGAAATGTGACGTGATGTGATCTGGCATGATGCGATGGCCTAACGAATTGTTTGTCTACATGCTGCTACTGACAATGGCACCAGTACAAGTGACCGTTTGCAGCGGTGACCAGAAACAGGGTAACAACTGGACACCATCCAGCACGCAATGGGAGCTTGACCTCTCTGTCATGGATTATATACTACACATGCATATATGATTGCTATGGCGATTTGCATTGATTTATATTCTTTAATCTCTTTTTGTGATGTATAATTGTGAACATGGGTTGGCAATCTGTTGTAAAAGCCATGTTTAGCTTATGTGGTGTCATATGACGTCAATAATCTGTGGGGTACATTGTCTGTCTCTCTGGCGTGGCACCCTTTGGACCTGTGTTGAAAAATTGTAGAATCCCTTTACGTTTAAATTGGTTCTTATTCAGATGAAGTCGATGCTGATACTGTAAACTAGATACTGTAAATAATAGAACACGCCACCTGCATTTTTAAATAAGATCTCGATCAAGTTCTAAAAATTAGGTCTCCTATAGGCATAGATGGTAACTCATGAGATATGTATAAGCTATTATTAACATGTAGTGAAATTAAAACTAAATTTATTCAGACTAAAAGTATTGAATTACAGAAATTATGAAAGATTACTCTGCATGCTGTTATTACAATGTGTTATGAATAAATTCAAACTGGCCCGCGTATATTAACTTACTGGTTTAAATTTCCTCTCTCTTTCTATGCAAATGAATTTTAAAAATATGCTTCAGTGCCACTTACTGAGGACAAGATACCCTGCAGGACTGCATTTAATATTTTATGCACGGTCATAGCAGTAATTACTTTAGATTTCATTCATCGCACTTAAAGACTCAGTTTGACCCTAGTGAAAGCAATAATATCAGAGATATGGTTTCATGACAGGCTATTGTTATGACATTAATATTGATAGGTTTTTATTTGCATTTCTTCATTTAAAAATTCCTGGGTGTTCTTGGTTTTCTCTGGATGGATAAATGACTGAGTGCTCTCTAGTCATTTGACCTGACTGATTAACAGTATATTTTCACCTTGACTGATACTTTGGTGTAGTTTACTACAGTAACTGCACCATCCATTCAGCCCCTGCTCGTACATTTTTCCCTATTTGTGAGCAAAAGAAATTTATACTGAATGCATGATTTGTAATTGGTTTAATTTAGTACGGGGGAAAAAAAACCACTTCTGAGTGATTTGTGAATATATGTTTCTATTACGTGAATTAATTTTCATTTTTCACAGCAACAGATATATGGCAGGCAGACAGTGTAATTTTAGTTTTGTTAAATGACAAGTGCAATAAAAAACATTGTATTTTTGTAAATATGTATTACCTTGCATTACAGGAGGGACATTGAAGGGTTGTACCATAGAAATTTTAGGTGCAGTGAAACTGAATTTACATTTTTTTACTACTTCTGGAGTCACTGCAGGTGACTCTATGAAACAAAAGTACTTCAAATTTTGTTTTACTGTTTATTTTAATCTTTTCTTGTTACGTACAGTACACATTTTAGTCACTAACCTTTGTACCAGAGTTCGTATGTTTCCAGGCACCCTGTCTGGGGTGGGGTGGGGGGGGGCAGGGGCACTGGCCTGAGCTGAAAGCTGATTGGCTGCTGGAGGGCTGTAGGGAAACAGACTCGGTGATGTGGTCATGTGACCAATGTCACATCGTGCCATGTGGTTTTCCTTCATGCATTCATGTTTCCATGTGCTGTGCAGAGCATTTTAAGGTGGAATGATATTGATCCCAAGTGTGCAAGTCGCTTTTCCCAGCGTGCAATTTTGGCTTGAATTAAATGTCAATACACCAGTTGACTCTTCTATAGGAGTCCCTGAATACCCCCCCCATTTTATGTCCGACAAGTGCTAAATTTATTGCAGTATCACAGGGCCGCTGCCTTGGACAGACGCCTGTGATTTATTTAGGCAGTGTCTCGGCCAAGATCAAGACCACCTTCAACAGGATGGTTGCACTTAATCTTCATTTTTTTTATTCTCTACCCAGCATGACCCGCCCTTCTTCTTGATTGTTATGTGAACACCATCCACCAGACACAGGAGGCAATGCTGCAGAAACACCCCCGGAGGGATGGTGTTTATTTGGGATTAGCGGCAGGGAGTAGGCTGAGGGGGTGGCAAGGTGGAGGTCTGGTTCTGGAGGGCGTAGGTACGGATGGTAGAGGAGTGTGGCTTGAGGGCACATGTGGCCTGAGGGTTTGCAGTCTGCTAAATTAGGGGGTGTTTTATCCCCTGAGGGGTTCGTCACAGATTCTACAATATTTTGTCAACCGCCAGTCTGCAGATTCCACTGGGCAGTAGTCCTCCAATCTATTACGAATGAAAAATCACAAGTGGGTCGCTCAAGGTTTACTTTCCTACAAGGCTGGTCTTCAAGTCATGCTGGGGGAGACTGTCTTAGCTGGTTTCTGTGGTGATCAGAGGCCACTGGCAGTGTGCTGGAAGAAGAAGAAGTTCATTACATCACTTCAAGGCAACGAACCAGGAGCCAGGAGGAGCTCGTTTGACTTGTGTTCCGCACGTCTCGTCTCCTCGTAAGAAGACCAGTGAAGATTAATGTTAGCCAGCGTTCCATGGAGTCCTCGACGTCGCGTACTAGCTTCACAATCGAGGCTGTGTCGTCCACCAAAAGCAGTAAGGTGAGACAGGATCGGAGCGAAAGAGAAGAACTTAACTAAAGCTATATCGACTCAGAGGAATGCTAGGGAGTGATACATTAGGACCTGAGGGCGTGCTTTGGAAGAGCAGGGGGACGAGCTGGCATATTAAAGAGGCCTGGAGGATCCATGTTATGAAAAACTGAGGTTATTTGTTTTCAGATTTTTATCACCCAAAGAAGCAGTTTTCTAACATTCCAAGCACATTATGTGCCAGGAAAACTGCCAGCCTGCTTATGATGGGTCCCCATAATGAACTATATATCCATATGCCATGACTGCTTGTCTAATACAGGGTCACTCAATGTGTGTGTATGTGTGTGTGTGTGTGTGTGTGAATATATGAAAAATGAATAATGAAGCTCCATCATCTGTTGCCTGACAGCAACAGAGCCATATAATCTATCCGTTAATCTTCCATTACAGCTTATCGAATGCAGGTCATGCTAAGTGTAGGGGTTTAAGGCGGGGAGCACTCTGGACAGGATCCCAGTCCATCATAGGGTGCGACCATGCAGGTACACAGCAAGGGCATTTTATGGACGGCAAAGGCCACAGGCTACAGGGCTTTGGGGCATAAACATGCAGAGAACATAGAAGCCCCACAGATCCAGAGGCACAGATAACAAACCCACAATCCTTTAGCTGTGAAGCCACAATGCTGCAAAGCTCTACAGACCTAGATGTGCTGCCATACCATCTTGTCATATTGTCATATATACATTTATTAATGCCACCAAAGTCTCTTTACCTCAGCTCTCAATTTCTATGCTTTATTAGTAAATGAACAGCTTAAATGTATTTCAGAGCTCATTCTTGCTCTTAGTGGGTTGTTATAAGGTCTGGTTAGAGGCACTTAGATCATTAATAAAATGTGAATGTGATTACTGTTATCACTGCATCCATAACTGCTTTTAGGTGCCTCTGTAATCAGCCATGCAAGGTCAGAAAGGCTGATTTCAATAAGAATTATAAATGCTAGAACAGGTACACCAGTCGCTAACACTAATGGATTATTTGTATGAAAGATACTATTTATATAACATCATTTGTGGGTCATGGCATATAGTACATAGGATATTGCAGGAAATTCCAGAATTAAGTTGCCAGTAAAAATAATTATATGGATGGAAACTTTCCTTCTCGGCTGATGTAGATCAGACTAAGCTTTATATGCCATTTATTATAAAAATGTTGTAGCGCTCAGCTTGTAAAACCACCTTCCCCATACCCAGGCCTACTGCCCGAATTACGGGCTGCTGCGAGATGCCTGTGAGTGGGTAATAAATTTCTTTGTTCTTCTACTGCCATTGGGGGGTGGGGGGGGGATAATCGAGCGGGACTTCCCGGCTGTCAGCGCCCCCCCGCTGCTTCAGAAGCCCAAGCCGTCACCTGTGAGTCGGTAGCTGGCACTGAGGACTGCATTCCTCCTCCGCTCTGAGCCCTCCTACGTGCTTCCGGTCGCGGTGTGAAAAAAAATCGACGAGGCAGAGCGGGTGGGGCTGAGATCTGGAGGAGTGTGTGTGAGTTTGCCCCCCCCCCTCCCCCCCCACCTCGCTTCCTGGCAGATAGCAGGTAGTGGTGTAAAGCAGAGGAGAGAGGCTGAAAAGGAAATGATCATCATGGAGGAAATAATTAAGTAAATTTTATCTAAAAGAAAAGATGGTACCACTAAAAAACTAGTGGCCCTATCAGTTCAATTATTATTCTGTATGGAGATCTGTCCTCTACTAACTATGCACACCACTCAGTCTGTACTATACCATTAAGCTTTCAATGTCGGCATTTTTCTTTGGGTTAGTGGTGCTGTCATTTCTAGTGGCCGAACTCAAATTCAGATGCTCCAGGGGGCTGATTAAATGGCCTCCACTCAGACCGCAAACACTGCTCCACTGTATGCCTGAAAGGAGAGCAAGACTGGAAATGTGTAAGGAAGCCGTCCGCTGTACCTGTACTTATGCTTGTGCAAATGGCAAATGAAGCGTCATTTCATCTCATTTTTCCATTTTACTGATTCCATTAATTTAATTCTATTTTCATTTCATTTCAATATTTTTGGAGCACATTTTGTCACATTTTTGAATAATGAACCCCTTTACTCTAGTATGTTCACTGTTTTTTTTCTTCAATGCAGGCTCCTGCAAATGACTATAGACTGGTAACTCCCTTTTACAGATTTGTGTTTCGGACTCTTATTTTTCTTTTTGGTCATTTCAGTGAGGAGTACTTAGCATCTGCCAAGGGCTTGACTTGCAGAAAATCCACTTCCCTCAGCCCCCAAACCTTAGGCATTTCTGTAATCTGTCACCCAGCAAGACCTTGAGTTACTCCTCACCGTGGGCTGGACGCATTCCGAGGCATTTGATTAAAGTGGCTGTGAGGTGTTTAAGTCATGTCGAGCGCCTGCTAGGATGCCAAATATACAAACCAGTGCAGCTCTCTCCGATTATGACATCACCAGGAAAAGCCGATCCATATTTTGCTGCCTAGCTAGAATGGCAGGGGGCAGGAAGTGCTTGGTGACACTGGCAAAGTATGGTTGAGGTCAGAGGACAGTTATATATACCTGAAGAGGCTAGAAGGGTCCTTTGTTACATTTGTTTGACATGTTTGTTCAGTTTAGTACTCTTTCATCTACCTGTTTGTTTCACTTTTGTTTATTGTTGCACTAAAAATGACTAAAATTTTACAAACGACCAAAATAAAAAAATAAAGATTATTGATACAAACTGTAACACGGATTTTTCCCAGTCATTGATATGTGAGATATAAGCTGCTTCTCTCTTTTTTTTTCATCGTTTCTTTCATAGCTTTAATTGCTCGCAATCTTGAACAAAAGGCTTCTCCTCTGTCTTTTAACAAAACACTGAATCTCTCAGATGCAAAGTTATGAATAAATCTTTGCTCTTTCAATCATTGTGGCAGGTATTGGACCCCTTGTGCTAATGAGAAGCAATTTGCCAATGTTCTTTCTCATGCACATTGAAAGTCTGTAATTTTTGCAGTAAGAGTGCAATGAGTCATTGTTCACCGATGTGGACATTTTCCAGGCTGTGTAAAATGCATCAGAGGATGAAAAGGCCATCACCAAGAACACTGTATAAGTTACTGTTCTCCCTCGGTGATATGATGAAGGTCACTCCAACCCATTCTTGACATCCACTGTGTAAGTGACAAACTAGGCTCATTTCCTGTCCTCTAACAGCTTGACTGAAATTCTGCTCGAATTGACAATTAAGGGCCTTGCTCTAAGATGAATTTACTACAACTGCTGCGAGGCCTCATTTTCAGCTATAATGGAAGAGGGAAATTGTCATTTGTAATCGTGTGCATGCTGGGAGATGAGATTAACTAACCCCATTTTACAGCACGGCATTACAATACGCTGCAATGTATTGTTTGTTTCCTTCAAGTAAAAATGAACTTAGATCCTGGCCTTTCTAGAGGGCTTGGTACTAGTACAATATTTCCACTATTTAACCTAATAAATGATCTTTTTTTTACGTAGATGTCAAACATACAATGATGCTTTGCATTCTTCCTGTCCTCTGTGCTGTAATTTGACTTTTGCATTCTTTTTAGTTACAGATAATAACTGCAGCCTGTGTTTTTAAGAGCTGTTGTACTTCTGTGATACTCCGTTTCTAAACGCGCTTGTACTTTTTATGGCGTGCACGTCCACATTGTTTGATGTCAGCGGTGCACCCATTTTCAGGGCTTTGAGATCCCCGTGAAGATTGCGGAGACGATCGCATTGCAGCACAGGGTTAAGTTCCAACCCTCTGTGATACGTAAATGATCTGCGTCACCAGCCACTTCTTCTCACTCTAAGGGCTTCATCAAGTGATGTAACGTGCTCACAGGGGAACAAGCGCCATTCGATTTCCACCCACAGCCCTGCCAGCAGCCACGTGACTGTAGATGTCGCTAAAGAGCAATGAGAGAGAACAGAATGGTGTATTTTACATTCCCACCGCATTCTCCTTCCCTCTAGCTAATGCGGTACCAGCGGGGATCGATACCAGATCCCCACTGTCCTCCCTTACACATACTACTGCACAACTGGGGAAGCCATAGATTGTGTTTCGAAAAGACAGCTCTTCAATCTCTTGCAATTATATTACTTTTCAGTTGCACGTCAACACAACTACTCAGAAGCAAACAGCAGAACGAGGAGCTCATAAAACTCACAAAAAATAAAATTGCTGGCTCTTTCTATGTTGGGCAGGCCATATAGCAAGCTGGGAGGAATGGGTCAAAGGATACCGCACAGCCAGCGGGAGTGTGGGAGTGCTTAAAAGGAGCCACGCAAATCGAGTGCCAAAGGTGTCGAACGTACTTACAGTATCTTACAGAAGGAACGGTGGAAGAGAAGTGGGGTGATGTGACTGGTGAATCATCCAGGAGAGCAGGACTCAAGCACATGTGCTCCTATAGCAGCACGTTTGGGGATTCATGGGTGAGGGGGGGTGGGTGTCAATGGGGCCCTGAGGGCTGGGGGCCGCTGGCCCCTCGGTTCTCTCCCTGTAAATGATTGTTTCCAGGGCTCGGAGCATTTTAGGCAGATTCCCTTGTTCCTTGTCTGTTCCCTTGTATTTTATTCAGTTGCATATATAAAAAAAGCTTTTATCGGATCTCACAAGAGAAAAACGCCGTGAGAGCAAAGCGGCGTGTTTTGTGCTTCAATGTGAAAAAATAAGAATGCAATGTAAACGTTGCATGTATTAGCATGTATTAGCATGGGTTTTGCGATGCATTTTCTCCATAGACCCTTAAATGTCACCTTCACGCAAGTTACATATGCTTTTGTTTCGTGTGTTGATGCATGTTTCACACCTTTGTGGTTAGTCTGCCATTGGCATCCCATTAGTTTTTCCATTTGCTGTTTGATAATATTGCCAGTGCTTGATATGAGGGGGATATACCTTCTCTCTGGTGAGAATCACACTTGGCCATTTAAGAAAGGCTGTTCTTCGTCACATAAATTATCCTTGTTAGTTATCTTCTCACTCCTATTCACTAACCTTTTACACTATCGTCGTCCCAAACTATGGTATATCAGTGAGGCCTACTGTTGTTTGATTCCACTGTGGACCAACCAAATTGGGAAATGCACCATGTAAAAATAAATTGGAACGCATCAAAAACCGAGAGATACGGTACAGGCCAAAAGTTTGGACACCCCTTCTCATTCAATTGAATGAGAAGGTGTGTTCAAACTTTTGGCCTGTACTGTACAGGTGGAGATGGCATGGAAGTAGAACATTGTGAACATGTGAATTGTTTTTCATGCTAGCTGGTTGTGTAAAATACATTAAAAATAAATAAACATCAATTATAATTGCTGTGATGGGTTGGAAGCCCATTCTGGGTTATTCCCTGCCTCGCACCTGAAGCCACTGGGATAGGATCTGGAGTCCCGTGACCCTACATAGGACAAGTGGGTAGAGAAAACTGATGGATGAATAGATGGATGGATGGATGGATGGATGGATCATGTCTTATTTACTGATCCAGCATGTGAATAAATAGCTTCATGAACATAGAAAAGATCTTATTGAAAGCCTGCTTTTACTAGCAGGAGATAACACTATGATAAACGGGAAGTGGTGGGATGATACCAAAGGGGCTATTATATACGTCTGAGAAGGTCCTCTGCGTGACACAACTTAGTTACTCAGTTACTACTCATACACAAATCATGAACAAATATAGTAACTGCATGAAGTACAAGAACCATTGAACCAGTATGATTGATTAATGATGAACGAACATGGGATCAGTACATAACTATCACTTAGTTACTGGTTAATTAAAGCATGTATTACTACATTATTTGTGCGTCGAGTAAAGTGTTACTGCCTCGTGAGAATAGTGCTTCAAAAGGGAATTTGAAAATGCCTCTAATAATGCAAGAATACAAAAATTCCACCCAAACTCTTATCGAGAAAAGCAATGGCACACATATACATATCGGGATATTCATATCAAGATTGCATTAATTGTTTTTTGCCTGTTGCCGCACTGCATGGAGCATTAGACTATAACCAATAAGTGTTATCATAGCTAACATTATCAAAGTGCTGTAGTCAGAGGTCTTGTGTTTGGCAGGCTCTCAGCAATGTGAAAAAATCGATGTATTTCCACCACAGCTTATATGCTATTACTGCCTTTCCAATGTGAGCAGACCACCTGTTGCAGTAAAATCATAATTCAGGCGGCAGGGGGTCCCCAGAGAGAAAAGGCTTATTCATCTCTTACTGGATGCGTCCAGTTTAAATCAGTCTAATGGGCTTTTGTATCAGCGTCATATTGTGATTATTACCATGGATGCCTAGCAGCAAAACCTATATCAAAAGTAGGTTAAAATCAATAACTCCCTACAGAGTAAAACGTGGGGTGGAGTTAAGACTGGGAAGAGCATTTGTATCTTGCAAATTGTCCAAATGTAGTCCAGCTCCGATATAAATCCTTTCTAACTGATTGTAGTGGGAGCAAAAGCGCCTTTGCGTCTACATTCCTGTCCCTTACTTCCTACTCATCCATTGCAGAGGCTGACATAAGTACATCTCATCAGCAGGGGGCTCCACTGCCCCAGGGACTCATACTTTTGGGCTCCATGTACGGATTTGAGTTAAGAATAAAGGGAATTTAGCCATATGAAATTATTGCTGCCAAGAATTCATGCATTCAGACCATTAAAATCCTACTGGGCAAATTATGTTAACATTTCAGGGGAAAAATCGTGTATAATGTCACTTATGGATATTTAATGAATAATAATAGAAACTACACCTTAATCACTGAGACATACAATCTTGAGAATCGAATCAACTTCAGAACATACCTGCCTAAGTTCCACACAATCACATTTCATGTAAGCTAAATAAATTTATAATAGATTATTATTTTTCACTGCATATGAAAATCAAGCCAAGGCAGCAAGCCTCCAACCACAAAAACTTTTATCATACAATTGGGTTTGCTAGAATGCATGATTCATGTCACCTTAAATAATTTCTTTAATTACATCTGTGGACTTTTTTTTCTGAATTTTGTGTTGATTTGGCGCATTAATATGGAATAGTCATGTCATTTGGTCCTTGCCCCCTATCGTTAGATTTATCCTACAGTAATTGTCAGGGATAAAACCAAGCTAGTTACATTTAAAGAAAACAGTTGGTTTCTTAGTTTCAGAAATTAAATATCATTGGTGCATTAGTTATAGTGTATGATCATACCTCAGATGCATGTCCAAGCCTAGAGACATACATGCATTTTTAAGGCCATGTTTTTGCCCTGTGGTCTTGATATTTCTTTTCTTTATAGACTTGCATTATTTACCGGGGATTTGAAAGAGGCACAGCTGTAATTAATATTTGATGCGATGTGATAGAATGAACCTTTAAGGCATCATCTGACTGAAATGCCCCTCATCTAGGATTAATGATCTTGGAGTTTCAAGACCTATTTTTTGGCTCATGCCAACCATAAAGTTAGAACCAATGATGTTCTTCAATTCCTTGTCTTTTTTGACAAATAGGTTCACTTTGGGCTCCTACATTTTATATAGATCATAAAGTCTTGATACATTCAATCACTGTTATTATAGTTATTTACAGTATTATACTTATGTATTGTGAATCATTTAGAATTTAGTGATCAATTGTCATGTTGACACACCACAGCACAACAATGAAATGTGTCCTCTGCATTTAACCCCATATGTGACAATGTGACATAGCAGGGGGCAGCTAATTCAGCACCTGGGGAGCAGTGCTTGGGGGTGGTACCTCACTCAGTGTTGTCTTGGTGGTCAGGGATTCGAATCTTTTGATTACAAGTGCGCTTCCCTAACCATTAAGCCAGCACTGCCAAATCAGTGTTACTTTGCGTGTTCTTCCAGGGTTCTATATGTTGCTGTTTAAACCAATGCACATATTTAGCAGAGGTGGAGATTTCAGGTCCAGAAAGTACAAATCCAGACCAAGATTTTGTTTCTACCAACCAGTTCAGTACTCTGTGACTGTGACTCTTTATACTCAACTGGTTGGTTGAAACAAAATCCTGGTCTGGATTTGTACTCTCTGGACCTCATCTCCACATCTGGTATTTGGTTGCACAATGTCAGTAGAATACAGTCTGCCCTCAGTATCCACAGGGGATTGGTTCCAGGACCCTCTGTGGATACCAAGATCTACAGATGCTCAAGTCCCTTATGTTCAATGGTGTAGTATTTGCATATAACCTATGCACATCCTCCTGTTTACTTTAAATCATATCTAGATTACTTATAATACCAAATACAATGCAAATATTATGTAAATAGATGTTATACTGTTCAGTCTTGCATCGAGTTATGCCTGATTGAGTCACGTCTGATCGCATTTACCTCTACAGTCAATAGTAAACACACTGCCTAGCCAAAAAAAAAGTTGTCATTTGAATTTTTGTTGGACCGCCTTTAGCTTTGATTATGGCACACATTTGTCATGCCATTGTTTCCACAGGCTTATGCAACATCTCATGCTTTATTTTCATCCAGATTTGCATTAGTTTTTCACCGATATCCTGTATTGACAAGTGAGTTGAACCTCCATAAAGCCTCCTTCAGCACATCCCAATGAGGTTAAGGTCACAACTCTGTGGTGACCAAGTCATCTGTGAAAATGATTCGTCATGCTCCCTGAACCACTCTTTGACAGTTCAAACCCAATGAATCTCGGCATTCTTGTCCTGGAATGTGCCCATGCCAACAGGGAAGAAACAAATCCATTGATGATGGATGGAGGTGTAACCTGGTCATTCAGGTTCAGGTACTCAGTTGACTTTACTTTATTGCTGCATAACGTTGCTGAGCTGTAATAATGATCCAGTCATTGGCTCTTAAGTATTTGCTGATATAAATTCAAATGGCAACTTTTTTTGGCTGGGAAGTGTAATATACACTGATTGACAGACACCTGAAAGTGGACATAGTAGGAAGTTAGCAAATGAATTGCCACTTTATCATGGTGGAGGTTTTTGTGTGTCACTATGATCCTAGGAACTATGATGGAGGTAAGGCTTCCCAAGACACATTGGTCTTAGGTGAGTCACCAGACAAAGTGGGATTCATAAAATCCCCATGAAGTAAAAGATCAAGGACAATGTGACCCCGTCTGGATTGGAGAGACCTAGGGCCCCACCCTGGAGCCAGGCCTGCAGTAGGGGCTCGAGGACTAGTGCCTGGTGGCCAGGTCTCTAACTGTGGGGCCTGGCCAGGCACAGCTTGAAAGGAGAACATGACCCCACCCTCCTTTGGGCCCAACATCTGCAGGAAGGGCTGTGGGGGCCAGGGGATCAGATCAGGTGGAAGGGCCTCATGGACCAAGCATAGGCTAACAAATCTGGCTTTAGGCATTTGGAATGTAACCTCTCTGGTGGGAAAAGAGCCTGAACTGTTGTGGGAGGTAGAGAGTTACCATCTAGATATAGTCGGGCTCACCTCGGCGCACAACCTCGGGGTCTGGAACCAAACTCCTGGAGAGTGGTTGGACTCTATTCCACTCTGAAGTTGCCTTTGGTGACAGGCACTGGGTTAGTGTGGGTCTACATACTGCCCCCTGGTTCAGTGCCTGTATACCAGTTCAGAGTATCTGGCCTTCATGAAGACCTTGGAGGGGGTGCCGGAAGACATCCCAAAAGGAGATGCCAATGTTCTGCTGGGGGATTTTAATGCTCATGTGGGTAATAACATTGCTACATGGGATTGTGTGATTGGGAGGAATGGCCTGTCTGATCTGAACCAGTAGGTAGTAAGTGGAATATGGCTTTGGAAATTGCTGAGGAAAAAATTCAGATGTGGGAGGAATTTGGTGAAGCCATGGAAAACGGCTGTTGGTCGGCCTCAAAAAGATTCTGGTAAACTGACTCAGGAGAGGGAAGCACAGCTTCACCCATGTTGTTTATAGCAGGAATGGGGGACTGTTGACCTGAATGGGGAGTCAGGTGGTGGAAGGATTATTCTGAGGACCTCCTGACTCCCACTGATACACTTTTCATGGAGGAAGTAGAGCTGGAAGACTCAGAAGTGAACTATCTCCAGGACTGAGGTCACTGAAGTAGTCAAAAAATATCCTCAGTGGAAAGACTCCAAGGGTGGATGAGATTCACCCTGAAGTCCTAAAAGCTCTTGATGTTGTTGGGCTGTCTTGGGTTGTCTTTGAATTGGCAAACTAGGGTGATGGTCCTAGTCATTAAGAAAGGGGACTAGAGGATGTGTTCCAACTTCAGGGGGATCACACTCCCCAGCCTCCCTGATAACATCAAACCTCCAGTTCTGGAGGAGCAATGCAGATTCCGTCCTTGTCACAGAACATTGGAACAGCTCTATGCACCCTGACAAGGTTACTGGAGGGTTCATATGTTTTGTTGACTCATTCCCAATGGGTGCTGGACCAGCCCACCAGGGCTGTTCTTTCTTACCAATCTTGTTGATAAGTTTTACGAACAGAATTAAATCTTTCAGAATTTTCTTGGAACTTGTAGATACGGAGGGCTGACTGTACAAAATGTTGGGATAAATCCATACATTAGGTATTGTAGCATGGCATGTTGTTTTGCTGTTGTACCAACACAGTTTTAAGAGCTTATCAACAGAGTTCTCCGTTGGGACACACACCTTGTTCTCTTCTTTGATAGCTCCAGCTGCCCTTTGCCAAACCCTCTGTCCATCACACACAATGCTTTTACCTGACCTCACTTGGTAGAAACCAATCAGACTTTCAGAGTGTCCCTTTAGTGTGATCCCCCTATCTACCAAGAACAGGAGAAACATCTGGCACACTGTAGAGAACCGCTCGCTTCTGGGTTCTAATACTATACATAGAATATGCATTGTCTAATACCTTAAGATAGGTAACAATCTCATATCGCTCATTGCACAGTTGCTTATTGCCAGAAGGATTATGCTAATGTAAATAGCCTTTAGTGGCAACAAAGTGATGTCACTAGACCCGGTTCTTACAGATAGGATGAAGAGGTAAACAAAGCAGTTATGTCCTTGGTCTACCCTAGCAATGATTTCTCATGGCGCAGATGACTGCAAATTGAAAACAGTAATTAGTTTTCTGTGATTGAGGACTCTGTCTTTTGCTGCCTTGAGAGGTGCTTGGGACCAATTCGTTTGTATTGCGTTAAACTTTGGCTGGAACAGCGCATTAGTTTGTAAACAAATCATCTGGCAGGAATTCAGGTTCAAATTATGTGTCAAACCGTTCCTACTTGGGCATGCAGTATTTTGAGTTCATCTATTGCAATCAAGTGGTTCATGGAACAGTGTG
>JAODJW010000135.1:15321324-15337615 GCA_026777045.1 Hyperopisus bebe | reverse complement strand
CCCCCCCCCCCCCCCCGAGATTCTGTTTCCTTATTGCCGTCTGTCTTAGCTTTCCCCTCCCAATCCCTCGATTTAATTATTAGTTTCATCCTGTTTTCCCAGTCTTTCTTAATTAGTCTCACCTGTCCTCTCTTAGTCTTGTTTCCCTGTTTAGTTTCAGTATTTAAGTCCCTTCCTCAGTTTAGTTCCCCAGTGGTTTGTTGATTTTGATTGTGAATGTGATTGTTGTATGTTGGATATTGTTTACCTGCCCCGTTTTGTTTACCCCATTTACTTTTGAGCCCTCATGGTCTTTTTATATTGTAGTGTTTCTTGTGTTTTTCTGTTTTGTTTAATAAATCCCCATTTGTCCTTTGAGCCACAAGTGGGTCGTCCACCATTTCTGCCTGCATTATGCCACGTCCTTGCACCAAATCTGTCCGAGTTCATGACATTAACTAATTAATTAATTTAATTAATTGGTGGAATTAAACCAATACATGGAGTGACTGGGGCCATGAGGAGATACGGTGCGGCAGTGGTGCTCTGGGTTCTAGTCTCCGTGAAGGTTCTCCATGTGTGGAGATTGCATGGTCTCCCAGGGTTGTGGGGTTCCTCCAGGTACTCTCCAGGCTGTCCAAAAACATGCTGAGGTAATTGCCCGTAGGAGTACATGTATGAATGAATGGTGTGTTTTATATCAAATACATCATTAAAAAGCATTCATAGGAAACATATACTCAAAGGTAAATGTGCTACACGTATAAAAAAGTATATATAAAATGTTTTCAAATTTCTTTCTTGATCTTATAAATAAAGAACTGTCAGAACCTTCATATACAGAATTACAGCTAAGATTTGCTTAGTTAAAATGTTTACTGGAGAAGGAATAAAGGATGTATTGTACATTGTGCCTCTTTGAAGTTGCAGCCTGACTGTAACACCTTTGGGAGCGATTTGGAGGATAGTTTGTCACAGTTTGAAAGTATAGCAGCTGTTTTCATTAAACTGATTAGCAGTTGACATGTCTTGTGAAGGTAATGTACCTGGCCTCGAAGTCACCCTGCTGTAACTGGAAAAAGTGAATGATTTCAGTGTGCATTCGGCTAATAAATTGCAGTTCCACTATAGTGGTGGATGCAGAGGACCGTGCGTGGTATATGTTCTCAACATTATACCTATTGTGAGGCATATAATAAAGGTGTCACTTATAGAGGTCTGCATTATAAATTAGCATGGCTGATGGTGGGTAATTCAGTCAGAGTAAACGAGGTGTTGTGGTTCGTGCTTATATGGCTGGCGAGGCATTTTTAAAAGGTTAACGTGTCTTAAGAAAACACCCCATACATCAAATAAGAGGTTAGCTTGGGGAAAACAGCAACAGCCATTGTCATTGCAAGTAATGGAATTGACAAAAGGAGGTAAACTAAAACTGTGATTCAGCGGCATGAGTCTGAATGGTAGATACCTGTAGAAAAAAGCAATACAGCAGACAGTCTGTGAATCTCGACCTGAATTATACACATTCTGTATCCATAAAGGAGAACCACAGGCCATTAGCTAACAGAACTGGGTGTCTGGTTCCAACGGTGAAAGCTTAACGGTGTGGGATGAATTGTCCCGATTCCCCATGTACTTACCATCAATTATTATGAGGACTAAATGAGATACTTAAAGTCGAGACTAAGACTTCTGAGGTCCAGCACTGTGCCTTCTGTGAGATTTCCTTAAAAGGAATAAACTGGAAATGGGACGTCTCATCCTAACCTTGCCGTGACTTTATAATTTATCTGGGGGGACAGTGTGTTGCTCCTTGGGCTAAGCCTCTGTGCCGGTGTTTGGATGGTCACCAGTTCAAGCCCAGTCTCAGCACATCTCGAACCCTTGAGCAAGACCCTTAACCCTCAGCTTCCTGGGCACCAACACAGGTAGCTGCCCTGCACTTGTAAGCTGAACTTCACCTGGGAGCCAGGATGCAAAAAGAGAATTTCCCCACAGGGATCAATAAAATTATAATCATTATTACATGGGACAGAACAGAAAACCCAGAAGATTCACTATTTTCCTTTTCATTTTTCTTCTGTAATAATTATTTGCATGTGAAATTAGTTGGTATGAGGAGGACCTGGGTATCCAGGTAAATAATAATAATCATTTGGCACAGGGTGACATGGAAGCCCAGAATGGACAAGAATTTGGGAATCCCTTCCCCCAGGGGCAAGGAGGAAATGCGGCTAAAACCCCTTCTGAATAATCTAATTTAAAACTCCCTTCCCGCCAAGGTAGAAAAAAGGAACCACTCAACATATCCACATGTCTCACATCCACAGCAGCCTGGTTCTTGCTTAAGCTTGGGCTCTGGTCCAAGGTTGCAGTCAAAACAAAAGCACAATGCACTAAAGTATAAGGACTCAAAGAAATGAGGAACAGATGGAAAGAAAGGGATGGAACTGTAATGAAAAAGTTCCGTGATCCAACTGCACAGCAAGCAGGTTGAACAACTCACGTAGAGGAGTGACCGATACCGAAACGTAATCCAAGAATCAGGGTCAAAACGTGAGGTAAAGTCCAGAATCCAGACTCAGGTGATACGTGTACCAGGTCCAAATTGTGTTCCACAGATAGGGTCCAAAAAGCAGGCAAGACTTCAGAAGCCAATATAAGTCAACTATAAGTACAGCATGTGAACAATTCAGCAAGAGGTCCTTGCTTACCTTTGGAGTAATCAGGGGATGTGCTTGTATTCCGCTGAGGTGGGATGTGGTCTGCATGGGTGTGGCTGTAAGGACTGCTAACGAGCCCTTCACTAATATTTAAATTGCCATTCTAAAGTGCCTTTGTTGAAACAGGATGTCAGAACCAGGGTGTTGTGTGGGTCAGCAGGTTAGGACGCTGTGCCCATGGTCATGGGTTGGATTCTAGCCCTCAGTATTATACTGACATTTCTGTTAGATCCTTGAGCAAGACCCTTAACCAGAAGCACCAGATAAATGGCTGAACCTATGACAAACCCCAAGGTTCAGTGGTAGCTGTGTGTGTATATATAGTTTGCCTACATTTGTTTTGCAGAAAGTTTAGCAGAACACAGATAAGAGACTTATAATGTGTGATCTGCAGCAGTAAGTTTAGGAGGCAGAAACGGAAAAAAAATCTCATATCATCCTGGTTTAATTAGGAAACAGCTGGTTTCAGCAGTGATGTACTAAGAACACAGAAAAATTGTGTCTTAATAAGCATTTTGATGAGGAAAAAAAAAATCGACATGAAAACTTCCCTGCGTGAACTTATGTCGCATCACGAACGCGGCCGATTCAGACAGACGCAGAAAATCTCCGGAAGCAGAAGGGCAGCGTCTTTCATCTCGAGATGTGAATCGGCATGCATTAAGCCTTTGCTGCCTGCAAGTGCATAATGCATAACGATCCATGGGTCCGCAATCCCCCAGCACACGAGGTTGAAGTGTAAAGACGCTATTGGTTACACAGCACAAGCCCCTGGATACAGGGCCGACCGTTTCATTGGCTTCTCATTTTCCATGCAGGGAACTAGGGGGGATAGTTCCCTGCTACATACCCGCCCCCTAGCCTTCCCAGGGCCGGCAGTGAGCTCAGGTCTTTGCCAATCAATTAGACAGAGTAACACCCAATAGCAGGCGGATGGCGTCTCATGCATATTTATACGCTGATTATGGGTGTTGATTTATCTGTCTGCGACAGTGAAGGATGATGGGCCATTTGGAGCTAAATCTCACACGCCGAGCCAACGTGTGCAGGGTCAGCGGCGGGGGGGGCCGGCAAGGGAGAGGCTGTCAGACCGCTGTATGTCCAAGGGGATTAAAAAAGAATGTCCTGTTGACCTTTAATAGGCGTACCCAGTAGGATTTCGCTAGTCGTGTTCCTCTAGGGATGTCCGTAGAAATAATTGCTCTGGGTATATAGATACCAAGGTCTTCAAGAGTATTCGGAGTCAAAGCATCCACTGATTATGCGCTAATCCAGAGCGATTGCTATTCCGTGTCACATCTAAACTACCTCAATCATTTGAGCATATTTATTCAGGTCTAATAGTGGGTGCACGAAAAACGTTAAAGGGATGGTTTTGTTGATGTAAGCTGGCCTGGGCTGACATTGATGAGCCCGAGAAAAGGTAAAGGCCCACTCTTATAAACGGCTCAAGACCTGCCTCTTCAACTCTGCCCGATCTGCAGCTTTTAATACCGGTTAATACTTCCCCTTCACAGAATGGCAATAAGTTTTACAGCTCCTTTTGTTTAACACACAGCTATATTGTAATGGGAAGCAGGCTACTGCTACTGAAAGCTGGGTATTGTTTTTCAATTCTGTTTCGTTGATGTTGATATTGATTTCATTCATGGGTTCCTAGAAATTGCAGCCCTGCCAACCCTGATAGGACCCACCACAATGTCAGGGTATAAGCAGGGTCAGCCGAGTGACTTGGGGGGGGGACTTTGTATACTGGATTAAAGGCTGCCTGGGTCATTTCTGTGAGTTTTAGGCATTTTCTTCTTACTTTTCAGTGATCTGTGTTGTTTTTTAAAGGCACATTATCTCTTTTGTTATTTCTTTAATAACACTCCATTGATTTGACACCCCCTTCCGGCAGTCATGCTCTGCATTTATGGCAGGGCCTTCACCCATTTCCAATAACAAATATCTATGTATGGTTGCAAGAATATGAGAATATCTTAAAAACTTTCAATTGTTGGGTGCATGTTTTCATGGCCTAAATTATAATGCTTTTCCTTGAGAGATAGCAGTACATAGGCGCTGTTTTTTAAAATGGCAGTTTCTCAGTAGACATATTGTACGAGCTGTATTACTGGCTGAAGTAATTTGAAACAGACTGCTCTCATTAAACGTGCTGCTAACGGCTTTGTTTAAAACCAAGAATGCTGAGGATTATTCATCGAATTTTTTTTCCCTGGCAGACTGATAAAATATATAGTGCATCCCAATATTACTGTAACCGCTTAAGTCCTCTGCTGAAGCCCAAACCTTTAGCTCAGCCTGAAACGTGGGGGCAGAATCCTGGGATCCATGATGATAATATTTGCCGCGTGGGGCGGGGGGGGGTACCAGGAGGGGGTATTTAATGTATTTAGCCCATAGAAAAAAAGGGACAAATTGTGTCCCATATTGCTTCAAAATGAGAAATACCATTTTATTTTTCAATATGAGATGATCCTGTAAAATATGGGAAGGCTGGCTGCTCTACAGTAGTTTTGAAATTTTATCAAAGAAGGTACGCAGTCCCCTGGACCTGAACTCAGCTACACTGCGTGTTAAAGCCCCTCTGCTCAGGGGCGTTGCTGGAGATTTTGGGCCCCATGAAAGCATATCATATTAGGTCCCTCAGGCAAGACCAATCCAGTTATTTTCCTAATTTTTTAGGGCCCCTGCCACTCAGGGGCCCTTGGAATCATCCTAGCTTTCCTCCCCCTTACGGCGCCCCTGCCTCTGCTTGTATATCGCTTTGGACAAAAGCGTCTGCTAAATAAAATAAATGTAAATAACACTAAGGTGACTGCTGGCATTCCTCCAGCATCTCACACCCAGAGCCTTCAATGCGGTCCTATAATTCCCAACCTTTACTTTTACTACGGATAGCGCAGTTAGCCCCTGTTTGCACTCCCAGCCCTGAATACTAATAGATATTTCAAACTACTGCGGCCGTCCCTGTTCAGAGAATAAATATTTATTGAAGCCGAGGCCTGGAGCCACAGGGACGCAGACACATGGGTAACTGTTATCTCGCCGTTGTCTTTGAGTATCTCGGCCCTCCTTCGTGTCTGGCTCCCCTTTCCGCACTCTGCCCACACCTGTGCCCACACTGGTTGGTATTCCAGAGAGGTTTTGAAAACACAGATCAGCCACAACGAGTCGCCCAGGCTGTTGTACGGGAATCAACTTATTTGCCTCGGCCTTTCGGCGCCTCTGAAACTCCCAGAACCACAAAGCTTTGTTTTCTTTTTTTTTTTTTTTTTTTTTGCCCTAAGGTTGAGCATTTTCAGTAAAGCAGCACACAGGAACAGGGAATTCTAAGACTGTGGTTTGCTGGTTTCCCATTGTTGTTAATGCTTTTGTGAATCCTTGTGCCTTGCAGTGCAGTTTACCCTGAGTTATGGGGCTATTTAACATTTTTTATCATTAACTGTGTTGTTTTTCTGACATGAGTCATGCCGATACTCAGACCATTCCTCAAGTATTTGTTTCCTTCCTTTTGTCGATTCTCGTAAATTACTCCAGTGCTTGAGTACATGTTCCATGTAACACAGGATCTCATTGCCCTGACTGGGAAAAAGTAGACGGAAGATGTATTGATGAATGGATAGATTGAAATATAGGAATTAGAAATCAAAATAGTTTTACACTAAATTCATGAAACTTCACGTTTCCACTCAAATAAAAAAACCCACCAGCAATCGCAACATAGTTACAGTTATATAATAAACATTAAAATCATGTATTATTCAGTGAACGCAGGCAATGGTTACTAACCACCACAGATTAATTCTGCTGTGCACTTTGGTAGGTCTTCTCACAGTCCCTTGTGAAGTAGAGCTGATTATTAAAGAAAGACTGTATATCAGAGCCTTGCTGAGTCAGGAGGAGTCAGATCAGGTGACCCTAAACTGACTGAATATAGAGGTACTGGGTAGGTCTGCGGAGTGGTCTCCAAAGCATTATACTGCAGTAATGAAGCCTTAGCGAAATATATGAAGCCGAATGTTTATTCTTATTTAATCTTCAAATGCAATTACAGGTAGCTGCTTACGCTCTGGATGGACCGGCAAAGAATAAGCGGAATACAGAAATAGCGTTTTTTTTCCTCCCCCGCATGGGACACAGACTGTAATTTGGAGGCAAAATCAAAACTGCTGGCAGTCGCTTAATAAATAATGTTGCAAAATAAAATAGCTGTCTCAGATCAAGGAAAAAAAAACGCCATGACAAGTTCAGTGTGGCCACGTAACAAAAACTGATGGAGTAATTTGGGTACGTTGTTAGGGGATACTTGTGTTGGTATAACCAGAGGAGAATCATTTTCATTTATTGGCCTTATATCCTACCTTTGTTGTTGCTGTTTTCAGCCATCCTCGGCGACTGAGCCAAGGTTGTGTTAAAATGACCATATACATGCATGATATGCTGCTCCGAGGCAGGACTCCCAGAGAGAAAACTGTTTTATAAATTATACTAAATCATATGTATGGTGTCGATATGTATGGCCACATAATTTTCTATAGAACTGTAATTTACCATTCAGCCAAGTATGCAGTGGTTCTCTCAGTATTTTTTTACGCCAGTAGAATACAGTGACACTAATAAAATGCTGCAATATGCAGTATCATTTGAGTCTCTGCAGATCAAATCTTTTAATTCCATGTGTAAACATTAATGTCTGCTGCAGACATGTCACGGAGCATAGGTTTTAGGTACAGTACATGTCACTGATTATAAATATTTTTTGGACTTTCTTTTTATAACACCTATTATTGTTATTATTTTAAAAGAATTCATTCAGAGCCATATGAACTGGAATCTAAAGAGAAATTAAATGGAATTTCAAGTGAACAAAGCATATGTCCCTGGTCTTATGTTTGTCCGTCACAAGTCCAGTGCGTACTGCCCGATTGATTTCCATTTAGCGCTGTGTAACAAGGTTGGCTTCCCCCAGCCTTGCCACCGCAGTCGGCATATGGACAGACGCCCTGAGCAGTGCCAGTGAGCAGGTGGTACTCTGCGAGGAGCGAGCGAGCGGTCTCCAGTCTGCCTTCCAACGCTTGCTACGTCGAGGACTTATGGGCTTCGCTCTTAGCTTGTTCTCCGAGTTCCTCTCCAAATTGTCGCCAACACAAGTACGTGATGCTCCCCACTGTCGATAAACTCCACTATATGAACTATGTTTAAATATCCACAGTGCAAGCTAGAATCTTTCAGTGCGCATGTTACCTCCCTGTTAATCACACACACACACAATACCTGGAACCTTTTAAAGACTTTTTTTAAAAAAAAAAAGCTATTTCAAAAACAACTCTTCAGTCACTCTTTTCTACTTCGTGCCATTCCAACTAAGTCAATGTATGGGCCTTTTTGAGTTTGCTGGATGACTAAGGCTCCTTACAAGGGGAAAATAGAAGCATTAGAAGACAAAAACCACCTACCAGTGAAAGGCGCCTATTTCGAATTTAAGCAGGAGACCTGCTCTTTGTTCAGGGAGTCATTAATGCACTTTCATACATCTCAAATCCAGGAGGGGGTTTTTCTTGGCAGTCACCCCAACCTTTCCCAAACCATTGTGTGATCGTCAAGGCCTTCCCACTGGTATTTTTAAGAGAATTCCTCCCTTCACTCTGAAGGACCCTGAACAAATTTTGGACGTGTCCTTCAAGACCCCCTAGACTCCTTTGACTAAACAGCTGGGCACAGTGGTCGCTGAGATGACAGACTTAGGAAAAAAATGTTTCCTTGCCTTACTCTCAAGTATGTCCAAAATGAAGCTAAGGACTGCTGGTGAAGCCAGTGTATTCTGAATATGTCGGCATAGCTTACTCTGATGGAATTCAGAACTTTATACAGACTACTAAGCTTTAATACACAGATCATGGTGCCACAAGTATACAGAAAAGAGTAAAGCGGAATTATGCACATCCTTCAGCTGAAAGAGCAGGCTAAGGACGCAGAGCATTTGTTGCAAATCTGTGGGGAAATGCTAGATTTATGACTATGATTTTTTTCTTTTATCCAGTCGATTTCTCAATGCTCTTGCTGCGTTTTCTGGAGGGACTGGAGAACAAAACAAAAATCAAACTTGCATCAATGCAGGCCAAAAACTGAAAAATATTCACGGGCCCTTTCTTATCAGGTGGGTATACAACAGGAAATTAATATTTGTCACTGCGATGCTATGCAGTCGAATCATAAAATGTTGTAAAAGAAATATATGAATCTTGCAACATCATCCTTTTTTCATAGTGAGATGGAGGAGAAAGAGAAAAAAGCTTTGGGAGACATAAGAAGTAAAGGGAAAACTCAATTTTCTAAAATTCCATAACCGCAGTCAAAAAAGTAAAAATGCCAAAACTCTTGTATTCTGTTTGTTTACTGATGGTTATGGTTAGGGCTGGCTAGGGGTTAAGGTTGTCATAGTTAGCATTAGCATTTTTCCCATAGAAATGAATGAGCGGTCCCCAAAAAGATATGATTCCATGTGTGTGTGTGTGTGTGTGTGTGTGTGTGTGTGTGTGTGTAATGTTGAGCTCCTGCTGAGAAAATCTATAGTTGCAGGGATGGAAGACACTGTGCTATAACCTTCCAGAAATATCAATGTGAATTGTCACCTTGAGGGTTGCTGGTTTGAGGACAGTGGCGCAGAAGCATTCCATGCATGCTGGGAATTGGAACTGTTTAACATGGGAGACAGTGTTACAGAGGCATCCTTTTTAATGTGGGAATACATGTGATCTGAAGCAAGGAAATCAGCTCCGTTGATTACGGGGAAGCTGAACCAACCAAATAGTCAGCTACCAGAGAAGTGGGCCCACAATTGTGGTTATTTATTGTTGAGACAAATCTCTTTGGAACACAGCAAACAATGACAATGAGTAAAGGCCCCAAATGCAATAAAACTCTATTGCTCAATATGATTACAATATAACCTACACAATTAAACCACATGTATAAAATATGTGCACATGATGTTATGAGAGTTGATTTGCTGGATATCCAAACCAATACCCTGAAAGGATGACAGGTCATTCTGCGTTCGTGGCTCCTCTTCAGAATCAGATTTTTGAGAGGGAAACTCAGACAGGAGGGCTTCTATTGGAAAGTTAAACTGAGCCGTCGCCTAGCAACCACAGAGTATAGCAACCAGAATGACATTTTGAAACTGATCAGGTCAGCAGACGGCCAGTACTGATAATATTCGGTGTGTCAGTCAGGACATAGCTTTAACATTCTTTTAAGCATTTGACAAACAAATGAATAATAGAAATTGGTGTTATAATGAAGAAAAATAACAGGATTTACATACGACTTTACTTGTACCATTAAAATGATTAATGCATTGGAGGGTAGAACACCTGAATGGCATGGTGGTGCAGCGGTTAGCAGTGATTAGCAGTGACTGGCACTGTTGCCTCATACCTCTGGGACCAGGGTTTGAGTCTCCACCGTGGCTCCATGTGTGTGAATAAGCTCCAGACTCCCGTGACCCGGAACAGGACGAGCACTTACAGAAAATGGATGGGCAGAAAAATACCTGCATGCATTCTGCCTCACAGGCAAGAAAATATCGACTATTTGCTAACGTAATTAGCTTGACCTCTGCTTTTATGTAATACTAATTATATTCATATTGTTTCATGTTTTTTTTATATACAGTAAAAATACCACTGATGTTATTTGCTGATAGATAGATAGATAGATAGATAGATAGATAGATAGATAGATAGATAGATAGATCGATCATAACGGCACTGCATTTTATGCAGAATCTATATTAGTTCATGATTTGTTCTTGAGTTGTAACTGAGTAACTACGTCACTTGTAGCCCCTCTAGTGAAATGTTACTTTGTTATCTTGGTTGTTGTCTACCGTTCATGCAACTTGAACAGCAGACTCATCTGTAAGCTACCAAAAGCGTGTTTACCATATCAATGAGCACCTCAAGAAACATGGCAAGTCAATAATGCTAGGTTGTTTTCCTATTGTAGATATAGTGCCATGTGATTGGCAAGAATTGGGCAATGGCGAACACTCGCATTCAGTTAATGTCAGAAGTGCTCGCATATTAGAGTAAAGAATCACAGCCATTTGCACATATTTCCACCTCTGTCAGTCATCACTCTTCTGGTCTCTGTCTTTGTAGCCATCTGTTCCTACCCCTGCTCCAGACACCATGTGTGCATGTGATAATGTACGTTAACGAGGATGCTGGAATAATATTCCGCGAGTCAGAAGCAGAGAGCAAAAGCAACACAGACATCTGTTTATATCGGGCGTCCTTGGAAACTGTGTCCCTGTAAAAAAACAGGAATGGTGGTCAAAATACCTGTCAAATTTTTAAGTTAAAGCTGCAGAAATGTCTATCAAATGGCCATGAAAGCTAAGCAGGGATCTCTGTTATCTGTTATCTCTCCCATGGTGGTAGTCATGGAAAAAGAGTTTCATGTAGTCGAGCGGTAAAGATGCAGGTCCATGGTTACCAGAGAACCAGCTGATTGGTCATAAATGGAGTTTAAAGGGTCATGTGAGATGAAGATGTCATCACATTTGCTCTAAGCTGCCATTGGGTGTTTCTCGACATGTGTACTTGACTGTATTTGTGTGCTCGCACACTCGTTTTATGTTATCTTCCATTACCAAAGACCAATTCCAGTACTAAGAACAGAAGTACAGAGGACGGGAAAAAATCCCTGGATGTTATTTTTGCCCTGCCCCAATTATCAAGGTTGCATCCTCGCTAAATGAGAACAATCCCATGATTCATTGCATCTCAAGATCGTTCTTGAAAGGCAAGTTGGTGAGGCTGCTCTTGCCAAGAACACAGGTCCGATCTTTGCGTTCTTGGTACTGAGAAACACACATAGTGACAGCCTATACTGGCAACACAGTCAGCATCTATTCCTATGTTTATTGAGTCTCCCAGTTATCATTTTTTAAAATACAGATTGCATATTCATAGTATTGCAACATTGTACAAATTATGCAGTACTTGATGTGTTTGATTGTACAAATTTTTATATTTTGTTGAAAAATCTATTAATTTCTTTCCTGATACTCTGGCTTGAATATTTTCCCTGCTTTTCCTTATTCAGGACACCTTTAAAATGTTTTAAATGTGGTGTGTGATTTCCTTTTTGGAGTAATCTTTGATGATGATTTTGGATAGTGATGGTGATTTAAAAAAATACATATTGCATATTCATAATATTGCACCATTATACAATTTACAATGAAGTGTTCGATTATAAGAGAAAAATTTGTACAATTTGTTGAAAAATCTATTACTTTCCTTCCTTCTGCTTTTCCAGCTTTAACCTGAACACTTTCCCTGATTTTCCTTTAAAATGTTTTAAACGTGGTGTGTAATTTGCTTTTCACAGGAATCTTTCATGGTGAATTTCTCTTTATACATTTTTGCATGATTGCAGACACATTGTCCTGCTTTGATAGATTTCACACTGAGTATGCATAGCCTAAAACGCTATCACCCTTTACAAAGAGTTTTGCTTCAGATTTCGACATGAAAAAAGGCGAAAAACCTTCACCCTCTGAAGTGATCACTGGTCATGCGTATGTGATATAAAACTGACATTCTGTGAAATGTTCTGTTTGCACCATCCAAGTGGCAGGGCAGACGTGTGCTCAGATTAAAAGCTCACTTTGAATAGTCTACAATAGGTCATAAGAATGGTTGGAATCTCCCTTTTGCAGGAACTTGACATAAAGATGATGCTAATATCTTTTCCAACTTGTCACTTAGTTATATATAAAACATTCTAGCCTGAAATGTTGGACCCTGCTACAATATCATTCTTTCCACCACCAGTGTTTAAGAATGGAGCCAATTGGCAAATGAAAAACCAAATTCTTCTTTTTGTTAGACATGTTCTGTCATGCAAACTGCACATACTTTCAGTGCTAGTTTACTAGGCACACCTAGCTAGTACCGGGTCGGACCCACTTTTCCTCCAGAATCACTGTCTGTTCAGAGCAGCCCTACTCTACACCATTATGGAGCAAACTTTTATAACCCAAATAAAACATTACAATGGAAACTAGGCTCAGCCCAATTACAAAGCAAACACTGATTGTGGCAGGGAACCTTCTCGGTGTAAGATGACTCTACCTGTTATTGTGAATTATATACAGCATTAATCATTTCTTCAACCAGCTTATTTATATAAGATACACAGCAATTACACAGAGATCCACCATACAGAGGGTAAATACCATTACTAGCCACTACTGAAAAGCAGAATACACAGAATCCTCTGACTATGAGAACAACTGTAGTAAATGCACCCAACAGGATAGTATATTATCGGCAATAATGTGATGAAAAATTTGCATTGTTTTTTTTTTACATTTAATTTATACTTGCTTTTAAGTATTAATTTTCAGTTATAATATATGTAAACACACTTTACTGAGGATAATTTGCACCCCAACAGCTTGTGGAAGTAAATCTTGAATGATTTCATGTATTACAGGTAACGATGGAACTAATAAAAATGTTTTTAAAGCAAGGTGCAGTGAGATATGATTGGACTGCAGTAATGTCACTGACCATGCAATAGAGTTTTTTCAGATTTTCTGGTTCGATACTGAAGCCATCATAACTGAAAAAACTGAGTAATGCCTCAAATATAGAATAATTCAACAAATATGTAATTAGGTCATAAGATATTTTTGAGAATGAAGGATGAAGACAAGCATTTGATTTTAAAATTTCATAAATATAGAAATTTTGATAAAGAATGATGTAGATATACAAATGCACAGAAAATAATTAGATGTATCTGCATTGGCACACATTTCTTGGTTTTACATAAAAATATAATTGGTACTGGAATGAAGACTCATGGATTCAATGACTAGGTTCTGCAAGAAGCTGTATGTGACTTAGTGAATGTTGACTTAACACACCGTCTTATGCTGACAGTCAGGGGACCAGCTAGACATTCTGGGCTCCGTGACAAAATTACACCTTGGGGCCCCCATCCCCCTTACATTATATAATTTTTAAGGACCCCTCTGATGCCCCTTCTGACAGTTACATGATACATACATAATAATATGTTTTAAATCCATCCACTACACTCCTTCTAGAACCTTCTTTCTGTAATCTGAGCTGCTGGGCTTGGAGATAATAATATATGGGAAACAAAGGGTGAGACTTACATATGAACTCATTAGTAATTACGGCGTCTTCATTTTTAATTACCTGGTGCACAGGTGGTGTAATGATAATCAACACCTCGGAGTGAAGGTCATCAGCAAATGGTTTTCAGAGAGATGGATGGCGACGTGCCAGTTATGACATCCGCTGGAACAATGCTGGTGTCAGAGGCGTAATAAAGGTACCCAACTGGGAGAGAGAGACCAAGGAAATGGGAACACTTGGAAAGGTCAATAGGAATGATAAAGCGTCGCTATACAAAAGTTAAATATACATTTAGAAGACACACAACAGCAGCAACAGGAGTAATAATAGAAATTATATATCTGTAAGAAGTTGTTGTATAGCTCTTGCTATTCTATTGCTTATGCTTGTTACTGAGTGTTCATCAGAAGGTTATCCTAGCTGCACTTACGCCTAGCTGACTCCTTAACAGCTGTGTATTTGTAATGTGCTGTTTGCCAAACTTATAATTGCTTTGGAGAAAAACGTCTGCTAAATAAAAAATAAATGTAAAGTTATATATATGTGAGCAGTGTTGTTAGGACACTTGGCTATAATAATATAACGAAACTGTATTTTTCTTTGCACATACCGTAAATGTACTATACTTGACCCAGTTGACACTTTTGGAGTGTTTGGGTAGTTCTCAGATTTATTTTATAGCTTGCCTGCGTTAGCTAGATAATTTTATGGTGTCAACAGATTATCTGAGAAGACCAGCAGGGAGCATTGTGACCTTGCATCTCCTGACCTGGGTGTTGCACCCCGCCTTTACCATGTGTGTGCAGACTTTGCACAGGTTACTGTATTTGACTCTCCCTGCTGGCCCCTGGAGGATGGGCTCCCCCTTTGAGTCTGGTCCCTCCCAAGGTTTCTTCCTTCTAGGGAGTTTTTCCTTGCCACTATAGCCTATGGCTTACTCAATGGAGGCTTTGGGTGGGGACTCTGTGAAGCGCTTTGAGACAATGTAATGTTGTGATAATGCGCTATACAAAAATAAATTTGTTGTTGTTGTTGTTGTCCTCCCTGAGACAGTGCTGGCTTCCTTCCCCGCCCCATTGCGATTCGGTGACTAGCATTTAAGCATTTATGAATAATGGATCTTCTTCACTTGTGTTATTTTTCAACAGACACTGTGCTTGTGTGATGTGAAATGCGTTTTCTCCAGCTTCCTGGAATCTATTGGATGTCATACTACTGTAATACTAAGAAAAATAGCATTGAAAATAAATAAATAAATAATATGTTAAAAAATAACGATAGAAAGAATTTTATAAACACAATAAAATAAGAAAAAAATTAAATGCAATGATATCAGTAAATGTAGGGAAGAAGACAGGATTACTGTAAAGTGCTTAAGAGGGGCGTATTTGCTGTTTGAGGCCCTCGTTTAATATTCAAAAAGCCTGAGGGCAGAACTTGTTCTGAATTAGTGAATGACAATACTTAATAGCTTTTAGTTCTTCGTTGTGCTGATTTACTGATGACCCTGTACTCCATATCCAGCTGGAAAATGGACGAATGGACAGATATTGGTTTATAACAGGTTAGTAAGTTTATTGCAAGCATTGGGGAACAGACTCTAATGCTAAATCTTAATTTATGAATGTGAATTGCACAGACTGCACTTCCAAATTACCACGGCTCTCAAAATCACCACTCCGCTCTAACGCTCTAACTCCACTGGCTCCGCCCTGTTCATTCCAAAGACAATTAACCATTAATTAAATGCAATGCAATTTCTTGCATTCATTTCTCAACTCATAAGTATACTCAAATACAAATGTATTCATCATAACTTTTATAAAGTAAACGGTACGCTCATGTAAATCATCATCCAGCAACAGCATAACGGTCCCTCTTTGGGCTTTATTCTTTTTACCAAACAGCAGCAATGTCACATAACTGTTTTAAATTCAGCATTTCCTGTGAAGGTTTTGGAGCTGGTTAATGTTATACTAACTGGCAACCATGTTCAATACATCAACTGAATATGTCGATAAATTCATCGCCTAATATGTAGGTAGTATGTTAACCATATAACTTACTGATTTTCTTTCCTTTTCTTCTCCAATTACAGATTCATGTTTCACTTCTGTTTTTTTCATTTCGGTGTTCTTTGAAGTAACACAAAATGTCAGCCTTAAATGAATGATGTAACTTATATAAATGCCCCTTTTTATAAATTCGTAAGTGCTTTGAGCTTAAACATTGCTTTTGGGTAAAATACCTCTATCCTCAAACTATTGTAAAGGGGTCAAGCTGTCCCATAAATGTTTTATTTCTGGTTTTTTGGTTGTTGTTTTTTTTTTGCTATATTTATGGTTACCGAGTGTGACGACTTTAAGTGTGGGTTGTGGACTGATGGTCATTTAGTGT
>JAODJW010000135.1:15284248-15299198 GCA_026777045.1 Hyperopisus bebe | reverse complement strand
CTCAATAACAATATTTTTTTGTCTAATACAGCTCCCTTGATTGATTATTTCCTGTGCATCACGCCATTCTCTGGGAAAATTCCAAGATGGTGGCTGTTTGTGAAATCCTGGAACAATCAGGTCTGGCACCAATCATTCCACATTCAGATTTCTTTAGATCATGCCTATTGCCTCTTCTAAAATAAAGTGGTCCCTGCATGTACTGGCAAAGAGATGTAATAGTGTGCCCTTGTCACAATGAGTGGAATTCCCATGTGACATCTGAGACAATGAGGGTTAATTAATCTATCTATGTTGAATGTACTCGTAAAACTTCATTCTTTACTCATTTCCACAGAGCTGTCATTTTACGCACTGGATGCTGAAGTCACTCTAGAACTTACAGTATAATCAGTAAATCCCCGGCTTAACGAATAAGCGACTAATTATGGCAAACAAATCCCGCAAACAAATTCTTATATCGCATTCTAAAGCTGTGATAATGTGATAATGAGTGCATAAGTGAATCAATTAATGCATTGGTTAAAAAGGAAATTAGTTGTGATGGGATGTCTGACAGTAAACAAGAAGACAATGTGATTCTGGGCTCTCTGTACTTCTCCAATTACCAGACGGTGGTGGTTCCACTATAAACACTGCAGGAACGACGTCACCTACCATTTAACCAGCACAAAAGATCCAACATGCACATGAAACAAATTAAAGGGGAATGGTTTTAGAGAAAAGCCCTTAATATTATTAGAGAAATTATTAAAATGTACTAAATAATGAATATAATGAAATGTTTCCTTGTCCTACATTCTGCATATACATGTTTATTCTACTATTTGTTAAGACTTAAACAATTGTAGGTGCCCCCTTAGGTTTTTAACATATAGGTTCTAGATTTTTTTTTTTGCCTATTTTACACTTTTATTAGTGAGTGATAGTGCATCTAATCAGGTATCAGAAGGGCATGGATACCCTGGCAGATTCAGGGGGCCCAGAACTTTATAGGGGCCCCAAAATGTACTGGCAGGACTCCCCCCCACTCAACAAAATTTATTGGGGGTGGAGGGGAGGACTCCAGATTGAAAGTGCTGACCCTCGCAGGGTCCCAGAATTTCTAGCTACACCCCTGCAAATAATTATCATTGCTAGCCATAGATTACTTTATTTACGGTATTGAAATAAATCCTGTGCAACACTGGTTTCCATATGTTCAATTTACAAGAGTGTTTCAGTGATTATACATATAATTCATATGATGCTGTGCGCTCCCCCCCCCCCAAAGAGAAACAGGGTATGGCACCCCTGCTGAGAATCTCTCAGAAGCTCCTCCGTTTATTACTTTGGCCGTTTTATTCTCCCCACTGAAGGACAGAAACCCAAGAGCTCTCAATAAAACTCAGACACCTGTCTGTCTCCCACCGTCACATCTTTGCAGATTTGAGTTACTTGATTTATTTCCGTTCAGAAACGGAAATTCCTTTTTTTTTTTTCAAATCAAACAGGACAATAAATATGGAATAGAACAAGACATACCTCAATATGCTGAATAGGCTATTTTGACCTCATTTGAGTGATTTATTTTCCTATAAAGTGATGAATAAGCAGTAGCCACAAATATTTAAATAAAGCAGTATTGGCTTCCACCAGGGCATGAAACTAATATCTGTGTCGTTTAACTTCAACAGATGCATCAGCAGATCGCAATGGTAATTGTTTTTGTGGCTTCCTGTGTAATAAGTGTTATTCACCAAATCAAACAAATCCCATACATTCATTAAAATATTAAAAATGAGATTTTGCTCTTTCCTTTTCCTTTATATGATGATATTAAAGTAAAATTTTATTCAAGCATTTATAGGATAGGGGTACGTACAACTCAAGAAACAGATGCAAAGCACTCTAAACTGACTATTCCACCCACACACCGCCATATTTCTGCTTGACGGTCCCTGAATCCATTGGGCAGAACATTGCAGGAAACAGGCAATCGGCAAGAATGTAGGGCTGCTGATTCAACGGGCAGTTTCAGAATGAGGCAAACATGAGAAGTACAGATCAACCAGGAGTCTAGCACCAAAACTAAAGGCATACATCAACACTGCCAACACAATCGCTGCTCAATGTTTATCAAGTTCTGGGCTTCAGGTTTGAATTAAGACCACCTGAACATCCCTGGATATGGAGAAAGGGATATAGCAGGAGAGAAGATATCAGAATACATGTAAAATTAATCTAAATGTTTAAAACAAGGACATAAGCATGCAGGGAAAGCCTAAGGGAACGCTTCTGAAGAAAGGAAAGAATGTGTATGCCCTTCCATCGTTTCATTATCATGTACTCAATAATTACATTGTCTTTGTCTGATATTTCATTCAAACATACATTTTGATGTTATGTCACAGTGAGGGGAAACATTTCAAATACCAAATTTGTCAGACTATTATTAACTGACAGGAAATCTCACTGGAGCATGTATGACAAGAACAGGAGGGGTCATCAGAATAAGAACTGTTTTCTTAAAATATGCTGCCTCTGATGTCTACCAGTTTGTGACCCATCAACATAATTTGGGACTTAATCAGTTAGGCCTCTTCATAATCAGCTCGAGTGTTTGTCCAATCAGAAATATAGAAGGAATTGATTTTACACTGATTAGCGCTCAGGTTCAGATGCAGCGTCATCGCCAAGCTAATCCAATGCGGCAGTGTTGGCACATCTCAGTCCCAGAAGTCATCCCTCAAAAACTGGATTCAGACACTTTGTTTCTGTCCAAAGCTCTAAGAAACATTTTAACCTAATTGGTTCAAGTAGTCGAGGCACTAAAAACTGAGTCTCCAGTGGTGCGGAGCCTCTTCTCAAATCAGTGTGAAGATGTGCAGGTGAAGATGTGCTAAAAATACATAAACCTACTATTAGTAGTTATAACTTCCTGGTATGTTACACCAGTATGCAGCTGGATCTTCTCAAAGATAAATACTCTCTGGTTGTCCAGATGGATAACTGTGGTGTCACCATAGTGAAATTCTGCACTAATTCTGTCTTGTGCCTCAACTGGGCACAGATACATCCTTGTTCCTGATTTAGAAGAGTGACAGGCCGTCACCCCCCATAGATACAGATGCACATGCCCACATGTACGCATTTCGCTGTCTTCTCTATTCAGCAACTCTATTCAAGCCGTGCTCGGGATGTTAGTCATGCACTGCCCGCCTGTCAGGTGTCCTGGGTCCTTCCAGAGACATGAATACGCTCCTTTGACTTTTGGCTAGGACCACCAGGGGACTTTTCATTGGAAATGATGTTCTCAGACGCCCCACAATGTCTGTCTAGTCGCTGACACTTTTGTACTTTTATGATAATTGTAGCTGGAAAACAGAAAGCTTTTTTTCCCGGAGATGAATATATCATTATGGAGCTTTTGGCAAGAATGTGGTTGAGTGACCTTAAATCTAAAAATGTCTAAAGTACGCTTGCCCCCGTTTTCTCTTTTTTCATTCTGCTGTTTTGTCTCCTGTGAACTGAAGATTGGAGTTTATGCGCAGTTTTGCAAAAAAAAAACCCTTTACAGGTCTAATCATTTTTATTATAAATGTTTATATCTACTCTTATTTTTGCATTTTTCCTCGTCAAATGTCTCCCCATCCATGCATCTTCCATCTGATTGCCCATTCCAGGGTCATGTGTCTAGTCCGACATCCAATCAGAAAATGCCCTCAAAGGAATATGTGTGTTTCAGAAGCCCAACTGATGCTGCAGTTCTCTTCACCCATGTCCCAGAATCCTCTCTGCCCTCTGGAACAGCAGCACCCACACCTCATTTCCTTGCAGCTTAATAACATGTAATAAGGGTTTGTGTCAGGTCCTGACTCCCAAGGAATATACCGTCCAATTCTCTGCAATTCAAGTTACGGTGACACAAAAATTGAGCGGAGCAATTTCCCTTATACTTATTTCCAAATTACATTATGTAAAATCAAATATAATTAATGCGTCAATGCCAGTGTTTTCCGCAATTGCAAGAATTTTCCGATCTTGCCCAGCAAATGTATAGGTTATTGTCGTAATTCTGTCGCTGTCACACATATCTCTGCTGCCAATTATCATCCAGGAATAGATTCCAGTTAAACACAGGGGGTTTATAGGGGATGTCGGGGGGATTTGTGAACACTGGGGTGTGTCCGAATCTGGAGACGGAGAAAGATGGGGGGGGGGGGGCATCTTAAGCATGCAGCATTTTATCCAAATCAAAAACATTAGGGGATTTGTTTGTGTATTTGTATGTTTGAGTGTGTGTGTCTTTTTTATTTGCATTATTAGACTTTGATAGCCCTGTGATTGGTTCTCAGTTGCCGTAATTTCATTCGTTTTCCTGACAAATGTAGGCAAACTGCGCCGGACCATGAAATTTTCAGTGGTGGCCCTCATGAGCCACTATGACGCCTGCTCTGATTGCGCCGCATGACTGCTTTAATGTAGCGCCGTCAGTCTCGCGAGTCCATGCGCCGCTTGCACAAGACTGTTTAACTTTCATCCTCGCATCTGCACTCCATAACGTAATACTGAAATTAGGTTTCATAAATTCAGATTATTTGTCCCTTTTTCAGAGAAGAATTGTCCAGAAGGACCTATAGTCATCTGTTTGAAATGAAAAAATACTTTGAAAAAAGGATCAGTGTACAGCCCTTAATATTTCCTAACCCCAAGGCTGTGCAAATATTAAATTTATCCAGTGCTTTTCAATTGAGCTAAATCCCGAGAACAGGCTCGTTGGGCTACTTATATTTTAGATACTTCCAAATCTATCTGGAATTTGTGCACTTGTGAATAAGTACGATTGTTTATAGATGCTTTTACATATTGGCGTTTTAATGCTACACCGCAAGGTTAGTTGCCGCTACAGTAGCTAATCTAGCATCTTAAATAGGCCACCTCTTTGACTATTGCTTCTTTTCGTACAACATCACCACCTTTCAGCTTGTAATGAAAAAAGAAATGAATCCAGCCTTGTTCCTGCCTGGCGTGATAGAGAGAAAATGCCATTATAGTTTCAATGAAAATGTAACTACCTGACACCTCCACAAAGAAACGGGTTCTTTAATACCTGATGAAATCTGAAAAAAAAATGGATGCCACTGCAAACTGGATGGGGTGCATGGGAATGAATATGTTAGGACAGATGTTAAGGCTGAGGCCTTTTATTGTTGGCCACTTTGCTTGAGGGGCGCCACTGGCTGCTGGAAATGCTGTGTTGCGGGTCCCTCCATATTCTAGAGTTTTCTCTTCATCATTTCCCTCAGGTACAGTCCCCTGCATATATAATCGTGTTACTGATGCCTAAGCGCTTTTGCCATGAAAGAGAATTTATTAGCTGAGATTATCCGTAAATGAATGCTTGTAATTGTGGACCAAGGCGACTGGCCGAGGGGGCCCTGCCACCCACATGCCCCCTGCCACCCACATGCCCTGCATGACAAAACAAACAGAACCACCTTCTCCCAGGAAGACTGTCAGCCAAACTGCTGCCCTGTCACTGCCTGCTCTTCCACGGTTCACTTTCAGGAAGCTAAATTCCCTTCTCGTCATTTACAGCGGGTTTTATAACAAGCAAGTGCCTTTCTTCTGGTTTTGAGGAAACACGACCTGCTTTATTTTCGGCCTTTTTAATTGAGTGTTGAATTGTTTCACACCACAAAGAAGCACCTATAGACACGGGATTGTTGATTCTGTTTCTATTTAAATCTATTTAGGATGGTTCATTGCAGAGGCTTGAACAAGATACTGGGCAGTGTTTTGCTTTTTAATATAATTATGTTTCCTCCAGGAGCACAGGGGTATTTTTACTTTTAGATTTTACCTTTGCTTCTAGTCCAGACAGTAACCACCTGTATTCTAGGGTCACAGGATTTCAGGTGTTATAATTTAGTAGCCTTACTGATACATAAGTTAGTACATTTGGTAAAGTTTTTATATACAAAAGGATGTAATGACACGTAAAAAAAAAAAAAATAAGGTGACAATAATAGTAGTTAAGGAGGCTTAAGAACCCCAACACCAGTCAATGGTGATTCACAGACAGACGGCTCTATTGTGGTCTAATGCTTGCAGTCAACAGATAAGGAGAGTTTATTGGCTTTGACATTTCATCATCATAAAAAACAGTAAGGCAAAAAGTGGGTGAAAAGGTCATGGTGTTTCAGAGTATTATTACATACATATTAGCTCTATAACTGGTCACTCATATCTCCTCAGTGCCTCTGTGAAGCTGAAGGGCCTTGACTGGTATAGAATAAAGCATACTAAAGAGCAAAGAAAAGATTAGAAGCGTTGTGTTAGGTATGAGATATTTGTGATTTGTTGCTGTACCATTTGTGATTAAACTTTGCTTGGCATTTCTGTGACATTTCTCTTTAGCCATTACATCATCAACACCTTCATGTATTATTTCTGAATGTTGTGACACAGAGTTTATCATATTTTGCAATTAACAGAAACACAGATTAATAACTCTATTAACTTCGTCGATGAATGTGGGCCATACATCATGAAAGGGAACACCTAAATATGAAGCCGCAGACCTGGACGTCATGTCCAAGGATGCATGAAGAACTGACTACAGGTATTATCTATAAAGCAGTGGCAAGTGTATGCTGGATGCAGTAGATTGGTTCATGTTTTATCCGGAGTTAAATATAACTACGAAATCAAAGCCAAAGTCAAACGTAACTAAGAAATTAAGCCAGTAACAACACAGTGGATCTCGTTGACGGGCAGAGCTCTGGTCCTGCAGGTACAGCGGCTTTTGAACTGGTGGATGGAAGAAAACCAGAAGCGGGGATCCGGAGGGAAGATCTGAAATGGCTCAGATGGACCGGACTGCAGTGACGGGATCGGCGATGAACTGGAGTGGATGAAGGGACCTGGCATGAATTAGCAGCACGGTAAGTAGCAAGAATCACTCAAAATCAATCATTATTGTTACTCACCACGTTTACCATGGGCTGCTGGTCTATCAGAGGTTCTGGATCCTTCCAGAGACATGACTACAGTCTTTTGAAGAAGCTTCAAATATGGCCACTTGCAATTTACTTAATACTTTCCATCAAGGTTACTCAGTCCGCATGCTGTGGATCTGCTGTGGTTTGGAACTGGTAAATAAATCATGGTTCCTTTAAAGTATAATGGTCATTTTATATTAAACTATTTCAGTTATTTTTTGCCCCTTAAATAATATATTTTATTTTAATATGTAGCTTGATTAATGCAATTTTATCAATATTTCAGGAAATGTTCAAATTTTTAAGAATAAGAATAGGCTGCCAATAATAAGGTTTATTTGACTAAGTATGCAAAGTATATGTTTTTTATTCTTCTCTAAGGGACACAGTGAAAATTCACCACTCTAAATATAATTTTAATGAAACAATTTACCAAGATTTCTGAAGTGTCAAGATCAGAAAATTCTCAGTCTGAACACAGGCTAAGTTTAGATTGTTTAATGAACAGCAGAGTAGCTAGAGAATGGATGGCCGTGAGTAAAACCAGGCAGGTGAAAGAGGCAGTTTTTCCTCATAACCAGTGTCCCTAAAGCCTACCAGTCTGCATGGTAGCCAATTTACATCTTTATGCAAATTAAACATAATAATCCTGTCACCCTTAATCACCCCTTGCGGCAAGGAAAAATGCTAAAGTATGAGGATGCAGATTCCGGTGTGTTCCATGGTGGATCTCATCAGTGTTTCTGTTTTTTTGTTTTTTTATAAATAAATATACAGTGTTAATGTCAGAATAACACTGCCACCATCGCTGTTAATCTTCTTTTATTGCTGTAACAAGGCAATGCGGCTTTCGCTATTAGCAGATTCTGAGAATTTCTTTGTATCCACCATCATGCTAAGTGATGGTCCTCCATGCATAATCGCAAAGGATCAACAGTGAGCACGTATGTTAGCAGTTACGGTGTGATCCGCTAATCGCGGTCTGGCCCGCGAGTGGCGTTCAGTCCATTTTCACAAAATAGCACCGCAAAGGTGTTGAAAAAAAGAATCTTGCGGGTGCCAGAAAGCCCAAGCTGATGTCTCCGATCCAACTGGCAGCACGTTCGGTTTCTTTACTCTGCATAAGCCCCCTTGGCGGAAACAGTCCAGTTTAAGTTTGCGTTCGCCTGCCTGGCGTTGCTGCTGTCATGTTCAGAGAATTGCTTGGTAGGGAGCCGGACTTGTTTCTATGGAAATGTAATCCTCAAGATACCTGAAGGAATGTTTATGTGTGCTGAGATTAGCTCTCATATTCTGGGCTAAGAATCCAAAACATTCCTCTAATATTAATGAATCTTATTGTGGGTTATTTATCTTCTTATATGCAGCAGCTGTTGTGACCTATAGGCAGAGAATCAAACTTAAAAAAAACAAGTGAAGCGTATAGGAATCCTGAGATGGCACTTTTGAGTGTACTTGACGAGCGTTTAGTGTCCCCAGTGCTTGTATGGGACTAATAATATTCTCTCCACTAGGCTAATCAATGCAAATGCATTTATTACAAAGCCTCTTGAGACTGCCCCCTGTTGTTGCAGTTGATAATGGGTTATGGCTCATCATCACTGTTTGTGTTTTGGCCGAGCGTCTTGGTGAATGCTGATGCATTCTAAACTCCAATACGCTATTAGAATTTTAGTTGATATCTAAGTCTTTGGGTACTGCTGAACTCTGCTTTTGTGCGTGTGTGTTTGTGTGTGGGGAGCTGGGTTGCACAGATCACATTTGGGGGCCAAAATGTCCCAAAAATTTGATAAAACAAGAAACTTCTTGTTTTGTGGGTGCCCATTTGGATAACCTCACTTTTATAAAAATCTGTGAATGCAATCAAAAAAGTAAAAATGCCTAAAGTCTTGAATTTTGTTTGGTTACTTATGGTTAAGGTTAAGGCTGGGTCGGGGTTAAAGTTGTTGAGTTGGGATTAGAGGTTTCCCCATAGAAATGAATGGAGAGTCCCCACAAAGATATAATTACAAACCGGTGTGTGTGTGCGTGTGTGTGTGTGTGCGTGTGTGTGTGTCTGTGTCTGTGTCTCAAGGACCAATGGGTTTGTGTATATTTAAACATCCCATTCAACATTCAAAACAGTGGTTTTTGTTCCACCCAGTATTTTCAAGAATTTTGCTTTTAAAAATATGAATGAACTTGTCAGGAGATTCTGGTTCTCATCTAACCTACTGACCAAGGGTAAAACCCTTCCTGCAGACGATTTCAGTTACATACAAATGTATACAGTCAATATCTCAGTTTTTCTCGATTGCTTTGGAGCATTTCTCAAATGTCAATTAACATGTGCAAAACGAGAAGTGTCACCCCCACACCATAATGTCACTTCTGCACAGCAGAACATCATTTCTCATTGCTTCACACAAATTTCCAATTGTTTTACTACATATGCGCAAATGGTTTTGTACAATTGTCATCATTTGGCACAATTTTCGGTTTATTTAGCCTTGTTGGCCAAAATAGAATACTGTATGTAGTTTCCCACTGTAATAATTTTACACCCAAAACTATGCAGAACAGTTAATCAAGCTTTCAAATAGATCTAAAAATATATTCCATAAATTGCAGTGATACAGCATTGTTATGTTTTTGGTTCCCACTGTACATGGTTTTGTTGTCATTTTGTTGTTCTCGCATCGCCATTTTGCGCTTTTTGCGTTATACTGTGCTGTGTGGCTTTTTCTTGTTTGCTATTATACTGTGTCTTGAGATCCAAAGACATTACATATACGTGTGAGTGCTTTCTCTTGCAAGTGAACTTTACATACTGTAATGTTAAGTCTTGCAGTGTTGAAACTGGTGTCTTTCACATGAAGAAGTATCAGTTTGCTAAAGAAAAATGATGAGTGACAATGAGAAAGTGGGAACGAACTATCATTCAGAATCGTGGAGCTCAGGAGCCTACTTACACTGACGTACTGACAGTATATCAATGATTATACTTTTCATTTTGGTGGCACTGACTAATTCACCGGAGGAATTATTTGCTTTTGAGACATGAGCTAATTGTCCTGGGTAAATGACAGGTTTTAGAGATAAACCATAGTGTTGTGTTATATGCATGAGTTGTTTTGATAAATGCCCTCATAGTTTTGAGAATGTTAAGTATGTTTCATGAAATGTGCCAAAGCGAAAAACTGTAGAAAAACTGTAAAATGGAAGGGAAGCCGATAAAAAGGATGTAACTCAGACACCTGAATCTGTCCTTGTCCCTCAGTACTGAAAACACATTGATGTTCTTGGTTTTGTCATCATATACTGAGAGCACATAGTCATACACAAGCACACAAATCTATCTGGACGGACGGACAGATGGGTGAATGGATGATATAGCTTATTGGCCCCAAGGGAAATACAGTACCGTACTGTATGTTGGGCACTGAGGAAAACCTAAGCACACAGGGAGACCATGCACACACACACACACACACACACACACACACACGCACCTAAACTGGAAGAGGTGTCTCTTGATGGAGGGTGATTTTACAGGTTGAGTCAGCTGATACTGGGAGAATGGGTGTATCAGTGAGAAAGAGGGACTATTTTAAGTTAAGGTAGACAGCTATAATTTGGAGCAGGACAATATCTGTCCCTCTGCTTGCCTCAGACGTAATAGCACTAGACCTTGTAATAATGTCTGCATTTTACCATATGCTCTTATTATCTCAAATTAAGATGTATGCTGATGGGTTCTCGTGAGCATTTGACCCTTCCATGTGGCCACTGACTCCCTCATTAATCCATGTTACGGGGCGCAATTGATCCTCGCTCCTGCCAAATGAAATCTCTGAGCTAATGTGCAGCTGAGTTGACACACACACAAGAGCCAGCCAGAGCTTGCTCTTTATTAACTCGCCCTCCAGTATTGCCCTCCTCCCAAGGAGTCAGGAGGGTAAGAAGGCAGCCATAATTGTGTGCACCTTGCTGTTATTACAGTCATTCGATTGGATAACAGGAGCCAATCACAAGCAGGATGATGGCAATTTGCGACCTATTGCACAAAGTGAATAAATACACTGGAAAAGTCTTTCAAAACCGTGCCCATACTAGGTCTATTGAAACTACTAACAAATCATGGTTTGAAAAATAACAGTCAATATCATTCATTTTCCCTGTTGGAACTATTCTTTTGGCAATTTCCAAGCACAAGTTGTAAAAAGCCCAACACCACACCATGATCATTGCAGCACTTATTTCAATTGTTTTTGTGCAGAAACTAGTGAAGCAGTAGATATTATGCAGCTGTGCTTGGCCAACTCATATGTGAATGATTGGTTCATACTTGTATCTACAGTCGTTTCATACTATACAGAATAATGTTATAAGTTGACTAGAACAATGGGATCTGCTTTTGGTGAATTCGCTTTGGAACCATTATTTTTCATTACTCTTCAAGCAAAAGCAACTAAAACATGAAGGGATTTTACAAACAGGCTCTCAGGAAATAGCTAATGAGATTAAGGAAAAGGGTTATCGGAGGTAGTGCTTTGTTGTATGGTTACTGTAGTGTGTCTAATAAAGAAGTGTTAACTTCACAGGCGTGAGAGAGCAGACCCCTGCAATTCTAATTCCATGTTGGTCCTCTCATCCAACACAGAGCCCTAGCTATGTTAATATTAATGATTATGTAATACTTCTTGTGTACTCTCCACATAAACCATCACACATTGCATGTACCCATAAAATAAAATAATGCATTCGTGATGTGCTAAATGACCTATGCTGCATCATAAATGCTTTGTGCAGGTTTTAAGTGAACTGTTACCAAGAATTTCTCAATGACAATTCAAAGAGTCTGTACAGCGGAGCAAATAAGAGCCATTTCCGGTATTATCTCCTCAATATGTCTTGCCCCTGGGCTTTTTCCAGTTTTGATAACATCTGCAGCTGTATTATAAAAATGTCATTTCTGCCATGAATTCCCTATTTTGGCAGTTGCACAGACATGTTAATATCCTTACTACCACAGAAGATCTTCATCAGTGCTTAATTTGTAATCAAAATAGATGTTCAGCCTCGAGTTGTGAATTGGGGAGGAAGAGGCATCAAATTTGCAAATGTTAGCTAAATACACATGATAGTACTGGCAGCTTGTGCAAACTAGGACTGTTCACAAAAATCAGAAGCGAAGTCTATGTGTGTGGATAAACCGGGGATGTTGACATTAGCATGTTAATTCAATACAGTTTTTCTCAATTGCTTTGGCACATTTCATGAAACATACTTAGCATTCTCAAGGCTATACGAGTATTTCGCAAAAGCTTGTAGCGTACCTTTAAAATGAAAGGTACAGTCAGCATCGTTTTAACCCTGAGAGTCAAAATGCTTAGATATATTGTCGGTATGTTAGTGTGATTATGCTCCAGAGGTCCATGATTCTGAATGATAGTTCATTCCCACTTTCTCATTGTCACTGACCGATCATCCTTCTTTAGCAAACTGATACTTATTCAGACACCCGTTTCATCTTTGCTAAGCTCCACATTACAGTATGTACAGTTCACTGTTGAAAGAAAGCACTCACGTATATTTTTCAGATTTCAAGACACTACAACAGCCAACAAAAAAAGTCACACAGCACTATATAAAACAAAAGCAGCAAAATGGCAGTCGAAATAACAACAAAATCATATACAATCGTATACAACAATGCTGTATCATTGCAATTTATGGAATGTATTTTTAGATCTTTCTGAAAGCTTGCTTAACTGTTCTGCATGTGGTGGCTAACGCAAAGATCACATACATATATGCAAATATATAGTATTGGGTGTAAAATTATTACAATGGAAACTACATATTCTATTTTTTATTACCAAGAAGACTAAAGCAACTAAAAATTGTGCCAAATGATGAAAATTGTACAAAACCCTTTGCATAAATGTACTACAGTTTTTCTTGATTGTTTAGAGCATTTCTCAAATGACAATTAATATTTGCAAAACAACAAATGTAATCTCCACACCATAATGTCACTTTTGCACAGCAGAAGATCATCTCTCATTGCTTCCCACAAAATTTCCAAATATTTTAGTACATATAAGCAAATGGTTTTGTGCAATTGTCATCATTTGGCACTAACATTTCGACAATATATTTAAGCATTTTGACTCTTGATTTAAACGATGCTGATTGTACTGGTCATTTTGGTGGCATGGACTAATTCTTTGGTGGAATTATTAGCTTTTGGGTAAGTTACAGCCTTTTGCAGCTAATCCATAGTGTTGTGTTATATGCATGAACTGATTTGAGAAATGCTGTATATCCTGAGAATGTTAAGGACGCTGTACGAAATGAACCAAAGCAATTGAGAAACATTGTAATGTACAGCTAAACCTAGAAGAGTCCAGTGTGGCTGGTGAACAGGCGGCACAGTCTGATACAGGAGATTATCAGCATTAATACCTAAAACATATACCCTGCTTAGGCCTTGCAACCAACATTCACTCCTCCAGCACAGTTTAGTTTAGAATTTGGTGCTTCAGATATGAATCACACAATTCTTCCCTTTCAGGGAGATCCCAGATATGTGATTCTTTAAAAGTACAGTTCATCTGTACATGATAAAACATCAGCATTAAAAACCTTCCACGACTCATCAGTTTATATGCTGAAAAGCCATGGCAGTTTATCACTGCAGTATGTGGTATTTATACACTGTAAAAAGTCGCACTACCAAGCTATTAGCGAAATGACACTTAATCATGCATTTAGTGATCAATAAAATTTAATATTATGATGCATGGCCATTTTTGTATGAGGAACTAATTAACATTTAGTTAATATTTTATGTCTCCTTAATGTTTGCAGCACAGATTTTTATCTCTTCAATCATCGTCCATTTTCAAATATTTTTATAGCCTTTTAGCCATACAAACACTTAATGCTGTAGGTATTGGCGGCTGTCTTGAGGGACAGGCTACTTCAACAGACAGCTGTATTCCAGAACATTAACAAATGCCAGCAAAAATACTTAACAAGACAGGCTTTGAATCACTTATTTGTTTTTGTTTTTCCTCCTTCTGTTCTAACGTTTCCTCTTAGAGTCCTAATTTTAACCACTGTTATGTCAGGCAAAAGATTTGGTAACACTTTACATGAGGGGGCACAAATAATGTAGTAGTACACTCTTACTTAATGTATTAATTAACCAGAAACTAAGTGTTAGTTATGTACTGATCCGACATGCGTTCATCATTAATTGATCACAACAGTTCATGTAATTCATGCAGTTACTATATTTGTTCATGATTTGTACTTGTGTAGTAACTGAGTTAGTAAGTAGTGCTACCAGAGGTTCTTAAGGAGGGGACACCTACTATACGTTCATTTAATGGGATTGCAGAGATGAGATTGTACCCCAGTCCTCCATCCATGCACCCATCTGGTATTAGCAGAGTGGTGCATAAGGGTTTCTAGTGTGTCCCTGGTGGTGCCAATGTGACAGCGTGCTGAGAGAAGCAGGCCTCTCAGTTTCTCTGTATATAGAGCTGTGCTTTTCTGTGATCTGAGCAAAGCCTGGAAAAGCCAAGGATGCATAGCCAAGAGCTGCAGACTATTCCACCAGGAGTCCTGGACACTCTGGAGGCTATCCCATTAGAAGTGACAAGCCTGGGGCTTACATACTCGGGCTGGTTCCCTGAGCAGGGTGCTGACTGTCCTCCAGGCAGCCTCAGACTGCAATGAGCACCAGGTCCCCTGTCTGTTGCTCCCTCTGTCGCCGTGATCCAGCACTGACTGAGTGCCTAGCGACACTCTCACACAGCAACAGACTGTGGCTCAGCCATAGCGATCTCTTAAGAAACGTCATCGGCGTGTGAGAAGACGATCGAGTCTTCCTTGGCTTTGAACTACCTGTAGTCTATACGGAACCTCGATAATCCATCACTGACTGTCTGCCAGCCCAGGAACTAGCAAAT
>JAODJW010000135.1:15263422-15278199 GCA_026777045.1 Hyperopisus bebe | reverse complement strand
ATTTTGTTTCAACCATCCAGTTGAATATAAAGAGTCGCAGTCACAGAGTACTCAACTGGTTGGTTGAAACAAAATCCCGGTTTGGACTTTGACTATTGGACCTGAAATGTCCGCCTCTGGTTAAAATATAAAAATTGTTAGACCTCCCTAGCAAATAAAATGTCACACACATGTACAGACATAATTAGGGATGCAAAAGATTCCTCTCATCTGTATTTCATTTGAATGCAGCCAACGTAAGAGTTTCACAGTACATTCTATGCAATATTGCTTAGGTATAAACCTGAATATCTGTTAAGATAAATTGCCCTTTCTATGGCATTAATATTAAGAGGCACCATGATACTCCGCTCATTCCTACTAATGGCATCAACTCTAGTGCTTCCTACTATGAGAAAATCATCCCCAGTCATACGTGATGTGTCACGGCCACCCGCCTTGGTTATGTGCTCCCATACCTCAACATCATGAGCTTTAATACCCCCCATTTCATCAACAGGGAGGCCTGGCGGCTTAGAGTGATTTCCTGAATTTCCATCTTTTATGGATTTGTTCATGCACCTCTGCATTGCCAGACAGTACAGTGCGTCACCATTAGCCTGCTCCTGCTTTGGTATTTTCACGGGGGCACTGGCGAGGCCGCCATCGGTACCCTTCTAACGGTGAGGTATAGAGATTGGCGGCGGCACTCTCACACGGCAGTGCTGACACAGTTACGGAGCCAGTGCTGACACAGTTACGGAGCCAGTGCTGACACAGTTACGGAGCCAGTGCTGATACAGTTACAGAGCCAGCTCTACTGAGCCGGACAGCTATGAAATCCTGCCTTCTCTCTGTAGCACGCTCTGAAAATCTGCTTCTGTGTTGGTCAAAATCCATATTAACAGCAGCTCCAGTCATCTATGGCACGATCTAAACAAATCTGAGAAAATAATGTGTGCATATATGCAGAAAGGAGATGCCTTGTTTTTCTACCCTGTCCCTCCCAGTGCCTGAATCAAACGATCAAGCAGAGCGAATAGCTGGTGCAGGTGTGTTGGGAGCTGGAAATGAAACTCTCTGGGGCTCCTGGGGGACTGGCTGGGGAAACACTGCCTTTGAAGAACCGGTGTTTTTTCATTTTTTAAATGATAAATGATTTGATTTATACTCCACAAATGATGATGATTTATCGGATGATTTTATCATTGTTTATGCTCTGAAGCCTGTTCATGTTAGCAGTGATCTTACACATATGTACATTTATAAGATATACCCCATATAAATTCTGTTATTTTTATGAACAGTACGATTATATCTTTTGTAGCGACTGGACTGCTTGAAGCATCAAGCTTAGCTTTTCATCCCAAAATATCTAGAAGTATCATCACAGGTCGCATTTCTACATTTGGGATTCTCAGACTTCACAGTGCTCCAGCTGGTCATCATAGACTCTAGGGCAGGGGGGGCCAATCTTATCCGCAAAGGGCCGGTGTGTATGCAGGTCTTTGGGATAACCTGTAGGTCAGCTGTTCAAACCCAGGTGTGAGGACTCTTCAGCCAATCAGTCCTCTAATTAGTGATGTAATTAGGGAGTTGCAGGGAAAACCCGCATATCCAACGGTCCTTCTGGATAAGATTGGCCACCCCCGCTCTAGAGACATGGTCAGTTACAAATGGCCTCTTTTACTGTTTTTATCACATTACAATTGGATTTTAGATTTAATTAATATTCTAAATATATATATAATACTTTCATACATGATCTTAAGCCCCTAAGCCATGAACTCATTGTGTTAAATCTCAGTGGTAAAATTCACGATGATCTATGGAATAAATGAGCTTCTTTGCAAATTATTATTATGTACATATTAGATTACTCTGAGATACGAAAACACTTGGATACAAACATAAAAGACTAATAAATTAAGGAACCTCATTGTAAACGTAGAAATACAAATGTGAAAAGAGCAAAAAATAACATCCTTTATTTTTACGCTGTAATAGAAGTGCCATAAAAAGACAGATCAAATTGCTGCCCAAATTTGTTTTCTCATTTGGGGCAGTAGCGGAATCTGTGACATCTTAGAGAATCCCATTTATTGAGTTCATTGTTTCTCATAACTCCTGGCAATATGTTTCCACTTGGAAAGGAAATACAGGCAAAGGGAAAATTAAATAAAAACCAATATAATAAAGGCAGTGTCAGGGTAATAATAATAAAAAAAAACCTTGTATAATATGGAACTTCTGCTCTATATTCAGCATAATTCAGGCACTGCGGTACAAAACAGCACGCACAGCGGGATGAACATCACAGGCCTTGACTGCAACCCAGTATCACACACATCCCACGCAGAAATCTTACCCAGACATGAGAGGCAACAAACAAAAACTTGTACTGCATGAAATGTGCACTGTGTGTTATTTAATGGGCTTTGAGATTGAAATACTGGGTTATAGAATAGCCGACTGTGTCCTGGTCCACAATCAGATACAGACATAGTTTAGTTCAGTATATATCGTTTTGGTTTGTTTTGAGGAATGCAGCATATATAGCTTATCCCTAGAGTATTTGATAGTGTGGTACAGTAGGTTAGTGGACAGTATACCTTGAGTGCTGCAGGTTTGAATCCCAGCCTTGGCTCGCGCTGTGGTGTTTGCTTTATTTCCCCACCTTTGTGCGTTACTTCCAAAAATGTGGCCCTTGAATCCCCATAGCACAGGGTTATTCAAATCAAGGTCCGAGCACTGCTGCTTTTCCAGCCTTCCTTTACCTGTCAGTCAGGTGTGAAGCCTCTGACCAATCAGAAGCAGTAATTAATAAACTAACTACCTGGGAGAACTGAAAACACGGCCTGGATTTGGAATCGAGGTCCAGATCTGAAGAACTCCGCCATAGCATGTGAACTGTTTGTGTGTGTGTTGTGTGTGTGTGTGTGTGTGTGTGTGTGTGTAATTGTAAAATATGCATAAAAATCCCTCAAAACAGTAAACTTACAGAAATTATTGCCTGGCCACATATAACAGACATATACTGTAAATAAAATAAAAAGGTTTTCTTTCTAGAATTTGGAAATTAATCCCATCTAGCTCCCACCTTGACAACCAGTACAGGGTCCCAGGCAACATAATGCACGACGCAGAGGAGCCCTCTGGGTACCGGTTATGCCAATTCATCACAGGCCATATACACTCACATATTACAACAAATAATCACAGCTATGGGCAAAATATCAATCACTGCTATAATGTCTGTTTGCTACCTGGAATCCTCCTTGAAATCCATTTAGCATGAGGTTTTATAGTAACTACAAGATATTAGTACAGGACTCAAGAATTCAGCTGAGTAAATACTAAAACATTTTACAATTAAATATATAACAAAATACATGCAGATATCGATGAATATTCCATAACCAAGGTTCTATATCTCTGTCATTCAAAGTGGGTGACTAATTATTCCCTATGTAACCTTATTGTACTATACAACAATGGCTTTTTATCATTTCAGCTGCTGATAATATGAAGGAATTCCTTTAATCTTATAATTCAGCATAATGCTATACGATTCCCGCAAATCAATTTATCAGTGCGACTAAAAGCCTTTTACTTTTTGAATAACTTATTACACGATTTAGCTTACAAGCTTTGGTTTTTGTCATGGCTAGAATGACATCTGCATTAGCTATCCTGTCTAAATTGGGGGGGGGGGGGGGAGTTCACACTGAAAACTTCATACAGAGATTTTCTTTATTTTCAGTTGCTCTTCCAGAAGATGTTTTTATGTTTGCAATTAAGCCCAGATTTGAAGGAAGCACTGATCGATTGAAAGCAATGAATTAAGCTGAAATCCACAAATGATCTGACTCAGCATGGCTTTCTGACTAACATTTTTTAATTTGCTTCGCAAGTTTGACGGAACGTAAACGGGTAATCAAAGTGGAAAGCGTCACAGCCAGCACACCCCCTCCCCCCCATCAAACTGGCACTGTGAGTGGGTAATAGGTTTCAGACTGCTGGCCATTGGGAGTAGGGGGGGGGGGGCACCCATTAATTTGAATACAGACACCAACCTCTTGAAGCAACTTGTGATGCTTCACTGCTTATGTTATTGTTAAGTGACTTAACGTGATGCTTTTTTCCCATGAAGAGAGCATTTCATTCCAAAATGGGGGCAGTTCATTGAGCCTTGGATTCGAGTCTGAGAACTTGCCACGTACACAGTGTGAAGTATATGTTGATATGAAGAACAGCTGTGAAAATGCCGAACACAATGCCATACCTACTGGGTTAAGGGCCAGACACCAATGGGTGAGTGTCCTGAAGCCACCTTAACGCTACGCTACTATCTTTTACCATAGAACCTACAAACAACGTAGTGTTAAGAAAGCTTCCAGAGGCTTCCGGACACTCATCCAAAGTGACATTTCTGCTGAGGGTGGGATTCAAACTGGTGACCTTCCAAACACAAAAGGCACAAACTTCTGACCCACTAAACCACACCCCCAAACTATAAATAAAGCAATAATAACAATAATAATAACATACATTAAATATATATAAATAATACTGTATAATAATAAACATAAAAAACAGATAAGACTCATATTGTACCAAATAATTCAATTCGTTTGATTCATTTGGAGGGTTCACACTGCATCCAATTGTTACATAACATTACATTCATGTTACAAAACAAATGGACATGTATACACATACCCATCTAGACAAACTTTTCCAGCAAATTTAGGCTTCAGTATATTAAGTTCATGTGATTCAGAATGGTGCACTAAAGTGTGTAAATGTAGTACTTCCTCTGCATTTTAGACATGTGAAGAAATTAATTTCCAAGTGCAAGTCATTCCAAGTCATTGCTTCAGTCATGGATGTTTCTTGCTAAAGAAACCCTGTTTATGTTACAGCAGCTATAAAATGCTTCTTGTGTTTTGTCTTCATGTCATTTTGTTTTAAAAATTGTCTAAATTGTCAGTTAGAATTGCACTTTTCTGCGATCTTTGAATTGTGGGGCAGCTACCATGTTTACCAGGGAAAATATGCTATTCTGATCAAATTACATTGTAAATAAGATACAAAAAGCAAGTTTCTAATGCCAATTCACATATACTTGTTCATATTACAAAAATCATTTTAAAATAAATTAAGAATCTCACCTGAATCTGAAATTGATTTGGATATTGTTGACTATGTATCTTATTTGATGGGTTTTGTGACAGATCGATTATAGTGACAAACTGCAGAAATTAATATTGATCCCATTGCTATCATCCATGTTTTGAAAAATGTCAAAGAAAACAGATGGCCAACCCTAAATATCCAGCCTAGATTTCCTAGAATTGGTATCAGACTCATTATTCCCTGGATTATTTTCCCTTCTTCAATAGCTGTTGTTTGACAATAACATCCGATTAGTTTCTCAAGGCACAATAATAGCGTAATTTGATAATTACTATTCTAATCTCAAATGTATATTTTAATTAAATGGAAAATAGCTTTTCTGTAATTCATCACTGTCAATATTTAGCTGTTTTTTGCCTTACATTGAGATAGACAAAATTTCCATATTATTATGATTCGTCTAAATCAGTTGGACGTGTCCCTTGCATAATTCAATAACTTAAGTATATATTTGTGCTAAGTTGATAAACAATTAGGTGCTCAAAAAATAAACTTTAACCAGCCAATTGAAAAAAAAATGAAAATTGGAGTGAACTAGGAGATTTGTGCTTGTTTGTGATGATACCTCATTGTCAACATCCAACAGGAGATCAGGTGTAAGGGCAAATACGAGAGCAAAAGGTAGGTGTTTACTGTGGTTAGAAGAACAGTATAAAGGAGACCATAGTGGAAGGCAAAACCTTTCTACTATTAGCAGTCTATAAAGTGTTCGTAAAAGCATAAATCATTTCTCACCCTTGAGCACATAATTTCTGTTTAATATATGCATTGTATAACATATTAATATGTTCCGTTAATTGGTCCAGTGACCATTTTCAGGTCAACATCATACTGTAGGTATTGCTAACCTTCACAGGGGCTAGCATTCTGTTTGTTTCTTTCTTTGTTTGTTTCTTTCTGTCTTGTTTATTTACCCTTAATTGTTTTGCGTATGTCTGCAAGTTTCGTCGCGTGACAGCACTACGTTTCTTTGTACATTCTTGTCAGTGTTCTTGGTGAATCACAGCGCTTCTGATTCTCATTCCATTGTTATCATCTATGATGATTTATAAATGTTCTTTTTTAATGTAACTTCATTGTGACTCATACCAAGATTTCAAAGTACAGGCTGTAGGTACAAATTATGGAAATACAGGCATATTTTTCTAATCTTTTTCACTTTCTTCTTCTTCTCCAGTATTTTATATTGTTTGCATGCAATGGTATTTTTTAGGAAACATAATTTTCAGAAAAATGACACAGGATGCATTTCGAGTGAAAATGACCTTCGCTGTGAATTTTTGTCACCTCCTGCCTCTCGGTATACACGTAGCTATATGGCTCTCAGAATTTGTCATCTACCTCAGAGAGGTCTCAGATGTTCTGGAACATTCATTGTAAAAATTAAACATCAAAACTGTGCAAAACAGATGCAAAGGGAGCATTTTGGCAGTCAATGCAGCATGCCAGAATCGGGGGACGGGGGCAGGTCAGTCAGATGGTACTTTATGTCTGAGAGAGTGATTTGACACATATGAACATAAATTAAATGCTACAGCATAGTAAATGAAACTTCTGTCCTTGAAAGAATCTAAACAACCCTCAGGACGCTGCCCAAATACATGTATAAGCCAAACAGATCAATAATTTTGTCAGCAGATGACAAAGGATTACACTTTGTTACGGTTAATCAAATGAGAGTTCAGAAAAATTGTATCAACCAAGAGCAGCAATTGAGTTACAGCCACTGAAGGACATTTCCCACTAATCCAATTTACCTTTCTGTGTCCAAGATGTGCAAAATTTTTCCATTTTCCATTTACACCTAACGAGCTCCAAGTAATGCTTCACAACAAGAATATTAGGCTTCCTAAAATAAATATTTATAATTTTATGATAGTTCCTTTACTTGGGGAGTTGGATTTTTCTTTGCCTTAAAACCACTAATTAGTTTAACTAAAGGAGAGCCAAATAAATTCCACCTCAGAAAACCGACAACAAAAAGCTATCAAGTAAATTTAACGCACAAGCCGAATCCAAAAGTGATATATCAATATCAAGCGAAAATATTCAATGAAAACACTGATGTAGGAACTGAAGCTTATGGGCTATTTTGCCAATATGGACACAGTGACTGAGTCCTGATCGATTCACAGTTTATATCCAGGCCAATATGACGCATCCCAGCCAACGTCCAAACATATGTATGTAAGTATGTGGGGAGATTCTACACTCAAGGCATCGTCTCTTCTTCACATTTGTTCACAGATCCAGGGAGTGACGGAGGGCGACTTCCTCACTTTGTGGTCACACTCAGCTTCTCAGACTTGGCTTCCGCGACAGATGGCGCTTCTTCATAGCAGACAGAACCTTCTCCCTACCAGACAGATCCGAGAGAGCTTTTACAATTTTTGACTCCAGGGAAGGTGTCTTCCACTCCGGATCCCCTGGGTTCGCTACATTAACGTGTCCCAGTGATGCCCCCCCTCCCCCCGGCTGTGGCACCAAGCTGCTTCACAGTCTCTTCATGTGGCTCCCCGCCTCTCCTCTCGATCCGCAGCTTCAGGGGAGTCTGTCAAGCCACACCACTGCTGTGCTCCTAAGCCGTGTGAGATACCTAGTCCACCGAACATTTCCATCTCCTCTTACAAAATCATTTGATCGTGTTCTGCTATTTATACAACCAGTTAATGGCATTATGCACCAAGAATACTAATTGGGGCCTTATTGTCAAGCAATTAACAATTAGACGGATATTTCCTAATGTCAGCTTTTTAATCTACATGCATTAGCTAAATGCGCACACTAAACATCGTATTACCTGCACAGAATGCCCCTTTAACCCATCCACTTTAATGGCCTTCATTTCCGTCAATAAATAAAGCTTACTTTATTTTTTTATCAGTGCCTCTGAATAACTAAAATGATCCCATTCCTCCGTTCTCTTTGTCCACTGGCTCCGTTATACCTTAAGGTCCTTCTGGCAGAAACTGGCATGCCATTTGGTTTGGATTTATCTAGAACAGAGCAAGGCCAGAGAGAAATTTAGTGCTGCTGGGAATGAATATACCTTATATTTACTACATCATCCTTAATATATACTCTTTTGAGGCAGGAAGACCATTAATAAAACTTTGCAACCTGAACTTAATGCACTTAATGAACAAGTTTTTTTTTTTTTTAAACCAGAGTTTCATGTGTCTGGATGCCATTTAAAGTTCATCCATAAAAGACACATTAGCATTTTATTGAATACACTTGGCACATGTGGACTCCGTATTTGGATTATCATCTCCTGTCAGGCAGGTTCATCAGGGGATTTCGTTTGTGAAATTCACATGACCAATTGGAAAGTCACGTGCTTGTCATGGTCTCCGTGTCAACAGCTGATAATTTAAACCCATAAATGTTTCTTTTGAATCTTTCTCTCCATAAGGTTAACATGCTGCCCCCCTCTGATTAATTTTTAAAAAGGCTGTGTTTCTATTGAAATGGGACTGCACTTCAAAACTGAAATATTGCATGCTCCGCTAAAATTAAATCAATTCAAGGATGGAATTAGGAGTGATTTCATTCACTTATTTATTTTCATGGTTTTATTGTTAACTATGCATTTGTAGATGATGACTTCATTAAAATGTGGGGAACATGGGTCAAGAGTTTAAATTCCCGCACGCTGTCCTGCCCTGCAGCACGATACATTGAGCGGAGAGCCAAAATACAATTTCAGAAGCATAACAGGCCTTAATTTGTATTTGTATTTCAGTAAACAGATTATGTCAATGGTTTTGGGCAAAATGAAATTCAAAGCCTTTTATAAAACACAGTTGATACCGAATGCTGAAGGCATGTTTACTTTCTCGAAAAATGGATTAATGTAACAACTGGCTTGTGGTGCCAATGAAGACTAACCCTGACACTCCAGTTGAAGTTAATTTTCAGGAATATCCCTCAAACCGGTTTCGCTTTCGCAGAAACTGTGTGCTCCTTCAGTCTGAAACCCGGATGCTATCTGCCTATTTGATGAGCCAGCAGCTAGCTAGCTATTTAATGCTACGCTACATGTCTGATGCTGTTTAGTTCCTATTAGTGCTTTGCGGCAGATTTGAGAGGTGGCTGGTTTCTCAAGCAGCCGATTGCCCTCGTCTCGGCCTGCAGACACAATGGGGCGATTCATCCTTCTCCCCATTATCCCCGACAAACGGGCGACTCTGCTCTGGTAGTCTCTACGGTTGGTCCAGTGCCTCTGTTATGGCGTCAGTGATTCAGTGCTAATTGATCTGGACGGACGCACGCTTGTTAGGCGGCTGCGCCGTAGTGAAAGGGGCCCCCGCATTGAGAGATCACTCCATCAGAACCGCTGTTGTCACGTTGCCAAGCAGCTGAGTTATCACATAAACGCTCTGGTCTGTCGTGTTTCTTGGGTTACAGAACCGAGGGCTGGGGGTGAGAGGCAAATTTTAAGGCGAGCCGTCAAAGCCAGCTATTCCTATTCATTACGTTCTATTTAGCAGACGCTTTTATCCAAAGTGACGTTTAATTGAGAAATCAGCGGTCCGTGGAGCAATTGGGGAGTAAGGAACCCAATGATGACATCACTCTGCCCTTAATCAGCTGCATTGTCTCAGTTTGGCAGTTTCTGTTGATTTTACATTATATTTTTATATTACGATATTACCTGATAATTTCAATAGTCTTTTTGTTTGCATGCACCGTACAGATGACAAGCAGCTGGAAATTGGTCTGAAATACTGTAGAACTTTTTGTTTTAGCTTTCTAACTGGAATGAGGGAGCATTATGTGCAAGAAAATGTTCTTCCCATGGAAGCCAGGTGACAGCAGAACAGATGTTTTCTAAGATTAGTGCTTCTTTGCTGAAACATCATTTTTATTATTGTAACCGCACAGCATCTTCAGTATTACAGCACCAGTTCTGTGCATCTTGCCTTTATTTCAGGTTCCTTGGTTTCTTTCTGCCCTTAGCTGTGAAGGCAGACATACTATATTCCAGAATTCCTTTGATCAGCTAGTGACCATTTGAAGGACAGAGCCAGGGCCTGTGTGTGTCAGCCACTAAATGTCAAAGGTCAACAGGTGTTTCAATTAGTGACCTCGTTCAGGCCGTGAGCTGAGCTTTGACGCTACGTGAGGGTCTGAGTCCATGTGCATCTGTGTGGGGGGTGGCGGGGGGCAGGGGGGTGCCTCAGTTTGACATTTAATATACTGCCTCTGCATCCAGTCCATCTTTCCCTCCCTCATACACCATCGCTCACCGCGCCTCTCTTTCCCTCCCTCTCGCACTCTCTGTCATTCCCACCCTCCTCTTTCTCTCTCCTGTCACGCTCTGTCTTTTCGCCTGCCACTTCCTCGCTGCCTCCCCGTTGTCTTTTTCTTCTCGCCTTCGTGTTCGTTAAATTCCTTCCTTTGTCCGCGGCCCCCCTTTCACCTCGTCACACTGAGTGGTCCTCATCCTGATCTGCCCAGTACAATCAGTGCCCAAAGTTTTGGTTAAAAAACTGCTTCTGCTGCTGGATAAGCTAACTTGAGAACTAAATCTCTAAGATGCCCTGTACATAGGGCATTGGAACCTACAGCTCCTTAAGCTGCACAGTCATAGCCTGTCCTCGCTGTCTTATGAAAACCAAGATCGCCTACTTTTTCATGATTGTGTCTTTTTACTGTAGCTGGAAAACACCCATTCTCCTCTGCCTACCGATAGCATTTCACATCTGACTGACATCCAACTGACCAGTGTACAAGAGTAGTTAACATTAACATTGATCGCTAGACAACTACCTAACTAACGTCACTGTGGACACTGATATATTTGCCAAACTGACAACAACCACATACGTTCATTTAAAACATTAGATTGCTCTCTGATGGCTGTGCATACATAGCTTTTTATTTGCAGTGCTAAGAGTGTCTCAAAATGTTGTTTTAAGTTTATTTTGTAAAGTAGTTTCTGAGGGGGAAAAAAGGGGTTTTTCACATTCCTGAAATAATGAATTTTTGGAGATACATGTTTTTCATTGTACAGCAACGATGTAATCCCTGAGCATAAAATGTAGTTAATGTACCAGAGGACAGATGTCAGCAACCAATAAGGCCTCTAGTACATACATGCATGTTTCATGAATGTTTTCAATGTGATATTCGATATCACATTAGCTAGCACATAGCTAGCTATGTTTGCAACGCAATGTCGCAACCGATGGAAAACAGGCATTTATATTTGCAATTTAGGTGCATAAATGTTAAAAGGTCAGCAGATCTTTATTTAATATGAAAGATAAAAATGACACGGCAAAGGGAAACACAATTTGTTTGAGTGGTGCTTCTTGTTACCAGAAAGCAAAATAACACTCAAGGATATTGATTTATTACGAATCCACTTTTCTCAAACATTTTCTTGTATATGGAAGTGAAGCCCCCTTTGAATACTAGCTATAAGGATAAATAAGCATAAGAACATATAGCTATTTCAAGCACAAACAATGACTGCAAGTACATTCTGCAATTTCCTTGCTGGAATAAGGCAAACAAAGTAATGTCACAGATGCACCCAAGCCTCCCAAAAGCATTAATTTCATAGGGACGGTAGAACCAAAAGCCTTGCCAATGTAACTATTTTGGATGCTGGCCATTTCGTACCTTCCTCAGAAATTAGTCTTTGAATTTGTTTGGCTCCTTAGTCAACATCACGTAAAAATTATATTTTGTTAGAATTTACTTGCTGCTGTAATTTTTCTTCATGAAACCTATCTAGTAAAGTACCTGAACCTTGTCATTTTTGTTTAACGTCACCAGAAGATGAACCCACTTCTCTATACTGTAGTTAGGTTCATATTAAAGAAGCACAAAAAGTCACTACATTAAAATTGGCAGTTGTGAGCAAAATATTTGTCTTTATTTTTAATTTCATATTTATAATTTCCATTATAAATTAAAATACTCCTAAATATGAGCTTCTTTGATAACACTAAGAATCTTTCTGGTTGTTCGGAATCTATCAAGAGATTTCATGAACTTTGAGAATGGTTTATTATGAGAGTTTACTTAAAATAATTTGCGTCCTTGTTTCAATTGGACCTTTTTCACCACGCTGTCCTATGTCATGACCTGGCCTAGGTTTCAGTCGCATTTGTGTCACAGTCCCTCCATTAGAAACCCAAAGGTTTATCTAAGAGCTTTCCAGAGTCTTTCATACATAGTCACCCAGAAGCCCAGAATGCAAATTCAATGTTTCAATAACTGTCGTGCATAACATCAGCCCCCGTTCCTTGTCTTGCCTCTTGTTTATTTGATTGTCAAACAACAGGTGGTAATAAATAAATTGCATATTAGATGCAAAACGTGTTGTTGGAACATTAACCCTGTGAGTTTTGGCTGACAGACATGAACACCATCAGTGAAGGAATATCAAATTATATATTGTGCTGTGTGTGTGTGTGTGTGTGTGCGCGTGCACACACACACACACGCTCGCACGTGTGTGTGTGTGTGTGTGTGTGTGTGTGTGTGTGAAATAAAATACAGCCATGCAATTTGACAGGACTTGTGATTATTTGAATATGAAAGATTTCCTCATGATGTTTATGGATTTTTGCCAGCAGATCTTGATTAAACTGCAGTTGGTTTATTAACAATCAGGGCTACAAATACCCTACCCCTCATCCCACCTATCAAATTCAATCCCCTCCCCCCCCGACCCCCGCACACACCTAGTATGGCTGCCTTAATGATGGCGACCTGGGCTTCTGTGGATGTTCTCCCCAGCCCTGGGCGCAAGTCAGCCCCACTACATATAGAAAAATGACTTTTTATCTCAAAAGCAAACACAAAGGCTCCTTATTGTCCTTATTGTATATGCATTGAAAACAGACTTTGGACGTGATAGAGTCACCAGCAGGCCACCGGGCGAGGGAACGATGGAGGATCTGATTAAGTTGTCAGGGAGTTGACAAAGAGTACCATCCCCTCTGCCTTAAAAACATGGGTAACTGCAGCCTCATACTGGGATTTCACTATACGGTTACAGATTAGCCTGAAAGCTTGGTCTTCCCCGGCTCTTTCGCAAGCAGGAGTTCTAGTTCATTCTTGTAATGGAAAATCCCTTTTACATTAAGTGTAGTAGATCAAAGTAAAGCTGTAGCAAAGCACGGAAAATCACCAATAAATGCTACTAGCATAAGGCATAAAATGTCCTTATCTTTGCGTACATTTCGTATTTCACGTATATTGTGTGTAAGTCGGTTTCTGCCATGACACACACAGACTACTCTGATTAATGGATCCTGACACACGAAGCACTGGTCTCCCTACTGGTACTCTTGGGGTTTACATTTACATTTTACATTACATTTACATATTTAGCAGATGCTTTTGTCCAAAGGGATGCACAAGCATACATGCTGTCATGGAGTTCAGTAGCCATTACTGCAGCTAGGCTGAGCTTCCAGTGATTGTTCAGGTACAAGAGTGAGCAGTTATTGGAACAGGAGCTACACTACAACTCTGACAAAGTAAGAACCTAATTCAACTATTCAAGAACCAGAAGTGCAACATAAGAACACGTACTGTAAAGATCGGGTTAGTAGAAGAATTCATGGAATAGACATCTCTTGAGGTGTTTCTTGAAGGTGGATATGGAGTCTCATTCCACCACTTTACCAGAAACATTCTTACTTTTTTACCATCTAGCTATAACCTTTCTCCCAGCCACTCTACTAAACCCCCCCATCCAAAAAAATTGTGACTTGATGACCTAGGAAAATTATGGCTGCTGAGACCAACCCAGTTGCGATCCGCTGCCTTTAACCATATCCATACCTATTAAGGCGCTGGAAACTCACTTGATAAGCAGTTGTCTGGGTCTACTGATTTGGGGGGGCGTGGTGGTGCAGCAGAGTCCCAAGACCTTGTGAGCCGTACCATGTGACTGAGAATGGACGCAATGCACGCGGTTGCTGCGGAAAACTACTCCTTGCAGTTTTTGAAAGGTCTGCTTAATGAAATCAAAGCAAGGCTTACTAATGTCAAAATTACAGGCGGCCACATGGACACATTGCTATTTCTGATGACGAAGACTACATTAGGATAAAAGGAATACTTGTGTTGGCAACAGAGACATTAAAAGGCATTGGCTAACTAACGAATAGCCAGCTAACAAAACAATGATTATCGCTGCTGATTTCATTGTTTCTTTAATTAATTATTAACCTTCAAGGTCAAATCCCGAAGCAACTGAAACAGCTGGCTGTTGTCACAGCCACGTTGCAGTAACTTCACCCAGAGAGGATAGAGGATCTCCTTACTTAATTGAAGAGCAAATTTGCATAACTTAGTACGTTTTTTTGTTATTTTTGAGATGACCAATGACCTAAAGTCAGGCTCCGTCATCATAGAATACCAGTCAAAAGTCTGAACATACCAACTGAAAATCATTTGTTTTCAAGATAATGTCCATATGCACCCTTAAGATTATGTAAGTACTTATTCATAAGTATGTATTATCTTGTGAATTAGGAAAGAGATGGAATGCTGAGGCAGACGATCTGCCCCCCACGATCCCCCCGACCTAAACCCCATACAGCTGGTTTGGGATAAGTTGGATCGAA
>JAODJW010000135.1:15252011-15262196 GCA_026777045.1 Hyperopisus bebe | reverse complement strand
CACACACACACATACACACACACACAGTTTGTTTTGTTATTATACCTCCCAAACGTATCGGTACCCAAACATGGACATGGCTGTGGGGTTTTCTATATTTTACACTTTTAATCAGTACAGCTTCTTTCCTTGACACTAGTGTGATTAATTTTTAATTTTTTTTTTCCAAAACTTCAGCTCTGCAAATGGCTCACGGGAGCACAAACTAATTAAGCGGCGTATTTGCAAATAGCAGAGACATACAGACTTTGGGTAAATTTAATCTGAGGCCACGTCCCCATGCTGGCCCGCGGGCTGGGTTTGTGCTGCGAGGGGGAAGATGAGGCAGAGGCGGGCTCATGCAGATGGACCTCTGACAGTTCTAGGACTAACTTCTGCCCACCATGGGGAGCACATGCCTCTAATTCACGGACCAGCGATCAGACTGCATCCTACATTCCACATATGATCTGTCCGTTCAGCTTATCCATGATCCGGATCTCAGAACACTTAGGCTACAAGGCACATACAGTACACCATATTCTCATTTTATGCATTAAAATACAGCAGATTATGAAACAATATCACAGACTCCACTACAGAACCAGCTTATAATTGTCCTCCTAAGGAATTGATTTATTTTCTAAGATATGGAAAAAATACCCTCAAATTGTACATTGTTTTGTTTATGACCTTCAAGACAGTGGCTCAGTGGGGTACAGCCCTGTGCTTGCGATCAGAAGGTCACCACTTCAACCAGGCCTCAGCAGAATGGTCACATGTCCACGGCCCCTTGAGCTCCAGGCTGCCCCTGTGCTGTGATGGCCAAGCTTACTGTTCCCCGAATATCTGTCTCACTGAGAAGAAGATGAAAAGAGAATTAATAATAAAGTTTCAAAAATTCTTCTATTCTAGTAGAAGGAAATGCAGGGAGGTATACAGGGGTGGATCCACAGGGGGGCTGGCTGAAAGCTGATTGGCCTCCACAGTCACCCCCCTCCCCTGTCACTCACCAATTCAAAACATATCTTTGGCTAATGATAAGGTTGTCCCCACTTATACCCCCCACCTTAAAAAAAATCCTAGACTCATCCCTGAGGAAATGTAAACATTAAAAAGGCTGTCAGTATGAGGTGTGACAGCGCACAGATAAAGTCAAAACAGATACTTAAGTGTTCAAGGACCTGAATGGGCTCTGGGACTTAGGGAAGAAGGATCCTCCATCCAGATCCTGAAGCCTTTCCCAAGCAGCAGAGGATACCAGGGAGGGAAATCTTCTCCAAGGGTTTTTCACAACCACAGACCAGTCCATCTCACGGCACAGACGTACTATGGGCTTTTCAGAGCAGGTTTGGGGCCATTCCGGAATGCATTTGTCAATTCCAGTCCAAATCAGGAAGGGGAACTGGAGTTAGAATTTAAATCTCCCTGAGATTTGAATTCAATTCCAATTCTGTTCCCCATAGGGTTTTTTCCCCATTCCCAGCTCCAGTTGCATTTCCTGATTTGGATTGGAATTGACAAATGCATTCCGGAATGGCCCCAACCCTGATTCGGAGACACCAATTCACTTTGGGTTACAGGGAACTGGTGTACTGAGAGGCCACCTACACTACACAAGGAGAAAATAAGAGGCTTCAAATCACACCTCCAGGATTGAGCATTTGAATCCTGTGTGTGTCCAATTCTTATATTCTCCTCTTTGTCAACGTTTGTCTCTGACTGTTTGATTGGCTGTATTAATGCCTATGACCCATTTAAAAAATGCTGTGTATGTTATTAACTGTATAAGCATTGTGTGTATTTAAGTGACCTCAAATTTCTTTTTCTTTATTGACGATAGTTCACTGTGATTTCTGGTGTTCGGATACAGCATAAACGCCAATTCCCAGCATCAAATTAAGAATGTTACAGGGAAGGTTTTGTTTATCTGGAAGGTTGTTTGCTTTTATGATTAAGCACATATCGATATTCATAAACCCCCCACACTGCAGTGAGATGAATGTGAAAGATGTCATGTCACTGCATTTAAAAGATTAATACATCCTCAGAGTGGGTAGCCCCCAGAGTCTCTTAGCATAATGAACAAAATTTAATCCCAGGGGATTTTCATCCAGGTCTCTTTCCCAGTTTACATTTATCTTGTGACTCCTTTCTTACTCGGTACACAACTACTGATTATGCATCCAATCCCCGCTCCTCTTCTGGGTCTGCGTTAGTTCCATTTTAAAGCTAATAAGATCTACAGCTCTACAGCTATTTAATTGTACCCTCCAAAAAAATCTCAGTTTCTCATTTTCACTCACTACTCTTTTCACACGACTGTATTTTATGCTTGTAATGGGAATTTGCCAAACTCTTACTGACAGTAAAACTGCTGGTTTACTCCCACTTATGTATGTGTGTATATAACCATTGTAAGAAGGAGGGTAAAGCAACGCAATAAAGCCATTGTATATACCTGTGCCTTGTTGCTGATAATATAAAACAGGCTTTAGAACATATCCTCAGACCTGGATTCCTGAACCCTGCCGTTTCTGCAGGTTCCCCATAATTTGTTTCATTCCTCTCCATGGAGCAGGTCTCACACCCTTATTTTACACTTCCCTGCATTTAAATATTTACTGATGTAACTCAGCTCATCAGTACCTCCCCTATTGGGAGCCATGACTTTTATGTTTTTAAAAATCAAAATAAAAACTGGAATATTTTCAGTCTTTCATTGGCATTCATCAAGACCTTCTTTTTCCCTATGATTTATTAATACTTAAGAAAATAAAAAGGTTGATCTGATTCATTAGTTTTGTGCCATGGCATGTCTGAATAATTAGACACCTGGATATTAACCCACCTTGCATGTATAATTAATAGTATCAGTCTCAGGTGGACCTGATTATAATCTTAAATGGTAGAAGAAAGACTTAAGGTTGTTCTGTTCTAATGCAGACCATGGAAGCACCTCTTAAGTCTACCTCTAGCCTTGAGAATATCGGCCTCCCCTGAATTTTAAATAGACGGCTCTTACGGCACACTAAGAAGCACAAATGACTCGCGTGTATCTGACCCTTTCAGAGGCAGGAGACCCAAAGCGCCGTATGAATGATTATTGTGAATCCAGTTAATGGAAGCTGCTCTGGATAAGAGAGTCAATTAAATTAAGAGAATGTAAAATGCAGTGTGGTTTCCCTTTATCATTTATTTTATGTGCTTATTATTACTCGTATAAATACACAGTAAGGGCTAAAAATGTGCTTGCAGATTGTTAATATAATAGCACACGTGACACTTCAGAGGCATCGTGTTAAATTAGAAACATCTCCGGATCTCCCACGGCGGGGCCCTCTCGGCCGGCCGGCAGAAATGATGCTCTTGTCGTCGTTTCCAGGTGGATCCTCCATGCCCCACCAATCTCATCTCCTGGCCTCCCGGAGAACCTCTCTTGTCACTGATAGCCCACCCCAGGGTGTTAGAACCCCCTACTTGATGATGAGCCCAGCCATTTTTTTCCAAATGAATTGCCCCAACCCCCCCCCACCCCCCAGCCCGTCCCCCAGAAGCACATTTGTTCTTCATTATTTAAAGTCATTTACTGGACGGCCCAGGGCATCTCCAATGTGCCAGCAAGCTCTCTAATGGGACCTGACTGCAGGAGGCAGCTACCGGAAGCAAGGGGGTGCTGGGGAGCAATCAAGACTCATAAATCACTCCCTTTTTCTGGGGGGGGGCACCCTTATAGTAGTCATATTTTACAATGGGTGGCAGGAGTGCTTCTATTTTACTTATTTGTCTTTACACACTTTAAAGACTCCCCAGGTACTTTGACCATCTCTATGCAGCCCCCTGGGGGGGACTCTTGCCTTTTGCCCCCTCTCACCCATCTGATTTTGAATTTGGAATTTTTTTGAGGTGGGGATCATAAGAGGGGGATTGACTCATACAAAGGGGCCAACCTTATCGTCAACCAATGATGCGTTTTGAATCAGTGAGTGACAGGGGATGGGGCACTACGGGGGCCAATCAGCTTTCAGCTGAGGCCTGTCCCCACCCCAACTCAACCAAAAACAATGCAATGAAACTTAGCATTTATGATCACCTGTTTTTTACTATCAATTATGCATAATATCAATAATGAATAAGTGGTGCATAACTTTACAACAAATTTAAAGGCTCTGTGCAGTATGAACAGAATCTTTTTTTTTTGATAGTCTGTAAAACACCTCCTTTGTTCTGTTTTCTTTGTTTTTGTTGCTTAAGTAATTGCAGTGATTAACCGCTTGAGTTTTTATTTATTATAAAAGGTGATTACTTCAAACAATGTAATAGCTATTTTAAAACTTCATAAATTGATTAATCAAAGCATGATAATGAAATGTTTTTTTGCTGTTTTTTGGAGAGGTATCTCAGTTCCTGGTGATGTATTTGCTCAAATTAATTTCTTTAAAAGTAAGCTTGCTAACACTACTTGAAGCTGTCAGCTATATTGCATTATATCTTCATAATGCATTATAATGGTCTGTATAAGAATTAAGAATGCTTTGTACTGCCTTATGAAGGTATCTGTAGCGCATTGTAGATGAGAGCTCCATAAAGTATTCATAATTCATAATAAACATGTTATAATGTGTTATGTCTTATATAAATAATTATAGCCATGTTTATAATTCCTTATGAATGCATTATATTGTGTTATGAATGTGTTCATATATTCTTATAGACATGGTATTCATAGAAAGTGTTACCTTAACTTTCCTTTAATAAAAAACTTTGCTCATCTGGCTACCAGAGAGAAATATTTGACATTATCTCCCTTCTCTTCTCTATATCCTTGTGCCACACGGAAGAAAGGGCCTTTCTTATAGTTTTTTTCTGGTTAATCTGGTCCTTAAATTTTTCCCTGAGATTCTGGTGCCTGTAGTATAAGTTAAAGCAAAATGAATCTCAGTCGGGTCAGTTTAACTCATTCTTAACATTGCTTTTCTCAGATGGTGGCGGTTTCCTTATTTTCCCCCAACTGCAGGGGCTGGAGGCAACATGTTGAGGTCAACAAAGACGTCCACGAGCTTATGCACCGAACACAGGAGGAAGACGCGAAACAGAGCGGCTTCCCTCCATCTTGCAGACAATCTGTACCGGAGAGCTGTTTTTTTCCTCCGGGATCCTCTTCTCAAATAGGTAACTGAGATGCTGAAATTTGAAAGTCCAGGTCTGTTTGCAAGGACAGGTTTGAAAGGAGAAATTATTTCTTTTTAATACATATTGAATCTTACATGAATGAAGTGCTCTGAGCATATTACATGATGTGCTCTGAGCATATTTTGATTAACCCATTTTTGTGTGGTTGATATTTCTAACATATATCCTATGAACATAATGCTACAATGGACTCGCATCCTGTCTAGACAGCACTCTTTCTTGGCCCTAATCTCCACAAGTTTATAACTGGTTAGGCCACAATTATAAATGAATGGATGGATCAGAATCAGTTACAGGCATGTTGCTGGTTTATTTCTTAAGTTGTTGCATGTAAAACAGTTCATCCAACTGAAGCCCACATGTATGCATACTATATCTCTCTTCATGATGCTTAATATTGAAGGTAAATGAATAATTCATTTTTCCATTGTCGCCGCTTTTATGACAAATTGCACTAATTACAGCAATGAGTCTCGCTGCAAGTTTACTTATGAGGGTTTTGTAGGTATGAAATTTACCACAGCTGGAATAAGCAACGCTAAGAACATCTCCTTTGTTTTATTGTAAATAACCACCCTGTTTTGTATATAAAAGTCAAATAAAGCACAACATTTGCTTAATGTGAGATACGCCTGAGTGTTTTATGATAACCTGCTGAAATGCTCGCAGTGAGAATTTTCGGGACAATTTTAAATAAACGGTTATTCGATAACCAGATCAATTCAAGTTAAGAACAAGTCATTGAGATCTACATGAGATTTATTACCATCTCAGTTAACCACATTACATTAAAAGTAATTGATTTTCCGAGCTGAAATCTCTTCTGTTGCCCTCACTGAAGTCCTTCCAATGTATACCACGCAATCGGAAAATATGTGCTTAAAAGCACTACAGTATATTACTATCTAGTGACTGTGAAAGTCACCAGTGACATGGACTGTGGGCAACATTACGTGTCTTACTATAAATTATTACTGTCAGGCGGAAAACAGCAGCAAGTGGAGGAATGAGTTGCTGTCTCCCCACTTCTCTGCAGGCAACTGGTCTATCATGACAGCAGATCTGGTGACATTCATAAGTACAAGATACATCAGGGGTCCATACTGCACACACAGCCAAAGCCACCTGTGGTGGAATGTCTTATTTGTCCATCAGACTTCGTTGTCCTAGAGAACATTTGGAAGTGACCTCACACTTGTGAAGATGAACAGACCTGGAAAGTGAAGGAAGGGTCTATGGGAGCAGAAGTTCTAGTCTAATGATCCATGACAGTTCCGTTGTGATGATGCACAGCAGCACCTTACATATTTTCTGAACCCAGGACCTGGAAATACTGGCAATAGTACCACCTTAAAATAAAAGTATTTAAATCTACTAACTCATATATGTGAAGGCCCCCTTACAAAGGAGAACAATCGCTATTGCTGTTTTAGAAAATAGCTTCTCCTATTGAGAAGTTGAAATCGTGTCACAATTGGCATGTTATCATTGTTATTCTTGTGTTTTTATAACAATTATAAAAGATTTATAGAGGATAATGTGATCAGAAATGGTGTCATGTAGGGGCGGATGGGCAGCAAGAATTTACTGCAGACCCTGGGGAGTGGGGGGGTTGGGGGGGAGGTTAGTCCCCTTGATATATTTTGCCAATCACCGCCAATGGAATAAAGCATTATCCAATAATCATCTCCTGCAAACAAACCAGTTACCCATGGTATATAGGCGATATGATGTCAGGGGTGAGTAGGAAGGACCCACTGGGAAAATTCCTGAATTTCCTGACAGCCAGTCCATGCCTAGTGTCATGTGTATTTCTGGCACCGAAACACAATGGATCTAGGGACTTTTGGTGGACATTGCAGTAACAACTGGTTCCTTAATGACACCCTTAAAAAGACAGGTGGATATGAATAAAATGTACATAATATACATCTAGATAAATGTACCAAGAATAGTGCTGTGGCCTGTTAATGGGTTTTCAGTGGGGCACACCGTCATCAGGAAAAAAACATAATCATTCTCAAATATAACTCGGTGCAGAAGTCATCCAGAGGACAATCTTTATGTTACATGCTGAAAGAAAGTCTCATCTAAGGTCTCTTCATAAAGAAATGGTCATTTTGATCAAATTTGCATATGAAACAGGACGATTACTTTTTGCATTTGGGAACGATAGAGCAGCCTCTTCCAAGTGAGCACTGGAATTTGGGTTGTTCCTCCACTGCGCCCACTAATGAAAACCACCCTATTACACGGTTGGGTAATATAAGTGTTTTAAATCAAGGCAATGTTGATGCCCCTGGACCAGTAATGATCATGGCTGAAAAAGGCCTACTGGACATTTGAGGTGGCGCTGCAGTGATGCGGTCCGTGATTACATTCTTGAAGTTTGGGGTTGAGGTGTTTACAAAATCTGCTCTTCTTTAGTACTGTAATGGTTCAGTTTTTATTATTTTGTACTTTACTGGTATTTTATCTTTAAATTATGTAATTAATAGTATCGAGCAAGAAAGCTACAAACTGAATCTCACTGTACTTGTGCTGTAACAATTGTACTTGCAAGTGCAATGACAAGATATTCTATTCTGTTCTATATACAGTGTATGGTTCTTTAGCTCATTTGCTTAGATCATAAAGTCTTCCTAAACCCATTTCTCACGCAAGTTTATACCTTCTACAAACTAGAATGCAAAAAGAAGACACCTGCACCATTTTTGTCTGTACTTGAGAAGAAAAGAAAGTTCTGGAAGAATTAAGTAATCAAGGGCACCCCGTCGGTTACTAATTGCAAAACATTTTCAGTGGCTTTAGGCTGATTATCACTTTCCCCCCCCCAACTCCGCTCGAGGAAATTTTAAAAATAAAAACCTACCCATTCGCACCGGTTAGCTTTGGGGCGTCGTACAGCTATGTTTGGGATTGTGATTGACGCTTGCCATTTTTGGCAGTTTTGACACGAGCACGAGTGAGCAGTGTGAACAGAGAGTGTGAGTCCTGGGGTTTGGGTTGCAAAGGGTGCAAATGGGACCTTATACACAGAGCATTTTTATTTTTCAGAACTAAACTCTTATATATTTATGGCAATTAAACTGCTTCTTGCCTAAGGCCCCCCACTCATATGGGGGGGGGTCATAGATTTCAATGCTGGAATCTTGCAGTTCAGGACTTAGCAGCATCTGCAATATAATCTATAGCTAGATTTTACCTCGTATCCATTTTAGCGTATCGGAAGTGTGTCCCCCTCTGGACAGGGCTGTCGGCTGATACGAAGTGGAGAGCAAGAGCGGTCTGCCTCCAGAAATTCTTTCCGGCATTCACATTCTGACAAATGCTACTGATTTTTTATTTTATTTACTTATTTATTTTATTTTTTGCATATTTCCGACAAACAAATACAAACCAGCAGGGAACAGATGGTAATTAAATCCTTTATGAATATGGATGCTTGAAACTACTTCAGAAGCTCCTAGCTCCAATGTTCTTGCTAATAAATTGTATTATTTCCATGCACATGAACAGAAAAGGTCGGGTAGAATCTTTTAATCTATGTGTAGGAATCAGTTTATCCAGGTTTTACGCAGAAAGAGGAACAGGGCCGGGATAACTGATCCTCCCGTACGATGCATTTTACGCAAGTTAAGACTGGGACGACAATCCTGCAGAAATCCTCTCATTATTTTGGATAGGGTTGGCATTCATTATTTTTCTCCTCTCATTTCTTTTCAAGAACATTGGATCAGACCAGCAGATTAGTGGAATGGCTATTCCCGGCCTCCCTGATCCAAATTCCTGCATCCCACATCAGTTAATTAGCTGACCTGAACCTCGTTCACCCAAGCAAGAGTAGATGGGGGGAGGGGGATGGTCTCAGAGTGAAGGTAGGGACATGGGTCTGAGATGACAGGCTAGCTGGGCTTGATGGATGACTGTTTATTTGCTGCATATCCCCCTCACCCCCCCTGCAAGCATTGGACTAAAATGAAGGGTTGATGTGTGTCATAACTGCCATCGGAATGTCACAATACCTTCCACTGTTGGGCTTCTCTGGCCATTCGAACACAGTCATCCCCCGAGAATTCGGGGAGCGGCTTCTGCTTTGCCCCCGCCTGCATGTCCACACGGCGCTAATCGGGACTGTCACGGCACCATCAGAGCCTCCTGATTCCCAATTACTGCGATGCGAGGGGTGAGTGAAACGGAAGCTGACGTGTGGACGCAGCAGACGAGGGCGCCGTTTGCCGCGTTTCGTATCCAAGCTACGACTGCCGGGAGGAAGCCTGAGAAATGTGGGAACTGCAGTGATTCGGGACCATGGGGGATCGATCTCAGTACAGCTGGTTCAGGTCCAGTAAAGACAACCATGCTGCACCGTCAAGTAAAATAACCATCCATTCCTTTTTTCATACCAGCTTGTTCTACGCAGGGTCACCGGGATCCGGATCATGGAAGCTATGGGCACAAAGCAGGGAATAACCCAGGATGGGGCAGCATCCCATGGCAGGAGTAAAACCATCCAAACTTCAAACTGATTGTTTTTGCATTGTCTAAGGTGGAGATGGAGGGCTAGCAAGTCCCTGGATGAAAATGTTTTTGACGCTTTTCATATGTTTCAGCCCTGTCCCAAGTAAAATTTTCATTCCTTCTCCCATCCCATAGTTCAATTCACCGTCCAAGCCATAGAAATTCTCTCATCCAAGCCAACAGCCTGCTTTTGTTGAAGAAAACTAAAAAAGGCAGCGAGGACTGCAATTAGCGAGCGGATTCAGAGAAGTTCGGCAATCTCATCCAAATTGCACTGCGATAAGCGTGGACCTTTTGTTTTGCAGGTAGACTGTAGATAGAATGCAGGAGGATAATAATAGTGATTCGTTGAACTTCCCAGCACATGCAACCGGATATAAAGAGAAGTACTGTATATAACAGAAGAGAACTGGGATGCTGGGCAGGTTGAATGGCCAGTGGCTGGTTTCTAAATCACACACAATTGTACATGGGTGGGGGGGGGGGGGGTTG
>JAODJW010000135.1:15224641-15244991 GCA_026777045.1 Hyperopisus bebe | reverse complement strand
GCCAATACAACCCCCTGGATACCACAAGCCCCCCCCCCCAATGTTCAATCCAAAGTTATGCCCTTGGTAGGGAGTATAGTTAATGTTGGTGATTAATACTACCAGAGTTACTGAAAGTCAGTGGAGCTCGACATATTCAGCCATGAAAATGGGCCGTTTTATTAAAGAATTTTAAGTCTTAGGTATTACACGATCAGTATAGGCTGGGGATGACGGATAATAACACACAGTGGCACGATTAAAGTTTTCTGTACACCGCACTATAGTTGTTGCAGTCCCCTGCTTTTCACAGACAGTCCGACGATCATATTTCGTCCCAATATTAAATTAAGGCGGGGTGATGCAAATAGGTACATTTATGGATCATACATGTTATTTCAAACAGGGCCGGCCACTTCCCGTGCCTCTGTAATTGGTCGGGCCGGGTTGTTAATGCAAACGACGAGGGCGTGCCCCGGCTACCACTGCCATTCGCCGGCGCGCTCTTCGCTCGCAGCCCGACGAAAGCTACACCTTGGCCGTGTGTGGGTCAGTGCCGTGCCGAGGGGCGGTCTTTCTCTGGGGCTTCTGCGTTCTAGGGATTACAAACCTCTGCGGGACTGAAATTTATTGTCTTGCCTCGGTTCCCACTGTTGCGCTTGTGTGTCTGTGCCGAAACACAAGGATTGTCTCCCCGACTTACAAACCTTCATCGTTCTTTTAACAAAGCCAAGCTAAACGAACAAGGTAATGGCCCGATCCTGTTAAGTGTGTTTTATGCTATGATCATCGTTTTTTTTCGTGCATGTTATTGCCTTGTTATCCTACACACTAAGCTGCTGCAGCTGCAAACTTCATGCGTACGATACATGTCACAGACCCCCGTAGTGTGTGGATTTCATCGCTTTAGTATATACGGCTTTCTTTTTGTGCGTTTGGTGCAAATGCATTTGTTTTTGAGATGTAAGTTGTTACATTCGTCTGCTTCTTCGTTGTATAGCGAGTCTACCGGCAGTTTCTTTGATTTTAGGGCACTGTGAATGTAGTGCGGACTGTCAATACATCGCCAAAGCCGTCTCAAGTACTCTTCAGTGTCAAACCAACATGCATTAAAAATGTGCAAAAGTGAAAGTCAAATGTTCGATAACCTCGCGTTAAAGACAAGTAGCCTAGTCGAGTTTTTTTTCTTTTAATTAATAATTTTAAACTGATTTACAGTGGCGGACTGATTTAATAATGTTATAATGACAATTAAGTAATGTCTTGAGAGAAAAAAAATGTACTGAAAATTAAGTGAACTATAGTGAATATGACGACAATGCAATTTAAGTACTATTTATGATATTAAGGACATTGTATACAAATGTACTTGGGTGGTATACAGCTATACAATTAACCGCAGACAGGAGTAGCACCAAAACTCCTATTTAAAAAATAATGATAGGTACGGAAATTATGCAATGAGTTGGGTTATTTTACTTTATGCGTTAACCTTCACGGCGACTTTGTGTTTCTCACTGAACGTCGTCGTTAGAACGTCTAGGGATTTTGATGAGACCTATGCTGTGCTACTTCGCTGTTAAATTTACGAATAACCAGTTTGAATCATTTTAAACGATGCCGATATGAACGCTGTGAACTGCGCTCGACCACAAGCTACGTGAAACACTGCATGCAACTTCTGCGGACACTAGAGTTTATTTTCACGGGAAGACCGAACAGCTTGGAGAAGGAACGCTAGTGTGGACAGAGATTGCCGTTATTTGTTTGGTTTATAAGGGAAAAAGACGTCAGATCTGTTTGTTCGTGTTCATTCTAAAACCCTTCACCGAATTCCGGGGAGCGATTACAGTCGTTTATTCTGAAATCACCGTCAGAGGTCCTTTATTTTAAAATAATTGGAGCTCTTTTTGTTTTTGAGTTTTTTTTTCGATAGTTTGTTTGAAATGAATATAGAAGGTAAACTACACATACTTGACAATGGCATTTCTGATCGGTAATATAAACGCATCAGATTATTTTGATTTGGTAGTTAAACGGTCGAACAATGGAGTTGAATTGTTCACCTAATGTAATTTTGGTTAAGCAAGCTTGCAAAAGCTCCATTCTTTAAGGTCAATGTACGATCATTGCAGTGATTTGTGTATATAAGCTATTGCCATCAACTTTTTTGGCTTTCGTTTTCATAGCATATATAACAATGGTTTTTGGTAACTGATGATGGTCTGTTAAAAGCGGAGACTTGATATTTGAAAGCACTAATGAGCAACAACGCGTTGCCTGTTTTGCGATGGGCGAACAAATTGAATAGAGATGACATAATTGAAAACATTTGATGTTATCTTACCCAGTAAATTAGTTAAAGTTTAGACTAAAACAGCAATTTATACAGTTGCAGAAACACCGATGCTTATCCTCGTCGATATATAGGCTATAGTAACCTCACTGGGAACCAAACATACCTGTATCTAACCTTGCACAACAACTCATTTTGTTTAGTCCTTTTTCATCGTCAGACACATGAACCAAAACAACAGTATCTGTGTTAGCAATATATATTAAACAAGGATGCCAGAAGGGAGTTTTCTGCTTTTTTTCCAAATAATGAAATATCTCATCTGGTTTCTCTTTGTGTAAAGCGGTAGGGAAACAAATGAAATGGTAAGATAACCATAAACGATTCTGCTGATTTGAGATTACCCCGGTAGTCAGCTAGACCCCGACAAGGGAGGCTGTGCAGCATAAAGATTCCATATATACAGGAGTTCATCTGTGTCATGGTTTTCAAGATTTAAAAGGGTAATTTGACTTCCGGTGTTTTTCAACAACTTTTACTGTGTACTTTTAAAACTTCATTTTTATGGCAGAGCCACGAGGCAGTTTGATATTGATACGATTTCCATACTGTTAACTTTTTTATTAGGCGGTTCTTATAAAAGTAAACTGTAGTCTGCTTATTGATGGCCATATATATTCAATGTTACAGAATAAGGGTGTCGCTTACTTTAAAACGAGTTCGTTCCTCACAAAAGCTCAACTGAATATAGTTTAATGTGATGTGTCAAAGCTTTAAAAAGTGTTCAGTGTTTTGGTGTCTGATTTTATGATAGTTATTAATTATGTACATCACATATATCTACCAAATGTGTGCTCACGTGAATGACAAAAACGAAAGAAGGTCAATCTCTGAGTTTTAATCCGTAGAAAAGCCTTTCACACAGCGTTGGTCTGGAACAGATAGGACATATAGCAATTTGGACAAAAAATGTTTTAAATCTTTTCAGTGCAACTTAAATGTCACCTGAAATGAAATGCAGATTCTCCAGGCTGCCATGCTGACAGTCACCCTGTTTGAATCTTTTAAAATTTGGTTGTTTTTCTCCCTCCCAAAAATCACCTTTGTTTTAACCTTGAATTTGATTTAATCTTATCTGCATATGTTTCTTGCCTCATGTATATTAAGATAAATTGGTAAACGCAGCTGATTTATGTGTGTGCCAGTTAGTGGTTGCAAATAGAGGACCATTTATGCTGCAGTGCTTTGGAATAGTTCAAATCTGTATTTGTTGAAAACTCAGATTTTCCGAACAATTTCTCAAGTACGGTCACAGTTGAAGAGACGGTAATGTACTGTTCAGGGTAATTCCACCATGTTTTCCAAGGGGTTCTGCTCTTATGGTGTTGCTGACCATCTCGTCACTTTTGTTTCTTGATTATGAAAGAATATTGCAACATTTTATATGTGAAATATCATCTGTCTGAAATACCCAAATAGTACCCAGTCAGTATTTGCATTAATCATTTTGGAATGTGTTCTTGCTGGAGGTCATTATCTGACTTGAAAATATGGAATATCTGTTGTGTGCTAGGTCATTTTTCTTTTTTTTATCTAATCAGCAAGAAAAGGTGTAATTTGTGAGCTCATAGGTAACAAAGATCACTACTACCATATCTTTGCCTTTGCATCTTTCTATTTAGTATTGAACTCCTTTAGCTTGGCACCCTAACATCTGCTTGGGCTCTTGTTTAGAGGTCAGAAAGACCTAATTGGCAACTGTAAATCTGAGGAATGTCGAGTGTGTTTTAGACATCAACGTCTTTAACATTTTGTGGGTTATGGCCACAATAACCCAGGTATCGTGAAGAGGCAGTCACCTCAGACCCCAAGCAATGAGTGAAGTCATGGATGAAATCCTATCCTGTTGTATCTGCTACTGCTAGTCTTGACCTTGTGCACAGAGGATTTGCTGTGGAATAACAGGTCTTGAAAGCCGAATGTCACCCTCTATCGTGGCTGTTTATAAAATCTGTTTCAAGAGAGATGATCATCAGATGACATTCCTGCTACGATCCCACAGAGAATGAATTTAGGCTTGGTGTCTTGTGCGGTTGCTTCTCGCTCTGGGGTCCACAGATGATGCGGGCTGAGATGATGCAGACCTCAGTGGGTCTTTTTGTTCTTTTTGAGGTTATGAAACTGGGGGATTTTCCCTGTCTTGATGTGATTTTCTGTGTACTATATTTGAATGTAAAAGTTCACTGTGGCAAAAGTGTTCTGCAGCCTGGCCTTTATGACTACAAAGTCGGAGATTCAGGGGAAAAAAAAACATGAAATTCTTGCCACATGTCCAGCAGAAAAGGTTAATGGCTTCTCTTGTGTCTCTGAAGTACTTGGCCTTGACCAACAGAGAAGCAAAAGATGCAAAATTTTAAGTGAGCGTTGTACTGTAGAGTGCTTTTGTCCATTTCGAGAAGTTTAGCCGGAGAAACATGATCAAATAACCATTCCCATTACTTGTGAACAGCCTCTTCCTTTCGGATGCCTACCTGCACCTCAGCCACTGATGGTTGTAACTTCATAGGTATAACTGGAGGTCCTCCTCTTCCAGGATTGTTTTGTAGTCACGTCTGCCCTGGAAAGACACAACCGCTCATGGCTGGACCTTTAATGGCACATTTAGGTGAGGGTGTAATTTCATTTCCATTTTGAAACAGTGCAGTTTAGTGTTAAATTGGGTGACGTCAGTGGGGAGCCAAGGATGACTGTATCTTCCTAATGGTTCCGAGGGTAATGAGCGCTGAAATCGCCTCGCCACCGGCACCAGATTGTCGTGTCCCTTCGGAAAAGATTGCTCCGCACTTCGATGGCAGTCCTTGGACTCGACTTCCGCCTCCCAATCTCTCCTCATTATCCGATCAGATGGGCAGGTGGCTGCGGTGTGTCTCCTGCCCTCTGGTTTCGGCTCAAACCTCGTGCCTGCCCCCCCCCCCCCCCCCCCCCCCCCCCCATGAGCTGTCCTCTCTGGACAGATCACCAACCTGCAATGGCAAGCAGATGGCAGTGCCACACCTACTGGACGGGTCCTTATTTGTCATCCCAAAAAGAAAAAAAAATCACTGTCATTGCTAACCCAGTTTTTTTTTGCTCCTGTGTCCTTGCCCTTCAAGTCTAGTGACAGATGGAATGGGATTCAAAAATAAAAAATTTTAAAGTTAATTCACTAGTACGGTCTGGAGTGTGTGGTGTCGTATCCATGGATACTCTAAGGGATTCATTTCCTCGATCCTGATGAGAGGACTCCTACCAGATGCCTGGTGTCTCATCTTGTTCTGCACCTTGTAACTGAATGCACGTGCTCAGGTACCTTGCTTTACTGCATTATAGGGTTAGCAAGGTTTTCCAAGTGCTGGAGTAAAGGAAGAAGTCTGACTGCTATTGCCTACTGATATTTTTCGGTCTAATGTACTCTCCTTGGCACAGATGGCTCTCCTTAGTCCTGTGGAATTTTTCTCGAGAGCTCTTCTGCGAACAGGCATGTTTTACTAGTTAAAACAGTGTTCGAAGGTCGTTTAGTCAACTGGGAAGAGAGACCAGATAAAACAAATTTGGAGCATTAAAAAACTTATTTAACTGCATTTTACATGTCCCAGATTTTGGTCTCATAGACTCATAGAGGTTATTTAATTGTAATCTTTTTTTTGTTAAAACTAGGTGTAGGAGATAAAGAAACACTCAAGTTGGACTGGTGACAGGTATTCCAGCCTGATTTTCTTAGCGAGTCTCCAGGCTGGAAGGCTTCCAGCAGCCATTTCTCAAAAGGCGTCTCCTGTCAGGCCGAGTCTAAAGGCTGATGGTACAACACTCTGCGGCTTCAGATGACTAACAGGGGGGTGGCGTGCAGCTAAGGGGCCCCCAGGGGCGACAGCGTTTTCCCGAGGAGACAGAGTTGCGTCACAGTTGCCATATTCCCACTTCCGTCTCGCAGCACTGTGGCTCCAGGAAAGGTGGGCCTCAATGGATGAGGATACTGTGTCTTTGGTCAGAAGTTTGCAGGTTTAGGTCCTGGGGTTGCCAGAGTGATCTTCACCATTAGGCCCCTGAGCGAAGCCCTTAAATCTCAAGAGACTGTTCTCACCGACCCTCAAAATAGAAATGTATGCTGCTTTGGATAAAGCGCATGTGAGAGAAATAAAATGCGTGTGTTTCAGGACTTGGGTGGTTACATCTATTGGGCTTGCCAGGTGGGTGCAGTCTTTAGTTCAATGGCCCTCCTCAGGTAGCCACACCTGCCCGCTGTCGGCATTCTGTGCTTCCTCCCCATAGTCAAACGTTTAGGCATAAATCTTATTACTCCGGGGCTTCTGTGTACCCCCCCAGTACGTAAGCACTAGCCAGCGTGGCACGTTTTTATAAATGCATCAGGTCTCGTGTCAGTGAAATTTGAGCGATGACTCGAGCACTTTGTTCAAATGCTGGATTCAATTTAGTCCTCAGGAGAAAAAAAAAGGGTTTGCTTATTTATCAGCAGGCGTCAGTATTTTGGGATGAATGGCACGCTGTCCGTCTGGGGGATCTGACAGTGGTGTGCTATTGGTGTAGCCCCATGCCTGAGCCATGCCTTTACAAACTGTAATGAATGGGGTTTGATAATCTTCTTATTAAGGCTGCTTATTCATTAAAAAACGGTGGTGAGGTGGTGCTGAAGCTGCCCCCTGGTGGAACCGTTCAGGGGGTGCAGATGAAATGGGATTTTATAGGGAATCACCCCAGGAAGTCTTACCAGACGTCTGTCTGTCATGCTCACGTCTCCAAGGTGACGCCCACTGGCACACCACCTCCACATGGAACGCCATCTTGCGGTTTAACGGTTGAAACGTGGCCCTCAAGTGTTTGGGCAGGAAAAGCAGTGTTTAGCTGAGGGAGTTGGAGATGGTCAAGGCGTGTTTTGTTTTGATTGCTAAATGAAGACAAAATTAATTTCTTTTTTTTTATTATTTTTTTTTAAGATATGGGTATTGGGGTATCCCTTGACCTGATTAGTGGGGACCACACTTTCATTTCCGGCACTGGGCTTCCACTGTTGATTGTGGGATTTTTAATTGTGTGTTGACCTTTTAGGAATTTCCTGAATCATACCAAGCTTTATTTTGGTACCTAGTGGGGTTTGAGGGTGAAAGTAACGGATATATTAAGTTAAGAATGCTGAAAAAGTATTTGCATTTAAATAGATAACTACAAGGCATAGGTTGGCAAAAAAGTATAAGAAATATCCTTTATTTCTGTGAACAAAAATGAATCTGACATTTCTGGATAGAAATAATTTGCAGGCCAGTTTCGACACTTTCCTTTGGTAAATGTCCACACTTGCCTCTACCTGCTTTAAGTTCTGGAGGCTTGTCTGATTGACCTGAATCATACAGGCTTTTAGTTCTCAGTTTTACCTTGAATTTGAAGGTGAAGTGCAGCTAAGCTGTGCATAACGGGAAATGGTACACAGCCCAGGGTGCGGCGTGAGCCTTGGGATTCCCGGAGCACCAGCCGCTCCCTGACGACTTGACGTTATTGATTTCTCTGACCCCTGGGGTATGAGGACCGTTCCATTTTGCATTCCCAACGATCTCTTAATCACTCCGCTAATGAAGGAAAATCGCCCCGCCTCATCGATTTAGCTGCTCGCCACCTATGAACTTTAAGGCCTTCGCTTTCTCTCTGCATCCTTCTAATTACATAAAGTGGCTTCTCTGAAACGTTCACGTCGTAACGTGCACGGGCGCTAACTGTAGCATGCCCGCGGTTGAATCTGTTGTTGCTTCAAGGTCCGAGCATTACAATGCCTCATCGTCACCCTCTATAGACAGAGCCAACTTCGTTAAGTAAAGCTGTACTCCGTTACGATGATTTGTGGATGTCTAAATGCTCAATGCCGTAGGCCATGCTCTGTTACCACCACTGGTCGTCCGTTTTACGCCAGTTTCAACGTGGCAGCTCTGTGCCCGCCTCTCTTCTCTCTTATCCTTTGGCCCTTTAAGATGCGGCTGAAGTGCCGGTGCTCGTAAACAACGGCTGAGTCTGTATGAAAGGCAGCACGGAGAGCGTTCCAGGAATTTGAGTGAAGGAGAGCAGGGGCTAGTTGTTTTTGGAAGTTGACGCGCAGAAGAAACTGCACAGTGTAGATGGGGGCCCTTGGTTGTTGGATAGGGTGAGGAGAGCAAAGAGAGGAAGAGAAGAATCAGACGAAGAAGAGAAGATGTACCAGAAGAGAAGATGTACCAGAAGGAAGAATCGAAGGGTGCTACCTCTTAAGTAGCCAGGGAATCGATCTCCAGAACTGTTGTGTTCAGAAGTGAGCAGGTGCCTCCTAACACTCCTGTGAGTGGCTGTACAAACGAAACACTTTAATTTGAAAAGAAACAGTTAATTTAGCTGTAACTTCCTTGGCTCACTTGAATCTGAATGTCCTGCTGTCTGACCTACTGACACTTTCATAGTTGGTTGTATAAAAGTATATCTATGTGCCCAAATTGATTAATACACATTCAGTTGGCAAATATGATTATACCCCCCCCCCCCAAGAAACTACACTTTAAAGCCACGCCTCATCATCTATTCAGATATTGTGTTAAATATTTGCATTGTATTATTCCCCAGTGAAGGATCTTGATGAATAATTGAGCCAGTGTAAATACTAAGATTCACATCACGCAAATATGAGCCATATTAGATTTGTCCGTGACCCTACATTCAATTTCGAGATGTCCAAAAAAGAAAAAAAAAAAGTGGTTTCCTTCAGTCTTGCGGGAGAACTTACCGCGGGTCCTTCCAGAGTCACTGAGCACATACTATATATATGCTAATTCAGTCCATAAAGCAAAGGGGGGGGGGGGCATGTGACAGCCCGGGAAATCGTACCCGAGTCAGTCCTCTCCTTACTTATATTTGGATGAAACATCTGGCTCCCAGAAGCGGTACACGCCGCAGTGTGTGTGGGTGTCAGCAGGGCTCTGCGGTTACGGGGTGGGGGTGGGATTTGCAGCCCTTTTCCTCGATTTCAGAGCCCCTCGCCCCTTCAAGCCCCCGCTCTGCTGAAAATGTGGCTATTTTTAAAATGGGCTCGTCAGGGGAGGGCTGAACTCTCCTGCCCGTGGTTTTCAGACAGCCGGACTGGAACGGAACCCCCGCCCCCATTTTTTTTCTCTTAACATCGGCACACGGATATCAACTTTTAACGGTTACTGAACTGCGTGGCCCCTTTAAATAGAAGTCCTGTCAGGAACTCACCCCCACTCGCCACCACCACTTCCAGTTGATCTACGTGGTCTGTTCCCCTCGTTCTGCTTCCCCTACATCATCACTGTGGTTACGCGGGCGGGGGGCAAACTGGCAATTGATGGTACATGAACAGCTCAAAGTAAATAAGTCCCACTCAGAAGACTGGTATTTCCTTCCAGTGCTCCATCTCGGTCAGACCCCTAGACGCGTATCAGCGACTTAACCCGGGGAAACTCGGACGGCCGTCGCCGTGGAAATGAGTGAAAAAATTGGCTGGACTGTTTATTACTACCTGTGGAGCCTCTACATGCATCCAGTCTGTTTACTTAAATGTTTATAATATGTTTCTGTGTATATACACATCTACATTATATATCTACGCTAGGCTTGCGTAGCAGGACTTCAAAATACCGCATATTGCATGATACCGGCGAAACCCAATCTATATAATTTTTTCCCGCTCCCCTGTGTGTTTTTATGAAGGACAGGGCATCCACTCACAAGTGATGTAGACTAATTTTATAAGCTGGAAAAACAAAGCCTGATTAAAATAAAAACAATGGGTGCATAACCGGAGGAAACGGGGATGCGGAGCAACGCTTTAAGGGAGAAAAATGATGATTGAGCGGCTAATTGAATGCACGTCGAGGGGGAGAAAAGCTATTAAAGTACATGGCTTATCACAGCCGGTTACTGTTGCATGTTGTCTGATTAATCATTAGTCGGGGCGGTTGCCTATGTCGTGAGGGAGAGCCTGTTTGTTATTAATTCGTATTGGGTGTTTCAGTCAACGAGCCCGTTTCGAACCGAGAACCGGAGGAACCATTCATAAAGAGGACTCTTTTTTTTCTTTTTTAAAATTATGTTCCCCTTAATTGTCTGTCGCCGCTAATGTATGTGTCTATTTTACAACCATGCTTCACAAAGCATGTGGTATGTGTTGGATATATTGAGCTAATCGGGGAAGTTTATTTTTTTTACGTCCACTCACTCGAATTTGTTCTCTGCTTGCTTTATTTATTTCTTTAATGTACTTTAGGCTGATAAATCCTTTTGCTAACCATAGTGTCATCTGAGTACTTGACGTCTTGTAATTTTAAATCCCATCGCAGGTAAAACCTGCCGCTTAGATAAACGCAGCCGTTGGGAATCTCGCGCCAAAGCCCTGTTTTTTTTATGGCTGGCCAGCATGGGCGTGATTAAGGATGGGGTTTAAACCTGAGGGCTTCCCGTTATCCCAGCTCGGTTTTCCGCAGTAGCGTTCAGCAAAGAGTGCCGTACTGCCCAGATGAGTGCAGTTGGTAAGTTGGCGTGAGGGTCAAGTAAGCAGCCCAATGCACGAATCGGTCCCTAACCCTGGCGCTGGACTTGTGTCGGTGCGGTGTTGCGAGACTGGCACACGCGGTCGCCTGCTCCTTGCTGACAAGCCGCGGTCTGTCGCGTCGCAGTAATGCTGGCTTGTGATACCGCACATGGCAGCTCGCTGTTGCTGCGGCTCTGCGATCTGCCTGGGCTGAGGAGACCTCATTCCACAACCCCTTATCAGGAGCGGGGGTCTGCTCCTCCGGCTGGTCCAGACTTCAGCCCCCTCCCCCTTGAGAGATCGGTGTGTTGACCTTTTAGTTTAGCTGGCAGCGGGGGAAGGGTACAGCTCCAGTGAGAAGTGCCCGCCAGCTGGACCGCAAATCTGTTAGCGCTCAGGTGCTGGAGTGCTGCGAGTCAGCCTGTCATATTTGAATGAACATGTCCGGGGAATTTGCTCGTCTGCCCCCTGACATGCACAAATACTTTATAAAAATCATTGCCTTTGTCTGCATCTGGGCATGAATGATGCTGCTTTTCTGGAGAAGGTGCTATCTCTGACCAGGTCGGTTTCTGAGGTTTCAGATGGGGTCTTTAGAACTAAGGGGTAATGTTGAGTATGCTGAAGTAATAAGCAAAGATCCAGCTTATGATCCTCCTGCTGATGTCTCACCTCAGAATGTTCCAGTCTGCTTTTAAGTGGCCGCAGCGGAAGGAAAGTCTGACATCTAGCTAGTAACATGGTCTGGCTACTTTTAGATTTCCTCAGAGAAACCTAAGTCAGCTAATGAATGTTTGAAATACACACAACATTGTCTTGCGCGCAGGCCACGGATTTTGCAATCGTCTGCGGTAAGGAAAGCCGAGACTTGTTGCTTTTAAACCTTTTTCACCATGTCAAGACCCTCCTGTTGAATCTTGTTTGGATTGTCCTTGTTGCCGGAAGGACTGTTGCAACTAATTACATTCACTTAGTTTGGCTTTGAAGGCAAGTATTTTCAGGTTAGTATCTCTTTTTCTAAACTGATATGAGCCCTACAGGCCTATTGTAGATTGATTTGACGTTGGTTAAGGGAGCAGCCTCATTCTCCTGCCAGGATTGAAGCTCAGGTGAGTGTGGCCGTGGTGCACTGTGGGTAAAGAACAGACCTAGCATGCATAGAACTCCTGGAGTGAAAGCAGATGTCACTTCAAGAGGCCTGTTGATAATGTAGCAGACTGCTGTGCAGACACAGTAGTTTATACACCCATTAGTCAGCACCCTTGTTAGAATGTCTGGGTAGATTAGGAACAAAGAGTGGTATACACAGTGAGTCTCCAGAGTGAGTATTCGGGAACCCTGGTGTGGAGCTTTGTCCCACCAAGAGGGAGAGTGATGCCATTTTTAAAATCACTCCCTCCTATGGGATTCCAGCACCTATTAAAACATTTAAGTGTGTGTTTTTAAATGCTTGTAATTTACATTAAAATTAAATACACTTGTTTAAAAAAAAATCTGGTAATGCGTGACTGTATATTGAAGCAGTTACTTAATGACATGCTCTACTTTCAGGATGAAGAAATATTCAGGTATCCAAATGTAATTTCTGTTGGGTTTGGTACATGGAAAGGCTTACTCATTGTTAGTCCCTGCACAGACTTGTTAGAATGAACTATTATCCAGGTCCCTTAGGGCTAATTCTCAGAGGCACTGTCAGTTTGCTGTTGAAAGATTTCTGTAAATGTCCTGTTGGTTCTGGTCCTAAAATTATTATTATGTGACAGTCATGTCGGCAGTATAGTTTCCATATAACCAGAACAGCTTGCATTTTTATACTTTTGTGATTGTTTTTTTTTTCCCAGATATAATTTAGAAGCCGGAAGGATATTGGAGGAGAGAGTGATGGGGAACCCTCCCTATGAATCTGCCGAGCGTGGTGTCTGTTGCAGTGTTTGCTTTTAGGGTGTAGGCTTGGATGCACAGCAGGAAGTTTTGTACATGCATTAGCCAGGCGGTGGCGTAACGCAATCTCGCCACTTGGCGCTATCGTCTCGCTCAATTCTGCTTGCTTTGCCTAATCAGGATAGATTAAGCTGGCAGTCTCTTCCCGGAGCCTGCTGTGACTGTTCGCTTCCTAGTCTGTTTAGAGCCCCCCCCCCCTTTGCCCAAGAACAGATTTTTGTGGCCTTATAGAGAGTTTGCTGAAAATAGTTCGGGGATGAAGTGAGTTCCTGCCAAAGGCTTTGACAAAACAGACTTGATTACAGAGCCGGGTGCGTGAGACCTTGTCAGCTACGCGTCAGGGCTGTACAGATGCTCCAGGCTCCCCAAAGTAAATAAATAATCCACAAGTGGTTCTCGCCGCACCAGCTAAAGCGCAGTATGTGCCGAAAGGGTGGCTTAACGATCTCTTGTCCCCAAGGTCCTACATCTTATCTGCTAAACTTTTTAGAACGACATTTGGTGCCGTGCATTTCTACAAAGCACCTTTGAGCCAACCTTTTGTCATTTTTTCAAAAGAAACATTGAGTTTAACATTTTAATTACATCATTTGGGCTACAGAGAGAAATTAATCATTCATTAATTTAAAATGCATATGCATTGCAGTCATATTTATAGCTTGTTTATTGCTTTATACATTGAGAACTGGTAATAGACAACAAAACAAGCTGACATATATGTGCACACTCTTTCTGGGGGAAATGAGGCAATCTTGCATACAGTACGGACAGCCTGAACCAATCACCAACCATCGTGACCCTGCCAATGGGGGAAGCAGGACTAGTCCTTAGCCTGTCCCTGCAGGTTTCCTGGGATGATCTTGATTTCCCGATTAAGGGTCAAGCTGCCTCCTGCTTGGTTGTTACCGATGTTCCTCACCTGGGGCAGCCTCAGGGTAAGCCTCCCCAGGTCTGTATTCTTCAGAAAGGTTGCTCATGTTTCTGTTGTTGCTCTGGGAAAAATTAATGCTCTGTGAGTTACCAGATGTATCTGAAAGATTACCATCTGACTAGGTACATACTTGAAGATTGTGGGTGAGTGTAAACATTTCTACATTGGGCCAGTAAGAATGTAAGGTATGGTAGTGATGCTGAAATGGCCATCTCGGTTTTGTGACGTCCATCTTCTCATTTGGCCATATGCCTTTCTCCTGTCCCTCTAAGACTTTTGATTTTTTTTTTTAATACTAATGATGGTTCAATTCCATGCACAGTGAGAGTTAATGCATGTTATATACCACTAACAGTACCTCAAACGGATGCTTGAAGCTTTGTTGGGTCTCCTTGACATTTTTACGCTCATTTTTAATCTAAGGAAAGCTTTTAGTATTGGTTGTCCTCTGGTTTTTTTTTCTTTGAGTTCTCCATCATATTCAAACTGGCATCTATTAGAGAAACATTTTGCCAGATGCGTTTCTTGTACAAAAAAGTGGAAATGCAGTTGTAATTTTCTGTCTTGGAAATGGGTTTGATGCCTCCCAACACTGGCAAGAGCAATACCTGAAACCTAAATTGACCACTTTAAATGCACACTCGCCTGCATGCTGTTAATTCTCGCCAAATCAGGACACAACAGTAATGCTGCAGACTGCTGCTTAGTGATCTCACTGTGGCTCACAGCAAATGATCAAATTTCCTGCTTTCCTTTCTAGCGTGCAGCTGGCCCCTACCTAGCTCATTTGCAATGAATTTACTGCTTATTTTTCATTATAGCCAGCTAGCATCAAAATCACGCTTCATTCAATCATCCACGCTTCTGTCCAGCTACTACTGATCCGCTTAAGTTCACTGCCATGCTGAGTGTAAACCAAGAAATACCAGATGTACCACAGTGTAGATTTTGGCCAGTCCATCGAGAGATCCTATCCCTTACGCTCGCATTGATTTGCGTAGGCACATGCTATGGGTAATTTAGCTGCCTAAATTTACTTGGACAGTCTTCATGTTTTGGGACAAGGACAGAATACCTGGATGCAGTCCATGCAAAGAGAGAGAATATCGCAATAGAAGCCGGTGGTTGGTGTTGAGCACTCAGCTCTGGCGATGAGGCAGCAACGCTAATCGCTAAACCACCTTGGCAGCTGCCTGCCAATCCAGATTTACACTACGATATTCTGCATATGTGCACTATTTTTGTTACTCTCAACTCTTCCGGTCTTCTTACTTGGTGACTAGCAGAGCAATAGCAATACTGGAATCCTTAAGTTGTTGGGGGGGTGTACTAGTGTCTTTGGCAGATGGGGACCAAACAGGACGGCATGTTACAGATACTCTAGTACATTCAAATTGGGTATTCTGCTCCTGTACCACCAGATGGAAATTAAGTGCATTTATCAAGAGTGAACCCGTTCCAAGGGAATTTATGTAAATAGTAGTTATCGAGCGAAAATCCTTTTCTAAGCATATTTTGTCAGCGTAGCCTTGGTCATGTAGTCATCAAGGAGCGATTTGTGGTTTATGGTCTGCGATTTGCAGTGTATCCAGGAAGTGTTGTGATGGACTGTACATTTCGTGTGTTTGATGTTGCCACTCGTGTGATTGGTTATCTTTTTTTTTTTAAAAAACTGATTTAAGGCAGTATATATAGCTGCAGCCGAGTGTGGAGTAGGAGGGGCAATGTTGAGTAGGAGAGGTTTATCATGAGGGGTAGGAGGGGTTTATAACGAAGGTTAGGGTATCATTACAGGCCCCTTGTTAAGCCCTCCCACATTGCCCCTCTCACCTGATACTCATCTCCTGCCTGCAGCGATATGCCTCTCATTTAATGAAGAGCTTGAAGTGTCCATACGATGGATGTTCATCTTTTCTACTGTTTGGGGGATTTATTGTCTACTGGGCCCGTTGTGGTCATTATTGCCGGCCAATAAGAATCCTGAATCTGGTTTTGGCTGCGGGTGCTTTTCTGTGCCCTTGAGCAGTTTTTAATATGATGAAACAACAGCGTGGAGGGAGTGAAGCCTTTATAGTTTACCCAATTATAAGAATTTTTTATTAAAGCAAATATTGGCGGGCTTTAAACAGCATCTCAATTCTCTGATGTACAATATGGAAGCGCATCGGTACTTGTCTACTGTCGATGGCAAATCTCCAGAGCTGCTGTAATGATATTCAAAACAAATAATGATGTGAATTATCACAGGGCTACTGTATTAAACTGCCTTTCTAATAGATTTGCTGATGCAGCCATTTTTCGGAGGGCTTCATGATACTGTGGTAACGCTGAGCAGAGGTCATGCAGGAGCAATACCCACCTTTAATTGTTCCTAAAAACCTTCTTGTACACAATGCACATGCTTTTTCTGCCCTAAATTCATCTCAGGAACCTGAGCAGCATTTGGGAATTCTCTTTCAGATGCTTCGTCGGATGTTGCTGTTCGCGGTTGTGAGCCAATCAGGAAAGCAGCTCAGGCCCCCTCTTTTCTAGATCAGCTGACTGGAACCCTTCGTCTTGATTGGTCAAGACCCAGGTAGGAATCATGGAAAAGGGTAATAATATATAGACGAATGGTTTGACCAACTGGACTTCAAACCTACTCTTCACCTTCATGAATTTAATAGGCATGAGCCGTTTCTCATTTAATTGCATTGGAATTTAATACTGGCCATTTACAAGTGATTAGATGTAGGGTCCACTCAAATATCCATCATATGCCCTTCATCCCAGTATGGTGTGCTCTGAGTACTGTACCTTTTCCCATCATGTATTACTAAATGCCTGCCCATACATATGAAATGGGGAAGTTTGCCGGTTTAGTAGTCTACTCATACCTCTGTAGTTCGCACCTGGTTTTGTGTGTTCAGTGTTTTGCTGCCGTATGCTTTAAAGTAGGAAAACCCTCCAGGCTTGAGGATGAGAGCTATTTAAATCGCTGTAAGTGAGTCTGTTGGATCCCCTCTCAGTGACTACAGTGGCATCTGGATTAATGGGTACAGGCTTCTAAGTACTTTTTAAATATAACAAGAGTATGACAGCCATGACAGTATAGATTCAGATTGCTCTCTATTTGCAATGTGCTGGTCCTACAGTACGATAGAGATGCCAGGTAGCTAAGGAAGAGTTTCGGGTAAAAAGGAGTTCCAGGTTAAGAAGGCTCTGCCACAGGTCCTCACCTGTCTGATCCTGGGACGGGCCTGCAGTGCCCTGAGGCTGAACAGAAGTTTCATAGCGCGTTTAATGGCAAATACCTGGGAGGAACATAACTGATTTGCAGCGCAGTCCAGAAGACAAGGCCTTTCCTGTCTGTTAGTGCCAGGTGAGCTGTAACCGAGCTGAGGCTTCCGGTGACAAGGTAAAGGTTTGGTGATTCTGGCAGGCTGTCACAGAGGGGTGGGGGGGGGTGGTGAATGGGAAAGGACAGATGGTTGGACAGATGCAGGGCAGTCTTGACCTTGGAATAATCAGACAAACTGATTATTATGTCGTCAGCGCCTCTGCATACCTGTACGTCGGGCGTGCGTCAGCTGGAGACAGGTGCATTCCTAACCATTTATCCAGTAGACGGTCACAGTGGGGGGGTACTGGGAGCCTGTCAAGAGAGACGGAGGTCAGAAAGCAGGGCACACCCTTGAGGGATGCTGAGTTTGTCATAGCACACGTTTGCTCACACAGTTGCATACTAAGTGCAATTTAGAGACACCAGTTAAATTAACATGCTTAATTTTTTTTTGTTTGTTTTTTGGTGGAATGTGCAGAACCCACTGGACACCGATTGAAATATCGTGTCCGTTATAAACCCCTCTCCTAAATCACTGCCTGGTATTGTGCAGTTTTTCAGTTTCCTTAGGATGATCCTTTCTTTCCTACAGATCTCTGTTGCTCGATCGGCTTGATCAAAAGCATCCAGTTTGGTCTCCTCCTCACCTCCCTTTTGCATGATAATAGCATCAGTGTGACAGATTTCAAGCCTTCACAGATCCGTTTGCTTCTTGAACATTGGCTAATAAGCAGTCTATAATGTACATTCCTTCCCTCCACCACACATCCTCCTTCTTCTAAAGACATGATGTGAACTTATACATACCACAGGAAGGATGCTGGAGGGATTATCCCCACTCCTAAAAGCTCTACCTTTGGTAACCTGTGACTGTGGGTCGTCTACGAAAATGCCATCTCTCTCTTATATTCTCCATAAGCTGCTGCTCAGGGTGAAACTCAAAACTGATTCCTGATCCTCATTCCTACCTGCGTGGCTACCAGAAGCTCCTTTCTGACTGGATTTATTCTGGTTCTGGGGAGTCATTGGGGGGTGTGAAGGTGTTGCATGCATAATTGGAGTGAGGAGATCTGTGAGGTAGACTGTGCAAGGCTTTATTAGGCTCGCTGCTGTAGTTTGACACAGTTGGTAACTGGACTTCAACACATTCTCTATCTGATGACATATTCTTCCTGAGCATTTTTGTTGTCCTTATGCGCAGATATGTTTCCTGTATTCCTGTTACTATTGAAAAGAGAAAATTATTTTACAAATCAGTCCATCCATCTTCTAACCACTTCTGACATTCTGGTCAGGGTCAAGGTGGACCTGGAACCTATCGCAGCCAACGCAAGACACAAAGCTGGGGCACACCCTGGAGGACACTTTTACAAATGCTGTGTAAAAATCCAGTGTTTTTGACAGTCTGAGTGTGCATGTTCTAGATGCACATGCACTAGCAGTTCTCTTCTTCAGTTAACAGCTCAACTGTGAACATGCACATATGCATCCTAAATTCATAGGGCTGCACTAGCTGTTTGCTAAGCGACATCCTTTGAACTATAATCTCAGATTATAGGCTGCTTTGAGGCTGCAGTGAACCACATTGGGTGAAAGACTGTCAAAGTGCTGAATTTTGAATGACCTGGAGTTTAACATGCCACACCTGCTGTGATTCTCATATATTCCTGTTAATTCCTAGGGAAGGTTTCCAACTTGGAATATTTCCAAAATTCTCAAACTTAACTTCCCATGGAATGGAAAGTTTCTGGAAAGGTTCCGGAAGCTTTCCACCCCTTTGCAACCTATTGTGTGGAAGCTGGATGCTTGTTAAAAGCAGTAGAGCAATATTGTCACACCATCATTGTAATTTGTTTTTTGTTGTTTTTTTTAATTTTATTTTATTTTTAATTTGAGTCTTCTCCACAGGATGGAAAGAACCCTTGATGGGGACGGTTGAGAGGAGGGATGTTTTTGGTGACTACAGAGATGCAATGGTAGAGGGCCATCGCGAGAACTTACCGACCAAGCATGAAATGGAATGTGACACACTGTCATGGGTGGCGAATACAATAATCCTCTGAACTGTAAAATGATGGAAAGACAATACTGACAACTGTGAGCGAATATCGAGCCCTTTGAGCTGAGCAATTTATTTTACAGTACAATTGTCCTTATGCCATGTCATTCCAGCTAAATGGAATTTAAGTTTGACGACCCCCCCCCCCGCTCATACCTGCTTTGTTTGTTCTTGTGTTATTTCATTATTTTAATTTAATCAGCGTCTTTGTTGCCTATTCAGTGGAGTGGGCTTGTTCATTTGAAACCCTTGATTAGAATAAGAGTGATTATGGTACATCAGCCATTATTCCCAATGTAAGCTGAACTTGATTGCTCATTTGTTTAGCGGAAATAAAGTGCTCGCGCAGTGTGTTAATTAGCTAAAGTGGACTCGCTAGTTCCTCTGTGTGTATCTGTATGCACAGGAATGGGCTTCAGCTGATGGTAGTTACAGGATATTATGTGGACCCTCTGCATTGTCACTGGATGTGACAGTGGTGTGTCTGTGTGTCGCAGTAGGTTAGCCCTCTGCGCCCATTATCAGAAGGTTCCCGGCTTGATTCCCGTCCTCAGCAGAATAGTCACATGTCCGATAGGCCCTTGAGAAAGACCCTTAACCCCCCGAAAATGCTCTAGGGGCTCCCAGTAAATGGCTGACCTTGAAAAGAAACATTTTAAAAGGTTATTCATGTCTGTCTGCAATGCCTTCAGACCCCATCCATCTTGCATATCGAGCTGTACAGCTAGGGTTTGTGCTTATAGGCTCAGGGTGTAAGGCGGGGAACACCAGGGGTGGGCCGCCAATCCCAGTAATCTCACTAATGCTTTAACTCCAGTCCACCTGTATCCCAGTGTATCAGCGCCATTTTCAGCCTCTGCTTTAAATACTCTTATCTCTGAGCTCTAATTGGCTGTTATCTGTCCTGTTTGGCCAATATACTTAAGATGTCTTAATCAATGGAAAGGCAGGTCATTGCATTGCATTTTGGCTTTTGGAGCCTCCCTTGTTTGTGCTGTGAGTGTTCCCAGCCTTCCAAGGCTCACAACACGCGGTTAGGCAGGGATCTGGGACGATGGAGGGGGGGCCCACGTCGATTAAGATGCAGAACCGGGAGGTATAAGCAGCTGTTCCCATGAGGCTTGCCTAATTTCTAATTTGGAGAAACCGGTCTGTTGAGCACCTGTGACGGGATGGAGAGGCAAGGCGCAGATAATTGTGTGTGTGTGTGTGTGTGTGTGTGTGTGTGTGTGTGTGTGTGTGTGTGTGTGTGGGGGGGGGGGGGG
>JAODJW010000135.1:15203145-15215554 GCA_026777045.1 Hyperopisus bebe | reverse complement strand
GCCCCCGCCCCCCCCCCCAAGTAGTACAGTTGCACAGATTGATGACCTACAGCACCTTCAATTATGATTTTCTCAAGCAACTTCAAAATTTGTTTTATAGAACGGCTTTTTTTCGGTTATATATTAATCATACTTTTCAGAGTCGACACACGTTCGTATAAGCTTTAAACGGTAATGCATCCAGCTTTCGAGTTTTAAGGTTAGCCTGTGCGTGAAGAAAATGATTTTATTGAGCTATGGTTTAGTCTTATCGGAGCACATTGAGCGTACATTCCGCTCTGCCTCAGCCGGCCTGCTGGGGGAGCCGGCGGGCCCTGTCTGTGGATGGTGGGTCTCTGCTAGGTCCTCCATCAGAACAATGGGCTGCGGAAATGAGCCTGGGAGGTGGCATCAGTCTGTGTTAAATGGATGTCACAGCATCTCCCGGCGGAAAGTAGGGCAGCTCTGAAGGACATCCGGGTGGCGCTGGGGCGGCGACGGAAATGGAAACGCACACCCCCCACCGCCACAGCCACCTTCATTTACCGCGTCAATGCAAGAAGGTGCGGACCACTGCCAAGGGCACCTGGGGGCTATTAAAAAAGAGGGCAAGGGGAGTTATGGAAGACTTCCATCATGGATTCTGCTTAAATAGATGCATTTCAGTCTTTACGGCCAAACGAAGGCCACCATTTAGGGTCGTCCCAATCAAACCCATGTTTTATACGATTCACCTGCAATCTGGTACGTTTAGCGTGCCCTTATAGACTTCACCACTTGTTTAGCCGACTGGGTTCTTTCTGGAAGGTTTCAGCTTCAGATTTGCAGCTTCTAGGCTCCTGTGTTTAGGTTTGTCGTTCCTCACTTTTCTTTTAATGGTGAAACGTAGCCCAGCATCTATAGTTATGCACCTCCCATAGGCAGGTCTAGACCCTGAGTTCAGCACTGCTCTTTTTTGTGTTAGCCCCCCTGAAAAGTAAATTACTGATTTGTCTTTTATCCTATATAAAATCCTTTGACCCCCCACTCAAAATTTTATCATGGGAGTGGTGTCCTATAATTGAGGAGTGCCCCCCCCCCCCAGGTATCAGATCCCGTCAACACTGCTGGCAGCAGGATGCCACATGTGAACTCTTTGTCACGGTGAGTTTGTAGGGCTTTGAGGTACTGTACCACTAAACATTTAGGGGGATGTAAGCTGGCATTGCCCTGAAATTTGTGGGTAGACAGGAATAAATTCCCCAGTCAGGAGGTGGCTTCTTTACCGCGGCGACCGTCTGCCCGTCATCACAGAGGCCATCCTGAAAGAGGTGCCGGTGAATATGTGAGCATCGCACCCTTTGTGGACCCGCTGACTCGCAGAGCATTTGGCAGGACGTCGTGCAAAACAGCAATTTGCAGATAATGCAAAACAGCCGTGGCATGCTTGTCCCCCCCGTCCCCGTCCCACCCCTGTTTTTCCTTCCCTGACTTGGTCATCAAGCGGCAGCTCACACTGCTGGCTGGGTCAGCGTCTGGATGCCCTGTGCGTTTTCCTGGTTGACCTCCCAGTGATTGGCCAGCCCCGGCAGGGGTGTGTGAGGGCATGGCTCTCTCTCTCACCGCACTGCAAAGGCCTTCTGCTGAGTCAAGGCAGAACGTGGGCCACGGCCCTGTAAGAGGGGTAAAGCCAGATTAAATTATGCTGAGGCCTTGCGTCCCGCTTGTAAATAGCCCTGAGCTTAACATTCCACGTTTTGGCTCGTGAAGGAGCCACTGTTGTTAGGAATGTGTATGTGGGGAGATGCATGAGGTCCAAGTGTGAGTGTTTCGTTGCAAGCTTGTAATATCTGCTGCCTCTGGTACTATAGTAAAACCACAGTAAATCAGCTTTTGTTGTTTATTTTGAACAGGAACGACTAGGGTTTTTTATGGTGGGGGGCATAAGAGGGGCCGTAATTCATACAGCAGGGCCAGCCTTATCATTGGCTGGTGTTTTGAATTGATTGATGGGAGGGATCTCTACAGGGACCAATCAGCTTTCAGCTTAGCCCCTGTGGCCCCACCCCTATGTATTATGGCACTGATTTTAAATAGATACAAAATCAATAGATGCATCAGTTTATAAGTGAATGCTTTCCAAAGTGATGCATGTTGGTGCTATTTGTTGACCTGCTGGTTGATTCCCTGTTTGAGGTCCCTGCTCTGCACAGTCCAGGTAGGAATAATCTTGACACACCCCCGCCTCCTCCCCCCCCCACAAATGGCGTCTGCCCCAAATCACCACCTGTTTACTTGGTGGGAGGCTGCTATGGCCACATACTCGAGCCTCGGCCGCGAGTTCAAGGGCTCCGAGACGGGCCAGCCGTCTGGTTGTGGGGACCGGGCCCGGCTCGGATGAAGATGGATGAAGCCATCAGGCCCTCAGATGATAAATTACAGGATTCAGCGGCGCTTCTCTTTTATGTAAAGGAGCCGCTCTGAGATGTGGCACTTTCATCAATCAGACAGGCTCCGGCTGTAATTTTATTACAATCACAGACAGAGAAACGGTGAGAGGCAGACGGAGGCGGCACGGGCTGCTTTTACTCACTCGCACGGGACTTAGCCCTCTGAGTGGGCTGGCCCCCCTCCCCAGCAATTAGGCCTCCGTGTCCCTGAAAGCCCGAGCTGATGAACTGATGTCCCACCCCTTTGTGAAATCGGTTTTTGGCTGTATTGAATGTTGTGCGACTCATTTGAGGGAGAACGTCTGCTGCCCTACAAAGTCAGAACACCGTAACTGCATATTTTATCGAAATTATTAGGAGTTATGACCGAATTTGGGTTAACGGCTTTTCTGGAAATGTAATGCAATCAATAAAGGCTATACCTTCTAAATGCTGATCTATATTGCAGGCTCGTTTGATATTACATACAAGCAGTAATAACACAGGGGGCGCTGTGCTGCCGCTCTGACAGGTTAGCGGTAGCTGCCCAGATACCACGCTAGCATTGGTACAGCAGATTCGTGCAGAGTCGCCAACTTATGTGGCCGAAATTTAGCTTCTGTGGCGGGGAAGAAGGCTGAGCCAGACCCCCGTTTGTCCTCAGACAGAACATACCCAAGATGGAGCCTCCAGTCACCAACAGTAATGTTTATATTCATGATAAATGCAAGGAGAAATGCTTCATGAAATCCAGACTTGGTCTGCAATTCAGATTTACCAAATGGTCCGATCAGTGTCATTTTCCGTCACATTTGAATGTATTGTGAATGTATGATAATAATTTCAATAATTTAAAATATTTAAAGTCTGGTAGATGTGGTTGTTCGGTGTTAAATAGGGCTGGAGTTCTGAATGTGCAGTTGACAACCAGGCCTGATATTATATTACTCCAGCAGGAGTGGAAAGCTGATGACTTGATGTGTGTGCTTGCAGAGGTCAGTGAACGGCAGCCAGCGCACCGTGCGGCAGATTGGAACGGAAATCGTTTCGCTGTTCTGGAAGTCGACGTGCGCACGTCGCCCCCTGCTGGGGTTTGTTTTGCCAGTGGCTCTGCCAGCTAAGCGGTCCGCCATGGCCCAGTCTTAAGACCCGCGCAATGACACCGGGGAGGCCCTCTCTTCCCCTTCCGACACTCAGCCTCGGTGTATATCCTTCAGGTGGCTCACCTTCCTTGCCTAGTTTTGGTTCCTCTTCTTTTTGCAAATAAAGCTTGAGGTGTTAGAAATATAGTTCCGTGCTTCTCTGAGCCGTCTGTAACCCTGAGAGATGGGGGTGTGGAGGAGAGGCCAGAGACATGCTGGAACATACCGACACAGAGCCTCCTAAGCCCAGCCCGCCAGGACGGAGCAGTCATCAGCGCCATGTAAATAGGCTGCAGACATCAGTCACGCCGCTCCGGCTGGCTCCTGCTCGTTCCTGCTGGCTCCTGCTCGTTCCGGCTGGCTCCTGCTCGTTCCTGCTGGCTCCTGCTGGCTCTGGGTGGCCTGTGACCGGGGGCTGTCGCGCACCCACCTGCTGGCATGTCACCTGTTCTCCCTGCTGCTGTGGGGGTGTGCTGCCCCCACGCCCACCCCCACTCCAGTTCCTTTCTGGTCCTGCCCCTCGCCATGATGGAATGTCCGACGTCAGTTAACATAAATGGATGTTTTCCATGGTGGAAAACAACAGAGCTCCACAATTCGGACAGAAACGTTCAATCAAAATTCATGCAGTTTAAGCCATGGTGGCCAGTCTGGACATTCTTACCTTTTGCTCTTGGTCTATTTCCCTGGGGAAGGAAGGTTTGTAGACGGCTAATCTTTCTCCGTTTGCCCGTTCTGAAAGAACTGAAAGACCATGCATGAATCCATTCATGGTGTAACCAATGTCATTTAACGGGCAGTGGTGAGATGTTTTGTGAAGCAGCGTACCCTGTCTTGGCTTGGCCTTACCCTCAGGAGGCCTGTCCTGGGCATCGCCTGGCACTGACTGGGTGACAGCGTCACTCCCGTTGGCCTTTTAAGAGTTTAGTAACATCTCATTCCCATGTAGAATTCACTGTACAGATTTATAGTCAAACTCATCTCCTCTTCATCAGGTTCTGTCATGTATTTTTAATGTTATTATTTTCACTATGATTTCTCTTGCCATTGGTCTTTACTAATAAGCCTAGAATCTTACAATAATCCTAAGTGATAGATCATATTCCTAATAATTCACATCTACTTACACAAAAAGGGCAGCAAGACTAAATACTACAAAAACATCAAGAAAAGAGTTTTTTTGTTTTTGCTATTTCCTGGCAATTCCGGCCACGTTTGCATAGGTTTGAAAGTTGGGTTTTATTTTTCCTGATTCTACCTTTGACCTCACATTGCCAGCTGCTTTGGGGGTTTCCAAACTTCTAAATTTCTATCCACCAAGACGGTTACCTTGATGCACTAATTGGGTACAAGAAATCACATCCTCTTCATCTGCTGTCCCAGGGCTTTAGATTGTCCGGTAATTGACAGAGGAATGGGAGAAAATACTGCTTAACTTCATCTTCTGCAACATTTGATCTGTAGAGCTCATCCTTCCCTCTGCCATGTTCAGGTTTTACTTACTTTCACTGTGTGCATGGCCTTGAACTTTGATAGTTTGAATGTGTGTAATCCTTTTTTTAAAGGACACTCCTTAACAGAAATATGTATTAATTAAATAAAAGGCTACTTATCTGAATGACTGTAACTGTGATCATTTTTGGGAAATGGGGACTTGCTTGTAAACCGATGGTTGAGGTAAATCTTTCCTGGATGGACTTAAAAGTGCCGTGTACATTCAGGCTCAAACATAGTTGAACACAGACAATGCTGCATATAAGGTTTAATTAAGAAAATTTTAGCTGTAAACATGTCACCGATTAGCGCTCTGGGCAATTTATCTACCCTGTACCGTCTGAATCGATACTCTCTCGGCTTCTGGCTGCCTGTTTGATTTAATCAAAAGGAGTCTGAGGATTTCAGGCACATTTTTTACGGTGCTTTTCGCCGCCCACCCTACCTCATTTTCTAAGTAATCACCAGCTCCCAGTGTGCTTTGCAGCATCATCATGATGAATGTAACTCCTGCTCTGCCTGCTCCCCCGCGCCCGTTTTGGCAGCACGGTGCCGTTTTGTGCGGGCGACCCTTTCCGGGGCGTAGCGGCGGTCGGGTGGCCCGGTGGCGGTCAGGTGGCCCGGACTGAACGTGCGCTGCTTCGCATAGCGGTTCTCAAAAAGCGTTCATGTTTCAGTGAACATAAATTGGGTGCTCCAGAAGGTTAGGCTACAGTGGTATCTAATTGGTACCGTCCAGACTTTATACCAGAGCTGGGGTGTACCTAGAAATTCTGGGCCCTCTGACAAAAAGTCACCTTAACACCCCACCTCCCTCCCCCGCCCAGTTTTACACAATCAGAGCCCCCTGCTCAGGGTATCCATGCCCCTCCAACGCCGCCCCTGAACCATGGTATATGATATTTTTTTGACATTTTTAAAAGCAATGCTGTTTTTTTTTTTAATCTTTGACAATTAAAATTGGGGGTGGTGTTTAGCATTTTGTATGGAATGGGTACACCCCACAGCAGCGCTATGAAGTAATCTCTGAGCTGAGCCGAGTTGCAGAAATAAGGTGAGATGTTTTTGCTCTTCAGATTCCATATGGTATTGGTGGATGCTTGGCCTGTGAATAAGTTTAATGAAGTGTTGCTTTGTTATGGGAGCACAGAGGTATACAGGGGCGGGGCCACTGTGGCCCTAGCTCCAGCTCAAAGCTGATTGGCTCCCGCTCCTGTATATTTATTGATTGAAAATGGCTACCAATGATACAGTTTGCCCTTCTGTATGAATTATGGCCCCTTATTCTTCCACTTTAAAAACAAAAAAAATCTCAAACCCCCTAAATGGACGTCTTGGGTTTCTGAAGCTGATGTGTTTTTACGGACAACTTTTACAGATAGTTGTTTTATTAAATGGAACCTGTCCTTATGTGAGGCTCTGAGCTAGGCCATACCAAGTGTCATCAGCCAGGAGCTGCTGCTGTTTAGCTTTGCAGGAAGATTCAGAAGCTTGGTGGTTCATATCCTCTGGGGCCTTACTGATGGCTGCAAGTCCCTCTTGTGGATCAAATGACTAGATCTGTTTGTTTTGAGTGTGTCTGAGTTTTACATAAAAATTTCCAAATGGAACTCAAGATTAGACCAATATTTACTCATCTATTAATATACACGTATAAATGGGATTATGTTTTCTTTTTGTTTGCCATTTTTTTCTTCCCCATTTTTGCCAAAAAAAAAAATACTCTGAGTGTCTTATGTGCTAGAGAGGGAAGCTGTGGAATAATTTAAAATCAGTGCATGTAAATATAGGACTCTGTTAGTGCGGTGTGTTTGTCAAGTAGTAACTGGTCTGATTTAAAGTAGCTCAGTGGGATTTTGGTTCTTATCGCGGTGCCGGTTTTCTTACGTCCAGGGCAGCCGCACCGGTAGGCCGCCTGGCAGCTGCAACGTGATTTTATTCTGCTACACCACCTGTATCAGAAGGCCAAGTGCACAGTGCTGATTAACTGTAGATCTGTTCATTAGCTTGGCGCATGAAGGTCATTCGGCACAGTGATGCTAGTGTATTGGAGTTCGGATTATGCCTAGAATATGATGTCGCTGTATCACAGTGTTATATTTCTGTCCCTGTTACCAGGGCTAGTCAATCCTGTAGGTGACATAGGCAGGCGTCTAGAGCGCCATCTCCTGGGGGGGCGCTGGCTTAGCAAGCTGCCAATGCCCCTGCAGGAATTTGCAGGTATAAGGTAAGATGTGCGGTGTTAACATTGTTTGCATTCATGCAAATATGCTTATAAATTTTTAGTCTATACACTACATACAAATTTGGTTAAAACGGGGGACAGTTATTCATTATTAATGCACATTCACATTTTTTCCCCAATTGTCACAGAACATGACATATAATTAAGGCTTCAGTTTTGTTTGGTAGATGCTCACTCTATTCAAAATTGGGGGTTTTATTTATGAAGCAGAGAATCGGTTTATTGTTTCATATTTTTTGTGTGTCTCTGGCTGCCTGCTGAACTCGGTTGCATCTCCTGCTGCTGTCGGCCCGACATCTGCTTGAATGTCTTCCATCTAGTCGCTAAACACATTCCTCAAGATAAACATCTCTGTTGCCAGCGATGGCGGAGTTTTATGGCTCATTTTTACATCCTACCTGCTGTAGCCAGCAGAAAATAAGGAGTAAATCAATGCTGGGATTTTTTTATGTCATCCTTTATAGGCTTAAAATCGTGGGGCTTGTCTCTAAACTCAGTCTCCGGTCGCTGGACTTTTGGAGATTCTCTGAAACCTGCTGAAGTGTAGTCAAGGTGTGGGCGTGTAGTCACCGTGTGGGCGTGTAGTCACGGTGTGGGCGTCCCCCCCTGGAGTGGGCGTGTTCCCTGGAATGGGCGTGTCCAAGCCACTTTTGTCTCCCTTCCTCGTACACGTCGCCTTTTCTCTTCCAACTGCTCCTTTGCCGTTATCATGTACTATGCATTTCTTTACTTTTTTCCCTGTAGGGTAACATAAAGCTCTTATTCTGTCTTGAAGTTTTACATAGTTAGTCATGTGTGCGGAAACATGGGTGGTATGAAATATTTTTCATACTGCTATTCCAGTAGACATTATACCACGATTTATCGTATTCTAAAAAGCAACGCTGTTCCGGTATTTTGAAATATTGATGATAAAATTTGAACAAGGGCCCAAGATGCATTCGCGGTATATCATGTTACCATTATAGGCGTCAGACTGATGTGACGCACACTGCCTTCACTCCTCTTCTGTACAGTGTGCTCACTAATAAAGACACGGGTCTCCAAATTGGGAGTGTCACTCCACTGCACGTCACGCTTGCTGTGATTTATGGGTCCTGCCAGTTATTCCAATATGGCTACTGCTCTATGATGCCCATCCTCTGTTGTCCCCTGGCTTTCCTTCCTTCTTTCGTTCAGTCTTCCCTTTTTCCCTGTTTCATGTAGTATTCTGTATAAATGATACTGTATGACCGTTTGCCCATGTTAAGTGCCTTGGGGCGACTCTGATAATGAAAAGTGCTGCATAATTTATTTATTTTTTGTCATATTCTGTGTCTTTCTGTGCACCCTGTGATGGACGGGCATCTTGTCCCGGCTGTCCCCTGCCTTGAGCCCTGGGGTAGACGGGCATCTTGTCCCGGCTGTCCCCTGCCTTGGGTCCTAAGTGGTGATGGATGGATGGATGGATGGATGATTGGATGGATGGATGGATAATTTTGTGTATCTGGTCCTTCTGTTGTAGGTCCTGTATTGCTCAAGAGGAACTTATCCTTGTATTGTAATACTATTATCTGGGTCTTACTCTGATTAGGAGTCTCACTTCCTCTCTGTCCTCTGAGCCGACAGTGACTCCTGTGGTCACCATTGACGGCCCGTTAACGACTTCAGCACTGCTGGCACCATTTGGTTTCACTCTGCACGCAGTTTCAGTCTTTCATCACTGTCTTTATTGCTACTTTTACAGATTGGTATTTTTAAAAGCTATCACAGATAGTGTACGTTTTATTAATGAATGCATGTGCGTGGTCCATGTGTACATTACATAAAAAAAAACCTGTTATTTTGATGACATGGGGACCATTTTATAAAAATCTGTGAATGTAAAAAACTAAAAATGCTGATAAGATTTGTATTTTGCTTATGGTTACTTATGGCTGGGTAAGGCTTAAGGTCATCCAGTTGTGATTAGAGTTTTCCCCATAGAAATGAATGGAGTGTCCCCACAAATATATAATTACAAACCTGTGTGTGTGTGTGTGTGCGCGCGTGTGTGTGTGTGTGTGTGTGTGAGAGAGAGCTATTTTAAGTGAAACCGCTAGCACAGGTGACACTTGTCCTGACTGGTGGGCAGATCTCGCAACTTCACAGGAGGCATGACTGTCCTCGTTTCCACCCAGGCCAGCGGTGCTGGTTGGCACAGAGACGGGCAAAGGGTCACTGAAACGACAGTGGAATGAGGCCGGCTGTCAGCCGAATGGAGCAAGTGACGGGCGTCACTGGGCTGCCCGGGACTGTGGGTCGATTTCGATTTGCTGTGGCACAATATTGCGGGGGGGGCCCTGGGGTCAGCGAGGGGGCGGCTGCCACGGATTGCAGGGGCAAGAGTTCAACTTGTCTGAGCCAGTGTTTTACAAGCCTGTAAGTGACTAGCGAATTAGCCATTTATGCTAAAAATACAAGGTGCATGTTAAACAGAGCAAAAATATCAGGTAAAACCTGAGGAAGAAAAAGCCTGATAGATGGAACAATTTGACCTGCATAAACAGAGTGTGGGAATGTGAGAGCAGGGTGTATGAGGCAAATCTGCCTGCAGGGGCCTTGTGTTTTGAAGGATAGATGTTAGCATGTGAAAAGGCTAACAAATCAGACTCGCGCTACCTGTCTGCGAGAAGGCGATCTGTTCTGGTGTAATTAATCGGCTTGGGAGAGCAAGGCCAGAAGCTTCCCATCCGGCAGAGCGGGCAAACAAACGGCTCGGCGAGCAGAGAAGCCTTTGGCTTGACCTGCTCATCGACGGGAAAATGAGGGGCCGTCAGATCAGAGCCGGGAGCCGCAGACCACAGGCCGCTAGGCTACAAACGCACCGGACGTTGTCCACGGTGCTCTTGCCACTCTAATTTCATGATAAAATGGATGGTTTCCCCTGGCCAGTAGCTGAACCTCCCCCCTTCACATCCGTCTAGGTGCTTCAGCCTGTTATTGGTCCGGAGCCATCGTTTACACTCAAGAAAATGAGTTGGTTCACAAATCGAAGGCTCTGGCTCCATCTCGCACCCACATGGGGGACGTGACTCCAGCTGCCTTTAATGATCAGGTACATTTTGTTAGGCACAATCAGGAAGGACAGGTTCCTTTTTCGAATAATAAGTAGTTTAGTTTTGCATTTGGGGTCTTTCCATTTTATGGCAAAATCTTTCATCCAGCTGTCCAGGCACGACATGAACTGCTGGAAACACCATGCATTGTAGTGAAATGTGAGACCAGAAAGTCGCAATTAAATGGAAAATATTGTTTATGAAGCTTCATCTTTTCAACATTCTGATACCAAATTGTATCTTAATGACTCATATTTTAGGTGGAAGAAGCAAGGAAAGAAAAATGACCTCTCTGTAAATCTCTCTCTCACTCCGTTCCCCAAATCCCATTAAAGAGGGTTTCATTGTAATTGACTGAGAGACAGATAAGGCGCGATGGCTGTGTTTGGGGTAATGAGCTTCCGTTTGTGATTTGTGACTCTGAAAATCCTATTTCCTTAGCAGGCTGACTGAATTAAAACTTTCCTGTTCTGTTGTTCTCAGGGCACCGTTCCCTCAGGGCATCGCAGGCTGTTGACGTCTGCCTTTAGGTTGTGTGTTATTCATCTTATTTGCATAGATTGATTGCAACAACAGAAGTTTTTTTTTTTTTTGCTAACTATAATTATAATAAATGGAGCTAAAAAGAGCGAAAACAACAAAGTTTTTATGGTTTGTATTTCAGATGTACTGCACTTTGATAGCTAAGGGATATTACTTATGGTTTAATGGCTGTGGTAATGATCGTTATGGGACACAGCCAGTGCGCAAAGATGTTTGTGCTAAAGGAATGTTTAACATCCAACACAATAACATAACGGTCAACTTTTTTCTTTACCTTCATGCTCTAGTAGACTGTTGTCCCCCTTGTGTCAAAAGTCAAACAAGCGTTTTGGTATGGTTTTCAGTAGCAAGCCAGAGGTGAAAGGTCAGAATGATGTCTTTGTCACACGCCATGGCCTCTTTAGGGGGGAGGGGAGGGGGACGGACACACTGGCCCGACAGGATGTGGATCTCGGTGAGTGTTGGGTCCAGAAAGCCTCTTGCCGAGGAGTGAGGGGCATTTCCTCCCAGCGTGCAGTAATGAGTGTGATGGCACCTGGCACAGAGTGCTTCCGTTGGCCAGTCAGGCTGCTGGCCACTGACTCACACCTCAAAGTGTAACCAGGAGCGACTGGTAAACGGCAGCCAGTGGGGTCGATATATAAACACACCGTTTCTATAAACAGACGAGTACCATCTCAAACTTTAGGGGTGAAAGGTTTAATTTGCCTTATTTGCAAAGGTTTTATAATTCTCCATGTCTTTCTTCGGGAATTATCCATGGCGACAAGTTTCATTGCAGACTCCTTAATTCAGCTTAATAAAAGCAATAATACAATACACTTTAGATCCCCCTGTCTTATCAAATTCTGTTGCCAGAAGGCGATTGCTAACAAGATACTTAAAAAGTAATTGTTTGAGCTGAGGGGTGTAATATTACCGGAATGGGTAATTCTGCCCTGTCTGTTTTCTTTCGGGATTTTTAAGTTAGTGATCTAAGTGTTAAGGATGAAAGGATGATGCCATCTACTTAAGCAGTTTGTTTTCTCAAAATGCACACCTCTGAGTCTAAAGGGTTGCTCGATTGCTATCGGTGTCTTACCCATCTTACTCACAGCTGGGGCTTAATGGTTAGAGCAGCAGAAGTCACTGGCACCTCCTGCTCTGTCTGGGGGCCTGTGAGCGACTGATACCGCGATACTGAGACTTTGAGGCGCACGGAGCAGCATCCCAGCCGGCTGCTGGAATCCCCTGCAGCCTCTCTACACCCGGGATTTTGGCTCATTAGAATTTTTGTCCCCCCCCCCCCCCCCAACGAAGTGCAATTAATCCAATTAGTAATCCATCAGGACTGGAGGCCAGGCTCTCTACGCTAATAGGGAATATGACAGCAGGCCTGCATTATTAATACTTCCATTTGAGAGGTCCCAGAGCGGCAGGGCAGTGGATCCTAAGAGCCATCCATCACTGCAGTCACGCAATGCATGTGCAGCCTGGTGGGGCTTTTACATAAATTGCCAGCCAGGTGGGGGGGGGGGGGTC
>JAODJW010000135.1:15185063-15203045 GCA_026777045.1 Hyperopisus bebe | reverse complement strand
TGCCAGCCAGGTTGGGGGGGGGGGGACAAGGGGCATAGAGCAGAAGCCGTGGGTTTTGGCATTGGGCGGCATGGATGCAGAGAAGCGAGAGGGGAGGTGTGTCGCCGCGGAAAGCGCTGTGGTCAATGAGGCACGGCTAAAATGCTGTTTAGCATCACGTTGAGTCACGATTCTGAGCAGGGCTGCAGTTTCCGCTACCGTGGAGTCAGTCGCTCCAGCGGAGATAAATCTGGCATGAAGAAAGCCTTTCCTGCAGGTTCTCTAGCTGGCTTTGCTAATACCTATAATAAAAGTTGATCTGAATCAACTTAAATCTGTGAGCGGCCAGCAGATCCACTCCGGTGCATCAGTAATCTCTCTGGCTGTGTCGTGACCTTCCATTTTACATTCTGATGGAATTTTCCAAATAGATTGCATTCCTAAATGTGTAAAAGGTCTAACATGCTTTTCTATCTCATTCCAATCGACAGATTTTACGTGTTTTTAATGCATTCACTCCTAAAAGAACTCAGTCAGAAGGTTTATTATAGTCATTGTCAGTGTCTTCATAATAAGTGTTTGAAATTTCTCCGATTTGTACTGCTGCTGTCTTTTCGTTGGGGGACATTGACCGTGTTGTTTGCCGTAAACTTTATCAGCTGATCCCATTTCCAAGAAGCCACTCAGTCACAGATCATGTCTTTAGCCTGTTGCCGCTGCCTCTGTTTAACTATGGCTACTTTTGTGCTGGATTCACTTAACTGGCTGCACATACAATAACGTTGCCCCCTTGAAAGCGTGGGAGTCGTCTTCAGAAAGTCTCCATGCTGGAGGCCTGTTTGGCCCTTGCCTGCACGTCATCTCGCTTCATTGGGTCATTACTTAACATCGTGACACTGCAACCCAAAATGCTGGTTGTAGTGATTTGATAGCGGGTTGGCCGTGATGTGGGCTCGTTGAGACTCTTTCTCCAGAGTCATCCGGGCCACCTGTGCCTGCGCTCGGATCGCCCTTTGCCGAGTCCTTGGGGGATTCAGGCCAGACCCGAGATGGATACCTGTGGTGCTGGATGGATCAAACAGATGGCATTAGTCATTTCAGCTAACTAATGGGCCGAAATGAAGTCGCCCTTTGTAAAATAGCCAGAGGTCAATCATTTCGCTTCTGTAGTGATGCTTGTTTTTAAATAGGACTCTGTTTTGAGAAGATAGTCGCATAGAACTACTGTTACATCCTTAAACTTAATCAGTTGGTCTCAATCCAAATAACTCCAGGGGAGGCCTGGTCAACAATGAGAAACATGGTTTACGAAACTTTGACAGAAACCCTCATTTCTCCTCTCCACAGCACCCCGACCTGCTGAGACTCCTGGGGAAAACAGAAAGGCTGCTGATTGGACGCCGCTGCCTAGCATTCCAGCCGCGTGGGACAGTGAGTGCAGCCTGAACTCTCCTCTTGCTAAAGTGTTATTTGAAATAAACAGGTCCATAAATGGGCAGAAATCACACCGTTGACTGCATGTCAGCCTTAATGTTGCTGCGCCTCACACCATTTGCTGGTACAGTCTGCTCGATTGGTCAGTTCCACGAATGTATCCGATTCTGGAACAATGCTCTTTCATTGCATTTATGCTAAAGGCACGAAATTGAGAATAAGAACATTTTGCTAGATGTCTGCAATGAAGGCTTTCTGCTTCATGTGTCAGGAAAACTGCTGGCCAGCTGCAAAGCACAAAACAAACATGTGTTTTTACCTATAATCTGCTCATTTCAGAAGCCTAATGGTCAACTGAAACCCTCGTATTTCCAGTAAAGAGAGCCCAGTGACTGATTTATGAGTTCGAATTTCATCTCCCTTCGATTTGGAACATGATCTCGCATCTTCTCTAAACCTTGAGCTGAAGCGGTCAGTTGTGTTTAGTGCTGGAAATTGTTTCAGTGAGAGGACATGTGTTTTTAGGGGCAGACTGGCCAGACTGTGCTGCTGATAGAGGAGAAGGGCCAGAATGATTGGGGTATCTCTATGGGATATATATATATGGGACTTTATTCAGGGGCCTTGTCTTCTGCCATAACCCCTGCTCACCCCTGCAGTGGGTGCAAAGTAGAGAAGGATGTTCCTGCGAATGGACAATTGTCATGCCAGCAACGTGTGAAGACAAGGAAAGAGATTCGTCAGTCTGATTTAGAAGTGCCAGCTCCCTCCATCCATAGGGCTACGTCATCACCCACCCACCAGACTCAAAAGATGGAGCTTGTTTTAAAACTCCCTTTTATTATTACAGTGGTGTTATCATTTGTGTAGTTTCTGCCCCTCTGAGCCATAGTTTAAACAAAAGCAAATGAGCAAGCTCCAGTTCCTCAGCATTCCCCAAGTCATTGGCCACGTGTGATTCCTTCGAGTCTGCAGAATTGTGATTGGCCATCTCGCTGATGGCCGCTAGCCTATAGCAAGGCTTCCTCCCTGGAGTGAATTTCGCTCCGACAAACGCGAGTTCCCTAACGCCATCTCCAAGCCAACAAATGCAAATGGCCTCCTCTTTGTCCCAAAGAATTCTTCCACAATGTAACGGAGGGGTTCTCCTCGCTTAAATGTGCCGTGACAAATTGGCACAAGGAAGGAGCAGATGGTGGCTGGGAGGGACGAGTTGTCACCGCATTGGAGAAGTGACACAAATTGATCTTCCATCGCCGTACACGCTCCGCTGGTGTAATCCCGAAATTCTCCCCTCCCTCCTGCCCCATTACAATCAATGATCTGAGCTTCTAGATTGTACAAACTGTCACAATCTCTCTGCATCAACTTCTTTGGTGGTGGTGAGGGGGCATATTGCAGGGAAGGTGGCCACTTTTAGCCCTGACATGATTCAGTGGCGTCTCTGTCTTGGTAACAGAGCGACCAGCAGCCGTAGCCTAAAGTAACCAATCACACTGACAGCCTGCATTATAGCTGCCGTGACACGACGTCTGCTGTCTGCTCTGCTGTTCCTGGGGCATCTGCTCCACGGGCAGCCATGGAACCACACTGCTGACCACCGGACTCTCGATTATTTATGGATGATAAAAGCTAAAGTGCAATACCTAGAAGGAGAGCCTGATGTCATGGGGGCAGAGGTAGAAATAGTCTGTGTCTGGTTGAAACAAAACCTCGGTCTGGATTTTTACTTTCTGGACCTGACCTTTCCACCTCTGAATACTTTGAGAAAATAAAAAACAAATAAACACACACATCCACAGTGCAGGGTAGGCTTGCCCGTATAAAATATGCCATTAATAATGAGTTTTATCTAGCTTTACTGCCACATACTGAGAACATGTGCTTTAATACCTCGCGTTTCCGACACTTGTTAAAAATTTCAGAAATGCTTCTGTGTGTATGAAGTGAATGGCAACTATCTGATATTTTTCAAAGATATTACGGTTTATTTGTTATGGATTCAAAAGGAATAATTAAATCACATTGCATCAACAGAATAAAATGTGTAGTTTGGGTGTGGCGTCAATACCGGGGAAGTTTTTGTGTGTGTTGTGGGTTTTTTAACATGACATAACATTTGTCCTTTGTAGTCTTTATATTTCTAATACTGGCACTGGTCTGGCCAGTGTTAAAGGGCAGAAGTCCTTCCAATTGCATTTGGGTTTCAGGGTAAGGAGTTCTCTCTAGCTAATTATATCGAGTAACGGGGGGAGGCGACGGCACCCCTCTCTGTAATTGAGTTACAGCTGCAGTGGAGCGAGATCAAGCGCAGGTTTTGTCGTAGGTGTTGCTGATAATGGCTGGCTTTGGCTGCTGTCACCTCGAGATTGGTGGGGGTGCCTCTCTTCTCAGTGTCAGCCCGAGATTAATCTGTCGCTCTATATATCGACTGCGGCACGCGGCGCACCGTCTGTGGGCGGACGTCGATGCTGCTCTGCCGCTTCACGGCCCAGGATGTGCAGCAGAGGGTCTGAGGGTGTGTTGGTGCCTCTCGGTGGGTAGCGACGTCACACCTCCAGGATGCGGGGTTTGAATCCTGCCTCCTCTGTCTTTCTTTTTTATTCTTTTCTTTTTCTCTTCTTTCACTCTTTCATTCCTTCTTTGCTGTTTCTTTTGTTTATTCCTTTGTTCTTTCTTTCACTCTCTCTCCCTTTGTTGCTCCCTCCCTCCATCCCTAATGTGTGGGTTTCCTCCATGCAGTCCAGGTTGCTCCTGCAGATTAAACCCCCTGTTCCCCTGCATGTGGAATCGCTACGGGATAGCTAGACTAATCGCTTTATAGTCTTAAGGCCATTGGCTGCGTTTATGAAAGGGTTGAATAGACCCAGAGATTCCACAGACATCTGCACTTTGGAGACCTCCGTGCACAAGTGCATTTCTGTTCTCCCTGAATGTTTCTTGGCCTAAATCTTCTGCCCTTGCGGTTCCGTGAAGAATTTATGGTTCCTGTGCAGCCCTGGGCAAGACGTCCGTCGCACAAAGAGCGTCTCAGAGGACGGCTGCTGGGCCCTTAACATTCACGCCTTATAACTCTGTAAATGCTGAGGTCCCAATACGCATCCTTCGTTATCCGGTTGACGGTGGCTAGTCTAGTGCATCGTCGGGTTCCTCCATTACTGGTTATTCAGTATAAGGTTCTGGAGTCTCGATCCCATACCAGGAGTTGCTGGGCACAAAGCTGAGGACACCATGGATGGGATACAAGTCCATTGGGGGACACACACACGCTAAGGGTGACTCAGAAATCGCATGTTTGGAAGCCTGAAGAAAACCAAGTAGAAACCTTCAGAGATTCAGGGGAAACATGAGGGGTCTCCAGATGTAGAGCTGGGGTCTGAAACCAACCCCATGGCCTTGGAAGGGCGTGAGACCATGGTGCTACTTGCCGGTTAGCATTTCACTTAGTGTTCAATTTTATTTTAATACTGTGTCAAATCACTGCATCCGAGGCAAAACAGTATTCATAAACGCAGACAATAAGCCACACGTCAAAACAGAGCACTTCTTTGAATTTGCTAAATTAGCTAAATAAAAATAGTCAAATGTGCCGTAAATTAAAATATTCAAAAATAGATATATTTGTTTTCAGTGGGCTCATTTTAACAGATGGTTAAATTCAATTCACTGGAATATGTATTTCCTTTAATTAAATTTAAATATTTTGTTGGGGCTATTGATTTTTGTATTTATCATTCTGCATAACTGCAGCATGCATTATTTGCATGATTAAAAGAAAATAAAAACATTAATGTGTGAAATAATTTTGGTGATTTGGTGAACAAACAGCCGATCCTGCTGAAAATTAGCATCGTATGTGTTTTTTTTCTTAGCTTCTAGGTATTCTAGCACAGATGGGGGACATTTTCTCTCTGCCCTTTCCTTTCCTACATTTTCACATCGAAATTAAACTCTGGGTCAAGTCTCAATCTCAGGCCTGAATTCTTTTTGTTTCCCAGTCCTCCCCTTTAGAGCTGATCAGAGGCAAAATTGAGCATTTGGTTATATGAAGCGCGTCAAGTTGACACATTCGGTTTCATATCGGAACTTATCGCCGGTCTGTGCTGACAGGTTGCCGGTCTCATTCTCATTAGTTTTAAACAACGTGACCAGACTTTTATTGTCTCGTGTCTGAACTACTTTGTCACTGTAGCCTTTTTTTTTTTTAGCTCAGTACCTCTGCTGGTAGGTACCCTGGTGACATCACTGGCTTCACAGTTTCAGCGTCCAGATTCCTGATCGGTTATCTCCAGATGAAGGCAAAGAACACCGGGACGGCAGATCCTAAGCGGCGCCTTACGGTTGATACGTCGGCGCCATTTGGCTGTGTGACGCTTGCATGATGCATCGTTGCGGCACCCTCGAACAGATTAAGGTGTCGCAGTCAGACTCTGGGTGCTCATACAGGGTCTGTCCTAATTTTAGACAGTGAAAGTTAATTTGTATCTTTCTGCCTCCAGGGTTTTACGGAACACAAACCCTCACTGCTTTTCATAAGAGGCATTTAACCTTACTTCAGCCGTTAATGTTGTTTGGTGTTGCTAAAAGAGATCGAATTCAGCAGGCGTTCTGCGTAGTATGTCTTATTGGTGCAATATTATTTTTCTGTTTATTTTGCTTATTATTGTAGCTGGACCCCAGCCTTTTTAATCTGGCCCTCTTTGACTGACGCAGGTAATGAAAAAATTATATTTGTCTATGGATTTTGTTTTCCGGGTTCTTACCCGCTAAGCAGTGCCAATAAGGCATCAGCGACCAGCCGAGATCGCAAGACCTGGCTCGGATCGACTTTCCTGCGTTAATGATCCCCATCCCCTGTTGTCCGAGACATTCTGCGTCTCTTGAGTGACAGAGTCTGCCTATCTTGGAGAGATCTGATACTTGGATACTGCAAAAGGAGACGTGAATGGAAGGATTGAACAAAGAGCATCAAAGACGCTTACAGTGCTTTAGTGGTTTGTGTCTGTCTGGACAGCACCACAACATCTCTATGCTGCTAAGGTCGCTTGTCCTTTTAGTTTTTCCCAGAAGTTCTCTGAGTTTTACTAAGCATTTTATTCCAACAAAAATACTTGGCAATTTATAGGTTTTGCTGAGGACACTGAAACAATGATTTGATTAGATTCTCAATGTCTGTTTTTTCCTTCTATAGTAATTTTATGATTCCCAGCTACCTAAGCAATAGTCTTGGACAAGTGAACTTTGTGCCAAAACATGGTGTTTCATTTGCTGATGAGTTTGGGAAATTCCACAAGGGCATAAGGTAGAATGGCTTTCTGAAGGATTATAAGATGCCTGCCTGTACTGGGTAGGGCCTCCTTTTACCAAGAGGACATCCTGAGGCAATTCTGAGGGATTCCGCACAGAAACTTTCCTTGAGGAGTTTGGATGCTGACATTGTCATTTGTAGCCTTCCTATTGGTTTTAACAAATTTTAACTGGCCATATCCCTTTGAGCGCTTTCACTAATGAGGTGCATTCTGCCATAGGACTGCCATCTAATGGATTTTTTTTGTTTATCACACCATTTTAAACTATAAACGTTGGACTGTGGGAAATCCCAGGATGATGGCTGGTTCTGGAACCAGTGTCTGGCACCAGTGATCACACCGTCCAGAATCACCCTGTCTGAAGCTGTGTCGAACAGTAGCTGAACCTCATGACCTGTCTGTGTACTTTTTGTACCGAGTCACTGGTTGAGGAGTCTCTGTTTGTAGGAGCTGGTTGTTGGCATTAACCAGGAGTTGTATGTGATGAAGAGGCCACTGAGGGTAAGTATGGGGATCTTGTATCGTAGCTCTCACATTTCTCGCGGTAAACCTTGCAGATGTGAAAATCCGCATGTGCGGGTTATATATCAAGAAAACTGTCAGCACAGCAATGTTAAGTCACACTAGAGAATCCTCCCCCCACCCAGAATGATGGTATATAGCCCGACCCTGTCACCTTTCCAGAACTGTACTGTATAGAATGGAGTCAGAATTCCCCATATGTACAGTATGCTGTGTTCCCAGCATTGGCTTGAGTTGAATTATGGGTCCCAGTTTCCTCTCACAGGCAGACTAATGAGGATTTCAAACCCAGGAAACAAAGCGCATTCGTCACACTCTTGCGCATAGTGGTGCTTCGTCCAGCCACATGTGGATCCTGCTGTCCCTCCCATTACAGGAGGAGTCGTTTATCTGTCGTTTGTATAACCTGCCGACGTTTGTATAACCTCAGGTTGTTTAACGCGCAGAGTGGGAGCTGATCTATAACAAACCCTCCCCACCTCAATATCCTCTCAGATAGTTTTTGATTCTGGTCAGTCAATCACTTATATGTTTGTTTGTTTAATTGTGTGTTGGGTCAATTGATGGTTCATTTGTATTATCACCCTGAATAGGAGCGTTCTACTTGAAAATTACTTTCTCTTTTTTCCCCTAAAAAATGAGACTTGCATTTGCCTGTTGCTTCGGTGATAATTTATGATCTTGTAATCTGCAAGTAAGATGAAAGAAGAATGGAGAGGAACGTGAAGGGCAAGTGAGCAGAACCCCAATTAGCACTGTGCTTTGAAGGGACAAGAGCTCGGAATCAGTTTTGGGATTTGACGAAATGTGATTATGTTCAGTGTTTCAGGAACCCTAATATCTACACTGGGGGCTGGGCTTGGGGGGGGGTAAGGCCTCATTTAACTTGAATCCATTTTCCACCCTGTGGAGGAAGAATGGTCCAAGAGTCGATGAGGGATGATAAAGCTCCACCTGGTGGATGAGAAGTGTAGTATTCTGATGGCTTGAAGTAACTTATCCAAGTTTTGTTTGACGCTGGCATTAGGAGATTGCAGGTCATTTAGGCTGATGGTCACAGACAAATATATCATAATATTTTGGAAAATGTCAGGGATCAGGATTAAATAGAATTTCTGTCCAGACACGAAAATCCTGGACAAATTGTTGTGACCCATATTGGTTCAGAACGGGACACAGTATTTTATTTTTCATTAATGGACAGTCCCATGAAATGCAGGATGATTGACAAGTCTAGGTTTTCAGTTTTATTAAACAAGGATAGTTGAGGCCTTGGGCTTGTGACCGGGCAACCCCGTGCATTAAAGCAGCCCTGTCTGCAGGCTATTGAACTATGCATTCAAATATCTTCCAAAGTCAGGTTCATTCAAACAATAATAGATCCTGCTAAATACCAGCAACTTGATTTTTAGATTGGGGGTGGGGGAGTGATTTTAATTCTGTTGTGAAGTTAATGGATGCTATGGATCGAAAGCATCACATAAGAGCAGTGGAGTTGCCCCTGGGTCATGTTCAGTGGTTTATTGATGACATCATAATGCAAAACCAGGTCACGACCTGCACCTCCCCCCGTGTAGCCCTCTAACATGCAACAAAGTTCTCCAGTGAAGCAGCTCTTGCAGTGGGCACCAAGGATCACGTGATTTTTTTCCTCATGGAATCTTATTTACACAAAAATGGTCTGAGGGCAGAAGGAACAATGATTGGTTCAGAGAGAGAACCAATCAAATTGTAGAGGAGGGGAGTCCAACCAATCAGATGTCTTGATTTCCCCCTCCTGTAATTGCTTGGACCCACATCCTGTACAATTTGGTTATCTCTCTGAACCAATCATTGTTACTTCTGCCCTCAACATTTTTGTGTGGTGAGAATTCCCACGAGCGTGATTTTTGTCACATGATGCTGGAACATTGGCTTCATGCCGTTGAGCCAGCATGAGACTGAAGGAGGATGGAAGTGCAGCTCGGTGGGGGTTTGCGGAAGAGGGGAAGAAAATATATGTTTATGTTTACATTCATTAGTGGAAGAGCAGACACAATGATGAAGTGCTCAATCTCACTGGGACGGTGAAACGAGCAGCCGTGACAGGAACATCCCTCCGAAGGCAGCCACACCTCAGCACCGTCTTGTATGTTGATTTATGTTTTGCTGCGTTAGCGTCGACTGTTCTCATCCGAAAGTCATTCTTTTAAAAAGTGCGTCTCTCTATCCCGTGCTGATGAGAGATGGAATGAACAATGCCGCTGTCATGCTTTCGTGCCTCTCGCCTGTTTTCTCCCGGTTATCTTTGTTTTTGCCGATGGTTGACTTGGTCTGTGGCAGTTTGATTTCTTTCGGTCACTGGTGTCGCACTGGAGAGATGTATATACCCACTGCCTGCCTCCATTATGCATCTCCGATCAAAACGAAGGATGAACAGGGAAATAATTTAGGCACCAGCAGCTGATGTAGTACTTTTTATATTAAAATACTCTACATTCCAGCATTGTGTCAATTTACGATAAATCTCAACTTCTCTATGGCCTCCCAGGTGCTTGAAGAAATGGAAGCGATTCTTTAACTGAAAACTGCTGAAACACAGTAATGGCAACATCCATGGAAACAAGTGGTGTTACTCCGATGTATATTTACAAAATCCCCAGTGATTTCTGTTAAATGGTAGTGACTAGTGCTTTTTTTAAATCAAAACCACTTTTTGTGTTGTAGTTAGTTGACAGCTGTTCTGATTTTTTTAGGTTGTGTTGATCATTTTCTCATCTTTAAATTCAGTTTATGGTGAGTGGAATCCAGTGGTGCTGGGAAGAGATGGATATTTTTTTTTTTTGCTGATAGTCTCATCTATGACCTCATTTTCCATAATGCTATGAAGATCCTCGCCAAATGATGGAAGACATTGGGCCTTATGTGTAACCGGCAGATCTCCCAGCTCACGAGATTTGTGTTGGCTTGCCTTGTTTCTGTCAATGCCCACTGGGCTGCCTCCACAATGATATGGTTTTATTTTTCATTGCCCCGTCCAGCATGTCAGGAATGAGTCCAGTGTACTCTGAACCAGAAGCAGTGAAGCCCCATTCCCCCCAAAATCTGGGAGAGCACTTCATGGTTTGCTTCCAGTATTGTCTTCTTAGTAAAACACTCCCAACACCAATGTTTTGCTGGAGATGATGCCTCAGAGTTCTGCACAGCCCTGTACCGAGGGGCTTGGGCTCGTATGTTTGCGCTCAGCGGGGTACTCGATCTCGCCAGATGTGCGCGGAGCTGGCCGCCCAGACTTTTAACGGGACTGAAGTGCAGCCAGAGGACATGATGTTTGATGGCAGTAGATGTGGGCACCATGCAGAGACCTCTAGGCGCTTTATTCACCGAGGGCTGGAGTCTCCTCAGTTCTGCTAAGTTTTCCACCCAAGAGCAGCGAGCGCTAATGACCACTCCATGGGACACGTCCTACCTGTGCTTCAAAGCAGTGTTTCCCAGCCCGGTCCCCGGAGACCCTCAGGCAGTCTGCTTATGGGACCTGGGAGAGAGCAGAAATATGGATTCTCTGGCAGGGAGCTGGGAGGGAGCAAAAACGTGGACCGTCCGTGGATCCCCGAGGCCCCGGATGGGAAACACTGCTTAAAAAAGATTCCTTTCATTAGTGCCTTTTTAGCTTCAGAAAAACCGAGAGACTAGGAGAACATACTGTGCACATCTTAAACAGCTTTACGTAAGGGACAATCTCTGTTCCCATGTGAATTTGGATGATGGTTCTTTTTTACTTTATCAGCATTTCTTTATACGGGGGTTTGAGAAAAAGCAAACCCACTTAACAGTATTTGACGCTTTCGTCCTTCGTCTCCCTGACACATGCACAACGCTTAGGTCTTGCCTCTCATCCTCCACCGTCGTTCCGTTTGTGTTCGCGTGCACCTGCCCTCCTCACAGCTCACGGGTAATCACGGATCCGCCTAGCACTCAGCCTTGCTGTGGGGTTACCCTAGGTGCACCCACCCCCCGTCCTGCCATCACAAGCGAGCGGGTTTTCCAGATTATCGAGCTGCCCTTCGTGCACCAGAGGACGCCGCACCTGCTGTCTGCTCCACAAATCTGAGCTCTGATATTAACATGTATAATCTCCCAAACTACCTGCAGTGTGTTCATTTCTGCTCAAGGCCTCTATGTCCTTGTCTATACTATGCATGGCAAAGTTTCCCGTTGGCAGTGAATTAATAACTTGATAGTGAAGATGGGATAGTTAAAATGAGATGAGATGGGCCTTGTTTTTGTTGTGTTCCTCGAGTCTGTGCCAGTCTTGCATGGAGTGAAAGAGAGATTGCGTGGCCAAGCTACATTCTTTCCAATAGTTCCTTAAAAGCATATATGGTGTGATCTCACTGCGTCGGGAGCCTGTCACTCGCATGCTAATGGCTTTGTTCATCTCCGGCTCCTGAAACGAAGAGGATGAATAATACGTCAAGGAAAATTCCCCCAATTTGATCCTGCAACTGCTTGCCGTCTAGATAAAACATCCTGAAGCTGTCAGATCTCCCTGCCAAATGACATGCGGTTGCCGTGACAGTTTTAATCATATGTTGAAATAGACTTTTAATTTACATGTTTAAGGAGCGGTTTAGGGTCTCCCGCCGCAGGTTAGGAGCGTCGATTTCCAAACTCTGACGTGTCGCTCCTCGGAATCGCTTTTGTGGTTTGCAAACTCCAGCCCGGCCAAAAAAAATCTGGCTCAGGGTGCAGCGATTTTAATCTAAAGCGAGAGTCCTGAGCCGCTCCCATTACAGAGCGGATAGCAGACAACACGCAAAAGCTGAAATGGAGCTAAGGAGGCGGATCCTGTCCCTGCTGTGTCCGCGCTGAGCTGCGGGCGGGGGGGGCGGGGGGGGTTCTCACTCCTCGAAGGTTCCAGCTCATTGATTCGGTGTTAAATCCCAGGCCAGGCTGTAAGAGGAGCAGAGGGCATGCCTGCGGACTGACCCGTCTCCTGCTGGCTGGATGGTGGTGGGAGAGGGGATAAGCGGTATCAGCCATAACAGGATTTCCTGTATGTGCATGCTGCTTCGTTGGGAAAGCCCTACCTGCTGTATGTCCATGTGATAGACTCATCCCTTTATATTCCTCCTTCTTGCGGTAAGTAATAAGCAGTGAACCCCCCCCCCCCCCCCAAAGTGAAGGTAAACGGGGGTCTCCAAGTCATGCTAACTGTGGAGGATCTCTGTGTGTCAAACTCATCCTTTGCTACCAGAGATGTTTACACAGGATGTTTGATCTGATATGATATGTCAGGTAGAACCTGAGGCTTTCTAACCCCGTTCGCACCGCAATGGGAATCTCAAAGTCTGGAAGACATCCAGCTATCACACGTGGTAAAGCTCTCCTGGTTGACCAGGAATGGCCTGTCGCGGCATCTCCACATTTAACGGAAGCTGAAATCTGCCCACGGCACAATAAAATAGGAGACAAGGGCTCTGATCAGTCTGAGGGGTTTTTTGGCAATAGCCTGCTCTCTGTGGACAACAGTGGAATCCCTACTCCGCAATCAATTAGCCGTTAAGAATCACTTAGAAAAGCTATCTCAGTATCCAGCAGGACTTCTGATTTGTCCTTTGCCTCATATATACTTGATTCGGTTTTGATCTGCAGCGCCAATGGAGCTAAGTATTAGCATTCTAATTAGAGTCGTTCTTGTCTTGGGGGCAGTTCCCCGCACAGAATTGATTTGGCAGATGAGCAGAGCAGCGCCTGATACAATGAGACAAGCAACTCAAGGACGCGGGCGTGTGGCATCGCTGATCTGCAGCCACGTGAGCTTCATTATGATGTCGTGGTCCGATAACGGCGGGGCAGCTTGTCACGGCTGCTGTGATCTGAAATATGGCGTGGGCCAGTTACTTAACATAATACATCTAAAATATGTCTATATTATATAACTTCTGTATTATATAACTTTTCTTTTATTGTACCCGATACCCATACACTGCGTAATTTTTATAGTTTCATAAATCAATTTGAATCACTATGAATCAAATTTTTTTTTTCTTGAATTCACGTTTGACTCATGGATTGATGCTGTGTGTGATATTTAAATTGGGGTTTCCGCAGAAAAGCGAGTTAAAGTCCACTGTCAATTACGTTCTAACAAGTCACTTGTAGGGCCCAAACTCTGAGACTTTCTAATGACAGCATCGGCCTAAAAAAGCAGATATTAACTTTGACAGAAATAATTTAGTTAGAAACCATTCAAGTCTGACATTGATAAGTAAAGTAATTTCTCCCTGAAAATGAAATTGCTGTACTTATTATCCTTATTATTCGTTATATTATTATTGAGGTATTTTTTTTCTTTATATGTAATACAAGTTTTTTCTGGTCTTCATGCTGTCTTCTTTTTAGTTTACTTTTCACCCTGGCTTACTTTTGCTTTATTTCCAGAAGACAAACATAAAGAATTAGCTTAAGGAAAAAATCCATATTGTCCTGACAAGCGTGGGTTTAAAGAAATATCAATATGGCCAACTGCAAAGAGCATGACCTTGTTTATCTCTGAAGCAAACATTTTCAAGCATTTTTCCAGTGTGTTTTATTTGCATTTTTTACACTTTCATAATTTTTGATTTGATCTCAGCGTTTTGATCAGTTCTGACTCTTTTGCACTCCGTGTTTTAAGCTTTTATCGAATCGTTGATTTTAAATTCTGAAAGCTAAATATGACATTTCCGATTTTTCATAAGCTGCAGTTCAACCATTTAAGAGATGCATTGACCAGTAATTTTATATAATTGTAGATTTATTTTTAGTGCTTCTACCTATTAGTTCTAAGTGTATTTAGATTTTGACTGTACTATATAAGGCTCCTACACAAGAAGGACGTGGTTTATAATACTGAACATGGACCTAAACATATAAATTCATGTTGATATTTCCTGGAGATACAAGGACATAGCAAGAAATTCTAGGCCCCTTGACAAGACGTCCCCTCCCCCCCCCCCCCCACCCTGGAATCGGAGCAGATTTTTCAGAGCACCTCCCCCCCCCCACACAGTAGGTTTTGGGGCCCCCTGCATGGGTCCCCTCCATCCATATGATGGCCCTTGATGAATGTGACTGTCATAGAGGCAGTTTTTTTTTTTTAACATGTGAGGCTTTGCACACGCGAGAGTATTTCATTACAAAATTAGAATTGATCACAAAATTAGCGCAGGCATTCCATCTACGGTTAGCCGCAAGCTGATCGAGCTTCACGGTGCCACTGTGTCTGAGTCGCCCGGGTCATGTGATCAGCCGTCGGTCCCCAGTCCATCACACAGACAGGCACAAAAGCCTCAGATGGAGCCGCAGTAAAGGTATTAGTCCATAGGGGGCAGAGGCTAATGTGCTTAATCATGTTTGAAATGACAGAGGAGAGCCAGCAAACGCTACCCTGCTGTCAGGAGTGGTAGACGTGGGGGGTGGTGGCAGGAGTGGGGGGGCTTACTGGGTTCATATTGCCATGAAACCCAGCACACATGCCTGTTACACTGGGAACTCTGGGAAACATCAGGCGGTGTCGGTGATCACCCGCGGGGATAGTAAATTTGATATTAGGTGCTCTTTAGCAGACGCGGGGGGTTTGTGGGAAGCTAGTGTGGGAGAGCTGCAGTAAAAAGGTTAAATAAATGGAAAATTGCATTCAAAAAATATAAAATGGCACCGTGGCCCGTACCAGGAGAAGAGGCAGGAAAATAAAATGAATTCGTGTGCGCATGAAATTGTGTGCGCAGTTTCGACGTAACTCTGAGTCCTGGTTGTACTTTGTACTCCGCAATGCCTTCTGGGTATTTCTCTATAGAAGAAGCCAGTGCTGAATCTAAACCACTGTAAGATGGTTCGTGGCCTCAAAGGCCCACAATCCTCTGTTCTACAGAGAGAAACTGTCTCTCAGAAAGCTTAACAAGTCAACATTAAAGAGTGGACCAGCACCCCAAAGAGCACGAGTACAAAGAAACGGGATTAGCGGAGGCTTATCTATCGACAGCTTCCAGCTCAGCGTCATCTCTGTCCCGTCGCCTGCTAAATGATAGCTATTGATTAAGGGGAAAGTAGGAACTTTAAAACACTGAACTGATGAGTGCGTGTTGGCCTGGATTGCATATGCCGAGGATGCGGATGTTGCGTAGCGCAGTGGTGCTATTGCGTCTGCCGTAATGAACATTCCTCCCACTTGTGCTACCAAGCTTGAACAGCAAATGCTTTGATGCCAGGGCTGGGCTGTGCTCTTAAGTCGCATTTATAAAATGTAGTATGATAAAAATACATTTTACTATAAACAATACATTTTGCTAACTATGCATAGACGGGTATATGGTGTCGCAGTTACTCCCATCTGGGAGTCTATAATCCCAAGGACCAAAGTCGTGCCGTGTGGGCTAGTGTGTCAGATTACATTCTACTATTAATTCAGCTACAAACTAAGGGAGGGGAGATGAGTTGATTAGGGATGCGGTGATTAGTGGCCTCTGACCGGCATTGCCAGTCTTCTAATCAGTCCTTAATTTAACGCATTAGTGCAGCTCGTTGTGGGCGTCGGAGCTCTAAAGTGCTGCATTGTGGTCATGAAATCGAGCAGGCAGTGGTTTTTGAGGACGGGAATGAGCCCATCTCCAGCAGCAGCCAGAGACTGCCCCTCTGGGCTCCGTTGGGTGTATTTAAAGCAGTGGCGGAGTTATCTGCTGCGGGGCAGGCCAGCCGGCACGTCTGTCGCGGAATCTCCGCGCTGCACCATCGCCACAGTGCGCGGGAGCGAGGCCTGTCCACGGGCATCCGTAACTTATCTTCTTTCAGCTTTTTGGGTCTCTGAGAAAGACTGGGAAAAGTTTCTTTCCTAGACTTCTAAGGCTTAGCAAATTTAGACCACAACGGAGCCGGAGGGGGTTTGCATAAGCTCTCGTACAAAGCACTCGTTCCCTGCCACAAGTGGTGAAGATCACTCTTGTTATGTGTTAAGCGATGCTTCGTGATGACTTTCAAAATCCAGGGATGTCCTCGTCAACGCATTCATAAGGAACGGACATCTCTCTCCCAGTTCCCTTTTAAATGGACTTAACTTGTCTCGATTGTATTAGCTTTCAGTCAAGAAGGACTGAAATCAATACCAGGGTAAGCCTTTCTGGAACTTTCCCTTGTTTTCGCCGCAAGTGGAGACCCCAGCGAACACAGGCGAGAGGGTGGGGCGATGCTCTTAAACATTTAGCACGTTAGCTGGCCAGAGAGGGTCGGGAATCCAGCCGTGAGCCGTGACAGGGCCAAACCGCCAGTCTGGGTTTTGATTGGAAAGTCGCTGTGTGTCCGTCTCACTGCTCTGTCATCAGAAGGGCCCCTCCCCGCAGCATCACCAGTCCATTTACAGTAACAGTGTCATCCGTCTCGCCCACTTGATGTACTGCGTGTTGTCAGGGATGAGGGCTGCAGGTTGGTGCAATTTATGAAGTAAACCAGATCAGACGCTCACTCTAGTAATTTATGGCTTTTTGATTATCACATGAGCTCATCGCCGGGTGCCGCCATCTCCGCTGTGTCTGAATGAGGCTGTCGTGTCGTAATTGATGGTGCTCCATGTCCCCGTCGAGTTTGCCTCCGATTCCTTCAGGACCGTGTGCTAATGTCCCTCATCGCCACTCAGAACTGCTCATACACTATAAGCCATATCTGATTAGAGCAGAGGACGCGGTGCCCCCTGTTAGCCCCCTGGCCCCCGCAGAAAGGCTGTTAGCATGGTGCCATCCATCTGTCTTGGGCCTTTACCTCAAAGAGGAACAGATGTCAGAATTAGCATTGCAAGACAATCTGGACCCGATTCACCGCCGCATATGTAATTAATAATTCTGCCAAAGTGAACGTTACTCAAAGTTGCAATCTCGACCTTTGTCGACGGCGGTTTTTGCTGCCTTTTTTGTCGTCCTCCTTACCCACCCCCCTCCCCATTTACGCTGTCCTTCTCCTTCAGTCAGGATCTAGTGTCTCGCCATCTTCCCGGTGTCACCGTGGGCACGTGTAAGCCCCTCCCCCAGGGGGCACCTCACGCTAATTGTGTTCGCTCACCTGTGAAAGGCCGCTGTCTGTGAGTAAATGAGCCAGGTGTCCCTGAGGGCGGGGCTCTCCTGCTCTGATCCCCCTCTTGCCCCTCCCGCGGGGGCGCGCTCCCTCGCCGCATGCAGCAGCCGCCCCGCCGGCTCCGTCGACGGGGAATTTTAATGATGCCTCCGTGCTCTGTTTACAGTCACTGCTTCGTGAACCTGAAGTGAACCCGTTTCTGGAGGTGGCATACCGGTGGCATCCTTTTATGCCACTCTGCCTTATGCTAGTGAAAGTGGCTGCTTAGATTTACAAATTCTCGATTTAGAAGGGGGGGAAAAAATGACTGGATTTATTAAGCTCGTCCTTCGCAAGTAACCTTCACTGAAGTATCATCCTGAAGTAACTTCTCGAATTTCCATGACTGAGGAGCACAGTGTGTGATGCTTTGTCTCCCCTCCCAGGACAGGTCCAGCATGGTGTTCTCCTAGAATCGGGACCGTCGCTCCTGGATATGAGTGGTACCCCGGGGCCGTGGCCCCCCCTCGCGATGCTGGCCCTCGTGGTGACCTCCTGCCTGCTGCACACCCCCGCTGCCCTCGCCGCTGTGCCCTTCCCCAAGGACCTGGAGCCGATCAGCGTGGTCAGCAGGCAGCGTAAGGACGCCCCCCCCCGGCCTCATTTGCATGCAAGCTGA
>JAODJW010000135.1:15159407-15169487 GCA_026777045.1 Hyperopisus bebe | reverse complement strand
TTATGCTCAACTGGTTGGTTGAAACGAAATCCTGGTTTGGATTTTTACTTTCTGGACCTGAAATCTCCACCTCTGTCTGTATGTTGATACCAAGCTCACTAGATCAGTTTCCTTTGCTGCAGAGTAACTCTTATGGGTTGTAGAAAATGTAATGCCATTCAGTCTTCAGCTAGAGCAGCAGTCAGGTGCATGATTCTTAATGCACGTTGCAGAAGTTCTCAGGACTCAGTTGATATTTTTGAGTTATTTATAATTCAGCAAGAGATTTTCGTCCCTCCTATCTGCATGGAAGGAGGGTCAGTTTCTTCTTCCATATCCATCAATATCAAATCCAGATCAGTTCCATATTAAGCTGTCCAGCTCGTATCAAAACCCACTGATGAGTAGCATGAATGTTTCGGACATCAGCGTGTCTGGGATGTTGGAGCAGACAAAGCTGCTAAAATTCTAAGAAAACAGATCCTGCCACCCTGCACTTTGTTTTTAAACATATTTGCATTTTTTAGTGTCCAGTGACAGAGATCATCAAACACTGTCACTTCCCAGAATTTCGCAGCTTCAAACTATTGTCCAAAATTTCAAAGATTTAAACTACACAGCAACTTCCCTAATTCCTCTAACGCTAAACTCTTACAATGACAGTGTTTGTGACGTTTCATTGTCTTTACCTTGTTTGTCTGTTTAGGATATAAACATTTATATAAGTAATTAATCAGAAATTAATTGGCATCAACTCGTGTCTGAGCTTCTTTGCCGATGACCTGAAACCAGCGCCGTGCCGTAAAACATCATTTTATTTCATTTTCTTTCCTTGTGGTAAATAAGACAGCCCTTCTTTTCATTTGGTGTCACGCTGCGATGGATGCTGTGAGTCAGTGTGCAGCATTTGCCGTCTCTTTTGCCACGATCTCATCCCGGGGATTTTAATTCAGTTTGACGCGGGGAGAGGTGCCCAGATGAGTGAGCACCTCGGCCCGCACTCCCACAGCGTCGCTCATTTTCTTTTTACGCCCACCCCACCCCCCACGGCAGAAATGTATCTCCGTAGGTTTCCATTTTCCCTCTTTGAGGAAATTAGCCGTTGCGTGAGAAGCCGTCGACAGCCATTGAGGTCATGGCGAGCGTCATTTTTTTGCTCCCCCGCTGCGAAGTCGCGGCCGGATCTTTACACCACCGTGCGACGGCGGGTCAGCGATTGCTCTTCCCATTATGGGAAAATTCCACCGACGTGACGCCACTATACCTGCAGTCTCCGTGCTTTGATCGCTCTCAGACAAATTATATGAATTCATTTGCGGAGGGGGGGACTTAAATTAGATTAATGACGCTGCCCCACAGCCATTGTCCTCCTAGCAGCTCTCGCCTCTGCGGGCACAGTGGCTTCATTTACCCGGTGCAGATGGCGCTCTGGGGCCGACGTCTCAGAGCACAGGAGCTTTTCGCCCGGTCCGTCACCCCGTCAAGCAGTCCTGGATCTGTGAGGTGCTGACGCATTCCAAGGACAACCGGTCCCCGGGTGCAGGACTTAAGGGACGCCCCTAACTTGATTAAACTTGGAGTGGGAGACCTTGAAAATACCAGTTTGCCGCCACAAATTTAAGAATCTTCAGCAGTTCACCAGAGTTCACCAGAGTGTCCCAGTTTGTAATATGGTTTCCATTAAAATTGCATTGTATAATTCATATCTTAACTGTAGACTGCAAAACATATGAAAATTATGCCATCTGTCCCTCAGCAGTTTAGGGTTACGGATCAGTGCCTGTGTCCGGAAGGTTGTTGGTTCAAATCCAATGGTTGACAGAGGGGAATTATCACGGTCAGGCCTCGGATGCTGTCCGGTCCTGACCCCAAAATTATCAGGCCATGGATGCTGGCCGGTCCTGACCCCAAAACTATCAGGCCTCGGATGCTGGCCGGTCCTGACCCCAAAATTATCAGGCCATGGATGCTGGCCAGTCCTGACCCCAAAATTATCAGGCCTCGGATGCTGTCCAGTCCTGACCCCAAAATTATCAGGCCATGGATGCTGGCCGGTCCTGACCCCAAAATTATCAGCCCATGGATGCTGGCTCTGACCCCGAAACTTGCCCTCCATTGTGCATATGTGTGCGTGTCTCTCATTGAGAGCATTATGGAATTTATAAAAACTACCCCATTCTCTATGGACATGAATAAAGTGCCTCGACTTTGAAATGTAATTTTTTTGAATCAACACATTATTTTGGTCCATCAGTAAGTATTGTGCTACTATCATGCTATAACTTCATAACCATATTTATAACTACAGTATACTGTCATTTTGCTTTCAGTTGGCTGGTTGTGAAACCAAGCTAAAAGTCTGTAGGCACCCAGAAACTTTTCTATGGTGTATTTATTTTTATTATAGTTAGGAAAGTGACTTTCACCAATTCAGGCTGAAACTTAGGAGAGGCTTACATAATCCAACTGCAGTATCGGCCCCCACAAGACAGGCTGAACAGCCCAATAATTATTTTTAATTATAAGAAAGCAGAGGCTCGTTTAATAGCTGCTTTAAGCCATCGAAAACATTCCCCAGATAGAGAACCACTAACTCTTCAGTTGTGAGAGCACCTGCAGAACTTTGCAATTTACAATAATTGATTTACTCTTCTTTATTGTGTTTTGCTGTTGTTTAAAATGAAGCGATTTCCCTAAGGGTATGTGAGAGGCAATAATTTCAATGTTGTTGTTTTTTTCCCACGGAAAACCACGATAGTTTGTGCTATAAATTGAACTGAGCTGGTCTGATCAGTGACGGTGGAGATGCTGGTTCAGGCCATATTTACATTAATTCCACTGCTTTATGTATCTATAATGGATGTTGCTGTTTGGTCCCTCTATTGCCCCTCCCGGCAACCACAGGGAAGACCACACCCACAAGTGCCAGCACTACCAATCGTGGGGCGGCTTTTCCAAAGGTGACAGTTGACCCACAGAGGGGTACTGGTCCAGATGACCGCCCTCCTGTGGGGGAGCAGGGGTCACCTGACTTGGAAGCATTCAGTGTGGAGAAGAAGGGTAAGGTGGTGGGGAGGAAGGCCGGGGGCCCCCTTTTGCTGTCTTGTGTTGGGTTTAACCCTGCGCTCTACCGGATCGCACTGTGGGCCTCATGGCTTTCCTGCGGGCTGATGTAAAGGCTTCTGCTAATGCTGTTTGTCCATAAGGCTGATAACATAGCTGGCACCCATTCTTTCCCCCTATTGGCAGTTATTTTCCAGTAATAGATTCTATCTGTTGGTTTTGTGACCTGTACCAATATATACAGTACTGTGCAAAAGTGTTTCAAGCTATTTATCTGGGTAATAAGTGAATATTTGTGCCGGGGAAAAAAAACGCGATTTAACATTGGGTTATGTGCAAATTAGCAATAAAACAAACAAAACAAATGAACAAAAATGTCTTCTGTTCTCCAAAAGTTACTAGTATCTTATTGGATGGATAGAAAAACAACCATTCAGTTCCCAGACCTCTCCTCAGGGGCACTGTGGCCTTTCCGTCTATTCATGAAATTTGACCACCGGTTCAATTAATTAATTAACTAACTTAATTAGTTAAATAACTCAATGAGGTATTGATTAGCCATGATGTTAGTGGTGGAGTCAAAAAATACTTTTGTATATTGATGTTGGGGTGCCTTTAGGAGGGGTTCTGGAACGGCTAAGCTGACACACTTTGGCAAACATAATATAGTTTTACATCAACATGAAGATTTAAACATTTTAACTTTTTTTTGACTTCGGTACAGTACTCTATATACTTGTATGGTCTGTCTACATAGAGCTGGGGGGGATTCTGAACGTACATATATATACAGTAAGGTCTTTTACAATGGAGCAGTGATACTTTCCAGGCATGAAGGGCAACTCAGCAGCATGATAAAATGCTCTTGCACATGTTTACAGCAGAACGCCGGCGTCCTTTTCGCAGCCGCTAGCCTCCATGCTTTGACAGCAGCCTCTGCATGACCCGGCTCCTAACACAGTGCGCAGCCTCCAAGCACCCGCTAAGTAGGCAGGCACTCTGCTAAACAGCTCCATGACAGTGTCACGCAGCGCCGGGGATGCTACAGGCCAGGAAGGAACACGACGAACACAGAGCGAGCAGTAAACAAGCAGCAGTTGAGATGGTAGCTTACCATATGTGGGTTTGTCGTGCTGTTTACAGCAGCTTTAGGGGCAGTGGGCAGAGAGATGTTCACAGCTGGCAGGCTACCCCGAATCTCAGTGGGCTCCCAGGACGATACGCCGTCGTGCTGACGAAAGCCAAACTGGAGCGGAGCTAACTTACCGTGCCGCATAATAAGGTTCTAGACGAATATCTGACTGACAAAATTCAGGATTATGTGGCAGCCAAAACGATCCGTAACAGTACCATACAGAAAGGTTCTTATTGTACAAGTAGAGATGTTCAGAGCGTGACACGCTTGGACCATACTACTCATTAGTTTTGAGGATAGATTTTTTTCCCCACTTCTAACAAATGATAAACATAGCATTACCAATAAGTGAAATGTATATATCAAATATATATTGCTGTTATGTATACAGTATATGTGAGTATGTATGTGTATACTGCATATTTTTATGTATACATTTGATATGCATAAATGACTTGCCTTAACATTTAATTTAAATAATCAGTATTATCTGTGTGTGAGGTAATTCATTCCGTTCCTTGCTTAAACTGAACTGTCGTGAGATTCTTGCCATGGTCAGAAAAGCCAAGGCACTCCTGGAGCTGCTGACTCTGAAGCTCACAGATTAGATGAGTTGCGGCGGGTTACAGAGTTTTTCTCTGTCAGTGATTTCACAGGGTGACAAACAGTCATTTCCAGGTTGCCCTTCCAGCTGTAGTCACTAGTATTGTCCAGTTACTCACCATGGTCTTTGGATATTGGTGTGTTAGAATCGCAACGCCTCATTGGTGCATCACATTCACAGAGCACCAATCCATAAGCAGGGTTCTCCTGAGACTCCGCCTCCTCTCTGCTCTGTTCCCTGTGGGTGTGGCTTTGTGTGTGAGGGTGGCTCCCTTATATTCTGCCACATTATGTGTTAGGCTTGGGCAGCATCTATTTTTTTCCCACATCGTCATACCTTCTAGACCTCGTATACGGTATATGACAGTATATTAAAAAAAACATGTAAATCATGCAGGCTACTCCCAAATCGGAGCCTGAACGTGGCTCATTAGTGTAGAAGTTGTGCGTCATGGTAAAGAGGAGACAGCTCATAGAAAGAGGAGTGTCTATTTTTTATGGTATTAAACATGATACCTTGGGGATTTCTAAATACCGGGGTATACCGTAATACCATCATACTGCCCAAGCCTGTTGTGCATTTCCCTGCTATATCTCTGTCTTCATATCAGCTCCAAACCCCACCTGCCCTCCTGTCGCTTCGCCACTGCTTCTCTGGGGCTAAAAGCGAAACTAATCACACTGCATCACACAAACAAAGTACAAGTGTGCAAGTACTTTACTCTCTTGAGCGCTCAGTAGTCTGCTGCTGGAGAAGAGGGGACTTTGCAGATAGTATTGTTTGCCTCTGAAGTAGGCTTGGGTGCACAGTGATTTCAGTATCTCTCCCTGGCTCTTCTGAAATGAACCCCAAATCTCAGGTTCTCTCATAAGCTGCTAAACTGTCACGGATACGCTGTGGGAAAATAAATGGGGAGGGATTTAGGTATGTGCGCCAGTAATCGTTGTATTATTCGTTATTTTTATAGATATGGTATAGTTTCCCTGCTTGGAGTTTTTTTTCTGCACAAAAAGGGTGTTTTTTTCCCCCAAGCAAAGTGGACTCACTCTCACACTTTTATTTAAACATTTCTTGGACCCAGCCCACATGTCAACCTTACAATTTCGTTATTGTAGTCACAGTGGGAAATTAATCGGAGTTTAGCTTGCCTGTGTTGCCTACAGCCTCTATTTCAGAGAAGTGCAGTGAAATGTAGTGCAAGTTATTAAAACTATTATGTGATTTTCTCAAAAGGGAGACGTGGGAGGCAATGAGGCGGTTTAGAAGGACTCTGGGAGAAGGCCTGACCGACCCACATATCCCACAGATCAGCGTGTTGGGGGGAGACATTGGCTTGGCTTCAAATAAGGATTAAGGCTGATCATTTTCTGTACATTGGCAGGACTTCCTGTCATGTGACCTCCTCAGACAGATCATACACCTCCGTCTCTCTGTACTCAGAAACCATGCACGAGGCTGCCATGTCACTCCTCTCCTTCCATGCCTTGTTCATTCCTTCTAATTTACGAACTGTTATAGCCCTTGATCACTGTGTCAAGTAGAGATTATAGGTCTTACTGTGTCTCCGGTGCATTCCTCAGCCTGCAGTTAATTCTGGGTGTGAAGTTTGGCTGTCAGTCCGGCCACATTAGTGAGTTTTTTTTTCCCCACACTCACATTTATTTCTCCAGCTGAAATCTCTGGAACAGATGCACAATATCTGTGCCTTCAAGCCACAATGAATCTTTCCCAAACTCTGACATGCTGTGAGTCATTGGACATCTTTTGTTTGCATGCGTGTTTTGCCTTCTTGTTTTGTTTGTGTTGTTGGGTTCTGTTTTTCTGTTTTGTTTCGCTAAGCCCTCCCCTGTGGCTATAGAAGGGAGACAATGTGCAGAGAGCTCTCGGCTTTGTCTTCTTGTACAGCCTGTTCCCAATTAGCCAGACAATGTACCAACGTGGCTTTCAGCTGCATCCACCAAAGCCATGGAGCAATGTTTTTTTTTTGTACATGGAAAAATCTTTAGTGGGTTTAATGTCTCGGTTTTGCCCCGAGACGGGAGCTAGGACAGCCTGACAATCTGTCAACTACTGCATGTGCTCCTCCCCCATCTGTTCCTCACATGCAACCTAACCCCCCCACCCCCCAAAGTGTTATACAGCAGAAAGCAGAAACCGCAGCCTTACAGCAACACCTCCCCCAAGCTCACACCCAATGTGACTTTTTGGAAAATCCTGACTATTAATATTATTTGAGAAATGACATGATGCTTTATGTTCCATTTGCATAAGTAGAATGGAATGTGCTGATTTTGGTAAATTAAAGCCCCCCCCCCCCCCACAAACACACACACACACACACAGACCTGAATTCATCTTTGTGGGGACCGTCCATTCATTTCTGTGGGCAAAACCCTAATTCCTACAATGACAACTTTAACCTCCAGCCAGCCCTGACCTTGACCATAAGTAACCAAACAAAATACAAGATTTTTGGCATTTTTACGTTTTTGATTGCAGTCAGGGAATTTAATAAAATTGATGTCAAAACATTTGATCCCCATAACGTGATGTATATCTGACCCACACACACAGTTTCACAGTGAAGTTTGGTGCCTGAGTGCAGGGTGAGGCCATTTATCCGGTGGCCCTGGTGGGGGGGGGGCTTTATGCAGAAGTCTAGAGGCTGTTCGCATCACCATGGAAAACCGGTGATGGCCGTGACCTTTACGCAGAAGTCGGGAGGTGACTCGGGTCGCCGTGGAAACCTAGCAGCTTGAGAAAGTGGGACTGAACGGGGTTTGAGTCCCAGCCCAGGGTGAGGCTTGCTCTCAGCCTGCAGGATGGTGGGAGTGAGATGGGGTTGCATGTGGGCAGTGGTGGCTCTGCTAGCAGCTCAGTGTCACACACCTATGGGGATATGACTTTGATCAATTTGTTTGATTCATGCCCACAGTCCACATGCATTTTTTCATTAAAGTGAGGTAACCTCATAATGGAATTTTTTAAGTTAGTGGGGCATAAGAGGGGTCCAACTTCATATAGATGGGCCAACCTTATCATTAGCCAATGATATGCTTTGAATCGGTGAGTGCCTGAGAAAGGGGCACTCTGGCAGCCAATCAGCTGGAGCTGATGACCCTGTGTCCCCACCCCCTCTATACGCCTCTCATGGACAGTCTTTTTAACAGTACAGTCACAGAGTAGGCTGAGATATGGCTGTTTTTGCACTTTTCTCTCAGTAAAGGTAAGTCACCAAGCAAGACTCTGGGGCAAACCGGTCTGTAGAGATGCTTTCTGCCAAATGAAATCAATTGATCGCTCGATGAAGGCGTGGCCCAGGTTTGTCGTCATGGTGACACGTGTTGCTATGCTCCTCAGCTGGAATAGCCCTGGTCACTCGTTCGGTAAAGGTCTCAGCATGACTGAACTTCTTGCCTTGTAATTCCGCGGGGCCTGTTTAAACAGATGCTAATGGATGTGGCCGGTGGGACCACTGTAGCGTACCGCTCATGATCGACAAGTGGAAATGAGACACATAAAAGAAGCAGACGGACGACACTTGCTTAGCGTGGCTCCAGAAATACCTCCAGTGCTGGTGACTGGCCTCTGGCTGATTCAGACGGGAGGGTCACATGATCCAAGCACCCTGGACCAAAGTCTTCAATCCAGTCACAGAGCAATAAGGAGCACTGGGCTGATATTGGTTTACTGTGCTCGTAGCTACATTTAATTTATTTAGCAGACACTATTATCAAAAGTAATGTGTCAGAAGTCAGCCAGTGAGTGGCATATCACTGGAGCCAGGAGGCGCAATGGGGGAGGGGTTATAACTTATCATATGATACCCTAAACCCCTCCCACCCCTCATGATAAACCCCTCCCATTCAGCACTCTGCTCCTGGCTGCAGTGATACATACCTGCAGCCAGTCTCTGGAGTGATTAAGAATTAAGGACCCAATGGTGGGATCACAGGATTTGAACCAGTGACCTTCCAGTCACAGGCACAGCATCCAGTGACCTTCCAGTCACAGGCACAGCATCCTAACCCGCTGAGCCCCCTATATCCCCCTTAGTTATTTTATCCTGACCACTTAACTCTGGAAAAAGGAACCCCCCCCCCCCGAAAATCTAACATTCAATGAGGCCTCCCCAGGCAGCACATGGCATAATGCACAGGGACACCCTGGATGGGATGACAGACCATCGCAGGGCACGCACTCACACACACACACACACGCACACACATATCTATGTGGGGACCGCTCATTGATTTCTATTAGAAAAATGCTAACGCTAAGATGACCTTAATCCCTACCAAGCACTAGCCTTACCCATAAGCAACAAAACAAAAGTCTTTTGGCATTTCTAGTTTTAATTGCATTCACAGATCTTTGTGGGGTCCCCACAGCCTCAAAATAACAGGTTTTTACACACACGCACCACAGGCCTTCCGGAAACAGCAGTCTGCTTTACTGCGTCTTTCTGAGGTGCAAGAGGAAACAGGAGCTGGGGGTCAGCTTCACACGCACAGTGAAAGATACTCAGAACCAGCGTGCCGCGCTTGATATTAACAAACAGCAACCACAACACGAAATTCACTTACTTTAGTTTCATACCCAAGAGTGTCTAACTACTGTACAAGTAGCATAAACAAAGTTAAATACAACATTTAATGAAAACACAAATGTCATTGTTTCAAAGGTTTCATATGGATGATATGTCACGAATTGTGTACAATTTTAAACAAGCAAGCTAATAAATAATAAATATATTTAACATTCACATATAAAAATAAATAATTGTTGCAGAACAGCAGAGAACAAAACAAGACTTTCATAAGAACTCTTCTCAAAATGAAGATCTTCACTGGGGCTCTAGCCAAAAGGAAACCTTCAGAAATTTAGTAATGTTTCTACTTATTATTTGAACAACAGCTTGTGAGCTGCAGCGTTTGCTGGTGATGGTGCTTGGAGGTTTCCCTCAGGTCCTCTTTGGTGGTTTACAAGGCATGTTAGTCTAAAGGAAGGAGTAGCAAACAAGGGTGTTAAGATCAAAGAATGCCCCAAGATGAAAGAAGCTTTAGGCTAATGGTACTAAATGTTCAGTTCTGTTGGGTACAAATTTGAAACAGTCTTTTTTTTTTTACTATAGTCCAGGTGTGGTCTGCAGTATGACCCATTCTTTGCCTAAAAGGGCTTTGTTAGAAAATATCTGTACAGTACCTTCTGTGTACCGTATCCATATACTGTCTGAGATCTGTAGGCAACTGTCATGTCATGTGACGGGGGGGGGGGGGGGGGGGGGCGGTACTGACCT
>JAODJW010000135.1:15141149-15152232 GCA_026777045.1 Hyperopisus bebe | reverse complement strand
TGCTCTTGTGGAGTTTGCATGTCCTCCTGGTCTGTGTTGGTTTCCTCCCATGGTCAAACATACTGGTGAGTGATTTGTCCTGTGTAAATTGTCATTAGTGTGAATGTGTGTCACTGTATGCTGTACCCTGGGTATCTTCTGCCTAAGTTCTCCCAATCGAGATTTTATGTTCCAAAAACTGGTACAGAATTTTTTGTTTTTTTTGTTACATTTCTCTGTATCCAGCTTTTTGTACCATTTATTTGCACATATCATTGACTGCATATTTGATCCGCGTCTGTAATCATATTCTGTTTTCACGAACAGGTTGATCATGACTGCCAGCTTTGGAAGCAGCAGCACTTGCAGAAATCAGCTTAATGTACAATCTCATAGATGGTGAGTGGGAGGAAAAGACGGAAATCCAGCGCTCTGCTCACACTTCAGAGTTTTGTTTTCCCAGATGATTCCACATCCACAGCAGAATCAACCAAGCGTTTTAAGTAGACTTGAGTTTGTAAAGTAACATAACTGACTGGTCATATTAAATGATGCAGTTTTAGGTTCGGAAAATATCGCTAACTGCTTCTGTTGCTGCATCCTGTGTCCAACAACTCAGTTTTATAAGTTGTGAACGCATAGGCCTTTGGGGGGCAGGACTGGAAAAACGATCTCCATCAACAAGCTCAGTTTATGTTCTGTCTCTGTCTTAGGGATTCCTGCCACGTGTCTGGATAGTACAGCCACAAATTAATAACAGGGCGTAAGATAGCACAGTGCTAAAGGATACTTTTTATTAAATGTTGCTGCTCCAGTTCAAAGTAGGAATTCAGATACAGGGCTCTTGAATTTGTAAGCTGTTTTGTCAGCTTGTGTTCAGCCAGGGGAATACTGCATGTAGGATTCTCTGTTTTGCTGTTTGATTTGCTTATCTCCCCATTGCTTTTAACAGTCATCGCAATTACCCCACGGATGCGGAAACGAGATTTAGTGCCTCAAAGCACATTGTGGTATTTGCTCATTTTAAAGTATAAATATATGCTGTGTGACTTCATATGGACACTCGTGCCGTGGGTTATTAGATCCAGACCTCTGATTCGAAAAGAAAGTTCCTCTCCTTCAAACGCAGAGCGGCCTTAGAAAGACAGGTGAAAATTGAAGTCAATAGAAACTCTGGAGATCAAAGTGTACTGAATTGCACAGCAGATGGATTCCCCCTCCCAGTCACACATGCCCGTAGACTGTAGGATTATTTTCTTTGCTGGACAGCAGCAGCTGGTAAGAGCGCTGTCCAGAGAAGCCGCTGGTCCGTGAGTGACAGTGGTCTGTGATCGCTTGCTGGGCACTTTAAGAGAGGCGTTGCTATTTATGGATTGGCGCTAGCCGATTTCAAATGAGAATCCATCTGGTGTGTTTAAGATTACTTTTATTCATGCAAATGGACTTTAGAAGCCTTTACTGCGAATAAGGAATGCAAATGATTTCTGCATTCAAACACACATTAATTTCACCCCATTTTTTGGATACCTGAGGCCTTTTTGTGGCGTTGGAGCTGCAAAGCATTTCTGCTTGTAGTCATCAAGTTTGAAGTTGCAATGTGGGAAAGTGCAAAACAGGACTGATAGGTCTTTTGTTTCCATGCGGATACCTTTGAAGTCTCTAGGAAATGTCTAGGACTGACTGCAATAAAAAGACATTTAATTATCACTTATACATATACATGCCTAGTCCAAATGTTTTTTTTTTTTCTCCAGACAAAACCTAAGAAAAATATCTTCATGCAGCTATTTTTTCCCATTATGCTATATTTATTTTGAAATTAAAGCAGTAATTAATGATAGCTTTGTACAGAACAGATGCTTTTAGGTTTTTTTTCTTGTTACACAATCTGAGTGAACAACCATTTCCCTGAATTAAATGCAAAAAGCACCTGGCCAAGTGCTGTCTCTGTCACGGACGTGAACAGCCCCTGGAGTGTTACCCAATCCTATTTTCCTACACTTGTCGGGGTACTCAAGGCCCATCCAACCGGATTTCGTACATGTTACGCGAAGTACGACTTGATTGGCCACCATTTCCTAAGGAGAAATCAATGCCTTTAAGTCTATAGTAGGCACACAATGTCCCCTGGGTGGTGTACAAGTATGGTTTGCCGAAGGACAAGCAGGCCACAGAACAGAATTCATTCAGGGGCTTCTTTCTTAAAGCATAACCAGCATTCCTCTCCATGATTAAGTGAAACAGATGATTTTCCAAGAAGACTGAAGAAAAGATGAAAACTGACTTATCTACCTGTCTGAAAAATTTGTTGTTTTATCAGAGACAGATCTGAGAAGCTAATATATGATCATTGTGTTCACACAGGAAAATATAGGCCTGGCCATTCAATGAGTGCAATGAGCACGATAGGTGTGACGTGCTTTTTTGTACATTATGGACTCATAATGTACAAAAAACGTGTTCTATTTATAAGTACTGGAAACAGACTGCGCTGGATTCTGTACTTATAATGCTGTTTAATTGACATTGACCCAGGCTATCCTCAGCTTGCCTATTTTTGTCTCTCCGATCTTGTCCTCATACGCCCTCTTTCCCACCCGTCTGATGTTGTCAATCACCTTGGCATCTTTTTTTTTTTTACCCCAGTGTGTCTCCTGGCTGTTTGTTGAGAACGTGGGTCCTTCTTGTCCATCAACGTTGCCCTTCCCCCCCCCGTGGCCTTTTAGAGAGGCTTCTGTTTAGCGTTGGTTAGTGAGGACCGCAATGTGCCAGAATAGATACATTCCCGTGATGGTGGTATGTATCCAGAGGCTAGAGATGTGCCTCTCCTGCGCTACCATGCCCCTCCCACCTGGACGTCGCTGAGGAGAATCTGTGCCGCAGACGAGACCGGGAGGCAACCGCGCGATAATGTGTCATTCCCGCCGAAATCAAAAACACCCCCTAATGCCTCTGGTCTCCCGCCACCTGCTGCATACATGCTCATAGGCACTAGTGTTTGTGTTTATGATGAGACAGGAGCGGAGTCTGCCCGAGTGGCTGTCCATCCACACTATTCCACTTATCTTCCCTTCGCAACCGGAGATGGAAATTACTGATGCTTCGCCGGCTGATTACGTCCAGCATCTGAGAGCTCTTCAGTGGAACATAATTAGTACCTAAGGGCTTCAGCCCCTAGGGCTGTCAGGGCAGTCCGTACCGTTTTAAGCTGCATCCCACGTCCGTCGCGGGCATGAAAAGCCAAATTCAGAGAGGCCTCATCTTTAAGCAGGTGACACCTTGTTACAATGCATTATGAAATAACTTGACAGAATGTGATGTTATTACATACACCGTGTAACAATGCATTATGTAATAACTTGACAAAATGTTACAAATTTATAGATGACATAATTTTATATTGCAACATTACCCTATTATCACCATCATCCTCGTTATCATCATTCAATTTCTTGCATTCTGTCGAGTTATTACATAATCCGGCGTTGTTACATAATGCGTTGTCACCCACCTATAGCTAAGAAAATAATGTAGCGTTTTTATAGCTAGCAGACCGCAGAACCTTGCGATCCTAGCTTCCACTTCTATTACGATGATAATACCAGAAAGTTGCCAGTGCCTACAATCAGCAACAAGCCCAGAAGTAACTTTTAATAAGCTTCCGACTTGCCACTAGGAACCTGAAAGGAGGACTGTCTGGCTTCAAAGGATGTTGTTTAGCGTGTTTTGTATGGATTCCTGAAGGCATACATTGCAGTGAGTTTGCACTTTTATAGTGGAGAAAGTCAATAACATAAAATATAGGATGCTGGGGAACTGAGAAGTCTAATTCAGCTTAAGTTATTCAATCGGTAATATAGGCATAAATGTCCAAATGGCCATTTTGTTGGATCATTTCCTTAAAAACAAGCCAACTCATTACCAATTTTATGTCGTTCAGATTGTGTAGTCATTTAAAAACCTCAGAATTTGCAGTGAAGGCCATCTAATATACCACTAGCCTATCATGTTTAGCTGATCAATACCTCATTGATTTATTTAACTAATTAAGCTAATTAATGACTTGAGCAGGTAGTGAATTGTAAGGAATACATGGAATGGCTGAGGTGCCCCTTAGGTGAGGTTTGGGAACTGAAGTGGTGTTCATCTAGCCATCCAGCGAGGTATAAGTAACTTTTTGGAGAAGAGGAGAAATTTTTATTAGTTTTTTTATTGTGTTACTGTTTGTTTAGACGTTGATATATGCAATTGGTGTAAGATAGGGAAGTATATGCTACCCAAATGAACAGATGTAAATAACAGAAGAGTGTAAACAAGGTGTGATGGTGGTTAAGGGAGATGTGTCTCTCGATTGAGACTCAAAATTCAAATCCTGTCATAGGTGGAGTGATGTCACAATTAAGCCATTGAGCAAAGTCCTTAACCCCAAGGATACTGGCTGACCCCACTCCCTGCTCTGCATTTGTGTGTTATTTTGGACAAAAATATCTTCTAAATGTAATCTGTTTCCGGAAGGTTGGTCATGCATCTCTCAGGAGTCGTCCTGCTGTTTTACAGTTAAATAAGGTAACTGATCTGAATGTATCCACCAAAATAACTAGCTGTAAATGTGTTTATTGCTTCGGATGAAAATATCACGCAAGCAACAAAATACTATCATGAAATGAATGGAGGGAACTGGAGAAGCAGCTTGTTAGAGCAGCCGTCTGGTTTTTCCACACATTAAAGGGCGATTTATACTTTTGCTTAGAATCCATGCTGTAGGTAGGTGTGTAGTGTGCTGGATGGATGGATGGATTACACTATAAAACTGCACTGTATTAACATAAAAAGTTCAGGCAGATTAATGTGTTTAGCTACTTAAACACATGGTGTGAAAACATTTTGTTCCAGGATAGGAAGTAATTTGTAGTTCATATGTGGTAAATATTATAACTATTTTAAGTATTACTGTTGTAACTACAAACATATACTTGGAGAATGTTTAATGAATCTAACTCCGTGTTCTTACTTTATGAAAGACAGTGTAATTTCTCAGTGTCACGCTTGTGCTTTCGCTTAACATTCAGTCCTGACACTCAATGATGAGCAGAGAACTTGATCAGCAACAACAGAGTTTACACAGCCGATTTGCGCGGCTACTTCCACCGGGCTTGCCGTGTCCTCTGTTGTGGCTGCTGTCTGGATTTGAGGTCAGCGCTTTGCGGTCGGATTCATCTGCCCTCGCAACCCAGATCTATCCTGTATCAAATCCTCAGCAGAGTGTCGGAGCAGATGTAGCAGCTGCCTGTGTGATGTCGCTTTCAGAAGATAACACACCGGGCGTGTTGAAGGCTGTTTGAACCGGCCTGGTACTGGGCAAGGTCCAGACTGCTGACAACTTTCCATGGGGTAGACACTGCAGCGGGGGCAGGGGGTGTCCTGATACCAGTTTGGGCAGCTGCTCAGCGGGCAGGTTCTGACAGGCAACAGACGGACTGGGGCACCGGGGACAGAAAGATAAGGACCTATAAAGATACAGAGATGAACAGACAGCTGGAAAGCCAAGTGGACAGTGACAGGTGTCTCCTTGTCTCTGGGAGAAGCCATCAAAAGTGCTGAGTAAAGAGCTTGTGTGCTCCGGCTGGTACCGGTTTCAGCTGGTTGCTAAGCTCCGCCCCCCAGGCGTGTGGCGGGAATGTCAGACATAGCTGGCATAGCGCATAGTTTTCCTGTGAGCTTAGGCCCATACCCGGACAGAGCCTGTTCTGTCACCCCGTCCCTTCAGGGGACAGATCGCTGGGGTCAAAAGAGAGTGAACTGGGACACCAACACATGGAGCTCTCAGTGGAGTTTGTGGTGGGTGATCGTTTGAAAGACGACCCCCTCTTACAATATTAATTCATCAAAACTATGCAGCTCCATCAATGCTTGTGTTTATTATAGCAAATAAACACCAGATAATTGAAAAATTAGTCTTTATTATGACTAAGTTATCTTTCGTGCGGCTAAAGTACTATTAAATAGAAATTCCAAACTTGTATTACAAATAGCTCATTTTAAATTGCATTAAATTGCAATATGTAAAAATATATATTGCATTATAATTTTTTGCCATCTTCGTATAGCCAAGCCCAACCTGGAGTATAAATAATGGTACCACTGAGAGATTTACTGCTGATGTGTTTTTCAGAAGATTTAGACGGTTTCCTGCAGCTGGGTCTGTCTGGGCTGATCCGGATGGACTGTGTTCCACTCAGCATTTTGGCTGGCTGAGAGGAGGCTTTAGCTGGGCTGGAGGCTGGTCTCCTCTGAGGGATGTGCGATGGGTCTCCAGCGTAGCCCCCCTTCACTCACACTTAAATGTCAAAGGCAAACTGAGGAGGACAAAAACGAAAATGTAGACAAAGGACATTTTATCAAGTGCAAAGAAGCATGCAAGTCTTTTAGCTAAAGCAAGTTCATCTATTCTAAGGAACACAAACTTGATTAACAAAATGTTACATCATATTGGACAATTTAGTGGAGTTAATATATTTATTTATTAAATGTGAAATGTTTTATTGAACCAGAACAAGCATCCATTGTTTGGTAGCCTCCTTAGCATTACCCTGCTTCGAACTGCTGCCAGGGTGTTTAATCTAGCTTTGGGCATGAGAGCTGCAGGAGTCAGTTTCTCCATTGGGTTAGATTAGAAGAAAGAGCTCCAGAGGAGATGGTTTCTCCATTGGGTTAGATGAGAAAGAGGCGCTCCAGAGGAGAGGAGCCAGCTGCTGCTGTTATCCAAAGTGAGGACTTGTGCTTTATCAAGCCAGATATGGTTCGCGTGGTTCCTTGACTTTGCAGGACATGATATCGTGTAAGTATGGTTAAAAACAAACCTTTTCTCAATTGTGGAATTAGATTTCTTTTTTTTTTTTCAACAAAACTGTTGAAAATCCAGGGCCTGTGGACATAACCCTACTGACTGGCAGCCTCTCTCTCCTTTCTCACCTTTCTGAGACCCCCCTGTGACTCAGCCAGCATGGGTCTCATTAAAGCACAGTCATTACCACCAGCTCCAGCCTCGCTTGTGTCTCCCTACCTGCTGCTGCTGACCTGGTGGTTTGTGCCTGAGGAGGATGTTTCTACATAGAGACGCAATTAGTCCTTTAAAAAGAGGCCCTTCTGTGCATCGACTTCTCGAGAACCCATTTCTACAGCCAAATAATTCCTTTTTAATGGAAGTTCATGTGAAAAGAGCCTCGCAGTCACAGAATTATCTCCCCCTTGTCCACTTTTTTTGACGTGGCCGTTCCTGTAATTTGCAGCACACTGTGCAGATCTCTGGTAACTGTCTGCAGATGGGGCCTTCAGGTAAAATCTACAAAGAAGAAATAAATTTTGCAGTCACAAGGGTACCTTCTCTGTGGCATCAACAGACAGACTTTCCTCCAGTCACCTGGTTTCATGCAGTTTTAAATATAGCCACATAAATAGGCAGTAAAATTAACTCGAAATACTTACATACCCAATGAATTGCAAAATTATAATTGAGCTGTTGAAAGTAAGGCATCCCTAACTTACTGTACCAGGTGCACAGCTCAGAAAGATTGTCTGGATTGTCTGGTAGTTCATAATTCAGTGACCATACATCTACACATGAATCTTCTAACGGCTAATATCAGTCAGGGTTGTGGGGAGCTTGGAGCCTGAAGCCTATGCCAGGCCATGCAGAGTACAAGGCAGTGGTATATACTGGAAGTGGTACCAATCCATGCCAGAGCACATACATGTACATGCCGACGCATGAAATTATACCATATGAGAAATTTTAGAGATTCTTCCGCCTAACTGCGCATCTTTGGTCTGGAAAAATTTCAGGTGACACAGGAAAAACGGGAAAGCTCTATATACAGAGAGTGGCAGTGGGATTGGAGTCCCCCAGCCCTGGAGGTGTGTGGTACCAGTGCTGCCCAGTTCAGTGACCAGTGAACATGCAGTAAGTATACTAGAAGGATCTTCTTTGTCACCAGTTTCCAGTTGTTCTATTGTGAATTCTTTTGTCTGTTTTCTTTGTCATTGTTTCTAATTGTCTTTTGATAAAGCGTCGCCACGTCTTTCATGAATTTCCGTTTCATAATGGTATTATACTGCCATCTAGTGGTTTGGAAACCTGCTTTGCGTTTGCTTTGCAGTGAGGGAGGATGCCCATTCACCCGTTTACAGTGACCACCCCATTACAGATTTGTAGTGGCCACAAGACTCAAAAGACTGTATCCCAGTCCACTGTAGGACATTCACTCTTATTTGCTCACATAGCTAAACGTGGCTTAGCTGTCAGTTCTCCTGAGTTGTATATTGTTTGATACTAGTAAGATGTGATCATGTACAGTTCACCACGGAACTAGGGCAACATCCAAACCCACTGTACCGTGCACCAATGGAACGTCTCGCAGAACATATAATTTTGAATATTCTGCAGTGTGACTATTCTCCAGCAGGTGGCCTGTAGAAATGCAGCTTGTGGAAGTGCCTTACTCACAATAGTATTCAAAGATCACCAAATCAGAAATATAATTCAGTCTTGATTCACAAATAACTATAATACATATTTTTTGTGTAATGGGCTCCTACGCTCTGGCAGTGATTATGGGATACTGATAATATGTGCGTTTTCTGTGAAATGTGCTTTCATTGTATTCTGTTTTGCCGCAGTGGATTGAGTAAATTCTTTATGCGCATACAATTTAACCATTATATAACTGCATAATGTGTATCTATTTGTGTATAGTAGGTAATTTTAGTCACTTGAGTCATCAGATCCAAAATGTCACAATTTGCATATAAACATGTGCCTATTTGTATGTTAAAATGTTTTTCTTGCTCGTTTTATTAAGCCTTATGCTTTGAGTGGTCATAATAGCACGATTGGCTGTTACTTCGTGTGTGTTTCTTTTGAGTGAGCGTGTCAGAATCCAAAATATCGCTTATAAAAAGAAGACCTGCTCAAAGTATGCATATGCTGCCCCCTTGTGACTGTCTTTATTCTTGCACTGAGCGTCGATAAACTGAATAGTAAGGAGCGTAGCAGGTGGTCCTCCCCATGGGACTTTATAATAAAAAGCCATGAGCATTTGCGCCTTTAACGTGAAGTGTTAAGTATTTTGTGTAATAGCTAGTAGCTTCTGCATCACACGTACTTCTAGTGATTGGTTATTAATACTTTAGTATAAATTACCAGGGGTATCAAAGGAGTATGTGACATTTTGTGAAGGGGGGGGGGGGGCAGAATTTCTAGGTATGTCCTTGGCAATTACATAGTCAAGATAAGTCACACCTGGTGGATGGTATCAGTCAGGGCACCAAACACACTTCAAATTCCTCCCACAGTCCAAGGATCCCTGCCCCTGTTACCAGGCTATTGTGAGTGTCGTGCTTCTTGGGAACAGACCGCTAACTTTAAAGTGTTACTATACATGCCGAATAGTAATGCCCATCTTCCAACTGCTTATTCAAGGTAACATTGTTTACTGGTTATATTTAAATATATTAGTAACGTCAAAAACTGCACCTATCCATGAGGCTTGTCAAAAAAAGAGTTTTCCTTTCATCTGTATTTAATTTTATGGAGTCAGAGTCAATCCTCGATATTGAAAGTTAATGAGAGCTTAGACAAACTAATCTTAAACCAAAGGTACACTGTAGCCATTTATATTTGCCCGAAGAGCACTTTTACCCCATTCTACATCCAGCAATTTACAGTGAAAAATGTTACTTTCATTTTTCATCAAACAATGCCTACAAACACTGGTCTGTTCTAGACAGCTATCATAATCGAAGACAGTTATAATGCTCTGATTAGCTTGATTTAACTTCAGCAAAATTTGCACGCTTGGTTTTCTCTGGCTAATAAAATATTAAAATCTCTACTGTGCATAGCTAAAACATTCAAAAACATTCAGGGAGTTGTAAAATAATGGTTAGAAAAAATGAATTTATTTTGATTTTTTATTATTCATTTGCAATTACAAAATTATATCTTGCATCCCTACATCGATCACTCTTCCTTTTAGCTATAACAGTAACATTTTAGCAAACGTTGTCTTGTCTGTGTTTGCTGATTGTTACTGTCGGGCCTACAACCTAGTCCTTGCCCAGATCCGTGATCCAGCCCAGATTTTCAACACAACCAGCCACCCTTCCCTGATCAACATTATTACATCCAGTTCATTAAATCCACCTGGTAAGCATTTCCTGTTTGACTGGTTGTTTTCAGCGCTCCTTCTGAGGTGTTTACTCTGTACTAACTGGTTTGTAGTTGATATGAGTGTAAGCTTCCCTTCAAGTATAGACCTTTTGCCTGGTTTTTTGGCATTATGATTTGGATTCTGATTGTAGTGTTTTTTTTAACTGATTATCAGTAGATGCCTTTGTATCTTGGATTCTGTTTTGGCATAATAAGTGACCATGGAATGCAAGCAGGTTACAAGTTTGTGTCCAATTCAATGCTTTATCATCCTGTGTAATACAATGTTGTTACTGTAATTTGTAACTTCTCTAAATAGCCTGTGTATCTCAGCTGAATGCTGCCACCTACAGACCAGTGAAACTCCAATGGAGTAGATCAGTATTGAGGTGGCAGATAATGCCGTCTCTCCCAGGGTAAACAAGTCAAAAAGCTAGGAATGATGTCATCTTGGTAAATCTCAACACCAAAAGGCTTATTTCACGGGAAAAGGGCACTTAGACAATTGAGTAATAATTGTAAAATACAGTGGTACCTCAGAACTCGGACTTAATCCGTTCAGAACTCCGGATCGAATCCTAAAAAGTTCGGGTTCTGATCGAATTTTCCCCATAAGACATAATGGAAAATCAATTAATTGGTTCCCGGCCCCAAAAAAAATACACCTAAATATGTTTTTTTAGCATTGAAACACAAAATGAACCGGATAAAACAAGAAGAGCAAATATTGTATTAAACACATCTAAGCACATTTATCAAAACAGTAATTTGTAAAGTAAGAAAATCAATGTATCCACAGATCGTCCGCTCCTTCCATCAGTCCATGTGCCACGCCCCCTCGTTAACCCCGTGTGGAATCCCCGTGTGATCAGCTGTTTCTGGTTGTTGTCATTAGTC
>JAODJW010000135.1:15103198-15130979 GCA_026777045.1 Hyperopisus bebe | reverse complement strand
GCTGGGGGTTAAGGGCCTTGCTCAAGGACCCACAGACATGCTGAGGCTGGGTTTGAACCAGTGACCTTCTGATTATAGGCACTCAGGCTTAGCCCACTGAGCCACATGCAGCCCCAAAATCAAAATTGGGACTTTGTTCCAACTATCACTGTACTAGAGCGACGCTTGTACGCTGTTCATTTCTCACGCGCCAGTATCATCATCAAAATCATGTATCGGGATCATGTGGACACAGATCAAGAGCTTCAGTTAATGGTCAGATCAGACATCAGAATGGGGGATATATGCGATTCCAGTGACTTTCACCCTGATACGGTTGTTGGTGGCAGACGGTGCGTTTTGAGTAGAAACTGCTTCTGCAAAGTGACGTACAAGTAAGACAAATAACACATTACAAAAATATGTCAAGGAATCAGCTAGACTGGTAACTAAGTGCAGCTAGGCTGAGCTTCTAATGAATGCTCCAGTACAAGTGCAATTTCCCATGAATAATATCTGGATGTGGGGAAAAAGTGTGCGTGTGTGTGTGTGTGTGTTTGTGTGTGTGTTTGGGTTGAGGGTTTAATATACATTACATTGTGGGGACCAAATGTAATGTCTCCCCACAATGTCCCCATAATGTGATTAAAAACCCGTTATTCTGATGACATGGTGGGGACCGTTTGTTTGGTCCCCACAATGGGAAATTTAGTTTTATAAACATCTGTGGCTGCAATCAAAAAGCTAAAAATGTGAAAATCCTTGTATTTTGTTTGGTCACTCGTGGTTAAGGTTAGGGCTGGGTAGGGGATAAGGGTGTCATTTTTGGGAACACAATATGTGGAAAGGTAAACCACACCAAAGGAGGGGGGGGGCACCTGGAAATGAATTTAATCAGAATGTAACAACAAGCCCAGCAAAATTAGATTGGCTGAGATCCTGGTGGAGCAGTGTCTAATTATTCCTCAAATGCCCTTTTTCATCAGGAGCCCTTGACATCATTGTCCCCAGCTGCAGCCAGGATGGCAATCTAGCAGCGTGGGGGGGGGGGCGTTTGCTGAAGCACAGCCTCAGCGATGGCAGGGGAGTTCCTGAGCAGCACCTTGCCCCCGTCAGGGGCGGCCTTGCCGGTGTCGTCCTCTCTGACACTGGAGCAGAAGGCGGCCTTCGTCTTCGTCTTCCTGCTCTTCATCTTCCTCGGCCTGCTGATCGTCCGCTGCTTCCGCATCCTGCTGGACCCCTACCGCAGCATGCCCTCTTCCACCTGGACAGACTACATGGAGAAGGACACCTTCGATTACCGCATCGCCTGAACGGACCTTCGCCTTCTCCCGAGGTCCATGTATGAGATCATCCAGAAGACAGCTGAAGCTGATAAATGGATCCCTACTGGGAAGACAAAACCCCAGCTAACTCTGACAAGCAATTGCAAGGATTCTAAGTACGGAATGTGTCAGCTGACCAAGAGTAAACACCTCAGGTGCCAATGGGAGCAGGTCCATTCAGTCTGTCTCTGTTTCCAAACCCACATACATAGACCTGTCATCTTCTTCCACTAAGCTAAATTTAAATTCAATTATATCCTCAATTATACCCCACTGCTTCTGATAACAATTCGGAGAGGTGAGCCCCTCCCCTTTTCTAAAGGAAGGATTTATCTCGCAAATGAGTAAATTAACTTTTTTTTGGGGGGCATTAAAATAACCGATATGCAAAGTCCTATTACTTTTCACTGTCGCCAACATCAAGCAAAAATCATTTTTAACATGGCTCGTAGCAGAAAAATTGAAGTTTTGTAATATCATGGAGATCTGAAATCTCGACTCCATACTTCTGGGGCGTAGGATCACTTAAAACACTACATTACGTGGGGCGACGAAGTCCAAGTATGATAATATTGCCTATTTTGTCAAGGTTGACCCGATATAATCTTTTTGAATATGTATATACCCATGTATTAGTCAATCCACGATACGACCTTTTCTGTGCTGAATGTTTTCTAGCTAAAGTTCAAGGAGACAGCAATGGACAGAAGCTCTGATCCCCTTGAGAAGCAGCATAGCACAGCAAGCATAAACAGATGAAAGAGTAGAATATCGAGCGGCCTTAACCCTATAACAAACACGACCAAGGTAAACGTCTGGGAACTATTTGCAAGTCTAAATGTTTACATGTTTATATATAACTGTGCTTTATGCAGGATTCTTGTGTGTTATTGCAGCACCTTTCTTCCTCAGTATATGTCTGAGACTTTCAGTGTTTTGCTCACAACAAAACAAACTCGCAACAGGAATCGATAGGTGAAGCAAGGCTTCTGGGATAGTTTTGGTAATGCAGGTATGAATATTGTATGGATGATGTCAATGACCATTGTTAGGGATGGCAGACATTTTTTGAATGCAATGAAAAGAATGTATTTTGTCTAGTCAACGTTTCGTTGAAATCTATCTTACCGTGTTTGGAGATGAGAGATCTTTCAGCTTTGGGTCATCCAAAACTAGACCTAATTAAGCTACTTCGGCATTTTTCCATTAAAATTTCAGGTTTTACTTGAAGTTCTATGTATCCTTCTGAGTACTACCTAAGTAATATATTTGAATAAGCTTTTTCAGAACTTATTGGAAATTAAATTCTAAAATGATGCTGGACTTCCCCACTACATAAAATTAGTTTATTAAGAAATATTAAGAAATATTCTGATACAGTCAGGGTAACAAGTAATTGAAGTCCCATTCTAAATGCTATCAGTCTAAGTATATTTATTGCATATTTATATTAGTTCTAGACCAGTTGTGGAAAGATAAAGATGTGGAATAGTAAAGGTATGAGTTTTACACCCCTATCCAATGGTTGATCGTGTTTTGGTCTACTTCTCCATGATGTATGCCTTAGAATGTAGCCTGTTTACAGTCCGTAATCACTGAAAGACATGTAGCCAAGTTCGAACCAAGACCAAGAGATAGAAGAGGTTCCGATCCATCTAACTAGCGTCACTGGGGTTTTAGTGTATAAATCCATTATGTTCTTGGTGTGCACTTTGACATAAGCTTTCCTCTATGTCACACTGTGGGGATTAATGTGCAGAATCAGCTATTGCTTGCGTTTCATGCACAGTGCATTTGCACATTGGTGTGACACAGTGTCCTTGCAGCATGCTAGTGACAACAAGGAAGCACCTGAATGTTTTTTGAAGTCAACAGGTAATGATTATTAGAATTTAGATAGTTTACTAAGGCTCAGCCTACTTTTGACCATGTATTATATTTTCCAGTGTTTCATGCATTTTATAATAAAATAATAATAAATGTTCTTGAATGACTTTTTGTGTGGATTGCTCTTTGTCACAATGCAAGAGTTTAGCATATTGGACAAGAAGGAAGATTAAAAAGCTGTGTCTCTGTTGTCATGATCTGCTACCTGTATCTGCTCAGCATTTATAGATCCGTGAGACAGTAAGTGGTGTAGCGGGTGTACTACAATTATACCCCAGTATTCAAGCTCTGAGTATTCAAAATAATGCCTAAGTGAATAAATATTGATACACATATTGGTATTCAAGTGAAGACATCCAGGGATGACGAGTGCCGTCTGAGCGCTGCTGAAATGCATCAGTGAAGTACCTGAAATTCATGTGAGTATGAATTTCTAGTAACAAATTATTACAGTAAATATTATTTTTAAATGCCTTTTTATTAATTATTCCTTATTTTTGCATAAATGCAAGTGGTAAATTTTGCTGCTATTATGAAATGTAATGTATGGTACTGCCACAAAAAAAAAGATTGCATATAAACACACATGTATATTTATTGCATTATTAACTCTTCGGAAATTTGATGATTTGTGTTTAAAATGTGCTTTATTGTGCTGAAGTACGTATATTTGAATGTTAGGGATATTTTGGGGAGGTCAAGTGTGGTTTCTACAATGGACATGGAATGAATTATAAATTTCCCCATAATAAATAATGGGAGATAGTTCCAGATATTTGAGTTCCCACTAACTGAACCAGTTACATTCCTACAATGAGGTGTAGGTGCATATCAAACAGCCTGTTAGGTGCAGAACAACGTGGGGTTCATAGACCTACACCACCAAGGACTTTGCATTGCAACTGGCCAGACCTGATCCTCACCATTGATCGCAGATCAGAGTTATGATGAGGATTTTATTAAGCCTTCCAGAATACAAATATGGCCGTCTTACGCAATTTGTTACCTCCTTTTTAAAATGATCCAATCAAGTAAGGACATGGGAGCTGCAGTTTTTCCTCATTGTCATTTTGTCTTAAGGAACAAAAAAATCAGCTTTATATCTGTTCATATATGTTTCTAATGACCTTCTAGTAAAGGTCTTAATATATAGTAATCTCCGGGGAGAGTACGCCAAAACAGAATGTTACAACGCCTTGCGTCTTACCACGAACCTCCAAGTTGTATCCAGGACTCAAAAAAAGTCAATAACTGTTTCAGATTTCATTGGTTTCTGAAACTTTCTTTTATAGCCTGTTTGAAATGTAACAACAAGTAGAAGCCAACGGTGTAAATTTCCTTGTGATTTGTTTTCCCTTTGTCCGGTGAATCTTAACACTGGCCATAGCGAAAACACAGCATGCCACCCTAGCTGTCTTGAGGCTGCATAATTATACTAAAAGGTTCTTCATTGCGTAGACAAGAGAATAATTACACTGATGCAATTACTCTATCCACAGGACTTCCATTGGCAGACCCAATAGTTAGCTGGGCAAAGTAAGGGACCCAGCAGACCATTACATCCTGATGCAATTACATAATAGTGGAGCTCATGTGTGAATCATAATATACTGTTTCACAAGTTCACCAAGAAGAGGGCAGAGAAATTAGCTGAGCTCTAATGTGTTAAGGTGAAACAGTATGCCTCTACTGGGACGTTGCTACTTTGAGTCAATTGCAGGATAGCGTTGCGACTTGTTCCAATAGCGGGGAGCAGTGTTTAAGGGGGTAGTTATACGCCAAAAGGCTAAGAGCTACACATAAAGAGGATGGACCAGGTGTTATTGTTACAATCACCGGCTTCACATTCTGTCATCACTGCAAATAAACCCAGTGATGATGCTGAAAAACTGACCGCTTCTGATAAGACTTTGACCATGCCATATTAATGAGAGCACAGACTGTAGTGTCTTCATACGGACAAAATACAGTCTGTATGGTCACATGCGCGACATTAGCCATTTTCTCTCTTCAACCTGAAAAAAGAACTGCGCAATTTTACAAAAAATACAGTGAGGCAGTCTGATGGAGAAAACCTCTGAAAGGTTTTCACGGCGTACTGCTTTTGGCTTCAGACTTATCTGTCTTGACTGCATGTGATTAAGACCGCACGTCTGAGATAAGAACATAGCAGAAGAAAGGAACAACTGAAGGCGTATTTAGCGAAGGAATGGATCAAAGGGCAAAGCATGAAAAGAAGAAAAAAATCTGGAGGTTATCAGTCCTGTTCAGTTGCTCTCATTATGTACGGGCTGGAAGGCAGTGCTACCTCAGTCCCACCTCTCTGTGAAGGCAGACATGGCTGGAAGGCACTGCCACCTCAGTCTCTGTGATATATATATATATATCTGCCCCTACTCACCTGGGCTGGGCAATCATGCTATACAAGAACTACAGGGTCAATATCTATCCGAGAAGTCAGTCAATCGTTACCCCTTCTCACGAAACAGTAATCACTATGATTAGAAAAAATTTAAAAAAAACACAGGCTTGTGAATAATTGGTAGACTGGGTCACTTTTCTGCCCGCAGATCATTTTTACGCAAGAAGGTTTTTCAGGGCAGTTAAAAACCCCTGAGAAATGTGGTTGCAAATGGGCCTCCTGTGTTTTGGTTCTCATTAACCTCTTGTTACATTCTGTAATTATCTAGCCCCCTAAAAAACATTAAATGTATCATCCAGTAGAATAAATTCACATGCTATAAGCAAACAGAGGACGCTTGGGTCAACCAAAATTAGGACCAATTATAATATTCTGGCATTTTTCCATTACATAGTGCAGGGGTTATCTGACATCAAATGATAGTCATCTGGTACTAATACTGAACCATCCGATTTTTATACCATTTGACTCCTATGTGGATAGACCATAACAAAACCAAAACCAGAGCTGATATTTTTTGTTTATGGTGGAGATGCATGGACAAAATTAAACTACATGATCGATCATTATATTCATGAGAGTCAGGATTGAAGGTGATACAGCCCCTCATTAAATCTTCAGTGAAAGACTACTGGTACATAATATTTGACACCATAAGCTTCACCAATTGTGATGTTTTTTATGCCTCCTTGAAGACAGAACCTACAATTCAGAGAGAAAATGATTAATCATTAGTCACGTCACCTTTTAATTTTGTGGTGAAGATCTTCATTTTTCCCCCGCAGTCACATCTGCATATTCTGTGGATTTATTAAAGGGTAGTTTTATCAAGTTACATGACTTAACACTGATAACGCTGAGAACGGTAATGAAGCCTGACAAATCTGGTTCTCACTAATACAAAAAAGCCACTGTGATAGAATGCTGCACAATTACATCCCTGCATAATAGCAATAACAATTCATTTTCTTTGTCACCATCATAGCTCTTTTCTGACAGTGATAAAACTCTGGTAATGTACATCAATGACCTTATGAATGAAGACTGAAGTCACATTCATCTCTTTGGTATCTATTAAACGGTCTGTCACTTTCAATAAGCATAAAATCTGCAAATAAGGACAAGATCTAGATTGAACCAAGCTTGGATTAATTTGGATATTAGCTTAAAATGCCATTTTGGCCATTAAGTACTGATAATATTTGATGACTACTTTTGCTTTTTATCTGTAAGTTGAAAGTTTCAGAGAGAATACAGAAAGCATAGTAAGTACAACTGCTGAAAAAAACAGCTATATATTTCTGAAGGGAAAACGACGGACATTGTTGAAAATGGATAAGAAATTTCTAAGCTTCTCTACATGACACAGCGAGCTTGTTTCCCCCGGCAAACTAAAAACTGACATTCATAGCCCTCTGTATCTCGCAGGTGGCTTCGCACATTAATCATTCATAAATTAATTAAGGTGGAAGTCCTTGAGTTCAATGCATCGTATTTTCGTGCACCCAAATGAAATCTGGCTAAAGGATTGCGGACCCAGGTGACTCTCCACACCTCCCCCATCACCTGTCTGCCTGCTGGAGCCCGAAATAAACGCAGCAGATCGATACCTATCATATGTGCTGTATAATAAGGCTAGAAGGCAAATGCTAATGATCTATCCCCGGCCTCCACCGGCCTCCCTTTCGCTTAAGCGCACGTTTCTCCGGCACCGCTACGGTGGGACGGCGCTTCTCTGCCTCTTCGCGTCTCACCGACTGTCAGCGTCTCAACGACGGGCAGCGCTGCCGGCGTTTGATTTATTGCTCACACACTGTGATTTAATCCGAAAAAGCCAATAAAAAATTAATTGGCTTCTACACATAACCGAAAGGTATCCAGTCAGATGTTGGCTTATCAAGTGGAAATAAGTGAAACACTTATTATAGGCTTATTATATGTAAATTTATCCGATATCGCTTTATCACTGTGGTCAAGTTTGTGGTTGATCACGGAATGTGTTTGTGTGTGTGTGTGTGTGTGTGTGTGTGTATTAAGGTTATATTACTTTATGGGGACAAAATGTCCCCCACAATGTGATAAAAACCTGTTATTTTGACGTTGTGGGGACCGTTTTTCAGTTCCCCACAAAGATCTGTGAATGCAATCAAAAAACTAAAAATGCCAAAATGCTCATATTTTGTTTAGTTACTTATGGTTAAGGTTAAGGGCTGGGTAGGGGTTAAGGTCGTTATGTTGGGATTTTGGTTATGCCCATAAAAATGAATGAACGGTCCCCACAAAGATACGAGTACAGGTCTGTGTGTGTGTGTGTGTGTCACAATTACTGCAAACATGCAAACATATTTAAATATGTAGAGTAATTTCCTCTTAGATGTTCCTGTGGTTGGACCCTGAGCAGGTTTTTATGTTATTGTTTAATTAAACTTACATGTTTCTTTTCAATGCATTAGTTTGAGGACCCCATGAATTTTGAGTTGAACTGATCTTTAGAAGCTGCATCTGACACTTTGGGAAATGTGCACATTTGCATTGGTGTTATTATTCAGAATACAATTGCTTTGATGCCTTTCTCCTGTAATACCAAACCAGCCACAAACTGCATATTATTTAAGCTATTAATGGAAATGGTTGAACAGTAATGAGCTGACAAAGGTAGATAATCCACACACTCAGCTCCTCTGTATAACTCATTAAGGATACATTTATATGCAAAGAGCCATAAAGGGAATCAAGCTTCTAACACCTTTACTGGCATTTATTTAATAGCAGTTTGAGAGGAAAAATCCTGTTATATACGGACAGTTTGGGTGGTTATTGTAGCAGAAATTGTCCCTCTGGAAGTTTTAAATAATGAAATCAATGGATGGTCTTAAACGATCCCCAGAAATATGCAACATTGTATTTAATTCAGCTCTTGAATCAGCTGGTGAGATTTTTTTATTATTAAAATGCAGTAATTTTCAGTTACATGCCTCTAAACTTAACAAAACAAATCGGTATTATTTGAAGAAAAAAATTGTTATTTATGTGTAAAGAGTGGAGCAGAATGAATCTTCCGCAGGTAGGAGTATTGCTTTATGTCTCCAGGTTTTGAGGCTACAATCCAGCTTTACAATCCAGCTCTTTGTGTGTGGAGTTTGCATGTTTTCATTGTGTTCTTTGGCATTCTTCTCTGATTCCTCTTTCATAACCCACGGACTAACTGTTTGGATAAAACAGCATCCTGCATAATCCTTAAAGGTAAATGGATGCATGATGTAAGTGTCCTGTTATGGACTGGCTTCCCATCCTGGGTGTACCCTGCGCACCGCCATATGCTCCCAATCACTTCTGAGAATTAGGCACCTTCTATACTTTCTTCAGCATCACCAAATGTTTAGGCATCACAGTGAAAATCAAATCTGTCTGTCCTTCCGCTCATCTGTTCCTTCTGGGCACTGTATTACTTTTTCATAGAAAGTTATTTTTTTGTGGAAATCGTGTTGAATCGGTGTGTTTACTTCTATCCTCCAAGTCTTTATGATACTCAGGATCCACTCAGAATCACATTTTTATTTTAAATTTAGCAGATGGTGTTCTCCAAAATGTCACACAGCCAAGGAAGCTGGGTCACACCGTCCCTGGAGCCACTGGGGTTGAGGGCGTCGCTCAAGAGCCCAGTGGTGACATCACTCTGCTGATGCTGGGATCTGAACCAGTGACCTTCTGATCATTGGTACAGCATGTTAACCTGCCAAGCACCTTCTACCACAGAACGTGTGACAGACAAGCAGAGGCTACTCCACTGTCTCAACCGCTTGTGCATTTTTTTTTTTTAGCGACTTCTGTAAATCATTTAAAACAACATATTCTCCTGAAGGCGTGGAAGGCCATGCTGTGACATGGGTCAGCAGGAGCCCTGCCTGGGGACACGCTGGCATCTGGAGATGCAAAGTAACTGAAAGCAGCAAAAATCATCCTGAAATCATCACTTTATTCAGATTGTGCTAAAACTGAAGAAAGACAGAAAACGTTTGCCTGTCTCAATGGCACAGTGGTTAAAAATAGAATCCAGGCAATCTATTCTTCCTTTAGGCTCTTTCCTGTGGCCCCAACAGAGACAGTCATTTGGCAAATAGACCAGCCTCCAACAAGCTAGTGAGCTAACTTCATAACCGTGGTCATTCCCTATTCCTTAGGAGTGCATTAATTCATCTACACACATTTATTGGTCATGCTCTTGTATCTATGGGCCACCTCTGGAAATCTACCCATAGTAGTATAGCTACCGTTTCATAACAGACCACAAAATTTTTATGCCTTTTCCCTGTATGTGCACCTGCTTTCTTCCGTAATCCAAAGACATGCGGTTAGACAAATTGGCTTGTGTAAATTGTACCCTGTGCAGGCTGTCATTGGCTCTCTCCCAGCTCCCAGTAGGAGGACCAGGTTAGGAAACACTGATATACTGGATAAGCAGTTGGAAGATGGATGGTTCCGTGGGTAGCACTGCAGTGTCGCACCTCAAAGGCTCTGGGATTGAGTCTAGATGTAAGTAATTGGATTTAGTATATTCTCCTGAGATTTGTGTAGATTTACTAGTAGTCCAAAGATAGATCTTTACAGATTGCTTTGTCAAAGATTAACATGAACGTTGCTCTATTAGAACTTGGGTTCTAGTGACACAGAGCTCAAATACAGTTTTCAGTGAAATTTGTTTTAACAATCATATAACATAAACAATCCTAAAATCAGACTGCAGCAAGCCGCTTGTGACCAGCTGTCCTCATTAAACATGTTATTATTGGAACCAAACCTCTTGATGCTTGACAAAGCTGGGTAAAATTACTAAAAGAGATTACAGGTTCCCCTTGCACTGAAACTTGACTCGTACCAATTCCGTCAACTACTCAACTGCAAATCACAACCACCCCAAAGGGGCCAGAATTACTAAGAGGAAATTAGGCTAGAAGTCATTCACTTATTCTGAAATGGTAAGAGAAAATGTAAGGCATTATGCAAAACAAAATATGTAGTTCAGATTTGTAAGCCAATAAGAGTAAGAGAGAATTCCTTGAACTTCATATATTTTTCCTTTGGAAAGAAAAATCCAGTATTTAAGTATTTTGATTGAAAGAAAAAATATGAAAATGTATTCTGTATATTTTATTATGAAAAAAGAACTGTTATACAGTTAAACTATATAAAACTCCACTTTGTCTTTTTAATATCCCCAATAGTGTTCAAAGTGAAATACAAATCAACATGTGAAAACAGCACATATGTCTGGTGTTTCACTGTAGAGATAAAAAATGATGCAGTAACATGACAGAAAATAAAAAAGGCAGGTTAATTCATAGATCGAGCCAAATTCATACGCTCTACAGAACCAGTCCCCCCACCAACCAGAAATACATTTCAACATGCATCACACCTTGTCTTGCAAAATCTGCAATGACACATTTTTTTCCTCACAAAACCTTCCCCCAGAACATAATACACTTAAATAAGCTTTCGCATACGGTCGACAACACTGTAGGATGAAAATAATTTTTAATCAACAAATTATAGTATACATATTAAATGCATTGAGATGATGCATAAGAAATGATGTAGCCGACTGTGGCATTTCAGTGATCAGTGCAGGTGGAATGTGCAGAAGTGTGGCGCCATCTGCTGGTTGGCCAATATTTCTTGAAAGCCCGGGAAAAATATTACGTAGCAAAAAAAATAAAAAATTCTAACACAGGTGCCAGTGATAGGAATCGTTTTAACCATGTGAATGCTTTGTAATATGTTAACTGAACTTGTAGAACATATACTCATATAGAAAGATACTTGTTTTAATGTAGCACTGGGTCAGTTACCTCTTGCATTTCAATAGTATAGGCAGACATTCCACAAATTGTTTTCTTAGTGACCCACCATTTTTTTGTAACCAGGCAACCAGATATTGCCCAAGATGCCGTGCACTGCGTGTCTCCAGCATGTAGCTCCGTGCACACAGTTAATGGTTGCCAGTGGTAACGTTTACGTTATTCCCCTCATCACTGCTTTTCCCTCCTGGCCTGTGCCAGCTGATTTGCAGTTTGAATACAGGGCTGGGTAGTGAATCAGATGTGCGCCTATAAGCCCCTAACCCCCCCCATCTGCCACTGGCAGACAAGGCCCCTGTCTGTAGCCGAGCATGAATAATGAATTGGCGACAATTCAAATTGAAGTAAAAAAATCAAGGATAAAATTAGAAAATATGAATTATTTAAAAGGATGCTAGCATTGTGACGACAGTAAGATCAGCAGCATAAATTAAGTATAAATTTTATATATAAAAATGCCTTTTGTGATTTTTTTTTTTTTATTAATATACCGAACTACTGATCTGCGTGTCAATAATGAAAATGCATAAAGCAACTACCTTTCCGCAGTAGGATCAGACCACCAGGCGTGCAGTGAACATGCAACGACATACCAGCAATGCCTGAGAAAGATACGCAATGCAGAAGACTGACGGTTACCCTTTGGCAGTGAGAGTCAAGCAAACACACTGACAGCCAAAGACTGAGGGGGATCTGACGCTATCCTGGGCAGCTTAGACAATTCAGTCCATGAAATCCTGTCGGTCCGAGGACTTGAAACGAGAACGGCCTATTCAGGTACTCCTAACTCCTTAGCAGGTTACCCATGAGTCCAATGCTGGCTCTGCTCAAACTTCCCGCCTGAAATGAGGAGATAAAGGATTTCATGTTGTTCCACCAGAAAGAGCGCCTCTTTATGTCTCATACTCCTGGCCTCAGAGTGTTAGGCATTGTCGTGACCTCTTTCCAGGTCACTCACAATTTTCACAACGCTCACTGATCTTCCTTGGCCTGTTCGCAAATGTGCATTAAATCCCATAATATAAAAAAATTCACACAAAAACAAAGATACGAAAAGAACCTGATGCTTCTGTACGCTGTTTATGTTGGTCTGCTTTTAAGCGTTAACCTCTGTGTCAGTGGCCGTCATCTCCACAGTCTCTACCAGCGTCACCTCTTCCTCGCCTTCCTCCTCCTCTTCCGTGGCCTCCAGGTCCCCCGCCTTGATTATGATAGCCCCTTCCGGAAGCACGATCATCTCCTCCCCTCCCAGCCCCTCCCGCCCAAAGCCGTTGCCGTTACTCTGGCTATAAGCTATGGCCTCCAGCTGGAGACGGTACTGCTCTGCCTCTTGCTCCTTCTTGAGAAGCTGCTGCCGATATTCCTGGGCCTTACGATTAGCCTCCTGAAGCTGCTTCTGCAGCAGCTCCCGGCACTCATCCTTCACGGGATCCTGGAGAACAGAACAGGAAGGTCATTATCATGTGTTTCATTGAAAGCTGGATTCCTCGCTTCATGCGCCTGGGACTCGTTTAGAACCGTAACCTGTAGCTCGGCACCATTAAGGTTCCGCATCAGCTTTGCCAAACACACCTTGTTTTTGGGCTCTTTGTGGTTGACGGCGGACTCTAATCTGCGCTTGCGAGCCTGGGGCGGCCGGGGTTCCTCGTCCTCGGCCTCTTCTGCAATCTGCCCGTCCGACATCGCTAACACTGCTCACGGCAGCGCGGCCGTAGTGCAAACAGAAGAGTGAGTGCCCTTCACTGGTAGCAGCTACCGTTAACAGAGAGGCAGGGAGATGGGAAGAGCTTACTCTGCTGTCCGTTTTGCATGGTGACAAGGAACCGCTGGCCAAGGCCGCCTGGTTGTATGTTGCCATTTTGATCTGTCACTATGGTGATAACCCTCTGGGAACCTTCTCCCACCATTTGCTGGAAGGCTGAGCTCTCCACAGTGACCTCCTCAGAGTTACCTACGGGAGGAAGACGACATCATTACATAGCGGAGTCCACAGTCGACAGGCGCAGATGGACACAACTGAGCAGTAGCTATTAATAATTCCGGTTAATAGTGACAATAATCACAGCGGCAATGTTTGGCAGAGACAAACATGAATTCCCAGAGATGTATCATATTTGTTTGTCCTGTCATTCTTGGCCACCATTTTCAGCTGGGCTGTCATCATACTCTGGCTACATCCTGACGATATGCAAAAAAAGCGATAAATAAAAGAATCGCTGGCCGAGGAGAGAGAGGTGACGTCAAATCCACAGTACAGCTCAATCTGCTTCGATTAAAATCAAAGCTCTGTCACAAAGTCAGATTTTTCCCCATTTAATCAGCATTATTTTTTACCCATAGCTAATTAAACTTTGTCAAATTCAATGATTTTTTTTTGGTGTTTATCAAGTTTTTGTAATCAAATAAGCAATGCTGTGTTTTCATTTTGCAACATGACCACTGCATTTAGCCATCATTTACACTATCTTATTATTTTAATTTATTTGTTTGTTTGATTTTGGTTTTTGGAGTGATTTTCTGCCGTTCGGAACCTAAGAAAAAAAATGTAGGTAATTTAAATGAATATACACAACTCGATTAGTCAGCTACAAAAAGCTGACAGTCGTTTTAGGGCACTGTTAAAAGCATAATCAAACACCTGGTGATCACAGTCATGTGATGCTTCACCAACGGCCACTAATGTCGCCAGTACATAAGTGTGACAGATTTCCCTGGAATAAATACGGAGCAGGGATTTGGCCAGTAACAGCCTCACTGGCACCATTATATCAGACTTAACCTTTCCGCCCTTCATGGATTTGCAGTCTGAGTACCGTGGCTGAGAAAGATTAAGCTCAGCTGTGGCATCATGCTGACATGACAGTGTGTGCATTCGGGCCAACAGATATAAAAGGAAAACCCAGCATCACTTAGGTGTACAACTGCTAACAATTACCAGAAACATTTACTGGAAGTGTATTATTGGGGCTCTCCTACATCTGCCATCAACACCAGCTTCCATCCATCCATCCATTTTTTGTAATCCCCTTGTCCTGTTCAAGCCAGGGAACAATCTCTAATCAACAGGACACCAACCCATCACAGGGCACACTCACATTCACACCTATCTGTGTACGGTTGTGCACATTCATTTTTGTGTACATGCTACATTTGTCCGTGCAAGCAGAAGGTCACGGTCAGCAAATGTGCAGAGCAATGATGCAGCAGAGGGCAGATATTATCTCCTTGTTCTGAACGAATTCTCTTCTTTGTCTGGGTTATTTCTTTCCACAAAATTGTGCAATGGAATATCTCTTTGTGATCCTTCAATGATTAGTTATATATATGCTGGTACCTCCGCACCGCCTCACAGAAAGTATCCACAACTACATGTATTCTTCTTCGACCCTTTCATCATTGTAGCCCGCTCTGTGAAAATCAGTGGTGCCACCTAATGGAAATACCTCATCAATTTCCTTGCACGTGCACAGCTGAAGCACAGAAAGCCAGCTAGACCCAAAATCCGGGCTGCACATGCACAGAGGCCATGCAGACACCACTGATGATGGAATTTATGTCACTTGCATGGTCGCATGGACCGTAACGGCATGCAGAAAAGTGAAGTATGAAATGGGTTTAACATTCAGGTTTCCACTTACCTGAGACAGCTTTGGTCGTGGCAGGAACAAGATCAGACAGGTTGACCATTGCCGTGGGCGATAAGATAAATTGAGGACTTGTGACAGCGGCCACGGAGGTGCAGGCCAAGTTCTGCTCTAGGTTTACGTTCACGTGGTTCTGCATTCCCTCCTGATTAAGAGTAAGGTACACATTAGAAAGACAGCAGACTTCAGGTTTTAATCCTGGTTACAACCTCAGCAAAGCAAATAGCACCTATCTTTGTTCACTTCTGGCGAATGCAACTCCTTACACTTCAGGGTCAGTATACGTACCGTGAAAGACAATCCCCCCAAAATCTTAAATCAAGGTCCTTGGCTTATGTGAAATTTGGCCGATGCTTTACTCTGATATACAATAAAACCTCGGATTGCAAGCATAATTCATTCCGGAAACGTGCTCGTAATCCAAAGCACTCATATATCAAAGCGAATTTTCCCATTAGAAATAATGGAAACTCAGATGGTTCGTTCCACAACCCAAAAATATTCATATAAAAATGATTAATACAAAATATAAAGTAAAAATACATAAAACAAATTAACCTGCACTTTACCTTTTAAAAGAATCATGGATGGTGTGAGGGAGATGAGAGAGAGGAAAAGAGGAATGTTATTTTGTAGGACGACTTTCACTATAACTAATGGAATCACTGCTATCTGATGGAATTAGAAATAATGGAAACTCAGATGGTTCGTTCCACAATCCAAAAATATTCATATAAAAATGATTAACCTGCACTTTACCTTTTAAAAGAATCATGGATGGTGTGAGGGAGATGAGAGGAAAAGAGGAATGTTATTTTGTAGGACGACTTTCACTATAACTAATGGAATCACTGCTATCTGTTGGCTCACTGGAATCTTTTTTTTTTTTGTGCGACTTTAACAAGGAACCTGTCCAATGACAGCCGCTTCTGCCTCCTTTTCGATTTTGCGGAAATGTGACATTGCATTGTCGTTAAACAGATTCATCGATCGGACTGCTATGCCCTTATTCGGATGGTGCTTTTCTACTAAATTCTGACTATACGAGTGAGGCACGCCAACTGCGAGCGAGCATGGGAAATGATTACCCACAATCCCGCAGCAAGCGAGAGAGCGAAAAACCATCGGCTGAGTTGTGATCACGTGACACTCAGCAGACAAAGCGTATATGTAATACTCATACTGCATGACCTCGCTCGTTTATCAAGTTAAGATTTACTTTAAAATTTTGCTTGCCTTGCAAAACGCTCGCAAACCAAGTTACTTGCAATCCGAGGTTTCACTGCATCTCTGCCCATGAATTCCTGAATGAGGCCCACTGACCAGATTGTGTTGTTTATCTTTTATTACTTGCAGCATGAGAATGAGCTCAGCGTTGTTCCTGTCCAGGGAGATGTCGAAAGGGGTCTTGTCGAACTTGCTGAGGGCGCGGACGTCAGCGCTGTGCTTGAGCAGCAGCTCGGCGACCTTCTTGTGCCCGTGCTCAGCCGCCCAGTGCAGCGCAGTCATCTTCAGCATGTCTTTGGCGTTGACATCTGCCCCATTCTGTCCAGGAGACGTGCCGAGACAAAGCAGGGGACATGGTACTACACTGACGCTCTGAGCCCCCATGCAAAAATGCAACGAAAAGTATTTTCAGAAGTTCACACAAGATACGGAAAGCAGAATATTTACTGGACCTTTCAAAGTGTACCAAACTTTTCATGGGCCCTACATATAACATCCTAGCACACACAACACACATTAGAAAGCTAATCGCATGCAAGACACTTTCATTATTTACAGCAGATGTCCCCAATTCTGTTTCTAATGGCCTGCTAGCAAGCTTAGTAATGAGAAGGCCTATAATGACCAACACATGCTACCCCTGATCTACAAGATAATGACTGGCAAGGTTCCCCCTCCCCCAACATCATGGATAGTTTTATTCAAAAAATCCACAGAGTGAACGGCGACAGAATGTCCCACAAATCCACCACAATTTCCTGTAATGTAGAGATTGGCGACAAGTTGACTGTAGACACTATAACACATAACAAACACAAAAAAATGATATTTTTGGGTGGTTTCTCTAAAATGAGAACAGCATCTGGTTGGATAGTTCACAATACCACTGGGTCATTTACAATATCCATCACTCAGTCATCTAGACAGATAGTTAACAGCCAAATCACTTCATCTTCTAATTTCAGGACTATTTAATTGACTATTGTCTAGTTAAGCAGCTATCTCTGAAAAAAATTGGGTGACAGAGACCCAATACAGAGCCTGTGCAGCCTGAGAAGTTTGCAGCTGTGACGATCCAAAAGCAGTAGGCGTTGGTCCAATTTCTACCCGGCTGCCATGGTGAGTATTTATTTTTATTTCTTGCTCGTCCTCGATGTTGATAATATGTTGGTCTCCACGGATTGCAAAGATTTCATGTACGCATACAATACAGGTACAGTAATACATAAACTCCACAACAGGGAGGAGAAGACCCATTCTTACCTGGATGAGCAGCTCCACAATTTTCGAGTGGCCTTCAGCGGCGGCCATGTGCAGAGGGGTCCGGTCCACTTTCGTCCGGGCATCCCTGCTGACGCCCGCCCTAAGCAGAACTTCGGCGGTAGAGAAGTGCCCAAACTGGGCTGCAAGATGCAGTGGCGATGTCCCTAGCTGTCAAAAAGAGGCAGTAGGGTCTTTAGGACTGGGCCTTGCAATACAAGAGGATTATAGTACTGCAACAGCATGAATGCATGATGAAGTTCATGCGCTACGATACTGCAGCAGTGGCTCCAAACCTCCAAGGTTGAAGGTTCGACCCTCACTTCTGCTGTGTGTGTGTGTGTGTATGCTTGTATGAATTATGTTCATATTACATTGTGGGGACCAAAAGTCTTGTATTTTTCTGGTTACTTGTGGTTAAGGTTAGGGCTGGGTAGGGGTTAAGGTCGTCATGTTGGGATTAGAGTTTTCCCCATAGAAATGAATGGAGCGTCCTTCACAAAGATAAAATTACAAGCTTGTGTGTGTGTCTGTGTGTGTGTGTGTGTGTGTGTGTGTGTGTGCCTGCGTAGTATGCATGCTCTCCATGTTATGTGGGTTGCCTCCTGCAATCCAAATACAAGCAGTTAGGCTGTACAGTACCCCTAAATCCGTCATTGTATACAACTGTGAATGCATGTATGTGCTCTTCGAAGGACTGGCACCCCGGCCTTGTGCCCCTGTGACACTTTCTTGGATTGATGATCAGAAGATGCAGCACATAAACTGCATTTCTGTTCTAACTCATATTGATGTCATTCAAGATCACGCCCCCTGCCTGATATGTTCACAAGTTGTTTACAGTTGACACAGACAAATCATGAATATAAACTGGACAGTGCATGCAGCTGATGCAAAACAAGAATACATTTAGCAGCTTTTTACAAACAACACTGGAACTGAAAACCTATAAAGAATGATGAAACTGGAACTGTGGAGTGTGCCAAAGTATCACATACCCAGTCTGTGGTGAATGGGGCTCCACTGGCCATCAGTGACCTGACGTCATCATCGTGGCCTTTCCGTGCTGCTTCCAGCAGCCTCTTCCCCAGATCCACCAGCGACATCTGAGGTGTCGAAAAGCGAGGTGTCATCAGTAAAGTAGGGTAAAGGTAAGCGCTATAGCACCTGTAGCTCAACAAATAGGGCAGTGTGTGAACATCACACAGGTTGTAGGTTCAAGTCCCATGGAATCATTGAAGGTTCAAGTCCCATGGAGTGTGCATGCAGGTTGTAATCCTTTCAGGTGATGGAAATGTTTTTAGTTTTTAACACACAAGATGAAAAGCTACATTTCAGGATTAGTGACTGGCACTTTTAAAGCCATTTTAAAGATGTTCACAATGTTAGAATGTTCAAAACGTGGCTCTATTGCATATTAATGTGTGGTACCTGGATACTTACACAAACACATTCAAATTTTTAATTTTCATTAGTGTATTTTCTGACAACAAAAAAAACCTAAATGTGTCTATACCTTCAACTTGAATACATGTTTTGAATGCATTTTTCATTTTGGAGTTTTAAATAAAATAACTTGCACAACGCGTTATAATCAGTAGTATTTTCTATTGACTAAACTTTAAAAGTGATTAAATTCTAAACACCCGAATAGTTCACGACAAAACGAGAAGTACAAGAAAGATACCAAAAAGTAAGGAAATAACTAACAGGAAATTTTTCAAACATAGTTAAGGTTTTCATACGTCGAACATCAACCAAAGTGTGCCGTCTCAAACCATAGCTGTTTAGGGAAGATAAATAAAAATACAAACAAATAACTGGAATGAGGGGATTTTCTCCGTTTATTATTAACCATTTGTTGTTTTGAAATAAATGTAATCGTAAAGTAGTTAGACTTTCCGGCAGAGATGGGATACGAAATTCCCCACTTTACCTAAGCACATTTTTTTCCCTATTTCCACATCCTGTCCCTAGTGAGTTACCGACTTCGGCGTCTTTAGGAAATAACCAGAGCAGGGAGTGTATTTGTTTAGAGGGGCTGAGAGGAGTAAAGGCGCCGTGATGTCAATACGGCGACAGCGAGCACGTTAGCTCGATCGCGGGGCGTTTTAACGCTCCAGGAGGGAGGTAACGGGTAATGTTCTCTTCGGGCAGAGAGGTGCGGCGTGTAGCGCGTCGCCGAGCCGCTTAATTAATTAACCGGATTGTGTGTAATTACCGGCACGCGCTGTTAGCGCGAGTCGTGTCACGTGCTCCGCTTCCGCTCGCCTCCCCCAACCACAACAACTGTCTGGTAACTTTATTTCACAAATTGCTTCTCTTACTAAACTACTCAACTTTCACTTTCGCGTATTCTATATCGTTGACTACTTACCCTGGTAAGTCGTTTATGGGAACGTGATACCTATACCATGGGTTTCCTGCGGTGTTTAAGTCTTCTCTTACTTTTACACAACTTTCCAAAAGATAAATATTTATTGTTGTACATTTGAGCGGCTGTCCAACATGGATCCCGAGCGACACCGGAAGTGAAAGTGCGGGCACCGTTGGTTTGTCGGATGTGTAGTTATGGTTCAACTGAAGTTGTCTCAGACCTTACATTTATCATTCAGTTATTACATTAATACATGCATGTTCACGTGTTTGTCTGTTTTACAACTTTGGCCCGCATTGTTTTTAAGACGGGATCAATATTTTCCCCTATTAAATGAATGCATTGTACTGTAAAGGTACAAGTGGATGGCGAGAAGGGGCGGGTTTTCCGGACCATTCAGAATAAATCAAAGTTTAAGGCGGGAGTAACCATGATTAATGATGTTGCTGGTATTTGGATGCTCGGATCATGCGGCGGAATGGTATATTGAAGTGCAAGCAGAAAGTTGGCGGTCTGAGTTGCATTTTTATCCCAAAGTTCCCTTTGCTGTAAGTAATAATGGGTTCTGAGTAGATTCCAGCTTTATTTATTATTCATAATAAATTAACCACAATAGAGGGTGAAAATTATTAAACAGGTTGCCAATGCAGTACATACGCAGGATACAGAAAGACCTCTGAAAATATTTAAGGTAATGAATGTAGAATCTGAATGTAGCAAACGTTTAATTTAAGACAATTTAAGGACATTTAAAGGTAAAAGGCTTATCTTAAAAAAAAAAAAAAAAAAGCTTATCTTGAAAGTGTACTATTTATACATGCAGACCAGCTTGGGGATGCATATTTGGATGCATTATTTGACATACAAACTCCGTATGTCTCTGCAGTACCTCCATACTTAATTAGCCAGATGACAAATTCCCTCCTGAGACCCAGTTTGCCCTTTTCATTGAGAACCATCTTTCATCTCTGTAAGACATTGCTTATGTCAGCAAATAGCTGTGACTTTCACTTGATAAGACTGCACAAGTTATGATCCAGCAGTGAATATGCTGAAAATCAAAATCAGTGCTAGTGGAAGACTGCAGAACTTAAAAAAAGAGGATTTCTTGACCCAGTGAAGCAAGGCCTTAAGCTAAAAATAAAGACATGTTTCCCTTCTGTAAGGATCACAAAGTAATGGCGTTGAGTTGAAAGCATGATGGACTTGTAAAAAAGAAAGGAGAAATTAAACCTACAAATGTGTTCACAAGAATGTTTGCGGTGGGGAAAATTTGTTCTTTTGATTGCCGGATATAACGGCTTTAAACAGTGATTCTATTTAAGTTTTGATAGCTAGATCAGAAGCCAGTTAAGGAGTTTTCAAAAGCCTTCTAGAACAGCTAGCTGGAAATGAATGCAACAATATCTAAAAGCATTGCCTTCATCATTAACAGAAAGAAAATAAATGATAATTGAAAAGCTGCAGTGGTAAGAGGTACCAAGATATCTCTGGTAAGAGAAAGAATAATAACTGCAAGAAAGAGACTGCATGGCTCTGCAAGAGCTGACTAATGGCCACATCCAAAGAGTTGATTTAAGGAAAACCTGAACGAAAGCTTGCAGCTTGCAACTGGATGTTTAGATGTGGAACTGCGTGGTAATTTTAGTTAATAAAAGCTTTGTGTTTTCCTGGAATTCACTGACGTTTATTAATGGATATGCACCGTAAAGGATTTTTTTTTAGTCAGATATAGCTTAAGTTTTTTTATTATGGAATTAAAAGATTAATCTTATGTTGAGCATTTCATAAAACCTGTCAGATGCTTAAATGTGAGTTTAATGAATGGAAGACATCGGTTCAGTTATGTCGACCAATAAAGAAAATCACATGGTTGTGTGGTGTGCAAGCAAGTCACAACATTTCACTGTAGGAAATCAATCCATTTATATCCTGAATTCAGAAAGGGGGGTCCAACAGTTCTTTTAAAGTGTGATTTATAAATGTAAGAGTGCCATCAACAGATTGTCATTATTCTTCGGTATGATCAGAAGCGATAACTCAATGCAATAACAATGAGGATGTTAAAAACTGTACCTTATTTAAAAGAAGAAAATGTATATTGAGCTTTGTGTGCCACATCACAGGAGGACAGTGGAGGTGCTGCCCTGATCAATACCGCCACCTAATGTTATAAGTTGGAAAATTTCCTGTCCATCATTGACCAGAATTTATTCCAAGGATTTTTGGTCAGGTTGCCTGTAGTTACCAAGACTAACACAAGACTGAGTCGGAGGTATTTGATTTTAAACCTAATTTGTAAACATTTAACTTATATATTAAGGATCTATGTGATAAATGGACAAGACGGATTAAGCATCAAACTTAATTCCTCCAACCTTTTTTTTAAAAAAAGGTTAGTTTAAATATTATAGTATCAAATCCACACTGAATTCTCTACTTCCTATAATTACAAACATACTATGATTTAAAAAAAAAAATCCAGTGCAGTTTCCCACTACATTAAGAAATACAGACTTTCCGATTTACCGATTAAAATGACTGCTGTAAACAGAACAGTTGTTCTTTTGTAGCGGCGCCTGACACTCGGGTGACAAAGGCTTTGTTCAGTGGGAGTGCGGCTCTTACCAGCGCTGATGAAAGTTCGGAGTAATATCACGCAAGAACCCGTCCAGTCTCACTCGGCTTATAATCCAACATCTTATTACCAAGCATGCGCGCCTTTACGTCCTTGATGGCCTTAATTCTAAATTTGAACATTACAAATCTGAAAAGAAAACCTTTATTTTACCGCATGCTCACGTGTTGTTTTCATATCACCGTAAATATCTTCGCCTTGTCCAGACAGGAAATGTCTACATGCTTGCTCTTGTTAAATACTGTAACACATGAAGTTGGCTGAAACTACGCCGGCATGCTTGCTGCTTCTCCAACTGGGTGTTTAACATCTCCCATAAATGTTGCCACACAGCCACGTTCAGCCTTTAGGGCCGCTAGATGGGGCAGGAGAAAAAGAGAAAACGTTTGCAGCTGAGGAGGGATTGTAAAGCAGAAAATTTCCTGATTGAGGACTTACAACCACACCTCAGCTGGTGATTTCGCATGCAATCTCAGGGGCAAGGCGGAGGGTAGAAATGCAGTTTTCTTCGAGGACCTCCCTGCTCTTTTAAACCTCCTGACCAGTTTGAAACTTGAACAGTGCAGGTAAATAAATCTCATGATTTTTCAAAGCGCAGAGCTTTAACATCCTTGTTTAAATTAAATATATATGTATAATATAAAACCAGAGTTGAAGTTTGTCGCGTGTAGTTTCAGTGAAAAGTTTCAAACCCGGTAAGCTTTTAAAGTATTTTTTCCAATTACAATTTCTGTAAGTTTCAAGGGCGTAATGATTTGGACCAGATTTAAGTGGAATAGGCTTTCCTTTTATTTATTTCCAGCGTTTTTCCTGTGACCGCCGGGAAGGTAAAGTAGCCTGTTTGCTTTGGTGTTCTGACTATATTTTTCTTTAAAATCTGTCCGAGCATGATTTCTGTGCTGTGAATTACCTGCGATTGAGCCGATTATAGTAGGACGCCGAAAATAATATAAAGTTTGTGCTGATAAGGTGGTACATTTTTTAGAAAAGTTACTGAATTGTTAAACGAGCTGTAAATTTACACTTTGTCTGTATAATGGTATGTAGGCTATGGATGTATTTGTGTTGTGAGCTTTGAGTTTCTATAATATCGTATGAATATTTTTCCTTCCTGGCCAAATTAAACCACTCGGGTATGTAACAGACGAATGTATGTTAGATTTATGTAAACGTTTATACTCTGCAACAAACCTTGGGCTTTGTGCGAGGGCAAATTAAGAATGACTAAAACTATTGTCATGTTTTAGTCCCGCGGTTATTGCACTTTGTGATGATTTAATGGAAGGATTTAGTACGCTTCGTGACTTATAGATGAGATGTGGGGCTTGTGTAAGTCCCGTATAAAATGTTTATATTAAATTAATTCGCAAAACAGCCGCTGTCACAGACAATGAGCCATTTAATGTTTCAAGGCTTTTGGCTGCTACTCAAAACTGACGTGAAGAATAAGTATCGGAAACAACCTGAAGTATCCCAGGCCTCCGCTTACTGAAACTGGCGGACTGGGGGTGCTGCTCGCCTGGACGCCTTGCTGTGTTTTTCTAGAAGGGAAATCCAGGTATTGGTTTGTATATAACCGGATTTACACGCACCCCCAGTGTGTAAACAGTTACCAACTTAGAATCATGGGAAAGAATCCTAGAGCCCTACATCTTCCCACGTGTGTTTATTTCCGCGACATGCCTCAATGAGTCTCCGATTCCGGAGAGGTTTTTTTTTTTTTTTTTTTTTTTTATAGGAAATCTCTTGTATATAACCAAACGAAGCATTTTTGAGGTCCTCCCCCTTATCTCTTTGCCCGTAATTATGTATACATTAGTTCTTGATAGATTTCAAGAATTTTGTCAGGTGACCTTGAGTAAGGGCATATACAGTATAGAAAGGAAAAGTTCTCTCTAAGAGTGAAGTTTACCTTCGGTTTCCAAAGGCCAAGAACCACAAGATTTTTTTGTATATCGATAAGTTCAGTTTTGAATATTTGGCAAGTATTTCTGCATACATGTTAATGAATTCCTGTTCTTACTGTAGATGACGGTTGGCATCATGATACATTGAGTGCTGTTGTCTGGGGGAAAATGCACATCCATTCTGAGCTTCGGTTTTCTCACAGTCAGGGATGTTTAGGTTTGAAGCCCTGTTAAACCTGTCGGAGGTGCGTGAGACTCAAAAATGTTCCTGTGATTCTGTTAGAAGCAGAGTGGGGAGAAGCCGCTTCAGCTTGTTTTGACCATTTGACACACTTTCACCATTAATCAAAAACATTCTACGTGCTAGGACCACGCTACGTCTTGCTTTTTGTAGCACGTGGATTAAATACAAAAGTAAATCGGGCGAGAAGCGTCTATGAAATCTTAGCTATCACAATTTGCAAGTAATGACAAAGATGTGAGACGCCTGTTGATTGATTAGATGAGTAAAATTGATGTTTTGTCTACGGATGCTGTAAATGTATTTTCATGGGGCCCAAAATTGGTACAGTACCAGCACCCCTGACTGCTTTGGGGTTAGGGTTTGTCGTTCTCCCGGAAGAAAAAATGAAACTTATGTGCTATACTTCCTGCTTGATGTTTATGGATGAATTTGTTCTAATTGTAGTGAAGTTATCAGGTGAATCTGAAGTGGATTATGTTTTTGAAGAAACGGTGGCAAGACTCTTGCGTGTAAGACCATGAACTTTTTAGCGTTCTGCAGTGTAACGGTTTAATTTTGTAAGATGGAATAAAACACACATACTAGTTTAGCTTTGTCAAACCTTTACCTCGTCATCTGTAGGCATGGCAATGATTGCTGTTTAACTAAAGGAAAACATTTGTCTCGTGTACCAATCTGCAGTAAACATCTTAATTAACCTGAAATTATCCTACTAATGAACTGTGACTCATTGTTATGATGGCTTTTAAAGAGGATGTTTGATTTCACTTCAGTCTCACAATGTTTACAAGTCCTGAGACTTAATGTTGAATATGTGTGCATTAAAAACTCATCTCATTATTCTGAAAGGAATAAAGGGACCACTTTAAATGTACTGTCAAGTCTATTAATGGTGAGGGGTACAGTACTGTGCAAAAAAAAGTCTTAGGAAATAAAAGAAAAATGTTTAGATCTACAAGTTAGTGTAAAACTGTCAGCCTGAATTTGAAGGAATACATGGAATGGCTGAGGTGCTCCTGCAGAGGTCTGGGAACTGAAGCAGTGTTCATCTAGCCATCCAGTGAGATGACTTTTTAGAGAACAGAAGAAATTCTTGTTTAGTTTCGGTGTTACTGTTAATTTGCATTTGTTCAACTGTTAAATTGCAGTGTGTTCCCCGCCCCCCGCCGAGCAAATATACACTTATTACCCAGATAAACCAGGCCTGTGCCTTTTTGCACAGTACTGTAGGTTGAAATGCATTTAACTCCAAATGAACATATTAACAGGAGAGAGAACTTGTCACTGCAATAGTTCATCATAATGTCTAAGTGTAATGTCTCCCAGCTTTCCAGCTGAATCTGCCATACGAATGTTGCTATCTGTCAAAGGCATTTTTAAAAAGGATCCTGTTTTGGAATAAAAAATGAACAGGCCACGGTGGCCCAAGCTAACTAATGCGATTCCTCTCTTCAGCCTCAAGCCATTAACCGGTGGAATTTGTTTTGCCTCAACAGGTCCCTCCCAGAGCTGGGGAAGTTCTGAAGAAACAGAAAAGCAAGTGGCAGCGGGGAGGACTTGGAGCAGAACCTTTTGGAGGTTTGGGGAGACGGCCACACTGACTGCTTTTGAGACTGCCCTCGGTGTCGGACTGATTCTGGATGGCTCTTGATTTAATAGGACTTCATCGATTCGAAGACTAGCCCTCGTCTTCAGTCACGTCGTCGACTGCCAGTAAGGCGGCAGGACGGGCAAGGAATTAAATTGGCAGATGCCAGGGATGAGTGAATTCTGGCACAAGATGAGTTGCTGTGTGGTGAGCAAACCCCCACCGGTGAGCGTGTCATCCTCTTCTACCCCCATTAACAGTCGGTCACATGTTCTCTGCTCCATTTCCCACTATCAAGATGGAGATGGACTGTTTGAGCGTCAAGCTTAATATGTTGAGCGTGATCGGTTTGCATGATATGTAATCGGTTTACCGTAGGCTGACTTGCGTTAAAGTAACCACCACTTTACCCTAAAGTAACATTTTGCTTATTGTCGCAGTGACACAGACTATTTTTCTTTTTTTCTTAAATAAGCTTATTTTTTCCCCCCCATAGCAACTATTTGAAGTCCTTTATAGGTCAGGCCTCTAAAAAGGGTGCGGTGGGTAAGACGGTTTTTCTGATTGGATGAATGAACTGGGTGACCTACTTACTGAAATCACAGGAGTGTTTTGGAATTATTAATGCAAATGTGAGAATGCCCAAACATCAAGCGCATCCAAGACAAACTACTCTGTAACAAAATCTTTGCATCCTGCCACGGGACCCATATTCAAAAACGTTTAAGTGAGGCCATTGTTACTGGATTATAGCTGAGGTTTGGGGCTCATTTGTTTTGCACCTATGTGATTGTTTTTCTATCTATTGGTTCAAATGCTTTGAGGCTGTGCATATAAAACTAGGGCCATTGCCTTTATAAGCAGCTAGGAAGGAAATTGATACTAAGTGCTTGTACTAATCATAGTGACGTAAATTTAGCCTTTTGGGATGAAACGAAAATGTCATAACATGCTATTTACTGACCTCACTAGTAAAAAATGTTGGTGCCATTTGAAGTGTATACATGGAGTTGGTATTCTTGCCAGTCCTGATAATTCCCAGGGGGACAGATTCATTTTGATCTGGCTCATGACTTCGACCTGTAATTTTACTCAACTTGAATGCAATAGTGCGAACATTCAGATCAGTGATTTGCTTGAAGCTTGCATAAAATGCACATTGTGTTTGACGTGTGTTTGTCCAAGTGCCTTTAAAGTGTCCTCAGTTATATAGAGCAAAGTTCTGATAAGGGTAACAATGGAGTGAACTACCTTCTAATACATCTAGAGGACGTTAGACGGAGCATCAGTCATAAGGAAATCTGTGCGGCTGTCTTACTTGAGATAGACCACCACTGGACAAAGGTTTAACAGAGGAAGCTGGCTGGTTGGATTATGTGAAGAGGAACTTTCCCGCCGCCCCCCCCCCCCCCCCTTACCCCATTC
>JAODJW010000135.1:15089743-15103098 GCA_026777045.1 Hyperopisus bebe | reverse complement strand
TCCCCCCCCCCCCCCCCCCCCCCCCTTACCCCATCCTTCCTTCCTTTTTTGTTTAATCGTGTTTTCCATCCTTGGAAAATGAGTTGGAGTTGGGGTTGGTGCTTGTCGAGACGGTTCACATTTTCCAGTAAAGACCTTGCTGGTTAGAGCCATATTGTTTCGTGAAATCCAGTTTTGTGGTAATTTCCTGTAGTACACCATGAGGCAACATGGAATTTACACAGGCAGCCGACTGCATGCCTTCAGCATAACGCACATATACCAGGATACTGAATGGACGATGAACTCGATGGAATGTATTTTCTTCAGTGGGGAGTTCCTGGAGAAACATTTCAGTGTCTTGTGTAGCACATGACCCAAGGTCACAAGATTCCTAAAAGCTGTTGTAAACATGAAAGAACTTTTACCTAAAGGTTACTCTTCTATTGTCAACTCAAGTGTGGTTTTTAGTGAGACTGCCATTAGAAAATGGGTAATGATTTATGTGCTGTTGTCATACTGTCAAGAAGAATGTAATGTGGTGTACAAAACAGTCTTTGGAAAAATGGCATTCGAGGAATATTTTAAATCTGAGACTGGCATGTAGCTTGGCACGTTAGGAGGCCGTAATTGTGATCAGGAGACCGTGGAGCGAGATCCTTAAGCCTGACCTCCCGCTCCAGTGTCTGACTCTGCTTTGGTTCTCACAATAAATAAAGTGTGTGTGTGTGTGTGTGTGTGTGCGCAATTTTGCCTTTACCCCAATAAATGTTTCTCTTACAGCCTCATTGTTATGTCGTGACTGTGGTGGGAGGTATATTAATTTTATCTCTGCAGCCACGTACTTAAAATTTTGCTCTGTATATGTAAGGGGGTGAATTTTACCTGCCTGTTGGCAAAACTTCCATTTTTATGAGCCCCTGAACAGTATAATCCTGTCTTTGACAAACCCCACACTGAGTTCCATCAGGTTTTATTCTGCTTTGTGGAACTATTGGCGATTTAGCCTTTATATAAGCCTGTAACTATTATTTATTATCCTTGCTATGGACCTACTTTTGTGTCTTTTAATAAAGTGAACTAACTAACTAACTCTCTGAGTACTGTCGGTTTTCTGGTTTCAGAAGAAGAAGAGGAGGAAGATTGATCGCAGCATGATTGGGGAGCCTATGAACTTTGTCCACCTGACACACATCGGCTCTGGAGAAATGGCTGAAGGAATGCCTCCGGTAAGGATTGCAGCAAATCACTGGATGACTTGTGCTACTGAAGTGACCGTTTGGGTTTCCCACAATAACTGAACTGCTAGATGTGCATGGAATGCATGGACACAGATTGTCTGTCTGATATTGCTATTGGCCCACAGTGCTGATTGAAAGTGTGAATACCGTGCTGGCTAATTGGACTGGCTGATTGCTTGCAGTACATATATTGTATGCGTCATGTGCTGTGATTGCGAGTATCTGCTCTATGAATACAATGTGCTTGCAGTTGATCTGACAGCCTGTAGACAAATTGAAATTATATCACTAAATCAAGGCCTTTTTTGATTGCAGTCTATCTAGCTTTAGAAAAGAGGCCTTATATACCCTTTTTTTCCTTAAGCCTAACCGGGCAATGAGCTGTTGACGTCTTTGCAGTAGGACTCCACCATGCAGCTTCTGCTCCAGTGTTCCTAACTTAATTTTTTTAACAATCCTCTTTTTAATCCACTAGCATGCTAAACAGTATGGGTGATATGTCTTAAAAATATCACACTATTTTCAGAAATTTTCATGATTTTCAACATTTATCACTGTGTTCTAAAATTCATATGTAGAAAACGGTAAAATATGACAGGTGGTTTTGAGTTTTTTCTGATAATGACCCGATTTGTTTTATTAATAGTTATGGAGCGTGTGACGGGTATAATAAATGAGGCCTTGATGGAATTTGTTTAAAAATAGTGCATTATATCTGTTAATTATGCAAGAAAACAAGTGTTTAGGCTATATCATGACACTCATGATATTCAAATTAGATGACTATATGCATGTTCATAATCACGATACAATATTTTATCAATACATCACCCAACCAACTGTACAGTCGTGTCTATTAATGACTGGTATGTTCTGAGAGATTCTAATTCTAAATGAATCTTTAGGCAATTTCGTCATTGTGCGAACGTCAGAGTATGTACACAGCGCCCCATGGCATACTGGACGTTCCCCTCCTCGCCGTTTATCATGGCATCTGCCGTGTTGCTCCTCTTCATCCTCCTCAGTAGCCCCATGTTACGCCCCCCCCACCCCACCCAATGCTGTCTTGCTGTAAAAATTTCTTTCTATACCACGTCCTGATCAGACGCGTCAGGAACACGGCGTAGCCTGTATTGCGTTCTGCATTCCTTTCCAATGCATGACCTCACTGCTATAACAGCGACGTCCATATTTAACCCGGGGGGGGGTGGGCTTCCTTCCCCTGTGTTTTGGTTGTACTTTTGTGTGGATTAATACGCCTCAGTGTTTGTCTTCCCGGATGGCCTCCTTTTGTTCAGTCGTCCCTTCGGAACAGGACGTTCAGTATAGCATCACCCTAAAGACTTTACATGGAGGTGGACCTTGGCTCCTGAATAGGGCTCTGTCTCCATGTCTGGGAAACGGGACACTTGGCCTCTCCGCCCCCATCTTGCCGCAGCCGCCATCGCTTCTCCTCCATCTTCTCCATAAACCCTGCTTTACATAACATTATGCCGGAGCTGGAGGCGGAAACATCCCTGCAGAACGGGCCTTAAAATAGCCGCCTTTCCTGAGAAGCCGGTCAGGATGCTGGCATGGGCACACAGTGGCAGAGCGTCTGCAGTGAAAGGGCCTCTGTCCCTCCAGGAACACTGGAGCTTCCCAGCCAGCGCCTGAGTCGCGGGCCTCTCCGAAGTCGGCACTTTGAACATGATCCACCCTACAGTAGCGTGGGACGCATGACGGCGCACAGAATCCCTGTTAAAATGCTGAGGGCAGCACTGACCGTGTCTCTTCTCATGCCATATCGCAGTATCAAACTACTTCTTCCACACTAACAAAGTTGTCAAGGAGACATTTTAGAGAGATTCTTGGTATTCAATGATGCACTTGTAGTGGTGACCTTGGGTGTAGACCATAGATAACTTTTTCCAAATCAGATTTGTCATTTTAAATACTCATGTCTGTGCTTTTCATACCGGTCTGCATTTCAGCTTATAAAAATGTTGGTGGTGTCTTCATCATGCCTTTATGTCGTCTAGCCCCAACTAGGACAGATTACCCTTTTTTCTCTTGGCTGGTTCTGTAGTCATTCCGTTTATAATTTTAGGTTTATCAAGTGAAATATGAGAAACGAAATAACTAGCTAGGCTGTAGAGAATAAACTGTGCATTTGCCTTTTGACAAGTTTTTATTGCCCCTTTTAATTTTTAACATTGTTGAAGGTTTCAGAAAAGCTTGATGCTTTTAGCGTTAAATTCCTGTGTCGTATGAAACGGCTGAATATGGGTGTGGAGACAGCAGCCATGTGTGGGCTTGTCTTCCTCAAAATCAATGCCAGATGATCTAATGGAGGTTTTAAAAAAAAAAAAAAGCCACTTTGTGTACAGTCTTGGCAACAGAATCTATTGGTCATCCTGACACTCAGGGAAATAACATCCGATCATTGTCATCTGGGCTCTTCCCAGACAATATAGGAGTGAACTGACTGGTTAGCAAGTCTGGAACCTTTTTTTTTTTTTTTTTTTTTTTTTTTTTTTTTTTTATATATCAAATGATAAATTAGGTTTCAAACACAGCTGTGTGTTGTCTACATACTGAGTGGTTAAAATGCCTTCGAATCATCTGATACCTGCTAGCTGTCCTCCAAGCTACGCAACCACAGACTGTTACATTTTTTTTTCTCTCTTTCTCATATCCGCAGTTGGGGTCAATGCAGAAGATGAGGTCGAAAGTGCACGGCACCAATGGTCACAGTGGCGTGTGATACCTGCCCAGCGGGTGAGTCCGTTCTTCGCCTCGGCACGGCGGCCTTTGGCTGGTGCTGCGGCTGATTCTGCTGCGTCTTCAGCCACTCGCCCTTTAACTTAAATTACACTGGGCTGATTTTCCTGATTCTTCCCCCTTTTTCACCCTCCTCTCTCTCAGGAAGGTAGCTAGTGACTTAGAGCTACAGAGAAGTGCTAAGAAGAAAACATTTTAAATGGCTTCTCTTCCACACCTCTATAAGCATGTAACATAACTGGGTTGGTCGACTGTTTGGGGAAGTTTTCAGCATAGGAAGACTTGCAGACCAAACTTGGAAATTCCAAATAGCTTAAACCAAGCTTCACAGATGTCTATTTTCATGTGAATCAGGGCCCCTTTTAAGGTTGTGATTTAATAACCGCTAGTAAACCAAGTATAGAAGAAAATTCTGATATTGACGCAACTTTTTATTCACGGAAGTTGGAGCATGCATGCATGCCTTTGCTCCTGACACCTTCACAGTAAAGTCCATGGTGATGAATTTCCACTGCACTTTACATCTGACTGGAGCAGGTAATATGCTCCGCTGGGCTCAGTCTCTGTGTGTAAGCTTTGGTTTTCTCTCTTGCAGGAAATGGCAAGTATCAGGACCTCCCTATTTTTTATCCTTCTAAAATGCCCTAGCAGTTACTTCAGTCCCAGAACAGCACTTAACCATGTCCCTGCGCAGTGTCCGTCCTACGTCTTCACCCCACTGGGAACCAACGAGATGTGTGCGCTGGACACTAACGGCTGTGGACAGCCTTGAATGGTCTGAACTTTATATACTTGTCATGCAAAGTGTTTTCTGAGTGTAGCGAATCCCGCTGCCGCTGCCAGTCAGCACGGATGTTATTAATGCTGGGAAATCAGCCAGACAATGGTGCCTGCTTCCTTTTAAGGGTCTTGTATGTGTATATATGGCACTGCAGTACTTGAGGTGATAACTTGGTTTTAGTTTGTGTTATCAGTGCGTAATCGGCGTGTCTTATTAACCTAGTAGAGTATTATTGCGGTTTTGGTGCAGATTTCACTGCCGGTTTCCTTTTGAGGGAATATCCAGGTCAAGCCAGGCAGAGGCGCAAAAACACATGCTCGTGTACGTTAGTTTTATAGCCATTTTGTGGAGAGTCATTAGCTATTGTAGCAGTTTTGATCCTAAAAGAATCTGTACAGTATATTACAGGTCTTGATGTACAATTATGTCATAAATGACCCAAAGAGGATTGCATGTTCCTTCCCAGTTCCTTTAGCGCACCGATTTTAATTAAAACACTAGAAAGGCTTTCCTACTTGCAAAACAGCTTCCTGGTATTTAATCAGGGGGGGGGAGGTTTTAGGGCTCATAAATTGTTACCTCAGTGCTGCTAGAGAGACTTCGCTTTCCTGATTTGTTCATGGCGAAATTGCAGTGTGTCAGTCGCCCATTCATGGGCGTCTCTGGCTGCCACCCTCCCGTTTCCCCAAGTGCTTTTCGGGGCAGAACCGGCTGCTTCCTCCTCTGCTGCCAGGCTGTGATTACAACCAAATTTCCTGTCAAGAACAGATGTGACCTGCTGTTTTAAATTGGGGGGGGGGGGTTGTCTTGCAAAATCGAAATGGCTATAGGTACGGCCGGATGCATAATCTGTGTTCAAAGCAAGGTCGAATATTTTCAGGGCCATATTTTAACTTCCTTTTGATTCAGTGTCGGGAGTTGGGTGCGAGTCCCTGGGGCCGTCGGGGCCCGGGGCTCCTGATCCCTTCCTACTGTCATTTTGTGCTGTGAATTGCATTGCTGATGGATATGGAATGAGTATAATATTTAAATGTAAACCATTGTTAGGTGGATATTCCTGTTTAGTTCCAAATGAATATGCAAACTTGAACTTTTTAATTTTTTTTTATTGGATTAACTAATTACAGTGCCATGATTTGCTAGCTTAAACCTACTTAGGATGACGCCCTACAAACTGTTTAAGGAGTTGGACCTCTTCCCCTGAGTTTGGGAGTGAGTTTGTAGCACTTTGTGACCTTTTCATACAACAGTGCTGTAGATATTTATATTGTCTGATGCGTGATTTATGATTCAGAACTATTTCAGCAAGTCACTGGACTTTAATTTTTTTTTTCTCTCTCGCATTCCCCCTTCGAGTATGTATGGACCACGATGCCCAATTTATGTTGTTCCATTTCATTGTTATAGGTGTGTATATTTTATGTGCTATGATTTAGTGATTTAAACAATGTTAATACTTTTTTTTCCTTCCAGTTAATCTCATGTAAACTTGCAGTAATATTTCTCACATGCTCATTGTCCTTCATACCCAGTTGTGTTAAGATTGCATACTAAGTTGTCAGACTAAAAAGTGTGTGTGTGTGTGTGTGGTGGGGGGAAATGCAGTGTGCTTTGTTAAAATGAAAAATAGTTTTAGGTAAACTATATGTGATCTTTTGTCGTTTGTAATATATATATATATATATATATATATATATATATATTATAGTCAGTCAACACTGACCTTCAAAATGCAACCAAAATGGTAATTTGTAAAAGTTGTATAAATTCTCTATAGTGGATTCACAGTAATCAAGGCAGCACTTTAAAAGGAGCGGCTTCAGGTATTTCAGCATATAGAGGGGTGTGCGTGTGTGTGTTTGGTTTCCATTCCAGGTTTACAGTTCTGTTTGCATGTGTATCTGCTCTGCACACAAGCTGGCACAAAGCACATCATCTTTTACAAACTGAACGGTTGTGAAATATCTTGAACTATATTTTTTTATGGGTAAATGCTTTGCTCAGATTCGGGTGTGTGACAGAGTGTGAGAATGAGTGAGGGAGAGATTTTTATATTTATCCTTGTATATCACAAAGCCCAGTTGCATGGTAGGACAAGAAACATTTTAGAAATCTTTACAATTATCCTGCTGTGGAAAAATATCAATCATACAGTAAAGCGCTTCAGTAGTTTTGAGGAAAAAAAACCTGCCATCTTAATTCCATACGGAATAAATGACGTCCTTTCTTCCTTTAACTAAACACTGTATCTTTGCTGAACCATATCACCTCCTCAGAATGTAAGTGGAGAAATTTGTGATGCTTGAACAAGCAAAGTGTGAGGCCCAATTGTTCTCTACACACATTACTTTCTGCAACCCTTGATATGATCTTTGATACCAGGTGCTATTTACTAATGCTGGTGCTTAGTGTTGCTGTCCAAACACACTCAAATTAGACAATGCTTGTTACTATGCACAAGGCTCTGAAATCTTGTAGCAATAATCAGTTGATTTTTCTTTTCAGAAAGCATTTGTTGGTTTTTGCCCTCTGCTTTCACACATGTACTTTGAACTCTGACAGTGAAAAGGAAATTAACTAAAGTATTTATCACTGGGGTTCACTGGGCTTGTCCAGATCTTTTATGACACTCCATAAAGCTGATTTAATAAGGGTGTAAGAAAGATTAGTTACTTGGAACTAATAGCATTATAAACATGATTTTTAAATGAAAATAAACTATATGGGGAAAAAGTGGTTTTTATTTTTACAAATATTATTCAAATGCTACCATTCAGTGCACCAAATGTAACATGTCATCTTAACATGTTGCTGTTGCAGTAATGTTACCTCATGCATTCATGAAAGTACTATACAGAGAAAATGATTTACACTGTCTGACCATGAGGCTTGGAATCTGACCATGCCAGGATAACCTACCATACACTGTCATTGGAGTGACCATGGGGCTATAATGGGGGGGCCATAGTATGGTCTTTGGGAAATATTGCATTCTTTAAAAACAGCTCCAAGCTCCAAAAGACTTACTCTAACTGAATATAAACAACTTTACAATGTTTGTTGCATTGCAGAAATCAGTACAAGTTTAAAAAAAAAAAAGTGCCCTTTTAGATGATACATCTCGGTTCTTCAAAGGATGATAAAGAAATGGTGGCAGATGCTAGTTAGTGTTTAAATATGGGCAGGGAGCTTCTCATTGCTTAGATAACCAGATCTTAGACATGCACAGTGACAATAGGATGCATCTACACTTCCATCCAAACTGTGAAGTAGGACCTGTCGCACTTTGTTTTTTTGAAAGGGCTGTTACATAAGTTGACGAATGACCTCACCCTGAACCATCAATCAGATGGCTGTGACACGCTGCAAAGGGCCACGTTGTTATTGCTTGTCCACAGAGCAGCTTTTATGTGATGCTCTTTTTGTTCTCGTTTGCGGTTGCTGCGAATTAGCCCCTAGCCCATAAAGCCATGCTGGCATGGAGTCTGATATCCATGATTCACTGCCAATAAACTGGGCAGATAAATGTCATGTAGGATGGCAGGAAGCACCCACAAGTCCCCAATACCCTATTACAGAACCTAAGATCAGCCTGCCATGATGACTCCTTGCTGCACAATGTTGCCTTCGTTGCTTTGACACTGGAATATGGGGTGATCTGTGTCCCCATCCACATTCTCCATTTGGCTGCTTGTTCAATAGTCCTTCCACCTGATTAGCCCAACTGTATATACAGTACATATTACAGGGATAAGGTGTGGATCTTTCACCTGTTCATGTTCTCATCAAACCTGCAAGACAAGAAAGATCTATAAAGAAATTGACACAGACGTGCTTACTTTGGTCAAGGGAGTCTTCAGCCTCTTAGTGTCTTCTGTTCAACTGCTGCTCACTAATATATATGTTAAGTGTCTTCTAGTGTAAGGTTTCGTCAACCCCACCTGAAGGACAGCTAAACCTAATATTCAACTTTTGCAAGACTGGGGTTTCCAGAATCTGAACTCGTCTGAGAAGGCCAGCCACTCACTGTCGGATACAGTCTGGGATCTGCACGTGCTCCATGGGAATGTATGTGCTGAGCTCCTGGAGGCTTCTGACGAATCGCACCTTTCGGCTGAACTTCACACTGTGGCGCAATCACGATGGGAAAAAAAGCACAATTTAGTGGAAGTCCTGAATCCATATGGGGATTTTCTGGTAGGTAATGTGGTTAAAAAAAAAAAAGTAACAATGACTTCATTGTGATCTGGGGGCAATTACTCAGATGAAAACTAAACAAAATGTTCCTTACAAGCAAGAAGAAATATTTCAGGATTGTTTATGCAAATGACTTTTCTAATTCCAATATTGGGATATTAGAAATAAGTTCTGCTGCATCTGTAACTTGAAACTACTGCCCACAATAACTATTTGGATCTAGCATTTCTTTGTTCCAATCAGTAACACTTTCCAGATCTGCGCAGTCTTAGTCTTCTCAGCTCTGTGGTTCTTACCTGAGGAATGGCCTGACAATGGTGATCAGGCCCTTGATGAACCAGTTTGGGTGGACAACAAACAGGCCTTTCAAATCTTTCCTCAGCCTAGAGAGGAAGAGGCACAATGAAGACTGTATCCCGAGTATCACAAATGGAAATGTGCAGACTGAACAGCACTAGTTAAAATCTACTAAAATGTGGCACTTCACACTGATTGGGATAATATAATGTAATCATGGGATATCAAGACAAAGAGCAGGTATACACACAGAGCACACGAGTGCTGGGATTGTTTTAAATGGTAAAAATCATGGGGTATTTTGCAAGGAAATTCCTGTTCTACGAAAGGAACCTTTGTGACACAACTGTGGTGGTCAATCAGAAAGACTCATCGGCTGGGTGGTGACTCAGCACAGCTAAGGTCATGACAGCGGAGGAGTCACTGAGCAGCACAAATCCTGCTCTGACGGGAAGCTGACTGAAGGTGCTGCATACGGCCAGATCACTCTCATTACTGACAGGGTTCCTAAAGGCCTGAGGACAGGCAAAAATCGCACAATAAAAAAAAAATGGATGCTAGGATGTCAAATCGATGACACTTGCCCTACCTATTTCTCAGAAATATGTTTAAATAACTGCCAATCCCAGTAACTGCTTCCACTCATCCGTTGGAGGGATTCACCCATAATTGTTTTTATTAAAGAAGGACATTTCAAAGCCATCTGAAGCCCTTCCCTACATGAAGCACGCAGATGATATGCCACGATGAAACGTGTGCCTGAACCTTGCAGAGATTCCAAATAAAAGACCTGGCTAATTTAAGGACATCTGCGTGGCTGATTTTAGGGGGTTAAACAATGCTTACTCTAGTAACTAAGGAAAACGTTGCATTGTGAACTTTATTTTGCTTTTGAGGTGAGCCAACTGCCAGCGCTGAGAATTGTGCCTGGGGTAATTTTTATAGACAAAAGTTTCCTACACCACATCTAGGCATGACATCACGCTTCTGACCACTCCAACTGCCTCAGACAATCTCAATGGAGACTGTGATTCAAGAGTCAGACGTGCACGAGGCGTTAGGAAAGCCCAGCGCAAACCATAATGGAGCTTTGTCTCAGATCTGCAAACGACACGCAGCGTGTCTATTGACATTCCGCACTTTTGTTGATAGGATTAACTGTGGTAATAATTAACGGGAGCAGCATTTTAATTTTATCGGTGACTCAATGAATACCACAATGGGTGGAACAAGTCAACAGCTAGCGCATTGGTCCGGCGCGGATAACATAATTGGTAAGGCAGTACATTTTTGAAGAGCAAGCTCTATCGTGTGTGTGTGTGTGTGTGTGTGTGTGTGTGTGTGTGTGTGTGTGTGTGGTGAGCACACACTGTGTTTGTAACCCCCAGTAAATAGGTTATCTGAGGAATTCTGGAGGAATACCCCCCCCCCACCACCAAACAGCTGTGCTAGCAGTCTGTGAATTAGTGCAGCATTCCTATCATACTTCATAAAGGGGGCTGAGAGCGGAACACTGCCAAGCAGCAAAATCCCACTTCACACTGGCACAGCCATTGAAGCTGAACACTCATTGGGAAGAAGCTCTGTTGAAGTGCCCTCTTGTGGACCAAACTAGAATCGCATGTGTTTTTTGAGAGCCATACCTCAGGACCAACAGCAAGTTTGTAAAACCAGAAGTGCAGTGTACCTTTATATGCTAAATAGATAATATATGATTTCAATAATTATGTCTTAGGCACACAGGAACTCAAGGCAGTAATACTGGGCTAGGCAGCCATAGTCTTCAGAGCCACTGGTTCTGCTGGTTTTATTACCTTTCGGTGGCAATCTGACTCAGCGCATCCTGTAAGGTAATTCCAATTCAGAAAGAGCAATTAAATGCTCGGGTGGAATAAAAACCAGCAAATCCAGTGGCTTGTGACACGTAAACCTGGCCATTCTGCAATGAGGACTTTAGAAAGCACAACTAGGAGGAACGTCATAATGCACGCAGTTTTAGGGGATGGACAGCTCCAGTCCAGGTGAGTAGTGGAGTGACCTTTCTATACTATAAAATCATCAAGTTTGCTGGTAATTTTGGTAGCAATTTTGAGGCACGTTTATTATTCATTTTCCCGGCACTACTACAGTAGCTGTGCGATTTAGTTATACTGACATATAATACAAAAAAAGATCTTAACAAATGCTAAATGACAGACTGAGGTCCCTCAGCCATTTCATCATTGTGACATTAACCAGAACTCCGCCCACACACACGCATCCCGTTCTGCTCACCTTCTGTCGATGGTCGTGTAACAGTCTCGCAGCCATTTGATAGTGGGCATCTTACTGCGGGACACCGCGCCACACAGATACACTATGACGTAATTCTCCGACACCATCAAGTCCAGCGTCCCCAGAATATACCTGCCATGGTCGTCATGAAAACACATTAGATCGAAGCTGCAGTCTGGGTGCCTTTAAATCTTTGTGATTCGCAATATAATTTCAACTGAGGTTCGTCCTCGTTTGAGATAAGCATAGTTACGTCCACTGTACTGCTACGAATAATATCCTGTGGGAAAGGTGGTCAGAACACCGCCAAGGGTATGCTCTGTCAGATGGCAACAATGTGATGGTGGGTTGTACACAATACCTGAATAGATTGTCCATTACGTATTGGTAGTCATCAATGGTGCTGTCAGGAAGATAACAGGAACTAACCACAATGATAGCATTCATTCCATCCCCATAGTAACCTAGAACACAGGGGTACCTCATCACTTCATGTTAGCGATCTTTAGCTGTGATCAGTGACTTCAAGATCTGATCATGTCTTAACAATAGGCTTTATGTTTGTGTGACACTGTTTCGTCTGGGACACTTTATCTTGGCATGTTATTAGTCCATATCCATGTATAGTATGTAGGGTAGTTAAGGGTTGTCCATTGCATGTTATATCACAATTTCCTTTACAAATTGCTGGACAACATACATACACATTGACTATCAAAATTTTGAAGGACAGTGCCCAAGTGCCCAAGCTAGCAGCCCAAGTTACAGCTGTGAATCTTAGAGGTTCATCTCAGACCCACCTCCATGGGACAGCACCTGAAGGTAGGGCTCCAGCACGCTCATGTTCACGAGAGACTCTTGTCCGGCGATATTGAGTTTGCGCCACCGTCGGCCCTGGCTGTCCACCCGGTCTAGCTCCAATTGACCCATCTCTGCCTGCTCTGCCGCCGCCCGGTTAGCCGCTCTGGCTTCTCTCCGGCCCATCCGCGGGAGGTCATCTGTCGCCAATGACACGGTTAGCTAAGCAGTAAAAACTACCAAGTTCCAGGTGTCAATTCACTGCCTGCACTGACAGAGTGAATAAATATCAAAAATGAAACGCGCACTTGAAGTAAACGTAAAGAAAATCGAAGCTTCCGTTACCCTCCCACTCCAAGTCTTGCATGCTGTCATTGAGGGTGAACGACTCGCTGTCAGAAGGTGTCTCCAGCTCCTCCAGGTTGATGTCTAGATCATCCTCATCGGGCGATGGGGAAAGTGCAGCAGCTGCGAACTCTTCGGAAACTACAGAGTCGTTGCGATCCAGCGTCAGGCTAAGGGCTGGTGCCACGAGACGCCTCTTCCGTGTCCGGTTTCCTGACAGTGCCAGACTGCTGGGGGGACCTGCCATGCCGACGGGCCCATCAGTCAGTTCATAATAACATATAGTACCAGTCAACAGTCTGTACACATTTGCCTTTAATGCATGTCTCCCTATTTTAGCTTCCCTTATAGTAAAAGACCTGGAGGCAACGAAGTAGTACGCAATAAATTTTACAACAACCAAAAGAAATGTTCAACATCTCTAAATTTTCTCAAATTTCAGGCCCGTCAAAACGGCTCCATTTGGCTCGGAAGCGTTGCAGTCTCTTGGCATTCTTTCAACCATCCTCCAGATGTAGCCACCTGGAATGCTTCTCCAACAGGCCTGAAGGAGTTTCCACAAGTTCTGGGCACACGTTGGCACCTTATTCTTACTCCTTGATCCAACTCATCCCAAACCAGCTCTATGGGGTTTAAGTTGGGGGGATTGTGGGGGGGGGGGGCAGATCGTGTTTCACAGA
>JAODJW010000135.1:15067907-15082013 GCA_026777045.1 Hyperopisus bebe | reverse complement strand
GGGGGGCCCCCCCCCCCCCCCCCCCCGCCTTTCCTCGTTGCTGTCACCAGTTTAAATTGTTAAAAATGCCAGGTTAGCTGCCTGCACTTTTCTCAATATAAAGCTGATCTGACAAGTAAGTTTTGGTTTGGCTAACGTATGCAGTCTGATTGGCATGGTGTTATTTGCTATCCTTACTGTTTTAATCATGAGTACTGTTGGTTTGTGGATCTTCATTACTCATCTTAGTCTACAGCCTGGAGTTCCTGCTGTATAAGTTTGTTTTTACAGCCTGACAATACAGCTTTAATCTTGCCCTTTTGAATATTCGTTCCATAACTAATAAAGCTTATCTGATCAATGGCCTCATTATCCAGAAGAAAGTGGGTGTGTTGTGTCTTTTAGAAACTTGGCAACAACCTGGTGGCTATTTACATTTGAACATGTTGACAGCCTGGGGCTATGAGTACCTATCTAAAGCCCGTTTAACTGGAAGAGGGGGTATCTTGGCTGTCCTTTATCGATCTACTATAAAGATCGAAGAACTTTAATTTTTTGATATCACTACTTTTGACTATATTGCTCTGGAGGTTGTTTCTTCCCCTCCGTTGGTGCAGTTAGTATATTGCCCTCCTAAAACTTCTGCTAAATTCCTGCTATCTCCTCACACTAATCTCATCTCTCTGCCTTTTGGTTATTGTTCTTGCTGACTTTAACATCCCTGTTGACACTAACTGCTCCTACGCCTCCGAGTTCATGTCAGTCTTAGAATGTTTTAATTTCACACAGCATTTTAGCTTTCTTACTCGCGTTCATGGTCATATCCTTGATTTGCTCTCTTCTAGTGGTTAGAATGACCAAACTGTCTCTGGTATTTCTGATCATGAGCGTATTGGATCCAGCTGTCACATTGCTGCTCCTCTCATGGAGAAAATCTCCGTCACATACCGCAATACAAGATCTGTCAATTCTAATCTCTCTGCTGGTTCTCCTCTATCCTTTTCCGTGTCTTGCATAAACTCTCTTCTCTTGATGCTATGGTTTCCTTCTATAATGATACCATCTCTGGATTGCTTAATGATCTAGCCCCTCTAAAGACTAGGCTGATCCCATCCACTCGCTCCTGTCCTTGGTTCACCCCTGAACTCAGAGTAATGAAGGCCACAGGCTGGTGTCTTTTACCCCTTTATAAGAAAACTGGTCTCACCATGCACATGCTTTTATACACTGAGCACATCCACAAGTATAGGGACATCATAAATACTGCTCGCTCAAACACTTACTCCTCCATCATAAGCAGTGCGACATCAAGTCCCCTCCCAATACGTTGATCGCATCTCAGATTTAAAGCTTGGACTACAGGGTAACTATCTCAAACTAAACACAGACAGAACTGAAGTCTTACAGTTCTGCCATAAATCATTAGTATCCAAATCCTCCAGATTCTGTATTAGTATTGATGGTGTCTCTGTGAAATCTGCTGCTATCAGAAATCTGTGGGACTCTTTTCCCATCTCCATGACGGCTCTTCCTTCAAATCTGAACTCAAGACATTTCCCTTCCATGAACATTTCTCTTCCTGATTGATTTTTTTTTTCTCTCACCCCCAGTAAAGTGACCTTGGATTTGTGAAAGGCGCTATATAAATGTAACCTATTATCATCATCATCTTTGGTTGCTTTCATGTGTTCCTATTCTATTTCTAGTTTATAGTTGTTTTTATATTTGCATGCGTCTGATGTAACAATCATAACAGTGTTCACCATTGAAATACATGGAATTGATATTCTTGTTATTGAGTGCTTCATGCAGAGGCTGGAAAGGACCCAACAAAGTACTACTTTGTTAACTGTGGAATAACAGGGTTTTGGGAAACACTGATGAAGCACTCTCGTTTATTTACCTACCTCATTCATTATCTTGTTTGTGATTCGGTAAGACTGGTTTCTTTCAGGAGATGCAGTTCTCTCCATTTCTCAGCTCGTCCAGGACGAAACCGGCCTGCCCCTGAGGGGCGACAGCAGGGCTCGTCCAGGACGAAACCGGCCTGCCTCCGAGGCCTCCCTTCTTCGACAGCAGAGCAGTATGGCGCAGCCCACTCTACCTCAACACAAAGGCCGGCAGCAAAATGCCTGACATCTTACAAAACATGAAATTTCCCTCTGCAGCTCAGTTTGGGCAGCGTGCGGCTCAGTGTGGCTCAGTGCACCGAACCTCCATGCCTGTGATGAAAAGGCGTCCAGTCTGAGCCCGGCCTCAGCAGAATAGCCACATCCATGGGCCCTTTAGCGAGGCCTTTATTCCCCAGCTCCAAGGGCGCTGCTGCAGGAGGCTGCCCTTTGCACTCATATATATGGGTATCAGAGAGAGCAAGCCAGAGTAGTCGAGAAGAGAATTTCCCCACAGGGATCAATGTGTTGTTATGATTCTTATTAAACAAACATATAATCTCATCTCAAAGGGATTGCAGGTGTACTTTGTCATTCACTAATTTGGATAACTTAGTGAATGTTGAACAGGGACGTTGAAAATTAGATGCTCTTGGGTTAGGTGCAAATGTATTTAAAATATAAATAGGTGAACAAACATGCCACAAACCCTGTATTAGACATTAAAAGGCAGAAGATTTTAAACAAATTTCAGAGTTAAAATTTTATTATATCAAAAAATTACAGAGTGGACAATTAACTAGCCATCATCAGATTACTCATATGAATACTAGGTGCAGGAAAGACCACATTACAAGTGGAGAACTGTTTTTTTTTTTTATATTTAGTTGAAAATACTCTTCCATGTTTTTGCTTGGTGAACTGATCATTAGTCAGTTGTGTTATACAAACAGAAGCCATGGATCACTCCTTTAAAAGTACAGATCTGAACTATCTGAACTCCAATTTATGCAAGTAGGATCTCTCCAATAAATTTTGAATAAATGACAAACCACATTTCAAGTTATACAGGATTTCATAGATTGATTAGTAATTATAATTTGATCATGATATAAATACATTTTATTTAGGTTGGAAAAAACTTAGGTCAGCTATAAATATATACTGGGTATCGCATTAATACAGCTAATACCATATCCAAATTTTGTTCTTAAAAACTTATGGTAGCGAAAGTTCATTTTAAAATATTTTACAAACTTGCTTCCTCATAAAAAGTATAAAAGTCTTGAATGCCTATTACAGTATTTCCAAGAACGGGACAAAAATGTGCTCTTTAAAACAATGTTTAAAATGCTCATCATTAAACTAACCAGGCATAGCTGGACGACGCTACCCAATACTCAGGCTACAGGCGGGCCGTCCCTGTAAGGCAGGTTTGCCTTTAGAATTCACCAGAGTAACACACTTTAGCACTGGCTGGTGAGTTGTAGTGTCCGACGTAGTAGCAGATACCGTGGAATGCTGGCCTACTTAGCACATCTGCCTTGGTGTGGGCATCCTGCATTCACAGTGCCAAAACATCCCCTCCGCCTAGATCTTCTCCACATAGTTCCCAGGAAACATCCCCTCTTTCCCTCTCAAACGCCCAAGCCACCAGCCTGATGGATCTAGGAGGGAGAATAGCATGCGTACATGATTTTAACAAAAGGGGCAATGCAGGGTATCCAGACTGTAGCCCTGTGATGGATGTATTTAGCTGGTTACATGCATGTTTCATTTATAGTTAAATGCTGCTAGATTTTCAGAGCAAGCACATCGCTGTAGGGCCACGGATATCAATCGATTAAAAGATAACAATGATTTACAAAAGTGAATACCTTCATTTATGATGTCAATTATTTCTGCTGCATTAAAGCTTAGCTCATCTGTGTCCTGGGCATCGTAGGCATACAATGCTTTGCACTGTGGCGAACGAGGTTTAGGTTTGGGTCGGCCCGCTCCCGGTTCTGGCTTGTATTCTTTGGAGCGCCTGCGAAGGAGGCTGTTTGGGAGCGCAAAGATATTAAACACGGATATTAAAAATTATTCGTTCAAAGATAAATCATCCTCTGGGGATGGGGATTCCCAATTGCTTCCGTTGACTTGGCTGGTTACGGCATGCAGACCAATTCAGCCCTCGCTCCTTAGCAGACCCGTCATGAACAGCCAAGCAGAAATAGAAGAAAACTCCGGCGAACAAACAGAATCAGGGGGAAGATGCTGCTGAGACTCACCACAACCTGCTGAGACTCACCCCTACCCGCTGAGACTCACCCTGCAACTCCCTGGTCAGGCACATTCATGAAGTCCATGTTGGTCGGGGGCTGCTGTGGAACCCTGGATTGCCGCTGGCCTTGGTGTCGAGGTAGAGTGGGCTGCTCCATACTGCTCTGCTGTCGAATAAGGGAAGCCCTGGAGGCAGGCCGGTTCCCCCCTGGACGAGTCCTGTTTTCAGCCCTTGGACGGGCTGAGGAGGAGGAATGGCGAGAACAGACCGGGAATTCAACACTGAGATGCGTGGTTCTCATTACAGGCTGCATGCTACAGGTAAACAATGTAGGATTTCCATGCCATTCCTTTGCTCACCATTCCTTCCTGATTGGACTTGACGGTTGTCCAAGTATTGGCTCTTTCGCTTGTCTCGTCGTGTTGGCCCTATGGGAAACATATTAGAGAGCTGTGCAAAACGCGTACTGAACATCTATCAAAAGATTTTTGAATCACGTCGGTGAGAAACAGGCTCATTTGCATTGAGACTTTCCATCAAATCACTCTCTCTAGACTCACTCGAGTTCTTGGGTAGTCCTGGACCAATGGTTACCAACAAGAGCTTGCTGCTGGGTTTCAGAACCGCTTGGTCCCCCTGGCCCGTCTGGAACTGGATCTGCCTGGAACCCGCTGCCCCAAAAGGACCCCAGCCACCCTTTTTCACCTTAAACTCCAGCCTGGGGGAGAAAATATCAGCAATTCAGGAGGTACATGGTCTACAGCATTCAAATAGAATTAAAAAGGTCCTTCACTTTTGTTAAATGTTACATCTTGAAAATACACGCAGACCTGATATTACAACAAAGTGCTTAATCGACTTGATAAAGAGAAACACAGTGATTTGTTTTCTCTATCAAGCAATATTTCTCCATGCAGCTCCCGGACCAAAGCTGAATGGTAAACTGGAAAACGTAACATTATCACAAACAGCTTCAGAAGAGTCGCACCACATCAAGCCCTATTAAGGAACTAGGAAAACAAAGCATTACATATTAGAAGCGGCTATTCCAGAAAATTCCTGAAGTTGAGATGCTACAATGCATTGATGCCATGAAGATAAACTGTTAGAAGATGAAGGAACGACGGAGCTCAGCTGGGTCAATTTCACCGGTAGTCCGGTAACAAATACCCTACACCTAACGTCTAACAACTCCTAAGAGGCTATCTGAGTGTGAGGCAGTCATGACGCTCAGCGTGGGATGGGTGACACCCGGAAGACGCTCCAGGGTCGTTCGGGGCCGTACATACAGGTTGTTGAACTTTATTGGCAGTTTCTTGCGGGTCTTCTCCTCGTAGCGCTTGTACAGCAGGCTTAGGAACTCCGTCTTGAAATTGCACTCAAGCACGCTGTCGTACTGCTCCTCGTGGATGATGAGGAAGTCATCCTGGAGTGTGCTGGAGGGCGGGACCAAGCCGCATTAACAGTACCCCTTCCTCAAAATCACCCAGATACGAAGCTAATGCATTTCAAACCTTTTAAAAAACAGTATAACAAATGATATGCAAGATTTCATGTGCAAAAAACGTATTACAAGTAATAAAGGTGAGGGCTACTAGGTAATACCTGAGAGAGACTGTTTGGACCTTGTCTAGTTCAATTTGCCTCTTCAGAACCTCTTGGATCTGGCCTTTCTCTGGGCCCTGCTTAACCTTCTCGCGTCCAATCAGATACAGGAATTTGGGGGTCAAGATAAGGTCACGCTTCACTGACTGTGGGCGAGAAACAAACACAAGTCATTTCCAGCCAGCTTATAGTGACTTTGCACCTTGAAAGTTCTCTCTTTTGTGCTACCTGTTTACTCTCCACAGAGAACTCGGCAAACACGAATCAGCCCACACTCTCAGGACCTGCAGACTCACATACCCCATGCCTCACCTTGAACCTGCGGTCATATTTCACCACAACACCTGCAAAGTCGATTCGCTCTCTGCGGCCCACAAACTGCCGTATCTCAGGGTGGTTGTCAGTGCCAATGTAATCTCCCACAAAGTTGCGGTTGATGCTGTTTCTCCGCCTCTCCTTCTTGTTCAGGAGAAGGTCTGATGCTGGAGGATCAAACGACAGTGTCAAAAAAAAAAGTGAAACACTGCCACCTGCTGTCAGAAGCCAAGATGGCACTCCTCTGATTACTTGCCTAAGGAATGTCTCTCTACATTGTTTGCAAATCACAACCCAAGCTTTTTACAAAAATTCTGTAAAAGAATCAATTTTCCCATTTGCATAAAATACGCAGAAAAATGGGGGGGGGGGGGAAATCACACATACAGAACAAATGAGGAAAGTGTTTCTTCACAGGCAACAGGCTAACAGATACACTGAAAATGAAAGGTGATGATTACCTTCTTCCCGCATGCGGACGTATTTGCGGACAGCGACGTGCTTACGCCAGGCCTTCTGGATGACGCGAGCATAGCCGTTGTACTTCCTCTCCCTCATCTCCTCTAGTAGGAACAGCTAGGAGGACATAATGGAGGCTTGTGTATACATGTATCAGCATATCAAATGTTGCCATGTAAAATGGGATCTTTTGGTACTTTCGCTGGAATATGATGACAGTCTATCTGATTGTGACAATCATTCCTGACAAACACTGGTGATCATTGCCAGTAACTCGGAAGACGGCAGCAGACTGGGCTTACAGACTCGGGGGCCTTGATGAAGATCTTGGCCTTGCCTAGCTGGTACTGGTCTTGGTCCATGTTGACGGAACGGAGGAGGTGCAGAACTCCCTGCCTCTCATCTCCACGCCACTTTGGCCATGTCTCCTTGGTCAGGATGGCATATCTGCACAGATGCATTAGAGCAGTGGTTCTCAATCCTGTTCCTGGTGCCACCCCCCCCAAAATGTTTCCATTCCAACCCTACCTAAATCAGGCTTATATGGTCCTTAATAGGCTTATAATGAATGTGGCAGGTTGAAAACAGTGTGGGTTGGAATGAAAACACTCTGGCAGGGGGAGGCACCAGGAACAAGATTGAGAACCACTGCATTACACCAAAAACAACGTATTCTTAACTCACTGTTTAACGTGTTTCCACCAAATTTAAGCATTAACCAGTAAAAGCTTCAGGCATCAAATAGCCTGAAGGTTTATTCAAGTTACATCCAGAACTATTCCCCCCTGAGATGGCCCATCCACATTACCCAGCACGCACCTCTGCAGGAACTTGCTGAAGATACGGCGGAAGGCGTATCCGGCCCGGCGGACCCTGATGTTCTCTCTCAGCCCCAGGTACTCCACCTGGTGCTTGACCCGGCTCTCCTCCCAGTCGCGCGAACGCTTGGTCTCATTGGGTTTGATGCAGCGGATGTAGTGAGGTGTGCATTTCATCAGAGTCTGCACCAGGTTGTTGGCCTGTTTCTGAGTTCAGACAAAGGAGGCAAAGTTTACGAAATTTACTAATTGAAAATCAGCTCTTCTTAAATCGGATACCCGACAGGCCAAGGTAGAGTCAAATCCTACACTGGACAGCAGCTCCTTCCTATTGTGTGCGCAAACATCAGCCTACTCACTTCAGCAGTGAGTCATGCTGTGGTCACGATCATGACAGCCTCCCATAAACTCCACTCCACTATAATCTCTACCTTGATCTTGCTTCCTGCAGTAGTGGGACGACCCCTTTTTTCCGCCTCCAGATTTTCCGGGAACAAGTCCTTGATGAAGGAACTGGACAAAGGAAAAGTAGTGAAACACAAAAGGTAAGAAAAGACTCAAGTCATATTTTATGCAAAAAGAGACGCATTCGTCTGTCTGTTCACACTCACTATTCGCTGCTCTGCATCAATTCAATGATGTCAATAAAGAGCACGTCTCTGTTCCTCTCGCAGAAGCCACTCACATCGTATGACACCTACCAAAGCCGACACGTATATGGGGTTAGTCGCTCATCCAAATTCCACATTTGGGTATGTCTAAACACGCACTGCAGGACATGGGATGAGTCATGGTAGAAAATTACTGTTTTGTATTTGGAACTTGAGATTAAATTTACTTCAATGCAAAAGTGATCCAAGATCCGAGTTCCCGTCTATTTCAAGAGACTAAAATAAGTTTCAAAACTAAGACCAACAGCAGCAACAAAAAGATTTGTATAGAGCGCCCCCTGCCTTGCCAGCATAGTGATGCACCACAAAGCCCTTGTTCCAGCTGTTGAAGTGTTCATGGTTGCCGATCTGCATCTGCAGCTTCTGGATCAGCGTCTGGTCTGCACCCTCTCCTTTGGCGTGCATAGTGGCGCATACGTCATCCAGGATGCTCATGATACCGGGCGGGTTCTGGGAAACGTAAATGGAAACACTGCAGTGACGTCACAGTGATTATCCATATCTGTTTCTCCAGCTCGGGTTCCCTGTGAGCCCCCCCTAAAAAACATCCGCCGAGTCCAATCTGGGCTGAAAGTCCGTCACCAATGATTCATACCCAGTAGGGGCTGCTAATCTTTACTAACCCACCTGTCACTAAACCAATAATACTCACCAATTTGGACTCTATGAGGTCACAAACTACTTTGTTGTTGAAATAATCGATGGGTGTCCATTTGATGCCCTCCTGCACGTACTCCTCCTGTAAACAGAGTGGCAGACATGGTGCTTCAGTACCATGAAGCTGACCAGAGGTCCATGTGACCTTGACGGTCGCAGCCCTGGGCCAATAGCAGATCACTCAGCGGGATTGGTTTGTGTGGCTGGAGCAGCAGATTCTCGAAACGCCAGGAAGCGTCAGCCTTGCTCACCTGCTCAGCCTTGAGGGTGAGCTCGATGAAAATCTGCTGCAGCTTTTCATTGACAAAGTTGATGCAGAACTGTTCAAAGCCATTTTTCTGTCAAGGAAATTGTTTGAAAATGTCACATTGTACAGAAAAAAAGCTATAGCACTTTATGGTAAAATGGTAAATGGGCTGCATTTATATAGTGCTTTTCTACTGCTACGAGTACTCAAAGCGTTTTACAATACATGCCTCACATTCACCCATCCACACACACATTCATACACCGGTGGCAAAGGCTGCCATGCAAGGTGCCAACCTGCACACCGGGAGCAGTTTGGGGTTCAGTGTCTTGCTCAAGGACACTTTGATGGGGTCAGGAGGAACCAGGGCTCGAACCTACAACCCTCTGGTTGCCGAACGATAGCACTACCTCCTGCACCTTCATAATGCCTTTATCATCCATTCACAAAAAACATTCATAAGTATCATGTAAGTGTACTATAACAAGCTAACATACCTTAATTTCAACATACATTAATAGCAATATAATCACATAATGTTTGCTATTAATGTATATTAAAGCTGTTAAGGTATGGGCATACTTACAATGTTGCGTATGGATTCATTATAAAGGCTTATGAATGCATTATGAAGGAGCAATGAATGGTCTACGGATGAATAATGAATGCATTATGAAGGTAGTGTTAATGGAAAGTGTTACCTTAAACATTAGGATGCATAAAAAGCTTCATATTCATTAGAATGAGAGTTTGTTCGATGAAAAATTTCCACCCAGATATTTTTATGCCTTTTCTACTACAGTAAGAATAACAGATAAGTGACTCAATAAGAAGTGAACAAGGACCAAAAGCTGGTAAATGGAAGAGTTTCATATTATTCCAAGAAATTATGCCAGAATCAGAATTATCTGGGTCACTCTACCTTTTCATGACAGCAAGGACTCAATGGAACTGAAGTAGATGAAAAATTGTAAAGATATTGGGGGACGAGTCTCCATATAAATATCACTGACTAAAATCTTGGTAGGAAACATTTTGATATACACATGATGGTTATTGACCCTGAAATAAATTCTGCAGTCTCTTCTGCAGAGGTCATAAGTTTTACCCACCAGAGATTTAAATGAAAAGTCCCACATTTTTAATGTAGGGCCATCTTTCGAACTCTTGGTAGGTCTTTGCCAGGTTGGGGTTATTGTCAATTCATCCAAACAAGCAGAATGACTCAATGACATGGGTGACACTTTTAAACACAAAAAATGTGTTTTTTTCCCAGTTAAAGGTGTTTAATTAATGAATGTCATTTGAAGACACAGAATATGCTTTTGATGATATTGCGGCTCCAGTTTAAAGTCAGATCAAAGTTTTTCCTTCCTACCTGGAAGATCTCAAAGCCGTAGATGTCCAGCACACCAATGTTCAACTCCTCACGGTCCTTTTGCATGGCTTTGTTAATAGCCTAAAGCAGAACAAGCAGAGAAACTACTGCACATTTACAGCCACAGATGGAATTTTTGAACTATTCCAGTTCTATTGGTTGAGTATAACACTAAAAATTAAATGTTTTATACGATCTGTTTGTGCTAAAAACTGATGGAAGCCAGGCTGCACCTAGCATCAGAAGACAGCCAACGTTAGTGCAGGGCATTGTGGGATTGCACAGTTCCACATCACACCAGGATAGAGACACTCACTCAAAAGGTGCCTGATACACAAACTGGACTAAGCCAACCAAGACGCTAAACTCACGTCAACAAGGTAGTCGAAGAGACGAGAGTAGAGGGCTTTGGAGAGGGCGTCCCGTGTGAAGGCAGCCTGTTCCGTGTTCAGGGTGACTGAAATCGTCTCTGACTTGCCCCCCCACTTGCTGTCCATGATGCGACTGGTCAATTTATTTTTCAGGCCTTCCTGGTTAATGCCCAACAGGTAGGCAGGAAAGGCCAGGACTGAGGAGGAAGACGGGAATAAAAACAGGGTAGATGCAGACATGAACATACGTTTTAGATAATTAACTGCTGAACAAGGTCACGTCAGGTTGAGGAGCATAGTACAGCACATTACCACACCCCCCACAAGACGAAACACCTCAGGATCCCGGGTTTACATGTGGCCCAGTTCCATCCTCCGGAAATGCCCACCTATCTACCACAGCCAGGTGTTGCGTGGGCATCCCCTAGACTTGGTCCAGCCTCTCGTGCCCTCAGCAGTGAGGATCCAATGACCCGGATCACCCTCAGGGAAATGCACCACATTGCCATAGTGGCATAACTAATACTCCCTCACAATGCAGGTTATTTGCCACATTTGGGATTCCTACAGCAACAGCTTATTCAACACAAAGTCAAACCAGCCGTACCCAAGGATTCTCCGAAGAGACACAGTACCTAAGGAGCCCAGTCTTTGTCTCGGGTCATTGGATCCTTGTCTCGCAGCCATATAAGTAAAAAATGCAGCATCAGGACTCGAGACTTGGATCTTCGTCCTCTTACACAGATACCCAAAGCACCACACACCTCCTTTCAGCGACCTCATGACCCCTTCAGATCTTGGTTTTGACCCAGGACACATGCAGACGCTCAGACCCCTCGCTCAGTCCCTTGAACGCCCCGATCAGAGCCTCCACTGACTCAGCGAAGATCGCAGCATTGTTGGCAATGTAAAGATTGGTAAATCTATCCTCACCAACAGATGCCCCACAGATGATGGATCCCACAACCCTGCCCAAAAGCACTGAACAGAGTAGGAGTAAGAACATACCAACACACCCTGATGAAGCCCAGAATCCCCTGGGAAGAATGGAGAGATTCTGCCTCCACTCCGCACAGAACTTACAGTACCAGTGTGCAATGTCAAGGAATATGGAGCAACTTTCACTATGTTCACCAGACCTGTGAGGACCGACAGAGTCCTCATAGCCCTGTCAGCGTCAGCGGTCAGATTGAAGGCACCCATGACCAAAAGAGTGTCACCTCATGAGCACCCACCAACCACCGAATGATATTGCGAATAAAATATCGCCCATGATGAAGTGTTATACAGACAGCCGCCGGGTTAAAAACATCTGACTTACGAATAACTTGTACTTACAAATGGACTGCCATAAAGCCTATTAGACATTTGAGTTAAATACAATGGTTTGTAATAACGAGAGCAGGCTCTGCTTTGTGATGCTCATGAAAACACAGCTTCAGCAGTTAACTGGCTTGAGGTACAGTATATACTTTTATTATTACTATATTATTATTGTTCCGAATTTGACTTAGAGACTTATGGAGTGGATCTCGCTCGAACCCTGGGAACTGCCTGCAGCCTATTGAACTTGTTTTTCAAGTTTTAATCAGATATTATTTCAAGTTTCATACCATAATTACACATTAACTAAGTATCCTTAGCATGTTACCAACCACATTATACTTGCATGTGTAGCCTTCAAATCCTCCAGTTGTACGTAGCTACCGCTGATAATCTGCTCCGCACATTCAAAGCCACTTCAAAACAAACAGACTCACAGTCGGTGCTCTCCACCACAGCGTAGTTGCCCTCCTCTCGGAAGGCGATGTTGCCCAGGTGCAGGATGCCCGCCACGATCTGCAGCACGGCGGCCTGATCGTCCTCGCTCAGGCCCACCACCTCCATGGCGTTCTGCAGACACATGCAGCCACGAGCTCAGATGCTGCAGCACCAGAGTGGAGGCCTGTCTTAAGGACCCCTTACATGCACTCAAACGGTATCTGACATTAACACACTCTCCCTATTGCACTGGACAGTGCAGATTGGTGACAATTCCAGAGCTTGTGGCTGATATTCATTTGCATTTACTTCTCAATTCAGGGATGATCATTCTTGAGATCTATCACCCTGGGATGCATTTCCCAAAAGCATAGTTGCTATCAACATTAGTACCTTAAATAGTGCAATTGCTGCACCTTAGCTCTGCTGGGTGGTAGATCCACAGAATCTACTTAACTGGCAACTCGCGGTTATGCATTTTTTCCATATATTTAGGTCTTTCCTTTTTTGATTAAGAAACGTAGGCTTATGTATCATTATATTACATGTACTCATTAGATTAACTTGAGTTTGGCTTATTTAAAGTTATAACGTTGCATTTCATAATGTATTCGTTTATGCAGGCTATTTTATGCCTTTTGATGGATCGCTTGGAGATGATGGCTTTATTGCTATTTTCCATTCATATTATGTTCAGGGGTATTTGGAAGAAGACATCGTTATGGTTTCATTTGTTACAGTAATTCATTATTTTCTTAATAGCTCTTACGGTGTGTGTAATCCAACTGGGTCGGCACAAAGAACGTGCCAAAGAACAGAAGCCGTGACATTGCCGAAGCTGGTATTAAACACAAATGACAGTGATATCCGTTTCCCAGCAGTTCTAAAGTGGAATTTACTTATGCACTGGGTCCGTAATACATTTTGCAGAGTGCCTCAGTGTCTCGGTCCAGATCCGGACCACAGCCCATCTACCGGTGACCTCTTCATTCCCAACACTGCAAAGAGGCTCCAACTCACCATGGTATCAGAAAACTCCTTCTTGTCACTGACATCCTCCACGGTGTATGTTCCTGACTGGTTGAGGTACAGGTAGTAGTCTGAGGTTGTGATGCCCAGGTTCTCTCGCTGTTCTTTTGAGGCACCTTCTAAAAGCTGGAGCGGAACACGGAGAACAGAAAATGTCAGCAAGGTATTTCAAACAAACTGGGGACCAGTTATGCTATAAAACATTGACATAGAGCCCTTTTCTCTGAAAGGTTAAGCCCAAACAATAGGCTCTGAATTACGAAATGTCCCATAATTTGGCAGTGAGATGGCTCTGAGGTTAAGGATCTGCACCAGCTACTGGAAGGCCACCGGTTCGAATCCTGTGAATCCCAGAAGGGATCCTATTTCATTGGACCTCAGAGTAAGGCCCTTTGTCCTGGGTATGACATTAATCTACATCCAGCCCTGTATGGAGGTCCTCCGACTTACAGGGAAATTTGGGGGTTGGTGGCAGGATTGGCACTCCAGTCACCGGAAAAAACTCAAACTGGTCCATTAGGGGACAGCGTGTGGCTCGGTGGGCTAAGACTGAGTGCCTATAATCAGAAGCCGCCGGTTCAAAGCCAGCCTCAGCATGTCTGCGGGTCCTTGAGCAAGGCCCTTAACCCCCAGCTCCCTGGGCGCCCCAACAGGTGGCTGC
>JAODJW010000135.1:15054674-15067807 GCA_026777045.1 Hyperopisus bebe | reverse complement strand
TGCGGGTCCTTGAGCAAGGCCCTTAACCCCCAGCTCCCTGGGCGCCCCAACAGGTGGCTGCCCTTCATGGACAGCTTACTCCACAAAGAGCAAGTTGAGGGAGGCATAAAAAAGACAATTTCCCCACAGGGATCAATAAAAGTATCAATTATTATTATTATTATTCGGACTAGTGTGGTGCTGAGGTATCACCCACTGCACGGCTGCACTCAGGTTCTCATCCCTGAGCTGGTTTGTTGTGTGGTGGGTGCACTGCAATACACTGCAATGCACTGCAATCAGCATCAGTGCACACCCCCGCACCTACCTACCTTTATTTTCCATTTGCGCAAGTACGATTACTAGTAACCTGGAAGGCTACTTTTCCTATCTACTCGCCTTTGAGTCTCCTTTGGGTCCAAGCGAAGGGTCAGCTATTTATCCGGCACCCCTGGAGTATTTTGGAGGGGGTAGGGGCACCTTGCTCAAAGGCCCAACAGACATGTGACTATTCTACCCGAAGGACAAGACTCAAACTTCTGATCGCAGGCGCGAAAGCGCAGAACCCACTGAGCCATAAACATCCCCCCTCTATCAACACAAAAAGGCACCATCCTGTTCAGGGTAGACCCAGGCCTTGTACCCAATGTGACCGGGGGGGCCGGGCCCCAAGCAGCATTTACCAGGATAAGCAGTTGGAAGATGGATGGATGGATGGATGGGCGTTTGGATGGATAGATGGATGGAGGGATGAATTAATTGATGGATACTAAGAACTTTTCAAAGGGCTACAATCAGGCTCTCTTTGTGTAATATTCCCTATTCGCACCAATGTAGCCAAATCAGTAAAAAAAAAAAATTGACGAGAGGCTGACAAATGAGCAGGTAAGTGACTGTTTAACTGGCTAGACTTTAAACTCTGATGAAGCACAAGACATGGCTGACCTGGTAGTAGATATGGAAGTTCCTCTCCCCCTGATTCTGTGACACGACTCTGGATTTCTCCAGTAGGAAGTTGGAGATCTTCCCTCCGTCAGGTTCCCCACCCCGGCTGAACTGAATCTCAAAATACTTCCCCTGTGTCAGGAACATGAAACACAAAGTTAATTTCTTTTGTTATCCTACATCCAAAGGTTAGACCTCTACAAAAACACAAAGCAGCTTGTTACGTTTCCAGTAATAAGCTATTACACATGTTCTCCAATTAATAAAGGTGTTTGTAATTCTAAGATAACACTAAATTCATGTCAAATGATGTTAAGACTTGTGACTTACGAAGCGACTGGAATTGTTGTTGCGGACAGTCTTGGCATTCCCAAAGGCCTCTAGGAGGGGATTGGACTGAAGGATGATGTTCTTCACTTGCTGTATGAAATATTACAAAGGAGACAGAATATGGTTGGAGAAAGAGAGGAGATGTCATCCGAAATATTTATATTTACTACCTGCCTAATGGCAGGCTGTTATTACAAAAAACAGGCATCTATGTAATTTCTCATTTTTTCTTATCTTTTCCTTAATTACTCTGAACAGAGGCGGCACTCCTACTGTAGTTCTGTTGCGTATTTAGTATACAAGGACAGCAAAGCTTCTATTCTGTTCTATTCTCCAAATTGCAGAAACAGCCTCGGCAAGTTAGTCTCCCCATAGTATTTAAGACAGTATTGCCAAGAAATTAAGACTGGGGAAAAAAAAAAAACACTACAATTACAAATGTAAGGATGTTTATCGCTACAGACATGTGACCAAACTCAACAGTATGATTTGGATGGGATTTAGTTCATTATGATATTTTTGATTTTTAAATTTGTTTATTTTTACAGTGCAGATTTTATTTAATGAGTTAATGAGACAGATGTATTGCCTTTGGTTTACAACTGTTTCAGGTTGTGTTTGCGGTTTCAATAATAACTTCAGAACAAATTCATTTCCCTGCTGTACCAAAACTGCACCAAACCATGGTTCGTACCAAACGGTTATTTCCTTCGGGATTAATGAAGGACCTCCCTATCTAGGAAGACCTCACCTGGACTTTGGGGCCTCCACCAGACACTTTGGAGATGTAGCTCATGATGTACTTGGCGGCCACAGTCTTCCCAGCTCCGCTCTCTCCACTGGGGTGACAAAGACCAAGAAAAATCACACCAAGCTCAGGTCGTCAACACGGACGATGGCAAACTCCGCGAAATGACCAGTTATGCCAGGGGTAGGGAACCTGACCCATGGGGGGCCAGTGCGGGTTTTTGGGATGACCTCTCAATCGGCCAATAATAAAGCAGTGGTTCTCAACTCCAGTCCCGTTATTGGCCGATTGAGAAATCATCACAAAAACCCCACATCCATGGCTCTCCGTGGATCAGGGTTCCTACCCCTGCGTTGACAAACTGCAGTTTCCTGTAGCATTAATCGTCACCCACTTTTACGTGAGGTTTGGCCGGAGGGTCCAGCCACCAGTGGTCTCACCTAATTATGACACAGTGATTCTCCGAGTCGATCATCATGTTGCGGTACATGTTGTCCGCCAGAGCGTAGATGTGAGGGGGGTTCTCATATTGGGCCTGAGGAAGAAATCAACACCACAGTGTAACCGTCACTACTAACTTCTAACAATAGACCCATCAGGCGGATGTTATGAGTACAGTATCACGTTTCTTTAGAACCAAGAAGTGAATTGTAACAGCTAAAATGACCTAACCATCATCTTATATGGACTCAGTTTAAACTTATTAGTACCATTAAAATTATTATTGCTCAGTTTAGCATGGTCATACCCAGCATTGAGGACACCAAGGTCAAGTCCTCAGTATTTTTTTTGCAACTCCAAAAACCATGATTGATTATGGGGGCACAGCTGGGAAGGACAAACACTTCTGACCTCAGTATTTTAAAAATCCTGCCTACGGCCCTGACTGAGCAAAAACCTGTGAAAACCCTCTCCCGTCTGTGCTGTTGGTAGGTTGCACTGCAGTCCGGAAGGAACGCGATTTCATGCCACTATATATTAGAATATAGATCATATGATAATAAAGCCCACTTTATTTCACTATCTGCATGACCCTCTTTTATTCTTGAAAAGCACAGTTAAGAGAGATGACCAAATGAAGTTACGGCTGCACGATATATTGTTTCAGCATTATCATCGCCATGTGCGCATGTGCAATAATCCAATTGCATTTGTAGGCCCTGCTTTGTGTCCATTGACAACTGTTGGGACCAAAGTATTTGACAGATTATTGGTAGATAATTTTTATTTGGCTATAGTGCATTTTGGGTAATTTCATTTCCTTTCCTGTTTTATAAATATCTGAAGTGAAAGTGATTAATTGTCACTGCCGACAACACAACACACAACCACAAAATATGTCCTCTACATTTAACCCATACAGTATGTGACAACGGTGTGCAGCTAATTCAGCACCCAGGAAGCAGTGCTTGGGAGCAATTCCTTGCTGGTCGGGGATTCGAACCAGAAACCTTCTGATCACAAGTGCACTTCCCTAATCATTAGGCTACTCATGTTAAGACTGCTTAATACTGTTCTCAGAAATTTCACATATGATATTGTGCAGCTCTAAATCAAGTCAAATCAAATGTGGTGAAAATGCTGGAGGGAATCATAAGGTAAACGGATAAGTAACACCACGGAAAAGCAGGCAGAGAGGAGCGCAGAGGCAGGCTGAGGTCAGCAACTGGGGTTAATCAGTGACTGCTGGAAATGCAAAATCCATTCAGCAACCGACTGGCTGAGGCATGGAGTAGAACGAAAGTAAACAGGCAGACAAGCACCTCATGATGCCCCATACATCTCAATACTGATGGTTCACGCGGTTATTTTAGTCGAACTTCCATCCATTTCCCATAATCCCTGTGCAATACAGGCTCCCAGCGATATTTTACATGCTACTGCGTTAATCAGCAAAGGCTGCATAAAATGATCACATTTGCAGATGCAGTGCTCAGCTCATCTGCCTTGCTGCACATCCTCACTGATGTTTAAAATTTGCAAGTTTGTGCACGCATGGAGAAGCACCCACCAGGTTGTAAATGCAAAATGTAGTGAAAAGTAAATAAAGAATAGGTATTATTGGGAAAACGGGTAGATATGACGGCACTGGAAAGTTGCAGGCCAGTGGAGGGAGGAGGACAGTGCGAGAGACACGCAGAGAGTACCAGCAGGTCCACACTTGCTAAAGCACAGCCTTGCGGCTTTTGCTCTGACTAATCGCTAGCCAATCCCTGCAGCTCTTGGTTAAAAGTTCCTGCCAATCAGACAGCAATCTAAGATCCTTACAAAGCACAGCCCACGCACTGATATAACAAAAAGCATTCAGCATAGCACTTGGCATGAAGAAGTTCAACGAGGCCTACAGATTTTCATGGGTGTTGCTGTACTCTGTAGATGTTGAAGGACCAGTCACCTTCCTCGATTTTATTCTGAGTTTCTCCATTTCCATCACTCACTGTACCCTCTGTGGGAGCCTGAGAAATTTGAGGATATCTGCATACTTATGACAAATGTCACACCTACGAACGTTTAAGAAAGATGCATTTCACTCTTCTGCAAGTTGGAGACAAAGTGCTGGAAAATAAAGACAATGTCTTCTGTTATCTAAAAAGTTACAGATATCTTGCTGGATGGCTAGGACACCGCTTTGGTTCCCAAAGCTCTCTTCAGGGGCACCACAGCCATTACATGCAATTGTTTAATATTACCACTCTCTCACTTAACTTCCTGAGGTATTGATAAGCCATAAGCAGTGTGCTAGTGATTGATTTCAATCTACATCTGGGTATGTTTGATGGTTACAGTGAATTCTGGGGTGACAAGAGGCTTTGAAATGGCTAACACTTTGACAGATGTAATATCAGCTATCACCAACATGAAGAACATAATTTTCTTTGACCGCCTATGACTTCTGCGCAGTAACTGTACATATTCTTGCCGAGTTAAGCAGCCCCCATTCTGTACTCAGGGCTTTCATGTTAACTACACCTCTAGGTTCCGGAATCTCCGACTCGTTGGTAAGTTTAAAAAGCCACACCCACTTACCGCCCCTTGGTACATTTCCACCTCCCGGTCTGTGAAGTATGGCAGTTGTTTAAAGGGATTGACTGAGATCAGTACTGGACCTATGTAGGTCTGTTACGACAGTGTCAAGGAAGTAGATCATCATCTGTGATATTTGCAATTCTATGGCTTCCAGAAACATTTAGACATTTGCACACCCTCAGCTTAATGTTTCAACCGGTTAATCAGAACCAAAAAATTTCTTCACAGACGTCATTGCAATTTACGCTAAAATGGATTAGGCCTAGATTTATTTACTTAGACACTTTAAAGCACCAAGTGGCACAGAGACCACTAGACATAAACCCAGCTAGGCTGAACTTCTTATTGTAAAGAAGGTTCTGTAAAGGAATCTAATTTTAAAGAGGAAATTGAAGGCATTTTATAATCAATAAAAAGAATGTAAGCACAGAGCAGCCAAGGAAAGGTAGCTAAACAATGGCACTTAAGGTGGTTTCAGTTACACGCCTGCTCAGTGTGCTGCACCGGGCAAACAGAAAGGATACAAAAATGAAGTCATCCATGTATCTCTTCTTAAGGTTGTCTGTGATGGCATCTTCGTTAATCTTGGAGAGCAGGACCATGTCGTCCACGCCGCTTACCTTCACATTCTGGGTCTGCCAGTGATAACGCTCTTTACTCCCCTGGGAAACCAAAGGTCATAGGACAGGAAAAAGATAAAGGAAACGGGAAGACGGCTGCAGTTATTGAGGATTATTTCTCTCGTTACCAGCATTCAGGTTACATCGTCCAGAATGGATACAAAACTGAGGAAACACAAAGAGCAGTAAGAAGTGATGCCACAATCAGGCAGGTTTATCTCAAGTATATTAAAGACAAGGCGTGATAGATTTTGATAGATTTTCACTTAAAAATATATGAAATCCACATTATTAAATACATTGCGGAATCACAGCTTAACCTTCCAGTGGTAAAAAACCACAGAAGTATTAAGTTTTCCTTAAAGAACAGACGTTAAGAAACACAGGGCAAACAGGTTATGAGCCTGGGTGGAATCTGGTTAGCATTTAAATGGATAAATCCCACCTACACATATTGTAAATTGTGAAAGAATGCCTTTATGTCTTTTACAAGTTACTTCATCATTAATGAATCCCTACAGGAAATAACCCTTCTGCAGGAAGTAAGAATATTTACGCAACAAAACAAAGCACAATTTATAAACCCAACAAATAGATACATTTACTCTGCAGCGATGACTTAATGCCAGTGCTCACATAAATAAAAATAGGAAAATTCTTCCTGCATTTTTTTTCCTTCTCGTACTGAGAATTACGTTCAATACAATAATACAAAAGGTACGTACAATTGGTCACTTCCCTGTGGGCTAGTATAGCTACTTATAGAAATGTCCATGCTAGTTTCTTCAACTCTTCCTTTTTGCCTAATTATCAAGCCAAATGCTCTCATAAGGCAACCTGCAAATGTCTGTGTGCAAAAAGTTTGCAATCATGATGCCAATTAATATTACCAAATGATGACATCATTGCTAATTATATTGGCATCTAGGATACTGTATGACTAAATCCACTTCTCACAATTCACACGACAAAAAAAATCGAATCTATGCAATATAACTACAGAAAGACAGCCGATCTAAATCGTCGCTCTGAAGTTGTGAAGCATAATATTCTATTATAAAACTTTGCCTCCATGAACAATCCATTTGTCATTTTAAAGACTGATACTGCTGGTAAAATGGCACTTTTTCCATTCATAAAGTCTGTTTTTCTAAAGTGAATGGAGACCAGACCAAGTGATTTGTAGGAGTGCTAATAATATTCCACGTGGACATAGCAATGCAGAGCTGCTCGTGGCTAATGAATAGATGGTAATTTTATTGCATGAATACATTCACGTTAACGATAAACTTCCTCAAAGATCCACTGGGGGACATACAGTGTGGCAGATACAAACTCATGAACTGGGATGTGAGATCGTTACAACAAACATTGGTTTGTGTCTGCTGAAAAGAGGAACGGTGCACATGCAGACACAGAGAGGCGCAAGATTTCCAAAGCAGTGCATCAACTGAGAATGATAACTGTCACTGAATTACATCCTAAACACATCAACAGCACTCCTTTCATAAATTTAAAAGTTGACTCATCCTAAAGAATTCTGTACATAATACACAATCACACTGATCATTCTATTTCTTATCTATTGAATTACATATAAGGAACACCTTATATGTAATGCAATAAAAACCGATGCTGAGGCTTAGACATAATACTACTGTGAAACTTCTTAAAATATGTGTACTCCAACATAGAACTGGAAAAAAGCACAAATAAAATTCCATTCTTAGTCCTGTGACAAGCCATCTTATTTGAGAAAACACTGCAGTGTATATTATTTTCTCTTCAGGGATCTCAACATCTTTCAACAATAAGTGTGAATGAAAATGGAGACTGGGCAACATCTGTAATCTTCACAGTAAGTGCTGCTTGTTCTGGACAGCGAACATGACCTTCTGCACCCATGCAACTTTTTTAAAAATACTCTGCCTTAAACTCGCTTCCTCCGCCACGTTCCTCATTTCTCTGCACCTTGAAAGGACACCAGGAAGAGCTGCGTGATGCAGACAAGAGCGCCATTGCTCAGATTGTTCGCATGCAGCTAAACGGCAGAACGAAAATCAGATTCGTTTGTGCGCTGGCTCTTACCAGCTTGTTTTACTACGCATCCATCAAACCACCAACAGAGTTTCTCACTACTGCTGTGTAACCGGATCACCTGATTAAAACACCTGTAGGGATTGGAACAGAACTTCCAGTGACAGAGTCCTGTATTTATTTATAAAAAATACTACCACACTCCGCATTCCTCCTCTCATCAGGAAGCATACCAGAGCCGCGTGGTCCTGTACAGGCACGCTGATGTTAAACTGGAGATCGTTACCAGATCCGCGCAGATAACTGACAGCAGCCTGCTGCCTAAATATCCCCTACCGTTTTACAACATTTAAATCTATTAAGATACTGCCACACATGAGTTTTCCGTAATCTGTGCTGCGCCACTCTGTGTTCAATTCCCCATACTATAGGATCCTTAGAGTCAGAGAGTTTACAAGGGTGGGGATCTGCGGACTCAATGCAAATATAGAAAATTACATCTGATTTTAATACTGTCACGTTAAAATGTATCTAAAACGCAGGATCAGAATTAAAGCCATACTATAAATGAGTGAGGCAGACATATGCCGGCAGAAGTGCTCGACAGAAAGTGAAAAATCCCAGTACGTGTTAAGCTACGGCTTCCGCGAGCTCACCTGCACTCCGCCCTGCAAATGCACATACAAACACACACAGGTTTAAACCTTTGGCCTAAATTTTCGACACAGCGTTATTTTTAAGCATTATTTCCTTAAGCTGTCATAAATATACCGACAAAATAATACAATCTTTAAAACGTCTGGAAAAAACGCCCTTCCCGGTTTTGGTTCCTTGGATAATTCAATCCTGGAAAGACAGAAAGTTTTAACGTCGGACCACCTCGCGAATACACATATATGTTGACTTACAAAGAAATATCTTAACCTGGCGCACTTACCATTGTAGTCTTTCCAACTTTCTTGATACAATCGACGAAACTGTAACACCTTTACGCCGCGGAAAAGGAAAATTACACTCGTTTTTCAGGTTGTGTTAAGATAGAAAATTGGTGGTCATGTCAACGACGACTAATTAAAGCGCAAAAATGTCCAGGCAAAATCATCTGTATCCCAGGACGATATTTCTAACTACATCGGCAGCTGGTTTCCCAAGAAAGATTAGAAGGGAAGAGCGGACATGCAGCGTGAGACTATTTTAATGTTTTTTTTTTCCTTAAGTGCTGCTGCAGCAGGTAGATACGGCAGTAATTCCCTGCTGTCTAATTGAATTGTGGGTATTTGAACCGCAGTACTTTCCAATACACAATAGCGCCACCTCGCGTTCGTTAAGTAGAAGTACAAACGCCTGGAATGAAGGTATTTAGATGTAACGCAGGGCAAACGGGGGTTTACATGTTACATGTCATACACTACTTCCTGGATAAAGAAATAAGTAAACCAACGAAAATGAATTTGCACTTTGACGTGAAACTACGTATTCGTATTTTGGATAAATGAATTTTACACGATGAATATGTTTTTACAACAATTCCATATGCCTGTCCGTTTTAAAACGAGTCAGTGAACAGCTCGTACTTACATTAAGAAGTACCAGAGAATAACTGTACTCACCAGTGAGTTATTCATTTATAATTCACTGACAACTGTGGATAAAAAGCGACGTAACCACAAGCATTGCCTTTGTAATTTCACCCATTCTCTTGAGTTTGAATGAACAATATGATTCTAATTAATATAGTACCGTATGTCCCAGGTAGTATATGTTACAGGTACAACTCAATAAAAAAAAAACACTTTGTTGTACTTCGATTTCGGGGGCTTAAAATATTAGTAAAACTACTGAACTGAATTTAATGAAATACCACTTTTGCAGAAGCTACAAAAAACTTCATAACATACATTATTTGATGAAATTCCAAATGTGTTAAACTTTATTGCAGCTTTCCAATGAACCTTCAAAGATGTCTTTAAAAAGACAGTCATAATCCGCTCTCGTAGCAATTAAGCCATATCACACTGGAAAACGTGTACAGTGATCTTGCTCGAGACGGTCTCTTATCTAAATCTCTTACTTAAGAAGGGGCTAGTTTAGCCACATTGTCGGATGGCGGTATCGGACGATCATATAGGAGAGCAATGGATGCTAACTAATCTAAAACACTGGTGGCATTCAGTTGTGTGTTGGTTGATTTTCTGTATTCTTTTACACCTGTTTAACCATGTTAGTTAAAAAGGGCTTGGTTATTTCAGACACCCGCGTGACGTGTAGAACTGGATCATACAGAAACGAGCCCCTCAGGACAACAAAAGTCCTATTCACTAGAAAGGCAGTATGTAAACTGAGCTTCAAAGAGTCTACTACGTGTCGAACATTTGTGCACGGCTGTATATGTTGTACGTAGACAGACGAGAAAATGTCTTTTATTGTACAAAGAAACATTCACAAGTTAAGGGTCACTCACATGATCATGTGAGATGGTCCATTACAACAATTAAAGGAGATAGAACAGTCCACAAAATTAAACTTGAGATAATTCATTGAGACTAACAGGTGTGTCTCCTATTTCCACAAGCCTAACAAGAACGGTGACGTGAGATATCATCCGCAGATACAATATAATAACTGAACTGCAGGGGGCGAAAACGAGCAGAATGATGAACAGCGGTGTTTTTGGAGAAGCAGGCAGAAAGCAGTCTGGCGCTTTCATAGCACAGACTATTTTCCATCCTTAAACATGCTCAACTAAATCAGTTTTCCTATATGGAATTTTCCTAAAGCTGTGGGGAGAAAATAAAAAATAAGGGGGAAAAAAAGCACCTCAGTCACACTCCTTTTTGTAAACCTCAATTCCTGATAATTTTGTTTCAAGTATGTGGACCTCAGAATATGTGCAGAGACAAGGGTTAAAACCACAGAACATTTTTCTTGTTTAAACTCCCTGAACCCACAAAGTCTTTCTTTAGTGGCTTAGGCATCAAAACAGTCCTTTTCACATCTCATATTTCCTCCATAGGGGGCAATGGGACGTCCAGGCGATAAAATGGAAAACTGTGAACAAATTTTTCATTCAGTCCAAAGATTCGCCTTCAAAAATCCTGTATTCTGCTTGGTGTCATGTCAACTGACACTTTTTAAAAAAAAAAAAAAAAATCATTCTCGCAGTCATCTGCACAAACTGCACCCGACATTTTGTGAAGAACACTCTGCCTGCGTTTGTGTGGCATGTCGCATGTCTTAAGACTACCTGGTCAGGTCCCTCCCCCACTTCTTCAGGGTGTCAGAGTGCGCCTATGCACTCCAGGGAACTTGGGGTCGGTAGGGACCCCTACTCTGTGTATCACAGTGGGTAAGCGTAAGGACTCCGCTTCGATATTGCATCATAAACATGCACAACAAGTTGTAATCAGATCCACGGCAGGTGGTGATACTAGGCCTGCTAGTAAGAATTCTCTGGCTTCATGGCCCATGTTGTAAAACAGGGAAAGACCCATTTGCTTTGGTGGAGTCTGGTGGACTGCAGGTTTGTAACTTTACAGAAAAACGCATCACCTCCTAGGAGGGAGCTGCTATACACATACAAATCAAGGTTGTAGCTGAAAACAGGCATCTGAAGTACTGTACAATTTCCACTAACATATCTACACTTCAGAATTCCATAGGGATAATAGTTTGAAGCTCTATTATCTAAAACGCATTTTTAAAACAATCCACAGTAAAACTAGACTTTTTACCAAGAACAATAAAAAGTCTCATTAAATCAGTTTACTGCCGAATGCCATATTATGTAACAAAACGGAGGTTTTAAGCATCACATTAATCAAAGATGGCATTTGTATCCGCATTCCATCCCCTGAGATATAGGATCACACTCAAAATTGAACCTCAACACACGTCAAAGAGATGTAACAACTTTCCTTGAATTAAACAAGGTACCAAATATTCATTCCTAATAGGTGGTTAAAGAACAGGTTGACGGGATGCAGCAATCACAGATGCAGAGATCCTCTGAAGATCAAGGTGAGGCTGGTGATCTGGCACGTCTCCCGTCACCATGGCTCAGGTTATCATGCTTCCGCTTCTCGCCGAATGCAGAGGGACTGATTTATGCCTAAGAGTGATGTATCTTACAACACACGGTAAGCACGTACTTACCATGACTTTAATGAACTTAAGGAGTACCATCATGAAGGTGCACCAATGTGAGGGGGGGAAATAAAGTGATCCGAAGCAGCAGGTAGTGCAGCTTGTAGGAATTCAGGAACATCACAACATGAGAGAAAGTGGCAGGAGGGATAAGAGTACTGATGCACGAAATTAAACAGAGATGAAGAAAAGGTGAAGGGAAGAGGGAAGAGAAGGAACCGGAAGTGACATCCGAACTATCAGTCGTCATTGTATAAAATAATTGAACAACTAGCCCAAGAGTGTCCATCCAGTAGGAGAGAATTCAGACATGGGATACTTCCGGGAAAGGATGCGAAAGGAGAGACGGACCCCAAGTCTGCCAATGTTCTTCCACGAGTCCCTTTCTGCGCCTCCGAGCAGGATCACATGATGCCGTTGGTGAGGTACTGGAAGCCGTCATACAGCTTGGTGGTGAGCGAGCGCATCGACCCATCGACCATCTGCTCCACCAGCACCTGCAGCTGCTCCTCGGTCAGGTTCATGTGAAAACGCTCCTTTAGGTTCCGGATGGTGCTCGAGCCATGAAAGCAGGGCAGCTGCGAGCCTGGGGGGGGGGGGCGATGGAGAAAACTCTAGTCAGATGCCGTGGTAGGTGGCTAACAAAAGCTTACAGGTCAACAGCATTTAGGAGCATGCTCTGACAACAATACCAAGAACAATTCCATGAAGAACACTGATTTTGCTTCAATTAAACAAGACACCAAATACATGTGACGTAGGGGTGGGTATTGGCACATTTTATCTGATTCACAAGATAACGATTTGATATGAGTCCAAATGGAAAGAGATATAAAATACTATATCGCAGCTTTCTATATTTGGAGAGATGTTCAAAAAGTTCCAAGCAGAACACAAATTTACAAATGCATAGTCTCTGGAAACAAACAGCAAAAAGAACTAAAGAAAGGCAAAGGGTTGTATACCAAAATCTGTTTCTGTAAGGAAAATACGAATACAGTTCTTTAAAAACAAATACAACCTCCAGAGTCTTACAAACCACAAAAAAGACTTCTGACTGAAAAGAAATGTGCCAAAACATATATTAGAACCGTTTCTTTTTTGAGGAACATAGGGATATTGTTTAGGGCTGGGAATCGGCCCTGTGCACACAATTCAATTGTGCCTGACTGGATTCCATTTTGACTCAATTCAATCTATGTTTAAGGCCCATTCACTAATGTGTGATCAAACCAAATCTATGCAATAATGGGCACAGCACCATAGCGTTAATTTTGCAAAACAGCATAATTGTTTATTTACCA
>JAODJW010000135.1:15034905-15046282 GCA_026777045.1 Hyperopisus bebe | reverse complement strand
TGATAATAAAACAATAAATATCCAGGTGTCCTTTTCACTTGATTGTAGGAGCAGTTTATGTACTTCACAATGAAATTCAACTTGACATTGTTCAAATTGTGAAATGTATTTTAGGGCCCTTCCAGAGAGTTCCTTCCAGAGCCCAGACAAGAGTACACATCACACCAAGCATATCAGCAATACTTCAGTTTAAGGTCTGGTCCTTAAAGATTAATAAACTGTTACTCATTTGATAACATATTTGAAAATAAGATTCGGATACAATCAAATTTAGCAACACATCTCACTAAATATTTACTAACAAGCTTGTAAATGCTCCAATTCAAACTCATTTCTGAGTACTAATCCGTTGTTTTATATTTGTAAGTGATTCACAGGCAGTTTTACAGTTACCAGGAGCAAGACAAGACTGCAGCGCATTTCTAAATTTGACTGTAAAGAAATCTTTTTGTTTGCAAATATATTATCAAATAGTAACAATTTATTCATCGCGAAGGAGCAGACCTTAAAACCAAAGTCTTACTCGCATCACCCCTCTCCCGCCCCGCCCCAAGGGAAAACCGTATCGCGCTATTATAAGTAACAGAGCGGCTAATAAGTAGGGCAATTCACTCCGCCTGCCACTGCGTACAATAGGAAGGAACCACAGGGTATCCTCTAGAACAAGCCTCAGTTGTAGGGAGGGGCAGATTCTGCAGGGTCTACAGACAGGACACCAAAAGACACAAACCACCAAGCTGCCTGCTCACTTCCTCATCCTGGATTTTCTGCTTAATCGCCATAACGAAGGAGCTGCCTGTCTAGGAAGTCCTTCCTAAGCAGTCTTTCCGTGACAGCGGGCAGAATGAGATTAGGCGTGGAGCCATGGAGGTGGGCGGGGCCTGTCCCAGGGAAGCCGAGCCTTCAGGAAGTGCGAGTGCTATTCAGCCACGCCCAGTGCGGTTCGACAGCCGCTCTCCTCTCAGCTGGAGGCTGCGTGCCGTCGACATGGGCGCCTTGGAAAACGAGTGGAAAACACCAGCCGACCCCTTAACAAGCAGGCAAAAGCACAGTCACGGCAGGATATGGGAACCAGCTCCTAGCGAATTTGGAGGTGGATGTTCCCATTTCCCAGACAGCACCAAGCACAAGGCTGGCGTTCACCCCGGGGATTCCAGCGATTCGCAGGGCGTACACACACACACACACACACACACACACACACACACACACACACACACACGCGCACACACGCACACTATGGCCGATTTAGACACCACTTAGACTACCAGCTTGTCTTTGGACTGCGGGAGGAAACCTAATTCAATTTGATCATTTATTCAACATATTTTGCTTTATGCCTTAAGAAAAAAAAAATCACATACAACCTAGGGTTTACTTTAGGATAAACTTCATATAGTCAGCAAATTCAGCAAATGTATTATGGTGAAATGCAAAGGGAACAATGTCCCTCCAAGACATTAAGTAACTTCTATGGCACAGGTTGAATTCCGACAGTATTACCCCATAGTCCGGTCAAGCAACGAGCAGCTCATTGTATCTTAAACCTGCCCCAAGATGCACTGCTGGTGCTTAGTGAGTCAGCCACCAGGTGAAGCAAGTGATTTGCTTTGAGCAAACAGCCCGGGACAAAAGCCCCCAGCCTTGTGTGGGACTCTCCGGGGTCTCCGGGGACAAGGGGGGCAACAGGGAAAAACAAGTGAGAGAGAACATGGTGTCACAAGAGCCAGCATCAGCCCAGGGGGACTGAAGTGAATTCTGATCTACACCTACACATGAAGCAGCCAAACCCCTGAGAGCAGGAGACAGGCATGGAAAAGATCAACAAAGGGTAAATAAAAGCACAGACATTCACAAGTAAAGTACGCAATTAAACCTTGGAGTACAGAGTCTTTTTCCCATGACAGTGACCATACTTTTCTGCGTATGAACATAAGTATGGCATGTTCAGAGAACATAGAACACAGCTAATCCAGATGTTATTAAAGCGTCTTAGTATTCCTCTCAGGAGAATGTCGCCAACCAGACATCCCACAGGACGTCAATAAACAAAATAAATTCATGTACCTTTGGGAAAAGTCAGTAATACGGATTACAGCAGGGTGTGTGATTTGAAAACAGAGTATTAATATAATGTTGAAGAGGATCTAGAAAAACAATTGGTACTGAACAATAAAGACGGCAGGAACATTAATCTGCAAACACTGTAATGTTCACTGTGACATGTCAACAATTACATTTATATCATAAATTGAAGCTATATATGTGTATATATATATATATATATGTGTATATATATATATATATATATATATTTAAAATGCCACAATATATAGAAAAGTTGTTTGGGCTGCAGTGAGATCTCTGATCAAAGATGCAGCTCCTTAACATGATACATGATAATGTGAGGAATGATAATTGTGGCTGAATGTAAACTGTATCACATTTATCAACAAACACCGGGCTTTTGGGGAGAACCCAAGAGAATACAGGGGTAACTGTTACTATGACAACAGGGTCAGGAACAGTGATGTCATGCTTCAGAGAAGGAGAGTGATTAAAGTTACCCTTAGAGCAACAGGGATATTGGAGACAGTGTACATAAACAGATGGGCACAGGCCATGCTGCATGATTCAGAGTGTAGGGAACACACACACACACACACAAATTGATTGCTGCAAGGTCGAGACTTTAGGATTTTTCCATAAACAAATGGGGACAGACTTTCCTGCAGACTACTGGGGATTTACAAATCCATTTTGGATTTATGGTTGCCAGGTCAAGACTTCAGATATTTGCATTATACAGATATACTAAAATCTGCAGTGTGTAGATACTGGCAGTTTTACTGATTTTCACTACCCCACCCAAATACACCCCAAAGACAGTTAGGATGACTCTTCAGAACATCTTTTGAATCACCAAACATATTTATTTGTGTTCCTAAACTCGGCTGCTTGGGTGTTTACTCTTCATTCCATGTCCTCTTTCCATTAGTTAATGAAGTGGGGCAGAAGTAGATACACCTCACCCTCGTCAAACAACAAAAGGTTCGCTACCCCCCCCCCCCCCCCACGCTCTGCAGCAGCTTTCCCCCCAGGCTATCAGAGTTCTCCACCCAAACCTACCTCATAAACGTTGACAGAAAAAGTCTCCATTTACATATTTGCACTAAAATGATATTCTATTGTCTACATAACCATCTATCTACTATGTTTTGCACTGAGTCATAGTTATGTACTGTTGTGTATATTTGTTATATCCAGTATTTACAAGTATTCAACTGTTCTTCATCTTCGCAATTTTGTTTCATTTGTATGAAACGACAGCAGAGCAACTTGACTAGATCTAGAACACCGTTTATTCCACAATGAGGACCGGTTCCTTATAGCACTGGCTTGCAGCAACAGTGTGGGAGAAAACCGTGCTAAGGTCACCAAGGTTACTGCATATGGGCTTCATGAGGTGACAGTAATCACTGTTATTCCCTCAAAGCCTAAACCTAGAGCACATGGTTCTATATCACTAGTCTTTGGGGGGAGGAGGTCAGCAGAACAGGAGGAAGGAGTCAAACAGATAAGATACCAAAGGAGATTACAGGCAAATGGAGCAGATGTGGCCCAGCAGGACAGTAAAATGATGGAAGAGTATAGGGCAGGAAGAGGGGGGGGGGACCAAGGCCATAGATTCATGACAGGAAAGCCAAAGCAAAGGGGGAAAAGAAAAAACAGCAACAGGAAACCAGACCTGCAGGGGACGGGGGGAGGGCTTCTTGAAATTGGCATGTGTGAGTCGACCACGATTCCAAAGGTAGAGTAACTGCATCCCCATGTTTGTGACCCGTTGTAGCTCCTCTCAGGAGAGTTGATTTCAACAAGGGGAGGAAACCCCCCTAAAACCAGGCAGCTGGACTGGAACGTGTAACATTCAAGTGATCCGTACACTGGCACGCCTGTCCCCGAGATTCCCCAAGGGGCCCCAGCAAGACACACCCTGAAAACATGCTGGCTGTAGCCTGTTGTCACCAAGGAAAGAAACGAGGGACAGCTGCTCTACAGAGGACAGTGTCACAGATGACAGCCCACGCAAGCCCAGCTGGTGGCGTTCCTCTCAAACTGCCTCCCTGCCGCGTTTATGACCAGTACAGTCACCAGAACCACTCCTACATTCTTGTGGCGCCTTCAACTGGTGCCAGCATGCTTCACTGACCAAAGAGCCGAGTGACACAGCCGTGTCACTGAGTCAACTCCCGAGGACTGAACTCTACTCATCGTTTACTGATAAGGTCACCAGGCCACTTCTAAAACAGAGGAGGACTGAACTTTAACATGAAAAGGACTAAAGAGGCAGTGAGGGCAGGAAGAAGTCAATCAACCAACAAAAGTCAATCAAGCCCTGTGCCAAAATTACCTTTAATCAACTAGGTTCTACATTATTATATTATACACATTTGTATGGCAAAATTTAGAAGCATACACTTCAATTACAATATGCAAATGAGTCCCAGGCACCAAGTGAAAACAGCAGGGCTTCTTGTGAACCCTAAAATTTAGGTGCTTATCCAGGACTCTACCCATAATCCTTTACAGGGCTCTTTGCGAAACCATTACTTAAAGAGACAGATCCCATTCTGCCCCTCACACTGGACTGTGCATAGGCACGGCTGGCATCTGTCACCAGCATCCCATGTCTTGTTTGTTGGAACGCAAGTTCTGCCACATGCCTGTGACCCACTTAGGTGGGAAGCTGCAGAGGAGCTTCTAGAAGCGGCCCGATAATGTGAGACGTGCTCGACATTCAGGTTCATTTCGGCTGCACATGTAGGCCGTCACTGAGAAACACCACACTGAAGGTAGCCCACTCAATAAACATCTCATAAGTGGACCTGAGGGCTGACTTTACAAGTTATCCTAGACTGGAGGAAGACCAGGAAACAAAAAAGTAGTTTTTGACAGGTTAATGTCAAAGCACTTAAATGAAATGAAAATGTATTTGGGTAAACAAAAATCAATTGTAGAGTTTCTTTAAGAGATTTTAAGTTTTACAGGGAATCTGTAGATGTTTTACAAAGGGGATTGCATAAGGAGGTAAGGTGCGGCATGACGCATCCTGCACAAGACCGTAAAATGCAAGGCATGTCATTATCGGGCTCTTCACTTTCAACGAACAGTCAAACCGGACCACCGAGGGAGAAAAAGCAGAAGCCACACTCACCTCATCCTGGCTACTCTCCACCTTGGGGTTGCTGGCTGTCCTCTTCAGGTTGCTGCTGAGGCTGATGCTGACGGTAGCATCAGATTTGGAGCGCTGGTGTGTGCGCTTGGAAGGTGAGAGCCCATGCTCAGGGTGGGCATGGCTGAGGATGGGGGGCGGGCATGAAGGCGGTGCCAGCTCTCTCCTGCCACGTTGGCCGGCGGGTTTGAGCTCATCAGAGAGGATAACTTTGCGGAGTTTGGTACCCCGAGAGTGACGTTGCGTAGAAATGTGCATGTCAGAAGAGTAGGCACCCAAAAGCCAGGCGCACTGCAGCGAGAAGTTGATGCTCTGTCGACAGCGGTGCACCACATAAGGTTTGATGGCATCTCCGACGTCCTCATCCATGTGAATGTACATGTTGAGTAGCTGCGGCAGGTAGAAGTCCACATCTTCATTGGGGAAGCTGAAGAGACGGTTGCCTATGTAGGCCTGTACACCAGGCTCTTTGGAGTTGTACAGGTAGGAGATGGCCATGGAGACATCAAAGAGCTTGGATTCGAAGAGCCGCAGGAGCCATGACTGCTTCGAAGAGTTGTACTTCTGCCGCCGCCGGGCACTCTTCACTGTGCCGGGGAGGGGGTCCTCCTCTTCCTCTCTAATCTTGGGAGGGTCCACGTGGGTGCCCCCATTGACCAGGCCATCTGTGTTGCCTTTGAGCAATTTCACCTTCTGCAAGACCTCCTGGCAAGCTTTCTTGGCCACCTCTGGGTCGATGACCAAGGTGAGCTCGCCCACACCCTCTGAGATGACATCCAGAGGCGGACTAACACCCCGGGTGCTGTCGCTGCTGCCGGGGCTGAGGGACTGCTGGTGGTGGCCGGCGGAGGGAGACGATGGAGACGAGGTGCTGGACGTGGAGGAAACGGAAGGGCTCCGCTGCAGTTCCTCCACCTGGGCAGGAGAGGGCTCCACTTCTGCATCACCCATGGCCAATCCTACACGGGCCACTGCATGGGAAAGAATCCAAGTAGGATGGTTATTCAGGAATGTGAACTACCCCTATCAAGTGGCCAAAGCTCTGATTACGTTAACTCTTCCACCCTCCCCCCGCATCATGTGATCAAGATCAGAAAAGTAATAAACCTTGTCCATGGGACACTACAAGACACAACTGGAGATCTATTTCATGTGGCATTCAACACAAAGCATGCGCAATCTTAAAACAAGCTACGGATATCATGGCACACAGCTGAGATGCTACTTTCCATACACCAAAACAGTCCAGACAATTCATCCCAATAATCAAGAGAAAGACTTCCATAACCTAAAAATGAAAACAGGTCATCTCTCCTTTGAAACGCTATACTGTTGTTATGTACCACGACAATCAAGTTCTAAAAATTTAAGCTGTCCTTCTCCTATATCAGAAGATTGTCTTTCAGCCCGGACCGCTCTCATAAATAGGACGGAGTCTATGTGACACCTCAACTCAGATGTACCTCCAACAGCAGGGCGCCGTTCCGCTTCACAAGACAGGATGAATGGCCCCATTTCAGCAGAGCTCCGACTATTCCAGCGTAAACATACTACAACTTGCACCTTTCATCTGAAGAAGCAGCAGTTCCTTAAATTTGCAGCCAAGGACTTCAAGGGGTCAGTCTTCTCCAGATGAAGACACTAAAACAACAGGCATGGGCACTACCCTGGTGGTGTTGGAGGAGGTGAACTTGCTGAACTCCTAAATGTTACGCCAAGGCCACTGGCAAGGTGAGGAATAAGTTACTTGAATAATAATGTGGCCTTTGGGTTCAATGCCAGCCACCATGACCAAACCGCCCTTTTTGGAATCAAATGCAAGCAGAGGTTAAGCAGCCAGGCCTTGGTGATGAGAGGAAAGGCCTGCTCTTGTCCTCATCCCATTGGCCAAGCGATGCCAACCTCCTCAATCGGTCACATGGCAGGGGAGCCAAGCCCCACTAGTAGCTCCAGGAGGCACAAGGTACGAGGTAGGAAAACAGTGCAGATGGGACGCCAGTCCATAGCAGTAAGCACACACACAAAATGGGCAAAAGAGGAGGACCCTGAGAAATAATACTCCACATGCAAACACCACACACACACACCATATATGTCATTGTAGGGACCTTCCATTCATTTCTATGGGCAAAATCCTAATCCTAACTATGATAACCCTAACCCCTACCCAGCCCTAACCTTAACCACCAATAACCAAACAACATACAAGACTTTTGACTATTTTAGTTGGTTTGAATGCATTTACACATTTTTATAAAATTGAGGTTCATATTGTGGGAACCTGAAAAAAGTCCCCACATACCAAAAAGTAAGAGGTTTTAACACATTGTTTTGGGTGCCAATAGCCTCACTGTTTCCTTATGAGGCCTTCTCTGCGGTCAGAAAAAGACGGTTCATGTAACAAAGTACAAATTCAGGCTATGTATACCTAAAAGCAATCCTAGCAGGTCTGCATCTTTTAATCACTCTGACTGATTGTCATACTGTAGTCCAGCTGCCGCGACTAGTCGACATAGTTGATGACGTAACACTGAAAATGCGTCAACATCAATATTTTAAATCGACGTATCATTTTTAAAAAATTATTATTTTAATAAAATTACCGTTATGATTTCTAACACTTCAGTTCATTATCACAAATGTTTTCCTTATCACTACGTAATTATGGATTTAGTCAAAATTATCACAAAGCAAAAAGGTGGTTTTACGCTGTGCAAAGTTCGATGGCATACAGGGGCACCAGGGCTATGCACGAATGCCGGAGGACAAAACACCCGGGCACTAGTCTGGACTGCAAGAACAAGCAAAACCACCCTAAGTGGTGTCCAGTCATGTCTATTAAATTAACATTAGTACAGAGAGCTTTTTAATACTTTTTGTCCTTGTAGCTGCTAAAGATGCTCATTATTAAAGCTGTAAAGTCATCTGCCTGCTACCTTAAAGTCTCCACTGAATACGCTTGGGCTAAAATCTGAGCTTATTCTGCTTGGACTGACGGTGCCAGTGTGCCTTTGTTGGGACCAATGTTATTATCGTAAACTAAAACTGAAACGAAAAAGGACACAAAATAAAAGAAATAGTTTTCTCCTCTTTTAAAAGATGTTGTGGCTGCTGCACTTTCTTGACTTCAGTGCTCATCACTTCCACAACCTAAAGGGTCTACTTGATTTTCAGGATGAAAAATAATCGTTTAGAATAACTGACCAATCGGTAAAATAATCGACAGATCAATCCATAGAAAAATAGTCATTAGTGGCAGCCCTATACCGTAGACATTTTAAATCAGCTTTGACCTCAAGATTCTTGAAATTGGAATGGGTTACAACTTGTGATCACAAGAAGGCTTGCTTGACTATTAAACAGGAAACGCTATGTGCCACTTCGAGAAACACAAGAGCCCTGCCCCCTTAAAGAGGAAGAACCCTTTCAGTTGTCTTCAAGCATCTGTGTAGATGAAGGCCTCACTCATTAATTATGCCCTTATAAGACGACTCAGTTTTAAAAGTCCCAATTTCTTATTTACTTTGGAAGTGAACCTTTACAGATATGGAAACAGGCACCAAAGCTACAGTCATGTGGATGTGTTGGCTCAACCAATTTTCCTGCTTATGACTTGTGCATCAGTCAGTAATCGGATGCTGTAGCCCTAACATCTAAGCATTCTAACTGGACATTAAGTCCAATCACATCAGAATAACAGAATAGACTCCCGCCTGCACATATGCCAGTTTCAACTGACTGGTTAGCACAGTCTCTTTGGCAACAAAATCGGCCAGCACAGGGATCTTATGCTGCCGGCTGCCTCGAAACTCACAAAGCGCAGTGACTGTAATACAGACGGAGAGCAGAACAAAGCACATGTGTACAAATGTCACAGAGACACAGAAAAAAAAATGTACACATTTCTCACTGGTGATCTCCCTCACCCTCATTTCCAGATTCTGGTACTGAACTGCTGCACTATTCACTCAAAAGAGACCAGTATATAAATTCACTGCAGTAGATTTCATATACTCGCGGGTCATAATGATGCAAAATGGCAGCCTTCATCTTATGTACAACTGACTGTCAATTTACAAACAACCTTGACAGAAATGTATGTGTACAACCACAAAACAATAAATAATAAATCACAAAGTCCCTGATTAAATAGCATTTCACCATAAATTGCTATGTAAAGAGGCAACGGGAGAGAAATCAGTTTTTTCCTAGGCCCGTAACATGAAGTCTTGTTCGGTGACAGTTCAGTGGCAGAGACCACCACGGATCTGAACGACGGAACTGGCTTTTAGCAAAGACGGAACCCGCAGGATCCCTGCAGTGCCACACAATGGCCCCTTCAGCAGTGCCAAACAATCATCTGGGGCACTGTTACACAGGAGGGTGAAGGCTTTGCGAGAACCCTGCCTGGCCTCAGAGATGGGATTAAACGCACTGTAATAAAAGATTAAATAAGGCTTAAAATCTGAGCGGTCATGTTTAATTCCGTTTATTCCCAGGTCAGTCATAAAATCAACTATAGATTATCCAGTGTCAAAAATCATTTTAGAGCATCAGAACATTTCATCACTGCCTTTCATTATACTGTATCTGAAGGTGCAGATGAGGCACATGAATTAAAATCCAAGTTATGTCACAAATTAACCAGAACAGCCTTGAAGCTTTTGTCAATATCTTATTTCAAAACAAAACTCTGCCACGGCATACATTTGTCAAAAAGAAACTTGCTCGGTTTCATAACGCGTGTGCCTTGAAAGTGAGCTTTTGAAAGCAGACAGCCAGGAGAGCAGTCAGTCAACATCAGTAAGGGATCAGAGCAGTAGAGAAGACCAATGTGCCGTCCAGCTCAAAGGAGCAAAGATAGGTGAGAATCTCAGATGGGATAACGACGGCCTCCCCATCTCAAACGTCATTAACATCTATATCAAACTCCATAGGGCAGTTCAGTACTGACACAAAAAACAAGAAAAGGTCAATATCTACCTCGGCGATCGTTTACAGAAGAGACGGCAGCGCTGAGTAAATTATTGTTGGATTGATGGCAGAACTTGTTTCAAGGGCGTCTTGGGTCCTCATCCCATTCCTCACATTTAACAACACAGTAACTCAAAGTAACAGCATAACTTCTTATAGCCGCATAACGTCTGATCAATGGAAACTATTAATTCTGGGTACCATCAACTAGCTATCCGATCACGGAAACAGAGCCGGCTCTTGATTATCAGAACAGATTTCCAGCACACTATCTTTGTAGCTACCTAGTTATTTTTACAGCAACAAATCTAACGAGCTAGCTATAAGCTTACGAGAAACAGTGACACGGGTTGCTTACACAATAACTTGCTTTGGGAGGCTGATGTTTCCCCCGCGATCAATAAAATGTACAGCGAAGATATTCGTCCACTAAATCGACATGGTGAACAACGAAACGTTTAAAAAGACAATGAGCTGATGCTACGCCTATAGTGCCTTGCTGGGGATTTAAACTCCAGCCCAGTTGTCTGCAGCGGCGGCTAACTAGCTAGCCAGATAATGGAGTACCGTTAGCTTGCTAGTCGGATCAATCAGTAAAAAATACCACTCCATGTTATAGCTAGACTAAATAGTATGGACAGTATATTTTAATCGTTCACATTTAGTTCCTCCGAGTGCCTCTGCCTGGTCCTCTTTAATAGCGGTATAATTATTAGGCTGTAAATCATATTCAGTTTACTTATTAAAATGAGACGCGTGCCGTTTACCTGCTCGGCAGATGGTGGGATTATGGTTTTTCTGCTTGTCTATCTGCAGTTTCGCAGCTCCATTAGGATGGCGATCCGACTTTCCCCGCTACTCGGCTCCGGAGTTGCACCGTTTGCTCCGCGAGTTGGGGGAACTGACAGGCCTGCCCGTGTCGGTGCCTGCGTCTGTGTTTGCCCGGGCACGGCGCCTGCTCGTACTGAACACGGGCAAGGAAACTACCCTCCTTCGCCGGCCATCTTGGCTCTATTTCCGTTTGAATAGTAACGTCAGCGCGTGAGCCCGTCCGGCGTCGGGGTCCTCTTCGATCCGAAATGGGGTTGTGCTTCCAGCACAAATGTCGCGTTTGCAGCCCGCTAAGCAGAAATGTGCATAATAATAAACGTAGTTTGCTCAAAAGTACGC
>JAODJW010000135.1:15005436-15022407 GCA_026777045.1 Hyperopisus bebe | reverse complement strand
GATCTCGCATGTATTGTAATGTAACAGTGCTGTGTTATCTCAAGTGTAGTGTTAAATGTTAATCGTTGTACATAACATGTCTCTCTGTGTGCGCCCACCGTGCGTATTACAACACTAATGGCAATTTAATAGAATGAACAAAATGAAAACTATATTTACAAGAGCAAATGTCAGACTTTATACTGCAAAAAGTATTGCCACACTACCATCTTTTTACCTTGTTTATCCACAATATCACTTCTATTAAAAGATATCTGGGCTGCGTTTATAATTCATGTTAGTAGTGATTTGGAAGACAATATTAAGGGTGCCGTAAGTATATTCCTGTATTTATTCACAATTTCTTCACTTTAATTAGTTATTCACGTCCTAAAAGGTAAAGAGTGATAATTTAGCCTTTGCTCTCATGCTTGTTTGAATGTGTCCGATATATACAGTTGTACGGAGAATGGGTAAGCATCTGATTTGATCTTAGTTTAAAGGCTTGTTGAGGTACGTGGGTCACATTTCTAAAGTCAAGACGTTTTGAGCGATTACTTTAGTTGCTGTTTGGGCTATTTTACCAGCCGATGACAATTACATGCATGTATAATGAGTATTTAACTACACGTACTACTAAATATATTCGCTGGGTATATTATGTTAACATTCAAACTGAACACGCCAGCGATTAACAACTAACTTCACTTACAAACACAAAATGTGAACTGGCTTCGATCCAGGCTACAGACCACTTTAAAAAGCAAAACACGTACGACCTCTTTAACAGAGGACACACAAAAAAAGGAGTTCCAGTGTGCTGCTCATTTAAAAGTACTGTGTGGATGAAAAATAATATATGTTTAGGGATAAAGATATTTACGCTGCATTTCATTAAGGCGTCATCGCGCTTTTACCAAGTTTAATCTCAAGAATTGTAATCATTTCTCTTAATTACAGTGGGAATATTTCGCTATGAAGCAATAGACAAGAAATCCTCACTCGGCCGTAGTAATAGCTAGGCACGCTAATGTATGTTACTCTTTGCTCTTTGTCCTACAGTTGCACAGTATTGACACGCATTTCTTCCAATGAAAATAGAGTAGGTTACTGGAAATTGCATATGCCTAAATACGAATTTGCAAAAAATAATAATAATAATAACAACAATAACATCAAAAACAAAAAACACGAAAGAATGTGGTTTAAACAAAAAGCATTGTATGTGTGCATGTAACATTTTTCTAGCAGAAAAGTATACAATGTATTCCTTAAAGTAATGTGACGTTAAACTACTACGGTTAGACATAGCTAGTTATGCACTGAAGCTTACCCAACTTCTGAGTATTAAAGGTATACGTAAACGGTATTCTCTGTTCATGGAATAAATGCTTTGACACTAGAACAAAGTAAAGAATACCATACCCATTGCTCTGCATGAACAATTTTCGGTAATTCCTAAGGCGACCGTCTTTTCCCTCCTGCTTCTCGCTTGTGTTGTGAACGGCAGACGGCCGTCTAAGGTCACCTGCGTGTGAGGGGGGGGGTGGCTGGGGGGGCGTCGCTGCGCGCGGTCAAAACGAGCATAACGTACTTATCCACCGGTCCGTGCTTACAACGACCTATTTGGGGCTACAGATGTCTGCAGATTGGCCAGCGTACTTTATGGCAATATATTTCTGATATTTAGCTCAAATATTTCGGTTTTTAATTTCGAAAGACTTAACTTACCCGTCAGTCAATTCTACAAGTGACGTTAGCAAACGAGGTAAATATCTAGTGTAGGCCTAAAAAAAACTCCAGGATGCTTTTCTCGATTATTTTTGGAAATTAAAATTGTAATAAGGAATACTTTTGCTCTTCAGAACAGGAAGGAAACGAAGGACAGAGTTTGGTCCGCTTCTGATAGCGGAGACGAAAGCTAGCCAAGCCATTTTCTCTTTCGTCGTAACGGATATGAAGTTGCTTTAAAACTCTTTTACTGTGACATTTGCCTAAACGAGGTTGTGCTCAAATCTGCAAAACAAGTATCAAACATATGGTGCTCGATATCAGGAAGTTACGTGCTTTGCGTTTATAAATGGCGTATTAAACAACGGAGGGAGTGGCTGAGCACAAAGTCCTGGTCCAAAGTACAGCAGCTGCTGGTGGTGAGGAGAAGTACTTTGATATGGACCTGAAAACAGATACTGAGCTGTGGTGGTACTCGTGAAACAAAATCCATGCATCTTATAATCACCTAGCCTAGTCAGGATCAGATGGATCATGCAGCATAGGGCTACACCCCAGAGAGAATGTGAACCCATGACAGAACAGTTCTTGAAATGGAAATGGAGTACAAGAGAAAACCTGCATGAGTCAAGGACATAAACTAGCAGTGCTGGTGTTTTAAGGCAACAGTGCTGCACATTGAACTGCCCTGACATTAATGTTATTCTCAGGTATTGTCAAATCTGTGTCAGCTTTTGCCAACCAAATGTTTCTTCCATAGGTCTCTACTATATGTTCCATCTTCTATTCCAATCTTCAGAAACGTTCATTGGTGTTATCATTAAACAAATGCTATGCTTTACCATATACACTATAGCTTATGGTTCTGCTGGACACAGAACAAGCTTTATTCAGTCTTTACCCACCAGAAACTATACCGACATTGCTTAGCTTAGCGCTTTTATATACAGCCGGTTAAATTATTTCAATGCTTTTCTCCATACACAAGTTTGGTTAACAATTCGCCAAACAATTGTTCACTGAAAGGACCAAGTGGAATCACCATCTTACCTGTTTAATTTCTGGATTCCCGGTAAATTCAGCTACTGCCTGGGACAGCAGAATATTGGTATTTTAAGATCCAAGAGCCTGAATGATGTCTCAGGGTCTATATCCAAACCAAGCTGAGACTACACAGATAAAATTTTTTTCCAAAACCATAAATACTTGAATGTTTCACATTAAGACCAGCAGCATTTCATCTTTTGTGTACATAGATACTAAACCTCAAATAAAAAGCAAATGATGCTCTGTGGTCAGTGGTTTTCAGATTTGCTAATAAAGGTTCCTTATGTGATATTGTAATATACTCAAATGATATATATACAGAGTTTAGTCAAAGCTCAGTAAATGTATGATAGTCTGGTGGCTTGAGAAAGTACTCGTAGCTTTTTCCGTTAAAAACCTAGAATATCTGTTTTGATAATAAACCTATATTATCAAAATACGCCAAGTTTTTAGCGGAAAAAGGTAAGTAATTGAATTAAGCACAACTATCAGGCAGACATTTTCTTGCTTCCTTTATTTCAGAAATCAAGACATTTTTAGTAAAAAAAAAAAAAAAACTGGCTGAGAATGAAAGACGGAGTACAAAAACCTGCCAGTTTAGAAAATAACCCAACTGCTGTACTTTGTCTTTAAACCTCATTAAAAAGTTACACAGATCCATTGAGGAATGAGTCTGAAGTGTAAAGACGTTACAAATATCCATTTTATGCTCCATATCTTTGACGAGCATCTCAGTTTAAATATGAATCAGTTCTTTACATGACAAAGAACAGCACTTTACCAAGCCTGCTTCTCACCTGTGGAAAATCTGGATGGGTCTCATGATGAAGGTTCTTGACCACATCATCATGGAACCTCAGTTCCATCTCACAGCTTAACTGATTTCGGGGGCAGAAGAGCCATTTCATACCGTGGATATACTCCTGAGGTAGCCAGCACTTGCGCATCATTTTTGAGAGATAAATTCCCTTTATATTCATCAGTTTCCAGACTGGTGCAAATAGACTCTGTCATACACTGACATCTCTCAGACCAACTTAAGCAATGATATGTGCAGGAAACATCCTTACTCACAAAGAATCTTCCGGTTACACTAAAAATGCAGAAATAAGTTATCCTATAAGCTGCCAAAAAAACTGGCAGAGTCAATGCATTTTTAAAAATGTTTCTATCTTTAACGCTATACTTAGCTTTGCAAAGCACCACACTCGATATAGGTCTGTTCGTCACAAATGATCGAGCTGTTCGTTTAAATTAGTGCAAGGCCACAGCCACTGAATGACTATTCATGCAGTCACTGTGCAATATTATACTAATCACACGTTACCAAAAAGAAACAAGCTGCCAGTCAATTTGTCAGTATTTGTCCCTGGCTATAAACTGCTTGTTTCAGTTACAAAACGCGAGCTCTCCTTCACATTTCACAACATCATCTTTTTCCATCAATGGTGCTGAAATGAGTCAAAGGGCATACTGATCAAATGCAACATAAATAAACCCTAAACCACAATCACAGAATACGCGACCAGAGCTTTTTTCTTCATAATCAATGAGAAACAGCTGGATCTGTACAGCATGGCAGCATCCAACCACCCAAGACAAGCCACCTGTAGCTAACTAAATTGCTAGAATAAATAAAATACTTTCAAACTATATAGAAACATTGGTCTTCAAACTTAGAATGGGCAGTTTAGCTTTTCTAAGGACCTGAAAGACCGTCACTAAAAACCAGCATCATACTATGACACAACTGCAGCTCACATCTGAAAAACTCGATTTTAGTAATAACGTCACATAAGAAAGATTATTACACATCATACCTTTAATGTGTACAGCAGACGTCTGCAAAAAACATTGCATTTCTTTTAAAAGCTTCTTGCCCTTAAGTGCCAAAGACCAAAACACCAACAAAGACAAACAGAGGTGGTTCATGTTCCCATCAGCCCGCATTTGCTTCACTAGAGACTCAGCAAAGTCAGAGCTTTTCATTCTTAAGGCTTGTCATTCGGGGACTGATGCAATAACCAGCTGTCAGAGAGGAAAACAGAAAAGGGTTAGCCTGCTCCATCTGTCCCTGCTTTAAGTTTCCTGTAAGCTGTATAGTTGAGGCAAAGTTGAGGCCAATGTAGCGGCCATGCTGTTAAACAGGTGACAAGGCATCTTCGGGTTCCTGCTCAGGGCCAAATTCAGTGTCATCAAACCCATGGAAGGACTCAGCATCACTGTCCTTGTCAAAGATCTGGTGCAACACCTGGGGATTGGCTGGGAGAAGGGAGCTGGGAGGCGAAACCGCGGCAAGTTCTTCATATTTGTTCAAATGCTCCTCATTCATTTGAACCTCCGTCACTTCCATTCCAACCTCTCCTGCTGCCTCCTGCTTTTTGTCCACTTCCCTTTCATCCTCTTCTTCCTCACCATGCAATTTGCTCTCATTCTCTGGACCTAAATTTGTCTCTGACTCCCTGGGTGCCGCCGGTGTTGTCCCGAGTGCTTGGGGACCCAGGAGGGCCTCTGTCAGCTTGCACACCAGCTCCCTCTGTTCCTCCACTGGAGCAGCATCACTGGTGATCCCTGGGAGGACCCGGGCCACATGAAAGGAGCGCCGAAGAAGATCAGGCAAGCTTTTCAGGCACGTTAGCGCCTCCGCCAGCCAGGCCATCAACAACTGGACCAGGTCTTTGTCACTGGCACCTACAGCCCCACCCTGGGCAACTAGCCGAGTCCAGCGGACCTGCAGGAACCCCTGCAAGACGGGCCACACACACATTTCCAGAGGCTGGAGGCGGCAGGTACAGCCCTCTGGAATGACAGTCGGCAAAGTGTTGGCAGCACTGAAGGAGGCCAAGGGGACGTCTGATAGGTGGCTACGGAATGGGTCCATGATCAGCATGGCCTTGTTCTCTCCCTGCGAGTTCATGTACTTCTGCCACACCCGAGAGATCCAAAGCTCTAGCTCTTCTTCCTCTGTGAAGCCCTCCACTTTGGCCTCCAATAGGATGGATTCAGGCAGGTTGGTACGCAGCCTCCCCGGTAGCTGGCCCTTGAAGAAGACCATGGTTGGCAGCAGTCTTCCATCAGCAAGCATGGCCAAGAAGATGTCGCACAGAGACTCCCCGGTCCCTACTAGCTGGAATGCGGCCTCTTTTCCCATGGTGACCGGGTTTCCCAAGAGATCCAGGTCCACGAAGACCGAGAGTTCATCCATGGCACAGATGACGGAGGGGGAGAAATTCTGAACCTGGATCTGCTTGTGGACGAACTTGGTAAAGCCGTGGGCATTATCCTCCATGCTGCAAGGCAGGCGACGACCCACCATGTCTGTGGGTCTCAGGCCGAGGTCATTCTGGAGCATGAAGCAGACAGCCCACTCGTAGGAGATACGGAAAGAGCTGCTGGGGTTGGCATGCCTATGGATCTCCGAGGCCTTCTGGAAGAGATTTTTCTCAGTGACGGGGAGCTGTTGCTCCCTCTGAGCCAAGACCCACTCCACCAGGCGATCCACAGCCTCGCCGCCCGCCCCGGAACTGGGTCGGGCCTCTCGCCGAAGCTGCCGTTCCTTCTCTAACAGCCAGGTCTCGATGAGCTGCGGCTGAGTGCTGAAATGTTCGGCCGCTTGGGGGATGCCGCAGCAGAGAGCAAAGAGTACGATTCTCAGCTGACGCACTGAGAGGCTCTCCTCGCGCTCTTTTGTCCCAGCTACATCTACTGCAGGCTTGACAGGGGCTACAGTAGACGCAGAAGACACCAGCTTAAGTTCCTTGCCGTGGGAAGCATCGGTTGCCTTCTTTGAGCTCGTGTCTTGCTCAATTGTTGGCAATGCCTCCTTCCTTGCCACATATTTCAGGCTTACATCCAAGTGCTTCCCTGGAGCCGTTGCCTGGTCTAGATCTTTGCTCACATTTGTGGGGAAAGGCAGGGAAGGACTTGCGGGAGGCATCATGTGTGATGTTGGCCTCACACTTGGCTGGCGGCTGCTGCCGCTGTTGTTCTGTGGCAAAGGGTGCCTAGGAAGACACAAAAACAAATGCAAAATTACAAGAACAGAAGAGTCGCATTTCAATGATTCTGGGCAGGGCTGAGTGTGTGATTACACTTAACGTATATTTGCTTAAAAAAATCTATTATTTCAAAATCAAATCAACCATGTTTCTACTTGACATTACTTTTCCCGGCATATTCAGGTTTTGTTTTGGTTTAAAATCGAACGCATGTCTTCCAAAACCTCAGGAACTTAAAAGTAATTCATAAAAAAGTATTTTATGAATATTGAATGACCCAAGGCAGCCAGTGAGAGTGGCAATAAGCATCAGTATTTAGGGCTGGATTATTATGCCTGAGTCATGTATGGAAAATGTATGGAAAATGTATGGAAAATGTATGGAAAATGTCCATTATAAATAATAGTATAATATTCTAGTATAACAACTCATGCACCTAGAGCAATGCTGTTTCAACTATTACAGTCAACTGTCAATTTTACATCCATCCACAACAATCATCTTAATTTAAAAAAATCTTGATATTTTATAAAATCGCGAAATGTATAAAATGTAAATACTCAGAGGTACCCAAACAAGGGCAAATCACTAAAGTATCATACTTTAGTTATGAGATTAATGCGAATTGCAATGGTATCATGTAAAATGACATAAAAGCAAACCTATATGAAACAGTTACGGTTTTAGGTCATATACTGGAGCAGAGAATCGTTCAGTAAGAGGAGTGCAGACTTTTGGATTAAACTAGGAAAGGAACATGAGAGCATGGCAGAGACTAAACTAATAATCATGAAATCTGTTTTATATCTACATATATGAACCTGAAGCAAGGCCATTAAGTACATATCAGTACAGCTGTACCAGCTCAGACGAAAGTATTCCATTTTTTTATTTAACCATTTATCTGCATTCATACAAATTATTCTACACCACGGTCATTATTTTAGCACCGAAAATAATCTATGAATGACAGTGTTCTTGAATGAGCAAAAAAATATAATTAATATTTTGCTACAGAGTTTAAAATTTTGTTTGCGACATTCACTGAATACGGATTTATATGCAGGGTGATTGCTATGCTGCATTAATGATTACTACTCTCTAAAAAACTGGTAGCCAGGTAGCCAAACACCAGTCTGTTAGGGTACGAGCAGGCAGATGTCTACACTGACATAGTCTTCACTGTCAAACAATTATTGAATTATCCACACAGAAGGTTCCATAACTTAGAACAGCAATTTTAATGCAAATATATGAACAAATATCTCTCACTCTTCATCATAACATATATCTGATACACTTTCAAAACGAGGCAGGTTTATAACATTACCATGTTGTACAGTAAGAAAGGTTTACTGCTCTGGTAATAAGCAAAGTGGAGCAGTGCAGAACATAGATTCTATACAAAGTATTTAACACTGTAAAAGACAAGGGGGTGCAAACCATTTTAACCATTTTCCTGGATTAAATGATATGAGCCTGTAGTGCTTAATGCTTTGTCAGTAGTGTGTGTGCTGATGCCTGGCGTATTGCTGGAAAGGTCATCTAAACACATCCGAACACTAAAGCCTTTAGCAAAAGTTTTTATATAGAAAAGTACCTCTGCCTTTCCATAACATATCCAAGCTTTGGGGATCCTGAAAAAGAAAATGAAATAAGATAAAATGAAAAAAAAAATAAATAAAAGTTGGCACCGAAAAAAGAATATAAGGGATATTGTATTAACACGGACACAATCTTCCCCATAGCGCATAAATTAACGCGCACTTTAGTCCTTTAAGTACAGTCACTTGATACGGAACAAAATCGAACACACTCGCATTTCACTCAGGAATTGCACATCTGCATAGATAATTTTAGCCCTTTCCTTTTCCATTGCAACATAGGCACTATTTACACCCATGCAGGGTGCGGGGGGGGGGGGGGGGCTTGGGTGGGGGGTACTCTCACTGGCACTCACGTATGTGACGGAGCGTCTGTATGGAGCGACCTTTTTTGCGGGCGCGGAGGCTGTGGTACTCCCGGAAGCAGCGGTCGCCCTTGCACAGGTTCACGCCGCATTCCGAGCAGCCGAACACGCTCTCGTGACGCAAGTTCTTCAGGCTGCAGTTTTTGCACCGCTTGGTCTTCAGCGAGACCTTGACCAGCCTGTGGCCCGGGGGGGGCGACGGCGCCTGCCTTGCAGCGCTGCAGTGGAGCCGGGCGGCGCGCTGGGCACACTTCGCCAGCTGGGAGCCCAGGCGCTTGCGGTAACGCGCCTGCGAGAAGTGACCGTCCTCCAGCCACCAGGGGGGGCTCTCCTTCAGGGTCTCCCGGAGGATGATGAAGGAGTTGATCACGGCCAGGTTCAGGAGGAACCAGAGGAGGCAGCGCCAACGGGTGTCCCAGGTCAGGCCCCCCACAGGATTACAAGCCTGCAGCTGGTTGCAGATGTCCACACCTCGCATGTTCTCCTGCAGAAGCTGGAAGGCCTGGGGCCGCCGGATGGGCTCCAACTCGCCTGCCTTGGCCCGGGACTTCCTCCACACGGTGTCAGGCAGTCCCGGTGCAGCATTAGTGGAAAGGCAGCACATCTCCTTGCTGTCCTTCCAGCGCGTGGCCAGTAGGGGGCCGCACTGAAGCTGGAGGAAATCCCCTGGACTATTCAGCTTGGCCTGCGCCCACAGGCCGTTGGGGAATATGGAACTTTCCGGGGGGAAGGAGCTGCTGCAGTAGGTACCGCACTCAAGCAGCCGCAGCTGGAGAGGAACGGTGGTCAGGGAGCTGGCCAGGAACACTTGGTGGTGTTTTCCCTGGAGGCCTTCCAGCAGGGGCAGCACCACCCTGAAGCCCAACTCCTTACTCTTCTTTTGCCCACAACATTCATTGCGGACAATCAAGCGATGGCAGTACCCAGACTTGGAGTCGCACAGCAGCCACACCTGTGGCTGAGCCATGCCCCGCCTCTCTTTGGCGCCGTCGGTCTCCAAACACGGCAGGAGGGCCCTGTCGATGGTGAGACACCTTTTAGGCTTATAGGCCTCCCACATGGTGGAGTCCAAAACCTCCAGAATGGGCCTGATCAAGCGGAACTTGTCCAGGTAGTCCTGCTCATCCTCGCTGTAGCCAGCCACGCGGAAGTGAGTGCGGATCTGCCGGAATCGTTCAGCTGTCATCGTCTTGAGGAACGTCTGCCAGTTATCGTGGTGCTGTCCGGACCAGTACATTTCCATTTCCGGGAGGCTCTGCAGGCCCATCAGGATACTGAGACCCAAAAACCCTTGGATGTCGCTCACGGTGACCGGGACCCAATGGGGATCGCCCCGACCCATCACCTGGCTGTACGTAGCGAAGGCGTTTGTCTCCTTGGCGATAACGTCCAGGAAGGACGTGGGAAAGAGCAGATGGAAGAAGTCGATGGCGTCAGCGTTCTTAGCCAGCGAGTGGGCGGGGCCATGTTCGCCCGCGAACTCCTGCACTGCAGTGCCCTCTTCTGGCTTGCCCCAGCTGTCCGCGGCTGACCAGTCTGGCTTGCCCCCACCTCCACTCCCTGCTTCCCCTCCCGGTTCCTCCTCATCATCATCCTCCTCAACCTCGGAACATTCAATATCCGACTCCAGACGTTCTGTGGGGAGGGGGGGGAGGGGGGGTCAGAGGAACAACACAGTTAGGCCTCTCTTCCGCTGGGGCTCTTTTCTTTTTCCATTTTCTCTTTAGATTGATATTCCTCCTTTGTTCATAAGCGTTGTTTTTTTTTTTTTTTTTTTTCCTTTTTCTACTTTTTCCTGCCTCCATCTGCTTAGGATTTGAATGCTTTGATTCACTTTGCGTCCAGAGAGCTCTCACAAATACTCGTCCGTCATTCCTGTGAGGTGTAATCATGGGGAAAGGCGAGGCGTGATGCAAAAACCCACACTTCCTGCAATCAGCTAAGGTCCAGCCCGTGCAGCCAATCGAATGGCTCTTACCATTCTGCCATAGCAGCCACATGTACCCAGATGTCCCAGTTACATATGGGTAGACAGCCAAAAAATACCAGTGCATCGTATTTTTAAGTAATCCGTTCTCACTATGGCATAACGGTCCCACAGACACCAAGGTTAATGATATGATATGATCCAGGTATATGCAATTTCAGGGCAGAGGAAGATGATGATTAAAGTTCACCAGTGCATTCTGGGTACAGGATGTAGAAACCGCGACTCAAACAAACAGCAAAACTGCAAGGGGCCAACAGGAATGATCCACCATAATTACAAATGCAATGCAAGCAGAAGCTGGTCAAACGTCGCACACGATCGCTCATTTTTTAAGTAGCTGCCTGGGGTTTTTATTTACGGTCAGAACAGACCCAGTATACACGCACATCTCTCCCTGCGGCTGCATACCGACACCCACCTTTCAAGGAGCAGAGGCTGTAGCTGTGGCTGGGGAACTGGACCAGATGCTTGGCCATCAGGTCACCCAGCAGAGTGGAGTAACTGCAGGAACTGCAGGTCAGCTTCGCCCAGCTGGTGGAAAGCGGACAACCGTGTCAAGAAACAGCGGCGAGGGTGGATAAATACAGCGGGAGACATCCGTGACGGAAGCCTGTTACCTTGGGACCGGTTTCCGGTATAAGGCCAGGTACTTGGTGCTCTTGCGAGGTACATGATTGCTGTTAAAATAAAAAAATGAATCACTGGATGCCCCTGGGACCCAGAGCCATATTTTATATTATAGCAATGAAATACAGTACTGTTTGACATTTTGTTTTCTGTTGTAAAGCACTTTTTTATTCCATGTAGGAAATTGTGCTATATAAATAATAATAATAATAATAATAATAATAGCAATAACAAAAATAATAACTACTAACAGCAATAATTCCTGTGCTCCAAAAATGAAGAGTATTCTCAAATATTTAATATAATAACATATAATTAACATTAGTACCATCAAAATGGTTGAAGCAAAAATAGCAGTGTGTATATAGAATATTATAGCCCATTTCAGGGAGGGGAAGTAAACTATCACTCACTGACACTTAGGACCGGCTGAAACGGACTTGGTATGGAAGAAAGCTTTTATAGCATTGGCGTAAAGCAATCAGGATGCATATTTATGGCCATTTATATACTCAAGCGATTTCGAATAATATGCTGCCTTCTCTAAGCTGCATTTTGACCGAAAACCACAAATAAACTTCCATTTCAGTCACGTGATAAAGTGGTTCACACAATCTCCAGCCAGACAGAATCGATCATCCGGCACATTTTCCTCCGCTATGGAATTCCTTCAGGGCTGAAGTACCACGACTCCCCCATGAGTGTGGAGCTCGTTCTGCTGGCGTGGGGCGCCTTCAGCACCCGCGGGCAACGCGGCGTGACTCACTTGATCATGTGGTTGGCGTAGGCGCGGGAGCAGCAGGTGCTGTAGCGGCAGATCGAGCAATGCACGTAGGTGGGGAAGTGATTGGCAAAGTCGGGGATGTCGTAGTTACATTCCAAGCATGTCTGTTGGCCCAGCACTTCCCTGGAGGTCACATGACAAACAGCTCTAACAAATCACAGATGCCACTAAGAAGAAGTACTGCGGTGGGAGGAAAAAGAATCATTATAAAACGGAGAAAAACATTCAGGGAGCACGAAGAGTGTCGATATCTCACCGCTGCTCCTGGAACTTTGTGAGAAGCTCCAGCATCTTACTGACAGACTTCCTCTTGATGGGAGGCTGAGGAAGCTGCTGCTTCTGGTGGCCCCCAGAGTGCACAGGAGACGGGGCGCCTCTAACCGGGGGAGCCGGGGAGGGCGGCAGGGGCACTGGGGGGAGGACGGGGGTGGCCTTATTCTGCGCGGCGTATGCCCTGATGGTCACCTGGGGTGTGGCGAGCAGACAGACACACGGAACAGTCAAAAAATGGACATTACAAGGGAATCAACCATCAAAGATGTTCATAAAGAGATAAATGTTTCTGGGAGGTGAAACGCCGTCTCTGGTCACCTTGGTCCCTGGCAGAAGCCCCTCCAGCTGCTTGGGCTTGCGGAAGGTCTTGTGGTGGTTGACCTTGTGATCCATCTTGTCTTTGGTGAAGAGGAACTGCAGCCGGCACTTGTTGCAGTAACACACGGTTTTCCTCTGGGCGGCGACAAAACAGGACTAGATGAATAAACTAGGTAAACAATCAGGCCTCTAGAAAATCAGGCAGACAGCGCAAAGAAATCCACAGGGGAAAAACATGTAGAGCTCATGGAGAACCAGGCGAGATGGGTGGCCGCCCGGCCGAGGCCCTGAGATCCAGATAGGTGGCGCTACCTGGTGGCGGAGGTAGTGTTGCTGGTAGGAGTTGCTGTTCTTGAACACCTTGAGGCAGTACAGACACAGCAGGTTCTTGGTGTCCTCGTGGCAGGTCCGGAAGTGGTTGTACACATCTGAGTAATAGGAGGAGCGGTACTCGCACACCTGCGGGAGGGCGAGCTGTTGTATGATGCACGGCGGAGTAAATCTACTCAACACCTAGTTCACCTACTCATCGCTTCGCCTGAAAACGGATTCCGTTACCCAAAGTGGTGCTTCATAGTATGTTTATGACCTGTAACATTGTCCTAAAGACTGTAAGTGCAAGACCCTTAACCCAACTGCTCCAGGGGTCCCAGAAAAATGGCCCCAAAATTTGTCTCATGGAAAGTAGTATAGGGTACGTGAAAACTGAATAATTCCTATGGGTCTTGGACGAAGAGTAAATTAATCTTGTTCGAGCTTCCAATACACATAGGACGTATCGCCCGTGATTTTTAAACACGCCACTAGGGCGGGGCTGCTCTGCCTGAAGACTGCAGAAGATCACCTGGCAGGTGTAGGGCATCTCTCCAGGTTTGTGCGTGTTCTTCATGTGCTGCAGGAACGCCGGCTCACTCTCGAAGGCCCACTCGCAGATTTTACAAGTGGCTGTGCAGAGGCAAAGGGAATAGCACCGGTCACCGCAGCTGGGTAGGCATGCTGGTACAGACAGAGCAAGACCTGCGGCAAACCTCTGTGCTTTTTGAGCAAAGGGGAAGTAAGTGCTGGCGTATGTGCATTATGGGAAATGTAGTCTAGGGTCCCGGCTACCAAAAGGACAGCTTTCTGGGCGGAGCTAGGAAACAGCCACTTACTGGAGGACTCATAGTTGCTGTGGACGTTCTCCAGGTGGCACTGTAGCTGGAAGGGCGTGGGGAACTGGCGATAGCAGTGCTGGCAGTACGTGTGGGTGTCCACCTCTCCGTTCTGCTGCTCGAGCTCCATGTGGTGCTTCATGTGGTTCATCAGCCTATGGGAGGAGAGAGGGACACGTGTGAGAAGCTGTGATTGGACAGGTGTGAGCTGTCCCCCCCCCCCCCCAGGGGGCGGTGCCAGCCTCCAACCTAATGTTGTTCTTGAGCTTCTTGGAGCAGCTGAGGCACTTGAACTGCACGGACTCCCGGGTGATGTCCTGGGGGGTGTGGCCTCGTTTGCCTTCATAAGAGCCGTAGTAGAATTCATCCACCAGCATGATCAGCCTGCCTTGGGGATCCGTGCCACCGGCGGGGCAGCCCTCGCTGAGCTGGCTGGCCGGGGCGGAGGGGTTCTGAGGTGGGATGGGTTTAGTTTGGGGGGCCGGCGGCAGGGTGGGACGCACGACAGCAGCGGCGCCAACCCCCGAGGACATGGGGCCCTCCGTAGAGCTCAGGTTCTGGGTCAGCTCGGGACAGCAGAACTGTCGAGGGAACAAAGCACATTTTACATCAACAGCACTGCTCATACTGATGTCTGTTCTGCTTGTAATCAAACACTGATCAGATCAGATCAGATCTGTTGGTCAGAACTAACTGTTGTACAACGCGCATGATTTTGCATGTGCCTTTGGGGTGTGATTGTGTGTGTGAGTGTGTGTCCTGTGAAAACAGATGTTTAAAAAAGGTATTTAAAAAGACTGTTTTCAAACACTGCAGGCCTTATTGACCAGGGAATGCTCACATCCTGTCCAGAGAAGACAAAGAGGACACTCACACACATATGTCCCCGGAGGGCCTCGACCATCCTGAAGTGGGCTCCACAGCGAGGGCATAGCCGGGAGCTGGGGACAGAGGCGGGGGGGGGCACTGCAGAGCAGGGACACAAGCAGGGGATCAGAATGCTTCCCCCAGAAAGGCGGTACGGACACAGCCGGTCACTGAAAACCTCAAAAAAGAGAGGAGGGCATACAAACTGACTGACTGAACCAACTGCAGCCTTGAGGACCAGTATTCAGGTGACTATACGTATATTAAAGAGTATTCGATTAATCGCCAAATTAAATCAGTAGATTATTTGATAACTGGTATCACTGAAAGTGACAGCCCTACCCATGTGTCAAACTTTGATTATCACTGGAGAGAAGAACTAAAATGCCAAACCATTAGGAAAAACTAAAAAACAAATTGTCAGATATATAAAAAAACAAGAGCACTTCCCTAACTGCGCGCAAGTCAGAGTGAAACAAGAAAGGGTCCATTAGCACCGGCATAATTTGAAAAAGCATTTAACTGCATGTCAAGAAACAGATATTCTGGGCCGACTCGTTCGGTACCATTTATCACAATGAAACAAAACATTCCCACCACATATGAATATAGCTATAAAAGACCCAACTGTACACCCCAGTCAATGAGCAACATCACTAAGCAAAACAGCCGGAATCTGCCATTCCCCATCCACCCTGTTCAAGCGTGCTTTTTAAAACGAGAACTACTGCCATTTCCTAATACACCTTGAAACTAACAGTGAGCTGGAAAATGCAGTTTGGTTTAGGACAATTATTCACCCCAAATGTTCAATCAAAATGTTCTACAACTCATCCAGAACATCAGTCATCATCAAGGGAATCATGCCAAAGAGTCTTTTTACTACAATGAGGGACTAGACATTAATGCCCATAACTATTAGGGTTGTTTATAGAACCTCTAGCCACAGCTATACAAGGGGACCAAGATATCATAGATATCGGAACCATGAATTCCAATCATAAGGTCAGTTTATATGATTGATTCTGTAATTGAAAGTACATTTTGCATTTTAAAAAATTAAGAAAAAAAAAAACTATTCTTTCAAGAATAAATCAATGATTGCCAAACACAGCCTACCTAATTTTCTTACTTTTATTCAGAAAAACAGATTTGTTCACAGTATAAGTTCACTCTGTTATGGCCAAATTAGGCAATATGTGGATATAACAATAAATCCCAGTAGGATAAATCATTCCTGTTCCATCAAACAAACAGTCCTAACACCAACACTTTAAATCAAGATAATATTTCACCCAAGCATACCATAAAAATGAAAAAAAAATGCTTTAATCTTCACAGAACCATCCACATAGGAGCAAACATGTATATACAATATCCAGTAAAACATAAAACTGTTCTTAAAATATTATAAGGGAGAAAAAGTAAATCAATAACGTATATGAAATTTAAAACAATTTCGTTATTTTACTTGTGAAAATAATTCATAAACAGGCATCTAATAGAAGCCATTACTGCCAGCTTATAGGCATAACACGTTAAAGGAGTCAGAGTTGTCTCAAAATCATTCCCTTATGGAATAATCAATTATTTTTTAAGTTCTTATAAGAGAACAGTATTTAAAAGGCAATATTCTTACAACAGAATATAGACTCTGTGGTGATGTCATAACAGCAAGCGATCCTTGAGAGTCCAGAGTGCGTTATTACGAACAATTAAAACGCTGCGAGGGTATCTCCTGATTTAGGAGTCTTATGGTCTGAGGATAGAAGCGCCTCCGGAGCCTCTGTTGTTGCCATAATACTCCTGAAGCATCTGCCTGATTTAAGCAGGTTGAACCGACATTTACTGGGGTGAGATGAGTCTTTGATGATCCAGGTTGCTCTGGTCCTGCATCTCCTGGTGTAAGAGACTGTGGATCCGATCTGGTGCAGTGTTCCGCCACCCGGATGACTCTCTGTAGACCTTTAATGTCCTGGGCACAGCTGTTACCAAACCAGGAGGTGATGTTCTGGATCAAGACACTTTCCACAGCAACAGGTTCTTTAGGGTCACCGGAGAGACCCGAAGCTTCCTCAGCTGTCTCGGGTGGTAGAGACGCAGCCTTGGACAGGCCTTGTGTATGTACAGTCCATGTCAGATCCTCGGAGATGCAAACGCACAGATATTTGAAACTGCTCATGCTCTCCACTGCAGCCCCATTGATGCTCGGGGGGGGGGGGGGGGGGGGGGGGGGC
>JAODJW010000135.1:14971737-14985099 GCA_026777045.1 Hyperopisus bebe | reverse complement strand
AAATAACCTAAAATTGAAGGACACTTTTTCCTTGGGTCTCAGGAGGATATATAACCTTTACCTAGTTGGCAAATGATGGATTTGTTGGCATGCTTGGACATAATGGTTTATAAATAAGGAGGAGCCCCCACAAAAAATCTTGCACTGGGGCCCATTATAAGAAGTTTCTGCCTCTGCATTACCCTAAGTAATCAAAGGATATACTGTAGTGTCTGAGCTTTAAGTACCGGATCTCATGGTTAATCATAGTGCTTTGACCTTGTTCTCAGGTGTCATGATGTGCCCTAAATGGCTTACAGAGGATGGATATGAAACACAGCTAGCTGTCAATCACCTTGGACATTTCCTCTTGACTAACCTCCTCCTTGGGAAGCTGAAGAGTTCAGCCCCCAGTCGTGTAGTTAATGTTTCCAGTGTGGCTCATAAGTGTGGTAAGTCCCTTCATATCAAGGGTCTCCAACTCCGATCCTGCAGGGCCCCAGACATGCACAGCTTAGTTCTTTCCCTGTTCCACCTGATTGAACTGAAGAAATGGCTGGTAATTAGCAGAGAAGTGTGTTAAATGAGAGGCAACACAAAGATGTGCAGGGCTGGGCATCTCCAGGACTGGAGTTGGTGACCCCTGCTTTATCTCAAAGAGCTTCTTCACATCTTCGGGCACTTGTTGAGTGAAGCATGATTTATGTCGCCTATTCCCCTGTTCCTGTCTGAAGGGAAAATACATTTTGATGATCTGTGCTTTGAGAAGAGACCTTACAACGCATTGGTGAGTTACAGGCAGAGCAAGCTGGCCAATGTGCTTTTCTCTAAGGAGCTGGCATGCAGGATGAAAGGTTCGAGTTTCTCCGTTCATGTTGCTATCTACCTTATACAGTAACACCAGGTAATTTAATAGCCATGGAACATGATTGAAATTTTTGCTTCAGGAAAACGGTTAAGATTTCCTTCAGTTTAAGTCTACTGATTGTTTGTTACTCGCTATCAGAACTAACTTGATGCAAATCTAACCCAACCATGCATTTGACAAGCATAATTGGGTGTTTTACGAACTTTGTTCTGTCGGCCGTATAAAAAAAATGCTACAGGTGGTACTTAACACGAACCCTATGGGCTCCAACTGTGTTTAAATATAATGATTTCACCAATTACCGTGTTTAACGTCACATGTTATACATGCACACTAGCTGGTGCAATGGAAACTGGTTTGGGCTGCGGTAAGGGGAGTAGGTGGAGATGGACGCGGACATGAAACGCTCCCCTTGACCCGCAGGAACAGGGGTTTCCTCCTTCAGCCTACACCCTGGCATCATCCGCACAGAGCTGGGTCGACATGTAGAAAGGTGGAGTCTGCTGCTTAAGGTGCTACTGGCCATCCCCTGTATGCTCCTGATGAAGACACCATGGCAGGGAGCACAGACGTCCATCTACTGTGCCGTCACTGAGGGCCTGGAAGAGGAATCTGGGAGCTACTTCAGGTAACTGATGGACTGCCTCAGGCTTAGTCATTTACCAACAGATGTTTGCTACCCGTCGCAATATGCTTAGAATCGTTTCAGTATAGTGTGTGACAGATCCCTGTGTTCCTGCTAAATTTCAGTAAGGAACATGGGAAATAAAACTCGATATCAAGCATAAGTTTCAATTCCTAATTATCGTCAGATACAGTGTTTCTCAACCCAATCCTTGGGGATCCCCAGACAATCGACATTTTTGCTCCCTCCCAGCTCCCAGTACATCTGAATCTGAATCAAGTAATCAAGAACACAAATACCTGCTATAAGTGTGGGGGGAGCAAAAATGTGGACTGTCTGGGGGTCTCCAAGGATCGGTTCTTTCCAATCCTATTTGTTTTTCCTGCATTATTTTACATTGTTTCATATTGTTTGTTGTGATCTATGTCTCGGAAACTGCGTGTATCAATGCTGTGGGCAACACATGGAGAACATGGATTTGGGTCTAAAGGTCCCAAAGACCATAAAGATCCAGAACAAGGAACTTAACCTGAATTGATTTCATGGAAATGTTGCTTTGGATCACAGAGGCTGGAAAGAATCTTAGTAACCCATTACAATAATTTATTCAGCAGACACTTTTGTCCAAAGTCACGTACGAGTGAGGAATGAATAAATGAATTTTACATTTATATAGTGCTTTTCAGGACAGCAAAAGCTCTTTACAGAACCATTGAGGAGCCAGTTGAACCATGACCACTGTGTAGCTCCCACTTGGGAGATGCAAAGGCAGCCATTCTGCGCCAGTACGCTCACCATACAATAGCTAAGGTGACAAATGGTCAGGAGAGAATTCATCAGATACAAGGGATGATTGACGCCAGATCTGAAAGGGCCACAGCGACATTAGGATTCCACTCTTACTCTTTTGAAAAACGCCCAGGGATCATTTGCGGCGAGTCAGGACTTTGGTCTTACATCTCATCCGAAGGACAGTGCCATTTTTACAGCGCAGTGTCCCCATCACTGTTACTGGGGTACTGGGATCCACACAGACCACAGAGATGGGCTTCCCATATTGCTCACAGCAATTTATGGAAGTAAATCTGTCTCATTGCAATTTGAATTTTATATGCCACTAAAATTCTAACATTGAATATTTATGCATTGGAAATATGCATCTGATTTTTTTTTGCCTCTGAATTACAGTCTTCAAATTTTCTATAATGCAGTTTCACTGCTATTTTTCCATGTTCACAACAAATTCAGGGTTTAAAGGTACAAATTACAAAAAAAAAAAAAAGTTCCAAAAATTCTAAGGGAACATTTCAAAGTTGCTCCAATTCGATGGTCCGAATTCACATGCAGAAATACGAGGTTAAAATACTAGTTATACATCCGGAATACCAAGGCTAAGCAATCGAATCTGTGGGTGCCTTCGACTTAGGTCTGTCTGCAGCTGACGTGACGTGGAGCGCGATCTGCCGGTGGCTACAGGGGTGGAAATGTTAGAATTTCAGTGGCATATAAAATTCTAATTGTAATGAGATAGATTTACTTCCATAGAAATTCCTCTTCCAGGACCAACTCAGCTTTTCTAGTTAGAATCCCATCGAAGTATTAGTATGGCCCAAACCTGCTTAGCTTGCACTACCTAGGCTGAACTACAGGTGGTATGGTGGCCGACAAAAGGAAGATAATACAACACACACATAGAGTTGTCAAGGAGCCAACTCAGGACCAGTGCAAGACAGCACTGAAACAACAGCTATCACTGTTAAAACCTAGCAATAGAAAAGTTATTCAAATAACACCAAGAGAATCTAGAAAGAAGAAATTCTGAGTGCAAAATACAGCGATGAAGAAACCAGTAGTGCCGAGTGAAACCATTTCAACGGACCAGTGTATGAAGAGCGACAGCCAGGGAGGGGTCAGTGGTAGGATGAGGTTAGTTGAGATGTTGCCAGAAGAGACTCATATGTAACATGTGTCCCAGTGACTGTGCAGTTAAGGAACCTGATCCTGAAGGAAATGACAGCCAGACAGCGCTGAGGCTATGGGAGGTGAGCGCTCAGATGGTGGCATACTCAGAGGGCACCTGACCTGACGCAACGCACTCAAACCCAGCTATACAGTGATACACTGCAGCTGTAATGTTTTTGCATCCTCTGTTGGAATTTTGCTTGGCATCACAGAAGGATGCTTTGATTATTTCAAAGACTTTTTAGCTAGTGGATCAGTTTAGAACCTCTATATCAGTGTTTCCCAACCTAGTCGTCAGGGAGCCCAGAGAGTCCACATTTTTGCTCCCTCCTAGATCCCGGAAAAATGCAGACTGTCTGCAAGGGAGCAAAAATGTGGACTCTCTGGGGGTCCCTGAAGACCAGGCTGGGAAACACTGCTCTGTATAACTGGGAAATCCAGACTAGGGAGCCTCCAAGTAGATTTTGGACTGAATCCTTTTACATGTATTTTCTTATGCAGGTTAATCAGCAGTATATAAAATGCACGGTGTTAAGTAAATAATATATTAACTGCAGGTAGTTGTACAACTAGAGATGAATTACACACATTTCTTGTCAACATTGTGTCCTACTACAAACAGCGTATTTATGATAATTCTACAATATTAATGTTTATCTAACTTCCTTTAAGATTAATGCATTTTCAGCAGCCCACCCGCTACATTTTGTATATGCTTCTTTGATCTTTTATGTATTTATTTACATATGAGGATGGCAGGAGAAGATTGTGGGAAACTATAATAAAATGAAGCAAAACAGTCTATTGTGTTTTAGTTAAACCTGGAGCGTTTGTTTGTGGAATTTCTGACTTGTAATTTTTTTCCAACACTGTGGAATTATCATTTAAAATTACTAACAAAACATGAACACTAACTTAACTGATTTCAAGAATTCAAGGGTTTTATTTGTCATGCACAAGGCATACAGTCAGACTATAACCTGCAGCTAAATTAAAGGTGGTCAATTCCGCCATAATAAAAAATACTTTAAGGCATAATAAACAGAGCTATACTGGAAAATAGTACAGATCTCGAGATGTGCAACATAGTACAAATGAAGTGCGAGGTGCGTAAATATGAAGAAAATGTTTAACAAAGATTGCCAACTCTCCCGCATCCTGTGAGTCAGACTCACGCCCACGAAAGAAATCTTACGGCAAATCTATATTATTCCATTATAAACCTAAAATTAGCTGCATCTAAGGCGGTGGGAGTAGTTTGCAGACCCTACAGACTATTCACAAGGTAATAAAACTTTTACCTATATATAAATGAGTGTGCAGACTTGTTTCGAATTTAAAATCCCACGGCAGCTAGCTGACCAAAGTCAGCAACTCTGGTTAAATTATAACCATCGGTTTAATATTTAGAAAGCTGCTGATGGCCTGACAATGTTCTCCCGCAGCAAAAGCGCCTTGGCCAGGTAGAAAGGTAGTTATTTGGGCGGGTGCTTTTCCATTTTTGGTGCTTTAAAGTATCCAGGTCTCCATCTTGGGGCTTCTCAACCGCTTGGTTTGCGTACTAGGTAAATGCAATCTGGTCCGTAATGGGCCGCGGCTACCGGATCCCAGTCCCCCCCCCCGGTCGGCCGCCGACACGTAATGGTCAAGAACTTGGCCTTGTGGTTGGAAAGGTTCAGAATAACTTCTCTAGCAGCCGATTATTTTAACTAAGTTAAAATAAGTCCCCATTAATATTAATCAATATTAAGTCGATTTCTTCCTTTATGGGGAAAAACAAAATTAAATATAGAAATAGCGGAATGTTATCACTTAAAGACCATCTACAACACAACTGGCTTTTTAATCAATCTGCAACCCACCACGAATCCTAAAACACACCTTAAAGCGCAAACAAACGCTGTCCCACAGCATCACGATTAATGTTGTCGCGCGTTTCACACCAAGAGTCTAAAAAGTAATGCTATCAAACGATTATTAAAAGTCTTTTTAAATCCTTCATTAAATCACACAATACTGTGACACCCTCACTAGACACGGCCTCAAAGCGGACGGGTGCATTATGGGATATCTGCACGCGCAGACCCCGGAAGCTCATTGAGGGCTGCAGTTACGTCTTCGCTCTCGCCATGGTTTGACTGACGCATTTCAAAACGGACTTCACACATTTTTCCGTGGATTGTTTAATTTGAATTTTTGCTAGATTTTTTATTTATCTTCAACGTCAACTTATAAAAACTGTGAAAATGAATGTGACATTCGCTGTCAAGCAGTATGTCTCCAAAATGATAGAGAACAGCGGGCCCGGAATGAAGGTTTTGTTGATGGATAAAGAGACGGTGAGTGTTTTTTTCCCTTCTTATGCGCGTTTATGTTGTAATGTTGAACTGTCCGCAATTCAGTCACCCCTTAATGAAATATTTTTGAAAACACACTTCCGGTGAAATGTAAATGAATACGCGTAAACCGTCATGCCATGAAAAACAATTTAATTCAGGGGTAAATAGCTACTGGAATACGTCGAAACATAATACTTTCATGTATGTTTGCGATAATAAATGTCAGAGAATTGCATTAAGAAAATGTTCATAAGCACTAGGATGACAACGAATCCCTAATAGGTTGAAATTACCTGGAAAGCAATACAAGTGACGGTCTTGTAGTGGCTAGGTGCAACCATTAGGTTGCCGGCAGTTGACATATTGGAGCATCGAGTAGGTTTGGGGTGGGTTTGTCGCAACAGGAGATGCATTACAACAGGAAACTTGCATGATATCTGTAGCCCCCAGCAATGAATTATTTATTCTTTACGAAATATCTGAGCTGCGGTCTGGTGCGTATTTACCGGCAGACGAGCATCGTAAGCGTGGTTTACACACAATCGGAGATCCTGCAGAAGGAGGTCTACCTCTTTGAGCGGCTTGACTCCCAGAACAGGGAAAATATGAAACACCTGAAGGCGATCTGTTTCCTCCGTCCCACCAAGGTATGCCGATGAAATTCGTGCAATCCATAGAGCTGTCTGTTCATTAGAAGGGCTACAGCATGTAACGTGTCTATTGTTTATTTACAGGAGAACGTCGAAAACTTGATTCAGGAACTTCATCGGCCGAAATACAGTGTTTACTTTATCTGTGAGTGCTGTCAACTGCAGTCAATCACTGTCAGCTGAAGCTTCATCTGAAAATCTTGTTTTTTTGCATTACTGATCGATATATTTCTCTCTCTGTTATACAAATTATGGTTTGATTTCCTGTGTTTTCATGGTTCCGTAGTGTATAAAAAGGAAACAAAAATTGACAAAAGCAAATGTCAGATAAAGTGCTCAGACATGGCCACCAAAACTGAACCACTAAGATATGCATGAGATCTGTTTTCGATTTAAACACAAGTGTATATATCCTCTGTCTGCTGAATCTTTTGACTTAACAGTATCTAGTATTACATACACTCTCATTAGTGAAGATTTAAAGTTTTTCTGAAAATAAAGACAGATTACAATTGCATAACCTTCCTAAAAGGATGCATGTTGACCGTTCTCATCAGTTTAATGAAATGTCCTTGTAGATTTCAGCAACGTCATCAGTAAGAGTGAAATAAAGGCACTGGCAGAGGCCGACGAGCAGGAAGTGGTGGCGGAAGTACAGGTGTGTCTGTCCATCCGATCTATGTCCACTCCCTGTCCCACACTTTTAGTAATTATAACTGCTGATTGTGAGAATGCCTGTTCTTATAGACAGTCTTTGTGAGGACCCTTTGTCATCTTCAAATACAGTATCATGCGAAAATCTTTGCTCCCGGTCTGAATTTTAAAAATATTAATTATGTGCTTACAGAATGTTAAACCAAATATTTTTTGAGGCAACTTGAACTTTAGTCACTTATAAAGTTATGCAACACCCATTGTCCATTTGAAAAGTATCTTGTGCTCATGTGCAATGAAAAGCCGATCCGGTACTTACTGATTAATAGTGCCAGCAACTTAAAGGCATTTTGGCCCACTCCTATTTGCAACGCTGTTCCAGATTTTTCAAACGAGTTGCAGTTATGAGTTTATTTGTGTTTTTAGGGAACTTAGGCCTCAGGTTTAGCCAGTCTATATGTTATCTTGTTCTTCAAGCAGCAACACCTTGATCCCTCGTGGCGTGTAGCTCAGCAGGCTAAACTGCTCTGCCTGTCATCGGAAGGTTGCTGGGTCGAGCCCAGCCTCTGGAAAATAGTCGCGTGTTTGTGGTCCCTCGAGCAAGGCCCCACGGGTGCCACAGGTGCCTGACCCCTCACTGCGACCCCCAAGCTTGTGTCTCAAGGAGAGTAGGATGGGGTAGGCGAAAAGAGAACGCCCCCCCCCATTATAGGCCTGAATATCATAGGCCTGATATTCTCCTTTAGAACCTTATGGTGGGTGTAGCATTCATGGTTCTTTCAAGTTGTGGATGCTTTCCAGGATCAGGACACCACCATTAATATGACATTCTTAGTGAGGAATTTACCATTTGGTTTTCACCAGACATGTTGAAGAGAATGTTCATATCCATCTAAAAAAAAAAGATGACTTTCAGCTCCTTTCCTTATAGCACACTATTTCACGCACCTTGAGGATCATACAGGTTGTTTTGGAGAAGTTCTTTCCACTTTGTTTTTCCAAAGGTCGTAAACAGAAATCAAAAGCCTCAGTTGGCTACTCAGCAGGTTGAGCCTGTGTTTGCATCCAAAGTGGGATTTATCTGTGTAACAGACACGCTGCTTCTTTTCATGGCTGCAGGAATTTTATGGAGACTTCATTGCAGCAAATCCTCACCTTTTCTCCCTCAACCTACTGGGTGTTGCCAGGGTAAGGAGGGTTTTGCAGATTCAATGGTACTAGAGGGCTGTGCTGAATTATTACAAAGTGTACGGATACACATCGTGTAGATAAAAGTAAACGACTTTGCTTGAATAAATAGCATTCAATATTCTCAAGATGATTATTGCATGAAAATGTAACCCAAGTGCCGTGCTGGTGATTGCGGCATCGTTTTCCGCCCTCAGGGTCGTAGCTGGGAACCCAGCCTGCTTCCACGCACCACCCAAGGTCTGACGTCAGTGCTGCTGGCTCTCAAAAAGTGTCCCATGATTCGATACCAGCTCTCCTCTGACATGGCCAAGAGGCTGGCGGAGAGTGTTAAGGTGGGTCGCCCAGACACCCCAGTCATTTATAGGGTGCACTTCATGCCTGTATTTCCCATTCATAGTGGGCCCTTTGGTCCTATATTCCCTATGCAGCATGCAAATATACATACATATATCTGAAAACCAGACTGGATTCTGACTACTACTTCATTTCCTTAAATATTTAATGTTTAATTGAAACCATGCACCAGATGTTAAATATTTATCCTGTATTTTTTGGTTGGTGGTTTATTTTTATAGCTTCCATTAATCACTGCATGGTTTAAGGTGTTGTTGGTGGCTGCGACAAAGTTAAAACCGTAGCCATGTGAGCCAATAACATCTACCAGTAACATACGAACCAATGGCGTCGGCTAATAACAAATGAGCCAATGGCATTGAGCAATAATAAATAAGCCAATGACATTGACTGCTGTGTCATTCGCACCTTTCAGCAAATCATCACTAAGGAGTATGAGCTTTTTGACTTCAGGAAGACTGAGGTTCCTCCCCTTCTGCTCATCCTGGATCGCAGTGACGATGCCATTACTCCTCTGCTTAACCAGGTCTGAATAAGACTGTGCACTGCGCAGGACATGCATGGATTCTGGATCCATAATGCGCTTAATTTTCACTTGTGTCACAAAAGATAAAGTACTTCTGTCACTATTAATTTATAGTAGTTATATGGTTAGTAATAGAATTCTATTATTCAATGTGTTCATAATACTAATTATATAACCAGTTTCATTATTATTGTTGTTGTTGTTACTGCTGCTTTTACTAGTAAGGTTAAGAAAAATATTTGAAATAAAGCTGACATTTACGTATTTGTTGAATTGTTGCTTCAAACATAATTTTAATATTGGCGTGACTGGGGTTATATGTGAGTGGATTTTCTCTGAATTGTCGCCATTATTTATTCATTTTCTCTGCACCCCGCCCATGCCAAAAAGTCTGCCTTTAGGCCATGATCTGGGCTAGTCAGTGAGTGCATCTCTGCAATTTACATTTCTGTTGTCCTCAGTTAATACATAGTTTAGGCCACTAGAGGTCAGAATTATCAAGTGTGTCATTTCAGAGCTGAAATGGCCTGCATTTACACTTTACTGAGCCGGCCTTTGGGGCTTAGCCATGGTTCTGTGTTTATGCTCCCCACAGTGGACGTACCAGGCTATGGTGCATGAGCTCTTAGGCCTCAACAACAACCGCATTGACCTGTCCCGGGTTCCAGGCATCAACAAGGACCTGCGGGAGGTGGTGCTGTCTGCTGAAAACGACGAGTTTTACTGCAACGTGAGTGAGGCCAGGAGAACTGCTGTGTTATTTCTCTCTCTAGCTACTAAAGATATGCAGTTAAATGAGATGGTGTCTCGAAATTGCCAGTATTGTGTAGTCTGCATGTGTGTAATCTATACAGGATGTAATCCAGGTAATGAGCAAGTGGTTAGAAGATGGATGGGTGGTTGGTTTCGGAATATATGAAATATATGAAAGCAGTGGCTGCTCCGTGATGAGATCCTGCAGCATCTTCAGACCTAGATTTTGTTTCAAACACCCAGCTGATTACTCAGTGAATGTGACTCTTTTTTACTCAACTGGTTGTTTGAAACAAAATCTTGATCTGGATTTGTACATCCTGGACCTGAACTATCCACCTGTGGCTGTTGGCGCAGTGATCAGAGCCACTCTGAGTGTGTCATTTGGGAATTGCATTATTAAGGCATGTAAATGAAACTCCAGATTCTTTCTTACAGAACCTGTACCTGAACTTTGGGGAGATTGGGACAAATATCAAGAACCTAATGGAGGATTTTCAGAAGAAGAAACCAAAGGGACAGCAGAAACTGGAGTCCATTTCAGACATGAAGGTGAGGGAGCTCTGGTACCATGACTGGGATGAGAGCAAGAATCCCACAAACTAAACACCCATTAAACATTACAGCTGATTGTATCAGGCCATTTGTGGTTTTCGCCCGAAGACTATTAAAAACAGGTGCCTATGTCAAGAGATTGCTGGAGTGTAGTACCACCATGATTGCATAGATCCATATTTATTTACTGGACATCCCAGACATGCATAAAACATATGCCTGATGAATTACACTTGCAGTATAATGGTCAAAACATCAATATCCGTGCTGGTTTATTGCATGAAATATTAATATGCCTATCTCATTAGTCTAAAACCACAGGAAATGCAATGCTGAAGTAAGACTGATGCACCCTCTTGGTCTCCTGTAATGATAAACAGATCGTTTGATAAGGTCTGTTTCTCTCCGGTCAGGCCTTTGTGGACAACTACCCACAGTTTAAGAAGATGTCGGGCACGGTGTCGAAGCACGTGACCGTGGTGGGTGAGCTTTCACGGCTGGTGAGCGAGAGGCAGCTTATGGAGGTGTCAGAGGTGGAGCAGGAGCTGGCCTGTCAGAACGACCACTCCAGCGCGCAACAGGTTAGCAGTCTGCACACCAGGCTGAGATTGCACGCTAAATGGCAGATCCTCGTGCGGGTGCCACTCGTGCAGAAAATCTGCAGTGATGTGGCTCCTGTCATAATTCAGATCTCACTCATACACACAGAAATACTGTCCGTAGCATGCCTGCAAGCTTTTAATATTTTCACTCCCACATACACGCACACTGTCGACACTGTCTCACAGCCTGGTTAGCCTCCCCTAAGGGAAGCGATTTTTCTCCACCCATCCTGATTCGGAGAATGGGCACAAATCAGAGATCGGCAGCACGTGGCCATGACATCAGGCTGCGGAATCCCAAGAGGGAGCCTGCAACCTCCCCCTACAGCTGAAACAGGGTCTTGACTGCGAGTGTTGGAGAGGCATCGGGTCCTAACAGAACATACGTACTGGAGACTGATATTTCTGCCCGTTCTCCCCTTCATGGGCAACTGATACTCAATAGAGTGGAGAGCTCTTACAGTTAGTAATGTTTTTATGACCTCCCCCAGTGGAGTGCCGATGACTGAGCTCAGCACAAGCCCTCCTTTGCCAGGGCCTCCCTTTACAGCACCTCTTCTGGGGACGGTGCGGCCCCCAGCTAATGGACGGGGGCTGCCCCACAGCACACAGCCTTTAAACAGGAAGACCGGCCACCGCTGCGCATTCACTTTTTCTTCTGCTGTTCCTCCATCCAGCTTCATTGAACTGAAATTTCAGCGTGGTGTTTGCTCCTGTTTGTAAGGCACTGACAATATGCTGCCACATATAAAGAAATTCAGATGCATTTTGTGTCATTATCTTATAATTACCACAGCTGGCTGCTGGCTGACCAATCAACTATATAATGGACACCAGATGTTTTAGGGACTCATAACGTTCGTTCTACCTCTTACAATACAGGACAAAACAGGAATATTATTCTTTTTAGCAAGATACTTTTTTTCTGGGCGTAAATCTGTCAATACCTCGGACTGGATGCACTGGCATTTGCACCATTGTTATTGGGGGCTGCTTCAGCATGAGCACAAAGTGCACACTCTTCGGTGCCAGTAAAGGGGGTGGGGGGAATTTAAGGTTATGACTTCTACGAATGTAATTGGGACTAGTGACGCACTTCTGGATACGCAGAAGAAAGAAAAACTGATGTGGAATTTGTAGTGACCGAATGTAGCACCACTTGACAATGGGGGGGGGGGGGCTTCCTAAACTTTGTGTCCACCCGTGCTTGAGTGTCACACGTCACGGGCTGGGAGAGTGGAGGATTGTGGGAAATTTTGGGTGACTCAGTGACTGGAGAAGAGGGGCAATCAGAAAACGGTGCAGAATGAAGCTTGAGAAGAATGGGACACTTGTGCTTCCATTGCCCACTGGTGCCCTTTGTGGTTTGTCTCAGGGCCTGGGAACTGTAAACCCCTCCTCACTGAACATTGGAAAGGTCACCATGACTTCTGACACAACTTTTGCCGTCATTTTTAAGGGTTCTTAGTCATTCTGTGAAGCTCTAGAATAACTAATCGTTTTAGGTGACGTGTATGTAACAACATCACTGTTGGTTAGAACTATCCTTCAGATTCTAAAATGTGTTTGTCACCTGTGTCTTCTGATTCCACAGTTGAGGATATGCCATCCAATCAAGCATTATGGTCTTCATTCTTATTTCATTTTTGTCGTCTTTTCCCCATGCTTCTTCCTGTTTTCCCATGCCCAGTTTCTCTGGCGTAATGAGAACTTCCCCCCTGCTCCCTTCAGAACGTCCGGAGGCTCCTGCAGAACCCCAGAGTGTGTGAGTTGGATGCCGTGCGCCTGGTGATGCTCTACGCACTTCGCTATGAGAGGCACAACAGCAGCAACCTCCCAGGCCTCATGGAGGACCTCAACCGGAAGGGCGTCTCTGAGCGCTACCGCAAGGTGAAAAGCTTGAGGCCCGGTGCATTCTGGGAAACGGGGGCTGTTCAGAGGACCATGCGAAAGCAATGTTGTGGGATGACTCCACTTTTGCTGGTCTTTTTTTGGGTAACATTTTTGTTCGGTCTGCTCCTTAACCATTATTAAACCGTTACTACTGTGCTATTTCTGAGTATGCTTACTCAGACTCATGTTTTTATATTTGCAAATGACTTACATGCTGCTCTTACCCAAGTGCAGTGGTCCTTAATTACCAGGAGCAAGATATGATAGTGGGGCGGCACGGTGGTGCAGTGGTTAGCACTGTTGCCTCACACCTCTGGGACCCGGGTTTGCGTCTCCGCCTGGGTTACGTGTGTGGAGTTTGCATGTTCTCCCCATGTCGTCGTGGGGTTTCCTCCGGGTACTCCGGTTTCC
>JAODJW010000135.1:14933989-14951281 GCA_026777045.1 Hyperopisus bebe | reverse complement strand
ACCCCCCCAGCTCACCCCCAGCGCCTTTCGCTTGGACCTGCCGGTCGTTGTGGTGGAAATGAGATGGATTAAGTGGGTAAACTGGCAGGTGTGTCAGTTACGTTCCTACGTCAAACAATACCAAGTCCTTAAAACTTGCTCTTAAAGGACATATGTCTCAGTCTCAACATCCTGTCCTTTCCGACAAACCTTTTGTGATTCTAGCAGTTAGTTAAATTAGCAGATACAGCTTGAATAATTAATATAATGTAGAGTTGACTTGTACCTGTCTGTGCTGTACAGTAATTGAAATGTAACAGGAGACTGGAAGCACAAACAATAAACTCATGGTTAGATAGTTAGATGGGTGTGTGGAGTATTCAGTGTGATTCAGTGAGGAGAACAGCCATTAGGTATTTCCAATTTTACCACTCATCGATGTAATTTCTAACCAAATACCCAGAGCCAGTATTTTATTATGTACACCTAAGTGATGAAGTTTTGTTGCAAAAAGTTATTTACAACTCAATGAATTTCGATGAATTTCATCCGTTAAATATCTACAGCTGATTAATATATTATGATGTACATATTAAATTCGTAAAGTTCTATTAGACCTAGCAAAATATGTAATCAAAAGTTATTTTTATGAAAAGGTTGTGTGGGATATCATTAATTTAACACAGTACTAATGAAATACAATGACAAAATTATTGTGAGTTTAGGCTAATTATTATTGCCATAACCCAGGAAGTACAAGGCGCTGGAGACCTTGAATGGGAAGGCAGACATCAAGCCAGTCAGCCTAACCGTCTTTTTTCAGACTGCGGGAGGAAACTGGAGAACCCAGAGGAAACTTGCCCAAACACGCATAGAACATGCAAACTCCACGCACAGCCGGGGGTGGGAACAGCTCTCGAGGTGCGATGCCACAAAGCCTGAAACGTTATATGGCTGGATGAAATGTAGGATACAATCATTATGGATATCAAAATCGTCACCGTTTGTCATAGTGCTTGTTTTGTGGCTTCGCTGTTTGCGTCTCGTTATGTGGGTCATTTTCAGGAGCGATTCAAAAATATGTTTAAGATGGGGTGCATAAGAGGACCATAATTCATAATGAATGGCCAACCTTATTGCCAACCAATGAGATGTTTTGAAATAGGTGAATGACAAGGAAAGGGGCACTCTGGGGCCAATCAGCTGGGTCCTGTGGCCCCGCCCCTGCATATGTCCTTGGTCAGTAGTCTGTACAATATGCCTTTGAAGAAATGTAATCCCCCTCCTCCTCCACAGACACATGACCCCCTCAGTCTGGTGGCCTCTTCAGCCTTTGTCTTCTTGTCCATTTCACTGACTGTCACTGGCACAGAAGGAACACTACAGGCATGTCTCCCAGCAGTTAACTGATGTGCCATTATTGTCGCTTCCGCTCGTGAATATTTTAACAACTGGATGATTGTTATACTGACTATTCTGTAAAGAAATACATTTTTTATCCAAAGCCATAATTGATAGTCAGCTTCCTTTTCAAACCCATAATGTCCCCATTAACAACGGAAGCCAGAAACTGGTTGGATGTGGAAACGAGAAGCTGGCTGCAGGAGACCAGGAGTAAATTTCATTGTTGAACACAGCTGGTCAGAGAACATGACCAAGAGACTACTGCTGGAAACAAAGACATAGGCGGCTTACGGCTCCAAAAAGGGGAGGTCTATGGCTGCTGAGATTAATGGGAATAAGCATAGACAAGGGTTTGGTCAAAGTCCCTGTCTTTCCTCAGTCCTGCAAAACACGAAGTCTCCTGGTTAAGTCTACCAGCTCTGTGGTCACCTCAGGGATATCAAACACCTTCACCCTCAGCTTTTCCTCAGCGGTGCGTGTGGAGTGGTCTGGAGCAACACTTGGGGTTTGTGCATGTGATGTCTGACTGAGCTTCTTATCGGTGTGGATTCTGGCACGGTGGGTTTCCTGTTGTAGACGTCAAACAAGAGCTGCACTTCGCAGTACAATACAGAATGCTCCCTGTTACAATTGTGAAGTATAGACCTCCTGTTTCGTAGAGACTATGCCGTCAATGGGAGGACACATACAAGCCTTACTGAATTACTGAAGGTATCGCTGCTTTCAGAACCATGCGAGAAAGTCTGAAGCAGATCTGTGTGTCGTAGAAAATGCATAGTAAAAAAAATATTAGATTGATGTCATGGCCTTTAGAAAGAGAGAAAATAGATCAGTGGCCGCATGTCGCATTTCATTCGTGAGGCCCACAGCTACATCCTCTGCTATTGCGTCCGTGAGCTGCTGTGGTTGTTATAACGCTGCTGCTGCAGCTTTGCACGCATACATTGCGCCATTATATCTTCAGCTGAAGCTAGGACTGAAAGAAGCAACAGAAGACGGTGTTTATTTAGAGCGCTCGTCATTGCCTGTCCTCTGTCCTACTTACGAACACGTGTCTACATTCAGGCGTGCAGATACAAATATAAATGGAGAAAAAAAAATCAAACGCATAGTAGAATATAAAGATGTATGCTTTTACTGTACAAATCAGGATGGACATCATGTTCATAAGATGTGCACCAATTATTCATCCCAGAATGCACAGGGCAGGGGTGCACTCCGGTGGGGAAGGGAGGCTCCCCTCTCTCTCTCTTTCACACGCACGTATGCTTGTATTACTATCTTTGTGGGGACCGTCCATTCACTTCTATGGGAAAATCCTTAACCTAAACCCAACCCTAACCTTAACCATAAGTAACCAAACAGATTTTACAAAAAACGGAACATGCAAACTCCATATATTGGGGTGTCATACAGATATATACATAGTTAAAATTCTCTAATGAGGAAATGATGTTTTTAAACATATATATACAGCTGTAGATGCAGGGAGCGGTGAAGACAACCTCACTGAAAGGTATCTCCTCAAAACCAAACTGTGCCTGGTGGATCATTACTTTCTCAGATTCTGTTAATGTCACAAGGATGATCTACAAATACAATGTGAAACAAGGATAAGGCATTTCCCCACAGAAGTAGATGTGAATGGTTCAGTCAGACAATATATAGCTCATCCTGAGGGGCAAACAAAGGCAAGATCTTCCTTGGCAGTTCAGGAGAAGCATTTTATTAAAGATTAGTGTCAAATCAGATACTTGCATAACCAAGAGTATTTCTGGAGTACAATAACAATATATTACATGGCGTCTGCATATAGTCCAGTGAATTCTTCTGAGGTCTTTTAAGACATACAAAATGTGCATCTGAAATATAGAAAAAACATAATGAAACGTTTATAGTTCAATTGCATTCAGATCATAGTTTTATAAGAAAAGTTTGAATAATAGTGTTACAGTGTATTTATGAGATGGTAAACTGTGCATGCATGTGCAGTAATCTTGTATACAAAGTTGGGTAATTCAGGTCCAGAGAGTAAAAGTCCATACTGGGATTTTGTTTCAACCAACCAGATGCGTACTCTGTGACTGTGACTCTTTATGCTCAACTGGTTGGTTGAAAAAAAATCCTGGTCTGGACTTTTACTCCCTGGACCTGAATTACCCAACTCTGCTTGTATACACTGAGTATTACTTCAGTTACAATTATAAAATGGCATACGTGTCTTTGTAAATGTAATATTACACCCGCTCAACCCGACACATTATAAAGGGCAAGATAAGTTGCCATAAATGTCAATAAATAAATAAATAAAACTTAAATGATAATTGCACTTGTAATTATACCCATGAATTGAATATTAGGCACGGCTGCAGCCTGAGGTCTACTTGGGTATGTTTCACCACACACCAATGTACTGTAATTTTCCTTCATTCCCCTTGATGGGCTTGCTCTCAGAATTAGCTTGAGGATTGCTTACGGACAGTATAGGTGCAGCTTTTGAGCAGGACTCAAATGAAATCCTTGAATGGGCCACTCAAGGGCTTCACCTACATATTAAGCCACTCCAATAGCTTTGGCCATGTGCTTTTCTGCACAGAAACAGTTTCTTTGTGGCATTTGCGCATTAATCAGTTTTTTTTCCTCCCGTGTTATCAAGCTTGCAAATCTTTAATAAGTATCACTCTAGCATTATGCTGCCACTACCATGCTTGATTATATAGATTAGCAATTATGCTGCAGTTATTTTTTGCCGTTTTTTTCTGCAGACTTATTTTTAGGCCTGGCTTCCTGACACTGTTGACTGGTCTGTATATAGCTGACTGATGTCAGTCATTGAACACTGTAGTTCTGTAAGAGGCTTCAGCTGCCTCCCAGGCCTATTGGCCAATGCACGTTTACATGCATTTGTGCCCGGGCTCTCATGCATACAATAGATTCATATGTAGGACAACAGTCACATGGTTTGATTGACATATACGGTGTGCATAAATGTATAAAAAATGCAATAGAGCATGTCAGTGCAAGGAATGTTAGAAGAAATACAATATAATCAAAACACTGCAATATGTACCGTGAGTTAGTTATTGGGGGGGCACAGTGGCATCGTAGTTGGCACTGTCTCCTCCAAGCTCTGGGATTAGGGTTCCGTGTCTGTGGGGTTTGCATGTTCTCCCCGTGTCATCGTGGGGTTTCCCCTGGGTACTCCGGATTCCCCCCATGGTCTAAAAGCATGCTGAGGTTAACTGGAGTAGCCAAACTGCCCCTAGGTGTGCAGGTGTGAGTGACTGGTGTGTGAGTGTGCCCTGCGATGGGTTGGCACCCCATCCCGGGTTGTTCCCTGCCCTGCGCCCATAAGCTCTGGATCCCCCTGTGACCCTGTATATGACTAGATTTTACAGAAAATGAATGGATGAAGTTATTTATTTATAACAATGAGGTACAGCGTGGTAATGGGGCGGGGGGGATGCGACGGTGGTTTCCTGCTCCCTACTGGGGAGCCAGCTGGCCTGCAGCCAACACTTTCTCAGAGTCATTTTTGCTCACAAGAGATATTTAAAGACTTTGATCTAAGCATCCCTATATGACTGAAATATCCTTGCTTCTGCTTTTTAATTAGCTGCTTGGAAACCTCTTCGGTCTCCCTGGTAAAGCTGTCGTGAGGTTATTCGGTGTGCTAGTGAGACAGGTTTTTTTTTTTTTTTTAAATTATTGCACACAGACAGGGGCCACTAAATGGTGAGCTTCATCGAGATAATTTCATGCCAGTGAAAAGGCTTCGTTTAATTATGCTGTCGTGAATTCTCAGGGTCTCACATTTTAATTATCTATTTACTAACTCCAAAGCATCATTACTTTGCATACATTGGGAAGAATTGGGAAAAAATATAGAAGCGGCTTGAATACTTTTACAGGCAAATAATTCCTTTAAGGTTACCTGTCCAGGTATTTCAAAGCTGCTCACATTTATTGAGAGCTATCTGGAAAGGGGATGCTCCTGCTTAAAAGTTAATGTAAACCCGTGTGGAGATTAAATTTTAATGGGCTACTGCTGTGTGATAGAAAGGTATCCATCGACTCTGAGCTTGTCTTGCTCACATTAGTATTACCTAACTCGTATGAAGTGTAAAGGGTCTGAAGGGATCAGGGCAGCTTAACATAAAAAGCTCAGATTGCTTAAGAAGATATAATGGTGTGTGATGTTTACTGTGCAAATGTTGTCCTAAATGTATATCTTTAATACTGTGGCTCTCAAGTTAATCGTTACCCAGATTTATATCTGTGTGTATATTTATACACACACACTACACACACACACACACACACACACACACATATACATATTTTTAATAGTTTAAACTACTTTAAATGGATGACTAATTATATCAGTACTGCTGTTGGTGTGTAAGTTAAGGCTCATGTAGAAGCTGAGGAAGTACAGAGTCAATGACATACATAGCTTGACAGTCAAACAGTGAATTAACATGACCAGACAAAAAGACTTAAAATTATATCACCATTTTTATGTCAGCGGATTAGTATGTGCTTCTTATGTAACACTGGCATCATATTGCATGATGCTATAATGTATTTGTATTAATGATTTTGGTACTGAAATAGAGTTGTCTTATATAAAAGGTTATTTTCCGCTCAGCTGTCAGTCCCCAATGGTTAAGATCTCATGCCATAATGTAGTACCAGGCAGCAGTAAAAACTATGCCAAAGACCTCAGATTTAACATCATTGTGGAAAGAAAATGTCATGGTGTCAGCCTGCCATCTATTCTCTCTGCAAGGCAGAAAATTAACATGAAACTACAGGAATTTCACATCCATATAAAAAAAAACATCAAGCTGGTTGTTCTGTGAAGTTACAGGAAAATAAAAGACAGTTGACTAAGTTTGAGGTAGAAGCAGAAAGCTATGTAAGACAATTCTACACACCTCGGGTTACAATGCAATTTAGAACCAAACAGATTCTGGTTGTGGAATCCTTGATAGGGAATCACTGCAGACTTGTGTCTCTTTCTCCTATTGAGATGTTGCTTATTCCCAGTAATCCCACAATCAATTTAAAGCAATGACTGCAAATATCACAGTTTTTTGTGTCCATGCTTTGGTTTTTAGCTCCATTAATTAATGTGAACTCAGTGTATGATACCAGAAATGTCTTTTATCTGTTAAAAAAAGATGAGGAAATAATTTGAACCTCTACAGTCTCCAAAACAGGTAATGACTGCAGAAAACGCTTGGCTTAATATTTCTGCATTTGCAGTATGGGCAGAACACCCGGAACCATCTGAATTTCAGTTGTTCTGCTTTTCAGATCAAGTACAGACTTGCGCTGGCTTGTGAATAGCTTTGGATTACAGCATTTTCAAAATAAATCAGAATGAAATTCAGCTGCAGTGATGAAGCCCCCCCTACGCAGTGGTGACCCTCAGACTGATAGTACAGAGCAGTGTTTGGTTTCCCGTCCTGACGTCAGCTCGCGTCCTCACTGCAGTGTCTCGTTGCTGTAGCAAGCGCCTAGCAACTGGACAGAACTGTAACAGTATTGTATCTCTCCTGCTCCACCAGATCAGACCTTATTGTGGGGCAAATTACAGACTTTGTGCACCTCAGACAGGGGCCACACTGTTCTCTGGTCATCCGCAGTGAATCGTGAAATGCACAGAACTAGCTGGGAGCCAGTGTGACATTTAAGACCTCATTTGTGTTCCTTCCAATTGGACGCCGTGCATGTCTGCTAAGAATATTTCGTTAAATTTTTGTTGAATTTCTCTGCTACGACTCGATCGGTTAACACTGATGCCTTCTTAACGAAGATGCCGTTTTGCGTTAAGGATAATTTGATTTCAGATGTTTTGCGACTGAGATTCTGGGGGTTTGACTGTTAACTAAGTGTTGTACTTCCACTGGAGCCCATAGTGTGGTCAGTGGGAGCAGATTTGCTGATTGTAACGCACCCCTCCAATTAAAACTGCCAATATAGGGAGGCAATTTGTCAGTGCTGGGGTGACACACACTAGTATGTGTTCATGTGTGAAAGTGGTCCGTTTGCCCTTTCCCCTGGATCGTCTGTTGAGGATCAGCCTTGCTAATCACCCAGAGCTTGACCCATCCCATCCAGACGTCCCAAAGAGTCCCAAACATACCTCCCACTGCCTGTGGCCCTTAATGAGCCCTTGGCATCATGACATACAATTCCACTATTCCATGAATAGATCAAATGATATTTAAAACAAGTGGTGATTTCTGAAAATGCTACAGCAGCCACGTGGCAAAATGGCCTCACCGTTTTCATTTTGACATTCATTCTCACTACGTCTTTTGTCAAACACACAAATATTATTCTCTTTATTAGAGCTAAAGGTTTGTTGGAGCACGGTTTGGGGGGGGCAGACAGTTATCAGCCATTATTTAGAACTTTTGTCAGCTTATAACTGTATAGGTTATAAAAGAGTTAAGTTTAACCACACGGCTATGATGCTGCAAAGAGTAAGTTGGTGTGGAAGTCTATCTCAGACAAGCAATCAGTTCAAGTCGAAATACATACTAGCTTATTTTTTGTGCACGAGCTTTTTTAAAGCAGTGGGTGGTTAAGCGGTTGGTTTAGATATATGAAATACATAGTACTGCATAAATGTTCTTCTAGATTTATAAGTTGTTCCAGGCAAAAAAGAAATGTTTTTGTAGTAGATTGAAATAAAGCCCCAATGATGAAATATGACGCACGGAGCTCAAACCAATACTCAACGGCCATGTAAAATTGACTGCAGGTGAAAGACGAGAGGAAAATCCAGGAGGTGTTCGACCTGACAGACTACGAGCGGTCGGAGGAGCTGCGCAAGTCCAATAGTCGCAGCAAGAAGAACCACAGCAAGTTCACTGTGCTGCGCTGCCGTCAGCCAGGGAACACGGTGAGACTCATCGGGGGGGGGGCGGTGGGGGGAATTACTGGCTGCGCTTATGCTGTGAGACCCTGAGGCATCTGTGAATGGTACAAGTGAATTCAGGGCTAGAAAAGCAACAAGAGGCCAATATGGTTAACATGGATGGATGGATGGATGGATGGATGGATGAATGGATGGATGGATGGATGGAACCTACTTCCAATAATCACTTCTCAGCACCACGGCATCTCCAGACAAGAACATATAACTCTGATCTCTCCCTTGCTGCAACGCTAAGGTGCGCCAATGCAGTCAGAACTAAACAGAGCATTTCAGTTTCAAAGGTACTTCTGTAGAAATTCTGATTCGAACTCCAGCTGTGCATTCCCCTCTTACAGTCGCCAGCTGTTTCATTTCCTATAGGCACTTCATAATATTTTTTTAACTAGTTTAAGGATAGATTTTTTTGACTAGTTTAAGGAATGATTGCCTTGCCACGAGAGACGTATATCTGTGAGCAAGCTTAGAAAACCTTTGACCGAATGTCCTACACGCAGGATGCTTTCGCTATGCAAAAGGCTACATTAAATGAAACAGGGTGCATCTCAGTGCCAGTTTCAAGCTGGTGTTTTACCAGTCAGGGTGGCTGTAGTCTTGCATGTGGTGCAGGGGCTTTTTAAGGAGGACAGTGACACAGAGCACATAGTATCTGTACACTGACCCTCACCTCTTTGGCAGCTCCGACAATCTTCTGCTGGCGAAAGACAGAGTCGAGTCGTGCTTCCTCACTGTTCCTCTCTCTTACTCTCTGCCATCTGCAGGTCCCAAACCTGGTGTTCCTGGCTGTCAGCCCAGAGGAAAAGGAGTCGTGGATCAATGCGCTGAATGTAGCCATCACCAGGGCCAAAAACCGGATTCTAGATGAGGTACTGCCTGGCAGTAGTCCCCCCGTCATTCTGAGACGGCGCACGTCTTCTTTGACTTTGTATTTCTTCTCTGATTAAACCCAAGAGAGCAGTAATACAGTCATTAACAGTGGATTGCGTTGCTCGTTCTCTTATCGTCTTCGACAGATTAAGGCTGTTGCTTGATTTTGGCCCACAGTCTGCATACTTGTTTATATGTAAATTTGAATATGCAGTTAATGGTTTCCACTTTAGAAAAAAGAAGGCAGATGTCACATCCTTGTATATCCTCTAGATCGGAGCTTTTCCTCGATGGCAAATGACTTTCAAGGTTCGTGATCTCAGTAGCATTTAGTTCAACCCTGGCATTGCTTTTACTTCAGGAAGAGAAATGGCTCAGGCCACTGAGTTCAAATGCCAAAGACGGCAAAGCTACTCAAACACAACCTGCAGACAGAGGACAGGAGGGACGTTATAGAACCTGTCTGCCTTGTTGGTAATCAGAGGGTTTCGCCAGGTCTCTGATATTTATGTGAAGTCACATGACGCAGACTCCCTACCTGGTCTCCTTTTGTTCCCCAGCTCCCATAAAGCTGGGCATCCGCCTCAGTAACAAAGTCTTGTATTTGTAGTAAGATAAAGTAAGATAAATCTGAGCTATATCTAATGTTGCATCATATGGCCCAGAAAAGGGTGAAAATGCTGGACAGGAGGGTGTGTATGTACATATATACACTAGTGTCTGTAAATATCAACAGACTTCTGTCATTGCATATAAATATTTATGATAACACGGCAATGTAGGCAAAATACCTTACGCTTAATATCGCTGCGACCTGAGAATGATTTGAAACAGGCCCAACATCTGTCTCTGGAAAAGAAACTCTTCAAAATAGCAGTAAAAAAATGATGCTTTCATCCACCCATCTTCCAGCCACTGACATGGGCACAGGATTGTGGGGGTCAGAGGGTGGGGGGCTGTAGCCTGTGCCAAGCAGTACAAGGTACCTGGCAGGGATACACACCACACAGTGTACTGGGAAGGGGGGGCCGAATTAAAGATACAAGCAGAGACACGCACAGAGCGAGGTTACAATGAGCAAAATGAGCAGCCCCCATAACATTATTATTATTATTATTAATAATAATAATAATAATAATAATAATAATAATAATAATAATAATAACAAACTGAAAAAGATTATAGCATTAATTCATTCCATATAACTCTCATCAACATCAAATAATCGTGCAATTAAATTCTGGGCCAGTTCCAACACTGAGGGCTTTTGTTGGGAACAAATTAAATCCCCCAAAAGGGCTGAAGGTAGACTGTTTCATATAACTGCTCTCTTTTCTTGTGTTGACCACTCAGTTACACAAAGGCCATTTTTTTACCAAGTAATAACAGGAACTATTACTTTAAAAAGATCTGGATCACTACACTGAAGGGATTAAAATAATAGTTCAAATGTTACCAATTCAATCCATCAAACAAGGTGCCTATACTGCTTCAGTACAAGAAATATTCAAGAAATTATGACAAGAAATAACTTGCTTTAAATAAAAGTATGACATCAAGTTCTGATTATACTGTAATACATAATGTAACATTTTTTTAATTGAGCAGAATTACTTCTGTAATGTCCAGCTTCAGTTACTGGAGGTGACTGAAATCAGACCAGATTAGATGATATACACTTTTATAATTTTTTGGAAGCTTATGCAATGCATTAAACAGAGGCATCACATGTTGGCGATCAATGTAGAAACCGAGCAGCTAATCAGCTTCTACCCTCCAGCTAGCATGTTTTCCATGCCTCACTGCCTCTGTTTTCCACACCTTTTCTCTCTTCCAAGGTCATGGTTGAAGAAGAGAACCTCCTGGTCCACCCCACACGTGACCGTGCAAAGATTCGCCACACCCGACGTCTGCCCACACGTGGTCATATCATGGCTGTGGTAGGTTTTGTCCTCTTATTAGTACACATGCCACATGAATACTGCATTAATATTTGTAAGCCTGTGTTTTAACTTATACTGAATGCGGAAATTGTAACAAGAAATAGTGAAGTATAGTGATGTGAGTACTGAAGTATTTCATCTTCATAGTGCCTAAAATGTACTCTGTGGTGATTTAGGCATCTACATCCACATCAGATGGCATGCTGACCCTGGACCTTGTGCAGGAAGAAGACATTTCAGCACCAATTCAGCCGGAGCAGGACGAGAAGAGCTTAAAGGCCGACCTGGACAAGTCAGCACCACAGCCTGATTCAGTATGTCAACAGACAAACACTGAGAGCGCAAAATCTCCTGCGAACAATGTAGCAGCGGGCAAAGGACAGGGTCTACCTCAGAAGATTAAGATCACCTGGGACCAACAGCAGTCAACGGGGCAGGCCAAGACACCTGAGCCACTCAAAAAGCAGAAACCTGCAGAGAAGAGCCGATGTGTCTCTATGGACGAGATCTCCAGTTCAGACTTGCGGGCAGTTAAAGGGGCTACCATAATTTCCCCAGGTGCCACGCCACCGCTGACTATCAGCCAGTTGCAGGACTTAATCTCCAAGAAGCTGCAGAGGACTAATGAGCTCTTGGCTGAGGTGAGGGGGAAGCAGGAGCGCAAGGATAAAGACTCGTCCAACGAGAAACGCCTGGAAAGCAGCCACGCGGAGGCGGAGCGGCTGCTGCGGGAGGCCGTTACGGCCTGGAATCATGCTCGGGACGTGTTGGAGGAGGTCCGGCAGATCCAGGCTCTGTCTCAGCAGTTGAACCCCACAGCCGTTAGCAACTTGACTTTGTCACAGAATGGCAAGCAAAAGAATCAAGTCACCAAAGGGAGGGTATGATGTGGTTCGGGGATGAACAGCATCACTGCTACAGCATAGAGCGAGGCAAAAAATAAGATTTCCAGGCACAGGTGGGGATGTGCATTCTCTTCTTTTGATACTCTCATGCCTACCCTGGGGTCAAATTGACCCCAAAGGCACATGTCAGGTGACTTCTCATAGTAACATAATTATTGTAGGAGCATGTAAGAGTTAAGTTCACTCTCCACGCTATGCTGGAATGCAGAAACATGAATGCACACCAGCCTGCCAATCTCCATGGTGTGGTGTGCTTTGAACTTCCTTTTAAGTATGCACTCCCAAACCGGAGGCTGGGAGGTCAGCCCTTGCTGCAGTCTGCTCAGCTCTTTAGACTTTGCCTTGTTTGATGTGAAGAACTTTCGTAGTCTGGATGGACTGTACCGTCAAGCTAACAAGAATCAAAACGTGGCATCCCGGCCATGACGTGATGCAGCAGATTGTCCTGTTCACGCAACTGCCTGGTCTTTTTCTGTGATGGCATCTAGTGACAGCTGGTGAAGAGGGGCTGATGCAACGGTTACCTCTTCCGTAATGCGGGATTGAGGATGACTCCACTGGGAAGAAATACTTAGTGGACCAGCTGCAAGACCTTGCGGCCCATGCTTTGTCATGCACTGGAAGAGTTCCATAATCATCTTACTGCAACCTCCCATGGGGAAGCCTAACCAATACAGTATGTCTGTTAATTTCGGTGTTCAGCAGCAACATTTCTATGTCCAGACATGATCTCGTTCATGGTGGCATAGGCCTCTTCCTTCATATGAGTGCAATTGACGTAGCACAAGAAGTCATTTTATACCTTGGTTTACTAACTATACATATAAACTATATAAAGACAAAATATAAATTTAAATATTATTTTTATGTGACAATCTGCAGATCATTTTTTTGGCAGGGGTTTTGTGTCATATGCTCACGATCTGCATAAATTCACATCTAAGTATAATAACCAGGTAAACACAATCGAGAAGCATCAGCAAGGTCAGAATGTTCTCTTCTCCAACAATCAACCAGTTACACAATTACTCTGACAAATTTTATTTTTTCATTTCTGGGAGAACATCAATCCATCCTGCCATTATTTAACAGAAGCTCAGTCCCAGGAAGCTCAGAGCACAAGGCAGAGGACACCCTGGACAGGACGCCATCTTTGGGATTTTGGAAAATCCTGTTTTATTTGAACAGTTAGAATGAATCCATCCATCCATTTTGTCATAACCGCTTATCCAGTACATGGGTTGCGGTGTATTGGAATGAATCTTCATTAGAACTGTATTTATAAACTAGAATTGTTTTTGATATTGTGTGGACTTTACACAGTTGCACTCTAGAGATTACTGTAAAAGAAGATGACACTGGCATATAGAAATTGTTGCAGTTTATGATGCAAGTTTCCTTCCACAATCCAAAGACATACGTCTCTAAACTGCCAGTAGTGTGTGCATGCATGTGCTCTGTGATGGACTGGCATCCCACCCAGGGTGTACCCCAGCCTTGTGCCCAGTGCATCCTGGGATAGGCTCCAGGTGACCCTGACCAGGATAAGTGAATAGAAGATGGATGGGCGGAGCTTTGATCTGACAATCAACTCAATAAACAGGGAAGATATTTGCTTCAGAATCTTAGTATTATGTGTCACAGTGATATAAAACTGCCTTAGAATACCTTCAGGTATTATCAAAACAATATTTATAACGTTTATAAACTATTGTCTTGGCCCATATTTGAAGCAGAAAGTTATAAATACAGACATCCATTAATAATACATACGGTAAGAAAAATGTTACTGGCCAATAGTATTTTCACAGCTTCAAGGCTGATTTTAATCAGTTTTTTAACTCCCAAATAGTTCTTTTGTCTGTACCTAGCATATGCACAATAAAAAAATGAGATATGTCTGCAGGTAGTGGACAAACCAAAGGGCATTTCTTGCCAGTATGCCTGTTTTACAGTTGCTTTGTAATATGTTTGCACTCTACTCCATTATAATTCACTGTCAGTTGGACATTACAGAACAGTGTTAATGTTATTTTGTATATATTTTTTTTACTCTTAAATGGCGATTTTCTGAAGGATAATTACAGTGTGTGCTTTTTGGCAACAGGAGCTTCAGAGTTTTGATAGATATCAGGTTTTATATCGAGGGGAAATCAATAAAACTTGAGTGTGAATTTTGGCTGCTCTCTTTGGCCCTCTATTGCCTTGCAGTGAAAGGGAAGCAGTGCAGTGCCAGTGGACAGGAAATGGCTGCTTCAGAGGGCAAACATGGGCATCTTGCTTTTGCATTTATACGTACTGCTGAGATAAAGAGGCTCCTGCGGTCATCCTGCAATTCTTTCAAGTCTCACTCATTCAGAGGACTCTGAACTAAACTCGGTTCCAGCATGCACCTGTCAGCACATTATCCAGAATGCTGACATAACTGAGCTCTGTGCAGGTCCTTCATGTAGATCACCTGCTCTTCAGCACAGAATGTAGGAGGTTGTTACCATCGCATATCTTTTTTCGGGCCTGAAACGACAAGCGATTGCGATCACCATTAACCGCTTCGCAAGCTGCTCTTCAGTTGTTTTGGTTGAATTGGGAGATCAGGCCCGTAGCCGAGGTAACAGTGCGGTACTCTGCATGTCTATTGGTGGACATGATCGTTATCCTTTAGAATTTTCTGAATAGGATGCTAGATGTAGCAACATTATAGCGCTGTGAAAGTGGACATAGTCATTATGTCATTCAAGTCCTGTGTCTTTTTTGCCTGCCAGGGCTTACTTGCTCTCTTATTTTACACAGATTTCACGATCGTCCAATTCATTTCCCATTGAAACAATATAAGAGTTTTAAAAGATGGGGTTTTTCAACAGGCAGCCGAGATGTTCTCAGATATCAAAACACTGTTGACCCAATTACACAGTTGTGTTAATAACTGTTTTGCAGAACATTTTAGGTGCTTTTAATCTGAATTACAATAATCAATCTGTGTTTTTTTCTGTATGCCTGGATGACCCACAGTTTTATGACAGACAAGCGTGCCCATTTTTTTCAGGTAAAGGATTGATTGCGTTCGGCTGGGTGGTTTTTCAACCTGAATGTGTAATACAAGATGAAGGAAACAGGGTATTGAAAATGGCTGTTACCTCACCAGACCGGCGATTCCTAAGTACAATATGGAAAACAGACAAAACAAAGCAACTGTCCCAACGAAAGTAAAATGGCCACCTCAACACATGCCAAAGATTAGACAGCAATTCAAAGCAGGTACGCATCATAAGATAAAAACTGTTATCACCCACTATACAGTGTGTCATTTGAATTTGGTTGTCATAGAATTTGCACACGTTTCAGTGGTCGAGTTCAGGATATTTATTAATGAATACTGAATCCCAGCAAGATTATTAAACCAGTCTTTCAATCAAGAACAATTTACCTCAAAGCAGATACACAATTTTGTATGTGGATAAACCTTTACTATTATTTTTATTGTTATTATTATTATTATTCTTTAGGCCTATCAGAAAATTCTTCTGTAAGCCTATCAACATTTTCTTGACTACATGTATGCTGTTTGTCACATGGAATAAGCTCTGAAATACTGGGGAAAAAACTCAAATGTAAAAAAAGAGAAGAAAATGAGAAGAATCGCTTAGTTCACAGTCTTAGATATTGTGCTACTTCATTTGTATTTTTACAGTTACATTACAGATGAATTATATAGTGAATAAAATATGCAGATGACTTTTTTCAATACATTTTTCAATTTCAGTTAAAATGCTTTTTAAAATTTCCATCTGATTTATTAAAAGGATTTTTTGGTTGACTATTTCTGCTTTGACCTAAAAGTCTTCCTTTGATCTCCGGATAGTTTTTGAATGCTTCTGAAAATTTCTTGCACACATTTTTCGAAGGCACAGAGAATCTTATTTGCAGTAAAGGATGACTGTTGCATACCAAATGATAATTATTTTAGCCTTAAAAATGAGTTAGACAAGGACTTCTAAAGTACAGAGAGAAGTGAAATGAGTGTTACTGTCTTTTGTTGATTTGTTTCTTCAACTGAAGCAAACATTCAGCAGTTTCAGACAAACAGTCGCAGGGTAAACACACGATTCAGGGTTTAATGTTAATAAATGTGAGAATAAAAAATTCACTTTGTCTGATCCCTCATTTTTTTCCTCCAGGTTTCCCCCCCCATAATATTCAGTGTATCACACATTTTTTGTCCTATAAAAAGCTGCCAATAAGTAGTACGTATTCAACAATTAGACAATTACAGAAGGGTCACTGCATGGGAAGCCGTGTATTATGCGTTTTTAATTGCACAGTTGCAGAGGCAAAGAACTGCCCAATGCAAAACGGAGGGCAGTTAAAGACATAATGTGCGGCTTGGAGTGTTTTACCCTGCTTAGACCACAGTTACCACACATTTGCCATGTGCGTTTGTACCTGAAGAAATTAGGTTCACATTTACAAACTGAAAATGCATGTGTTAGTAGACCTACTATGTAGGGTTAGGGAGGTATTACAGAGGTATTTCCTTTCGAAATCTTGGGGTACCTTTCATGTACCACACAATTTATTAATGATTATTTTTTTTTTTTGTGAAGATACTTAATGGCAGGAAGGTAAAAGGTCTCCCATTTGTATACCCATTAATGCCTGACTGGAGAAGCTTATCTTGCAGTTCATTTTGCCTGTCATTACTATGTATGTGTCTTTTATATTTCCATACCATGTATGAACTCTACATTATTTGGCAAATCAGGAAGGAGGAAGATTCACCCCCTATACAGTGCAACAGCTCAGGTCAGATGGATGGTTAAACTGCACTTTGAGAAGCACAACCAGTGTTTGGGCTGTAATGTGAAGCATGTGAATGCTTTTCCCCCCTTTGGAAAAAGGAACAAAAACCATCCCCTCTGCCAGTACTCCCCCACTCTGCAAAATTTAATACGGGAGAGGAGGTTCTCATGATGCTATACTGGAGGCTGACAGTTGCCACAGCAGTCCCCCCCCCCCAGGCCCGCACCCCCGACCTGGAGCGACCATCAGGTCGACCTCCTGAAGCAGCCAGATAACAGGCTTTGCCTACCAGCTCCTGTGGTCCTGCAGATGTTCGTGGAGTGTTACAGACTCTTCAGTGATCATTCAAAACTCTCAGTAATACAATAGTCCCTCATGATTTTTCACATACAATTCAATCAAATCATGAGTTCAATTGGAGTCATTTTCAGAATCAGCCACAAAA
>JAODJW010000135.1:14921104-14933889 GCA_026777045.1 Hyperopisus bebe | reverse complement strand
CGTGGAGTGTTACAGACTCTTCAGTGATCATTCAAAACTCTCAGTAATACAATAGTGTGGCTTAGAACAGTACTGATAACAAAAAGCTTGCAGTTTTATGACTCATGAAAACGCCAGAACATAATTTATACTGATTTAATTATACATTATTGACAATATTGATTATAGCTATTTATACCAAATTAGTCATAATTTAAAGCCCCGTAGTAATACTAATAATGGTAGCTGACAAATGGTGCCATAGCTCTTTCATAAAGATTGCATGATATTAGTTCTGCTGGTAATCCAAGGAATGTTTGGTGTTCCTGTTCACGTTGCTACCATAGACTCTAAGTCCCATCATGACACTACTGGATACATGTTTGGAAGATGGATAGACATACAGCATATATCAAACATTCATAATTCACAACAGTCATGATAAAATTAAGTTGCAGGTCAAAAAAAGTATTTTAATTATATAATCTGTACTGACATGTCTAACACAAGTGTTTATCAAAATGAAAATGTCTTTTGTATTTTCATACAATGAAACTAAATTCTACGGGCAATTCAAATTCATGGCGTCCCTCATGATTTTTCACATACAATTCAATCAAATCATGAGTTCAATTGGAGTCATTTTCAGAATCAGCCACAAAACTGATGATAGAATTGACAACTATGGTCTTGGACCAAGTAATAATTTTGTACAAAATCGTCAAAAGCTCTCCAAATGTTAACACACTGCCAGTTTTCCCATCATCTCACTGTGCATTTTCGTGATCCTTGCTGCGGGCACAGAAATGCAAGTACAAAACGCTGCAGGAAGTCTGCCAGGCGGCATGGATGCTTCTGCACAGGTCTGTTCCAAATGGATGCTCAAAGCGTTAGCAGTCCATTCACAGGTATTCATTTCACAGCATGGTTTGACAGCTGAGCAGCATGGCATGCTGGGATACATCTCCCAACAGACCATATAAAGCTGCAAAGCCATGGAAGGCACAGTCTGATGCCTGGTTTGCGTGCACCACAAAATCATTTGCATCCTGAAGAAAAAACAAAAAAAAGCTCTACCTTATAGCTTATCTGCTTTGACTGGGCGTGTTTGGCACATAATAAATACTCTTATATGAAGAGCATTTTGCATTATTGCACTGAATGGTTAGTCACTGAGAGGAGACAAGGTGTGTGGTCATGTTGGTCTCAAAAGATAATAGCATGGGTGCAGGGCTTGGTTCCTGCATTGGTATTGTCAAACAGAAAAAGGTCCCTGAGTGCAACAAAATTTAATCTCAGCATCATGCTCTACAGCACCAAGAAGCAGAATCTTGCAATATCGTAACTATAAAGCATGGTCGCATTTGTATGTGAAAACGTCCCAGGTAAATACACGGTAAATAAAATGGCATGTTGGCTTTTAGCAAACTGTGGGACCTGAATATCTCATAGGGAAAGAATGGGTCTGGAAATGAAAGCCCATCCAACTGCTCCATGACCCCACCACTCTCCCATGACCCTTTCTCACAGGAGAATCTAGCCAGCAACTTGCTATTGACAGACCTTACACATAAGTACTGTGCTCTACTGTGAACTTTGAAGTGTGTAACAGGGTCAAAAAGCAAAACATTGTCTGCGAGACTCAAGTATGCAAATGGTCTTTGATTCTGGGTCTTTGAAGGGTTCTGTGGCTGATATTTTGAAAGATGCAGGGTGATGAATGAGGCGCCGAGATGCTGAAGGACATGCAAGGACGGTTAAGGGTGTGGAGTCACCTCGACTGCCACAAAGCTGACCAAAGTCCCTTGACCTGCTCAGTTCAGCTTAAACTGAGTTATAAACAAAGGAACAAACGTTCATAAAGACAACAAGGCTACAACGTGCAATTGGTGGTAAATATTATAAATAATTCTGTGTATTAGAGAATTTAGATTCTGAGCACCCAATGCCTCGAAACTCCCATGAATTATCTATACCCTTAACTATAGATAACTCCTTTGCCATAAAGTTTACTGATGTAATCATCAAGTGCCACACAAAGGCAGCAGGGTACAGCTGTGTGATACCACTAGTAGATCTTGCAGGTCTGGACAGTTCTGAAGATATTGCTTGGGCCAGGCTTTCCAGAAGTCATATACATATAAATCGCATTGAACATTTGCATAACAACCCGTGTTTGACCAAACACACTTTGGCATTATTTCGTCACCCTTCGTAGTGGCAGCACTTCCCAGTGCAAAGTCCCTCGGTCTGAACGACACCCAAATTCACTACGTGCATGAAAGACTCCTAGATTCTTAATGGGGTCACAGGTCACTTTTCTATGGACTGAACTCACTGGTGCATTCAGCTCGAGGTCTTCTCCTGCACTTAATGCAGCTGCTCCTGCAAATTCAGTTCAAGATTGTCCTCCTGAAGGCCACTTCTGCAGATATGCAAACTTGCCCACTGCAATTGCCATGTTTAGGTTAATGCAGGTCTGGTGTATGGTAATGCAGGCTCTCATGGGTGATCGTGAGTGTGACCAGAATGGGGATGGAGAAATGGTCTTAGTACGTGGGAAGGCTTAGAATTATACACTGGAACAATAACAGAAGTGTTGTTCCATTTGCACATGTCTCACAGTCCATCCTCCTTAACAGACCACACTGACCATATAAGGCCTGAAACTGCCGGAGCTCTGTAATTGGCTGATAAGCGGACACACACAGAGAGGGTGGAGGACAGAAGAGGTGTGGTGAAGGTTAAAAGTGAGAGGTGTGTATGTGTGTGTGTGGTAAGGTATATATTACATTCTGGGGACCAAATGTCCCCATAATGTGATAAAAAAAAACCTGTTATTTTGACATTGCGGAGACATTTTTTCGGTCCCCACAAGAGGAAACTCATTTTTATAAACAATCTGTCAACTCAAACAAAAAACTAAAGATGCCAAAAGTCTTGTATTTTGTTTGGTTATTTATGGTTAAAGTTAGGGCTGGGTAGGGGTTAAGGTCGTCATGTTGTGATTAGGGTTATTCCCAAAGAAATGAATGGAGAGTTCCAACAAAGATATGAACATTAAAATGTGCGTGTCTGTGTGTGTGTGTGTGTGTGTGTGTGTGTGTGTGCTGAACCAGAAGGGGGTTGAAGTTGTGGGGAAGTTGTGGCAGAACTGAGAATGTATTCTAGAGATTAAAAACCGTGGAAAACACCAACACTAGATACATGAAGAGCTAGATGATAACCATGAAAGGAGAAACCTTTCTCCATTACAGCCCAAAACCTATATCATCCATACACACACACACACACACACACACAGCATCTCACAAAAGTGAGTACACCCCTAAGCGAAAATGTCCAAATTGTGCCCAAAGTGTATATTTCATGTGGCCTCCATTATTTTCCAGCACTGCCTTAACTCTCTTGGGCCAGGTTGCCACTGGAATCCTCTTCCACTCCCCCATGACGACATCAGGCAGCTGGTGGATGTTAGAGACCTTGCGCTCCTCCACCTTCCGATTGAGGCCCCACAGATGCTCAATAGGCTTGGTCAGTCCAGCACCTTCACCCTCAGTTTCTTCAGCACGGCCGTGGTCATCTTGGAGGTGTTTGGGGTCGTTATCATGTCGGAATACTGCCCTGCGGCCCATTTTCCGAAGGGAGGAGATCATGCTCTGCTTCAGTATGTCACAGTACATGTTGGCATTCATGGTTCCCACAATGCACTGTGGTTCCCACAATGCACTGCAGCTCCCCAGTGCTGGCAGCACTCATGCAGCCCCAAACCATGACACTCCTCACCTGGTTGCCGCCACAAACGCTTGACACCATCTGAACCAAATAGGTTTATCTTGGTCTCATCAGACCACAGGACATGGTTCCTGTATCCTCCTCCTTCCTTTCCCCAGCATGCCAGCCCTCTGTAACTTCCTCCTCTTTTGCGGCTCATGCTGGAATTTACAGGGAAGTTTGTACAATTACAGATGGAAGATGTGCATCAGCATATCATAGAAATTTATGACACTAACTGTACAAAAGCCATAAAAGATGTAAATAGTGGAAATACTGTAAAATGCATTTCCCCTTTCAATTTGCGCAACTGTTGCAACTGAGGAAAAATTTCAGCATTAACCAAAACATTTTTACGCATAACTGAGTCTGCAAATCTTATGACATATGCCATTCTACCATTGTCCCTCACATAAACAGTACTGAAATCTAACTCAGTTCTATATGTAACATTATTGTATGATGGTGATTCAAATTTGTTAGTCCCACGATGTATTTATAGTGCACAGCAAACTGCAAACACTCATCAAAACAACAGACGCTGCATATGAGGTTAACCAAGATAGAGGGCAAACAAACGATGGTTCATTTGTTTCAGTTTTTTAATTCCAAATAGTGGCAGCTTAATTTATCAGTGTTACGGGTACAACGGATCACAAAAAAAACACAGTTGTATCTTGGTTTTTGAGTCACGGATCGGATCATAATTTAGATCAGTAGAAATGGGGGGAGGGGAAACATATCTTTGTTTTCCATTTATTACTTAAAGAATTTAAAGGAACTTTGAGCATTCCAGCTTGGTCTGTATTCGCTTGGACCTCCATTGTTACTTTTTCTGTCTTATGTTGAAATCATGACATTTTTCTCGTGATTTCGACATAGCCAAAGTTATTTTCTCAAGATTATGAGTTTTCTTGTGATTACAAAATAACAGAAGTTGCCGTCTATGGAAAACAAAAGTTTGCACGTCAAGGGAAAGAGGGAAGTGCATTCCACTAAAAATGCTATGGCTAATGCTACTGAATCCACTCGGTTTTAAAGTTCCATTCCCATCAAAGATCTAAAACTGCCCCCATGTGCTATACATAAGGGAGAATGAGAGAAATGACTTATAGGGAATTATTACTTTAAAAAGTAACAGCAGCAATAAAACTGATTCTCACACTATTATGATTCAACTTCACAATTAATCCATGGTTCACATGTGTGTTGAAGAGGGGGGGCGTGATTCATATGGATCAAGGATCAACTACGGTTCATTACAGTACTAATGAGTGTCCCCTTGAACTCCACTTTAATACTTGATCTTCAGTGAGAGTGACTTCAAGCAAACAAACGGCTGGGTTCAACTGCCAGTGAATTCAGTTGGACTAGTCTGGAGAAACAAGTTCTACCTGATTCTACGTGTGGATAGTTTAGTGGAAGTAAGGTACATTATGGGTTACGATGCATTAATTTAACCACAGCAGCATATGTATTTGAGAGAGCAGGTTCAGTCAATCCCTGGAGTGATTAGGAGTTAAGGGCCAAGCTTCGGGGCCCAGGGGCGGAACCACTCAGCCAGCTACAGGACTTAAGTGACGTTCTACCAACTGAGAGGTCTGTGAAGCTCCATGCCAGAGTGACACCATAGGATCTCTGTTTCTGACAGCAGACCTGTCTATTTTCCAGAAGTGCTCATACGATGCAGGGCCTTAGTGAGTCTTAGGCAGGTTCCATGGGACTAAGCTGGCCGGAGTAGAACCTGCAGTCACACAGAAACACGGGTGTGTGTAAGCCACGTTTTTGGATAGTGGGATGAAGCCAGAGTACATGCAGACGGAGGGCAAAGACACAAACTCCACGTGCAGAACTAGGGGAGCGATTCAAACCCACAACCCAGGCTGCCTCTGCCCTTCTACTGGTTATTACCTAAGTAATCCTGCTTCATGTGGCGGCTTCGTCCTCTGCTGCAGATACTGCTGGGGTAGCTGCTGCATTCAGACTTTGTGACTCAGGAATTCTTTCTGACACAAGTCATAATCCCCGACAGGATCTGCAGCCGGACAGAACCTTACTGTTGGGGTTGACCCTATCATTTCTTTTCGTTTATGCCGTTTCTGCCTCAGGCTGGTGTGCTGGTGTACTGCCCTCATGTTTCCAGGATTGTGGCTTCAGTTCCTGCCCTCCCCCTGTGTATTTGGAATCCGTATGTTCTTCCTATGCCTGCACCGGTTTCCACACCACGTAACCCAGATTCCTCCTGCAGTCCAAATCCATGTAGGAAGGCAGACTGGCTTCTTGAAATTGCCCACAGTGTGTGACTGCGTCAGTGTTTCCTGCGATCACCTGGCATCCCATCCAGGATGCCCCCCCCCCCGCCCCGAGATACATCGCTGCTTTTCCAATACTGGGCCTAAGCCGATTATACTCCTTCATCAGCTTGCATTTTATAGGAGTACAAAGACCATAGCAAGGACAGAGTCAAGAACAGGAGTTACGATTGTCATTTGTTCCACAAGTTTATGCTCAAACGTGAGCATTATCACAAGCTCGAACAGTGCAACGTCCTGACTTGTCCTGCAGACTGATACTAGCAATTCACCATAAAAACCTTGTTCTAGTTTCTAGTTGGCCAGAAACCAAATCTGCATATCAGAAACCAAACATACAAAGAAAAGTATACCTGTTTAAGATGATGCTCTTCCATGATACACTCTGCCTTGAATCTGGCGTTTGTTTCCCTTCACGATTAGACTTAGGATGTGCTCACAGCAGCAGAGCACGTCCTGACTCAGCCAACCTTAGATAATTGCGATTGTAATTAATTTAGGCCCGTCGTGTGCTAGTGGCAATCTATATTTATATAAAGCTCTTTACGTTAACTAGCTCCACATAATGAATAAAAGGCATGTTTAATGCAGTAATACGTAATGGTAACGTCCGTACATCATTTCACATAGTCACTTAAGTGATTACAACCTCAACACTTACCCGTACGTGGCGTTCAACTGGTGTTATTTGTTCGGTTTATCTCCGAACGATTTTGGGACCAGACGCTACATTCGACTATTCGCAGAAACAGCACAGTCCTAGTGCTCTATCAGAAATACAGTCTCTGTGGCCCCCTGCTGGCCACTTTATGCCGCTGCTTCAGATCCGTTTAAACCCGTGGTGCAGATTTCGGTAGAGGTATGTACCTACTTGGGATTTCAAGGGGTCTGTGCGCCAAAAAAAAACAAAAAAAACACAAAACAAAATCATCAGAAGTGGGAAAAGAATGTTTTGACAATATTAGAAATTACAAATAAAAGAAATCAAGTTAGCTCCATTGCTTCCCCCATAGCACCTAATGAAGCTTTAGCTTGGAGCTAAATAATTTCATGGAAGCCCAATCAAAACTTGCCAAGGACCGGTTGTAACAAAATCAGCCTCCACCATGGCCCCCCAGGACTGCACTGATATCTGCTGCTCCAAAATAATCTTCATTCTTGACGGCTGGGGTCTGGATCATGTACTCCGCTTTGCAGTAAGGTAAGGCTTCCAGCTTAGCATATTAACTGCAATTTACAAATGAAATCACTTTCTTAAAGCTGCTGCACTCTAGCCCTTAGGTGGGAACCTCTGTCAAACACCCCACATGACTTTTCTTACCATTGTTATGCCAATAAACCACTTTCCCTTCCCGGCCTTGATTTTTCAGGCCAGCAAATCTTATTGCAACAGCTTTTAAATCACATCTACTTTCATTAAAAGGTCACAGTTCCGCACTCGTAGCAAATGCTTGCTTATCTCCATCACCTCTTCACCTTGCGCCACTGGTGACTGATTGAAATGGTTAACATTCTGGTTCTAGCCTCCAAGACAATGAGTGACGCATCATCATCACTGCTAGACACTCATTAGCTTTTTATTTAGAACTGTACATTCTCTCTCAAACAAGGCCCCTCAATTGAGTTAACAAGGTGCCAACACCATTGAAAAAGCATTTCAAAACAAAAATGTTACCGACCATCACGTTGTTCCACAAACCCCATATATAAAGGTCTTACGAAAACTTTTTGGACTGCCGGCCTCTGATTCTCCCCCCTCGATTTCTGACTACGCAGCAGAATGCGCGACAATTCCGGCTCGTCATTTCACTGGCCGCAAGACCACAATATTCAAAAGGCTACCGCAGGATGCAGCAATCAAAAATGAACTCCGAAAGAATGTTTCTTTAATTTAAAAATTGTCAAATTTTACAGCACACAAATGCCAAACACACAACTGTCACAACAGCAGAGAACAGAAATAGTATACTGAGCGTTTTAGGGTCTGGATTGCTCGGATGTGCTTTAAAATTTAAGGACCAAAAAAGACGGGGAAGAGGGGGAAAAAATTCAGAAACATGGAACATACTATATACAAATCGACATACAAACAATTTAAAGGTCTAGCTCTGTTAATACAAAAAACCCAAAAACATTTTTCCATTGCTTAAGAAAAGGTATTTAGCTTGCATCAGGACAGAGAGACAATCAACAATCCTGGCGATCCACAAAGCCTTTAAAAATCTGGTCCACCTGAGCTTATTTTTTTTGTTAAATAGGTCAAAGATTTTACCCTTACGACAGTGCAACTAGCAAGGGTCAACATGACTAAAAACTTTCCAGTACCTCAAATGTGCCCCACAAACCCCAAAGACATAATGAAAAATACTTTACAGTAGGTATGACTAATCGAAGAGCAGATACGGTCTTATACTATACTTAATATGGAGGGGGGGCGGAAGCACATTTACAAAAAAAAAGCAAGATGACCTGTAAGCAAATTTCTAAACACAGTACAAGATCAACATGTGAGTAAAGTGTTTCAGCTGATACCCAAAAACTGCAGTCCTGTGATGGTGGCAGGTTGAAGTCAGATCCCTGTTCGTCTGAGAACAGAGGGGCATCTCTGCCACAGAGAAATGCTTAAGAAAAAGAAATCAAAACAGCAAACAAAAAAAAATACAACTAAAACTATCACTGTGTCTCACAGATGCAAGATCTTATAACGTTTAACCTGAAATTAAACAAGTGAAAAAGGCATAATCGTCTTATTTCAATCTAAAGACATGAAGCAAACCAACTTTACATCCCTAAATGCAAACCAGTCATTCACTTAAGGTTCCAGATTAACACCCAACCCCCACCCCCCCCCAATATTAACATGATATTAGGAGGAGGAGGAGAGAGGGGGGAGAAAGGGGGAAAAAAGAAAACTCAGAATGATTTAAATGATTTTTCAAAACTTTTCATTTATATATTATATATACTCATAAAAAACACGTAGTTTCTACAGTGATAGCTATGGTATACAAAGGACTGAATCGGTAAATTCAAACTGCTGTTCTATAGCTTAATTCGGGGTCATGCTGGATTGGTTAGTCATCTTCATCATCGTCCCCCTCATCTTCCGGGTCTCGCTTTCTTTTTTCCCCATGGGCTCCATCTTCACCTGCAGAGAGATATTAAAGGACGTCTGTTCACAACACTCCCACCAAACTCTGGCTTGGCTCCATTTGAGGAACACAGAGGAATCCGGAACAGTGCAGTACAAAACTTGGGTCATTACACAAAGGGGAGGGGGGGGGGTCGAGGTATGCTCTACTTTTCAAAGGATGTAGTCTTTATCTGAATATTAAATCAATAGGCAGAGTTTCAGAAGTGCCCTGGTGGAGATCCAAAATGAGCATAGCAAATGAGATTACCCTCTGCTTCCTCCTCCTCCTCCTCTTCAACATAGTCGTCATCGTCCTCTTCATCCTGGGGGGAAGAACAGGTGCACATTATACCATATCAACAGTACAGCCAACAAATACTATACTTCTTGACAACATTCAGAAAGCAATGATCAAATCACCAGGCCTACAACTATACTTTAGATTTTAAACTGAATGGGCACAGGAATCACTGAGAAACAGGCTGAATTTGTATGGTATTAATGGCTCCCTTTTGCTGTCCTTATATTTTGAAGTCTAGTGTTTCTTCAGGTCATAAAATCTACTTAACAGTTCACATTCAGAAACCGATGGAACTTAATACAGTACCCATGAACAATGTGAATTCTGCAAGCAATCAAACTCATTCTACTATTAATTGAACTTCATCAATATTTGCAAAGAATGACTTGCATAAACAGTCAAACTAATACCAGTAATTTTTCAGCACATTAAGATCTACTCATATTCCAGCTATTTTGATCCACGCAAATAGTTCAAGGTGCTACTCTAAGTACACAATTAAAAAATGTAACAAAATTGAGACTCATTGTGACAGATTTGCCCAACGGCAGAACTGTTAGTCAATACCTGGATCTCATCCTTCATAAGGTAGGACAAGCCAACATCTTCTGCACCCTCTGAGCCCTCATCCTCATCGTCGTCATCTTCACCATCATCGCAGTCTCCCGTGGGACCAGCTTCTTCCTCATCGTCGTCTACAGAAATGGGCACCGGAAACAACTAACATTTCATACAAGCCAGCGAGTCTCTCTGCTAGTTAGAAACCAGTTCCCATGTCCAGAAGGTTGCCAGTTTCAATCCTGTGATCAGGAAAATTCAGAATTTGAGGATAAACAAAATCACTGTGGGCCTTTAACCTCAAAACTGGAGTTAATTGTCTGTTGCTAGTGTTTCCCAACCCGCTCCGGTTCCAAGGTGCCAGACAAATGGCTGATCCTGCACTTTGACTCCACTTGCACATGTTTGTATCTTGCGGAAAGAGTGAGATCGGATATGCGAAAAACAATCAATTTCTATACACCTGTACTTATATAAACAAGAGTGTCTCTTGAGCTAAACAAAATTAACATAAATGATACCCCACAATACTTAACTCCCAGGAGAAATCGCACACTCACCATCGTCGTCACCTCCGTCGTCTCCTTCGGAGTCTGGAGCCTCAATGTCCTCCTGGTCAAATCCATCCAGGTAAGTGACCTGGGGGAGCAGCTCAAAGATGCTGTCCCGGTACTCCTCAAGAGTGGTGATCTCACAGTTAAACAGGTCCAGACTCTTCAGGTTCTTCAGATTTTGCTGTGATAAAAAAAAAAACAAATGAAATTAAAAGTGATCCTTTATTTGCCATTTGCACCAGTATAAGCGTAGGAACATTAGAATGCTGCTGTTCACCTTCCCCAACTGGCTCCCCATGAAACACACATAGAGAAACAAGGTTGGGGGTCAGAGCGCAGGGTCAGCCAGCATGCGGCGCCCCTGGAACTGGGGGTTAAGGGCCTTGCTCAAGGGCGCAGGGACACGGCTTCTGCAGAGGTCGGGGTTTGAACTGGCAACATTCCGATTACAGGCACAGAGGCCTAGCCAGTGGAGCCAACCACCAAGATACAGCATGAATATAACCAAGCTTTGGGGACCAAAACATGCACTATAATTTAAACACCCCAAAGCACTTTCTACGAACTTCCCCAGTGAGATCGATAATGTATCATTATATCATTATTACCATTATTGAATCTTGACCACACAAAAGAGGTTATGGATTTTACTTTATCACCAGACCTTTAAAACTTCTGAAGGGATGATAAAATAGCAACTGGCATCTTGGATGTGCAACAAGATCATTGATCAATGGGTTTCGTTAAGGCCCTATCGTTAGGTCCACACCACTGAGTCTTACCAATGCTTCCACTGTGCTGAGCTCCTTTATCTTGTTCCCACTCAAGTTCAAGTATGACAGATTGGGACACTTCTCCGAGAGCACCTCCAGACCCCCCGAGATGTTATTGTCACTGAGCTCCAACTAAGAGAAGAGGGTTGATGAAGGGCCATGACAAGAGCAACTGAATTACACTCAGTGAATGCCAGACTAGACCAGTGCTTCCCAGTCCGATCCTCGGGGACCCACAGACAGTCCTGGTTTTCACTCCCTCCCAGGGACCAAAAACGAGGACCTTCAGTGGGTCTCCGAGGATCGGATTGGGAAACACCAGCAACAGACAATTTACTCCTGTTTTGATTTAAGCTTAGCAATTCTTAAATATTACACAGAAGGACAAGATATTTTGGAAATTAAATTTCTTTAAGCATGATCATTAACTTTCAGTTGGATATTCAGAAAATACTTCAAATGGAAATTTTGTTCATCAACTATAAAATATTAATTTCTAAATTATTGATTTTCAACCTTCAGCAGTGAAAGAGGTGTGAAGATGACTAAAAATTGTATCATGTTTCCAAAGGAATGAGTGCCACATGCTCTTTGAAGAAAACTTACACATTAAAAACATAAAACGACTGATGGTCAACCTATACCACAAAATGAGAGAAACTGGGAATGCACTACCTGAAGACCAAACCAGTAAGCAGGACAAGCTATCTGGGCAGACAGTGGAATTTGGTTTTAAAAATGTCCATAAATGACTCACCTTGCGCAGTTTGGGTAACGAAGGCAGCTTAGCCAAGGAAGTCAAGCCAACATTGATCATGCTGAGAAACTCCAGCTCCTTAAAGTCATCTGTCAGGCCCTCCACTTCACCATCACTGGAGCGGCAATTGTCCACCACCAGCTCCGCCAGCTGCCGACATTAAACACTCTTATGTTACGCTAACAAGTTACTATGGAGGGAAAAAAAACTAGAAGCAGGAAAATTTCTGAAAGACAAACCACAAGGAATTACTAACAGACAGATAGATGGCTTACAATAACAGGTGGGTTCACACATTAAGACTCAACTTTTATTACACAGACATAACAGAATTGATAGGAAGCTGGGAAAAAAACCCACTGTTTCACTCCCGATCTACCTAAACCATCATTAAGGGGCACAGGATCCTGAAGGTGAAAACCAAAGCAGACAGAGATGACCTGAGACAAGCGGAAGTCAGTACTGCTTGTTTGATTTGTGAAAAGAAAAAAAAAAAAAATTAATGATACAAACAGATAAACATTACAAGTTGACTAGTTATTTCCATAACCTGCGAATGTGGTTCCCATGACAACCCATCCTGAAATTCCTACAGTAATTCCAGTATCCACTGTAAACACTAGACTACCAAAATGAATCTTACA
>JAODJW010000135.1:14910424-14921004 GCA_026777045.1 Hyperopisus bebe | reverse complement strand
ATGACAACCCATCCTGAAATTCCTACAGTAATTCCAGTATCCACTGTAAACACTAGACTACCAAAATGAATCTTACACCCTAAATGTCAGGACAAACATGATTTTGAGCCGCAGCCGAAGGTAAAATATACACACATACATATACATACTGCAGACATATAAATGTATGTAAATATACATGCCTGCATAGACAGACATTTTCCTTGTATCAATAACCATGTTTGGTTCCATCTCAATTTAAGAACTTCCAATCACATTACCACAAAACTATTTTTTTATTTGCAATAATTCTATTAAGAAATCACTTTCACTTCACACGTCCTCTGACAGCTACAAAACGGCTATTATGCAAAGGTTTACTACATGCTGAATATATGCCTTTAGCACTAAAATTAAAATTAAGTGAAAATGGATCGTAAAGATAAACAAGCACATTATAAAATCCAAGGTCGAGTTTGCAAAACTGAACCTAACTGGTAAAAACACCGTGAACTACAAGGTAACAGCAACGCATGCCTTAAACGTTAATATGAAATTAAATGCAACGCACCAAAATCTAGTGGAGATAATAGTAATACGAAATACATTCACTAATAAATTAGTGGCTTTACATGACTATAGTAACACTGCCATGCTGTGTACCTCACAGATCCAGGTCAAGAAAAGTGTTTTAGTTAATTCTAACCTACTTCGACGTTTAGCATTACATTACATTTGGAATGATACCTAGGCGTTTAAACATATTCAACGTAACTTCGTTATTCAGTGTAATACTAACGAAAATTATTTTACGAAATGTTTTCCCCACGTTGAATAACAAGTTACCCAAGCCGTTACAACACAACAGGCTGCGTTTAACAGGGCAGTACAATGAGCTGCACCCTCTATTAAAATAATATGAAAATAGAAAGGCAGGTCGGACGCAGCTCTTTCACCATGCACCGGAGCTACATGACAATGATCCGGGCATTGAAGTCGTCGGTCGGGTTAAAGCATTAGACCGCGGAAAGCTGGGGTGGGTGGGAGTCGTAACCCGGGGAAAGTGGCCGCGCCGCTCCTGGCCTGTGCCGGACCGCTCCGTGGGGGTCGGTGATGTGCGGCGCTTATTTCTGCCAAGCGCTAATTCCCGCTGCGCCGTAGGAAATGGGATTAAACCGCCTGCTTACAGGCGCACAAGTTACAGGGTGACAAAGGGGCCTATCTAGCTAAAAGCCTCGTTCCCCTCCTCCCACGAGTTAGCGGACGCTGACGAGTGACCAGTAAATGAGGTTTCAGTAAATGAGATTTATTACTTGTTAGTGCTGAAGTACGACGCCGACTGCCCTTTATCACAGACCGGTCCGCAGCGTCCCCACGTCGCCACTTATTTTAAAAAAGGACGAGGCCGTGGGTTCGTGTCGCTCGGCCTGTTTCACCTTCACGGCGTCTCATATTCCTGGGAGCTGCCGACTCTTCCCTTCGGAGCTGCCGAATAAAAACAAAAGCTATTCGCGTCGGGGAAACCGGTGCGCTAAACTTCCCCGATGACTCCCCGGACGGACGTCCGCGTACGGCTGCTGGCCAGCTCGCAACCCAGCTCGGAAGGCACGGCTTTCGTTTTGGCGGGTCAGTTAGCTGCCTAGCCGTGTAAAATGGAGACATGTGTCGGTATATTTTACTCCCTGGCTTCAAAATAAAGTTGTATTTATTTGGGACGAAACAAAGGAAGAGTGTTTGCAACAAACTACGCACACGGACCCCGATCCCACACGCCTCCGAAGGGGTTAATGCGAGTCACGCTTTTGCCGGAAAAAAGGAGCTCTTTAAACGGGTTATCCTCCTCAAGAGCGGCATGAATGTGCCCCGGCTGTCTGCCGTCGAAGCCAGTAATCGAAAGGTCAATAAAACATCGACTTATGACAGCCTTATTGCACCCTCCGCCCAAAAGAAGCGAAGAGGGAGGACGGAGCATGGTCACCGCGGCGCCGCAGATTTAAATAAGCAAAGCCGCAACATCGCCATCGCGGGGACGGACTGAAATTACGATTACATCCAGCTAAGCCGACCAGCAGCTCGAATCAATAACCCCGAGAAATGGGCAAGTCCGGCCGCAATCGGACGGTCGCTAACTTCAACTAGCACGAAAACTCTGAAGTTGAATTTCAGCCGCACGCCGTGCGCTCAAGCGGACATTCGAAAGCCGTAAACAGCCAACGATCTCCCCGGTCGTACTTAAGGTCTGCTTCGCAATTTAGAAACAAATTAAATAACAGCGCAATCCAGTACCTTAGCTGGGGTCCGGTTCCGTAATTCTAAACTAATTCTCTTCTTCATCTCCATCTCTAAAATCAACACAAAAAGTTCTAAAATAGAGGGAGGGAAACTAAATTTAAAAAAGAATGCCGAAACTCCGCAGCTTTCCCACACTCAACGGCTGTTACGCGCTAACTGAGCCTCCATGATACCTCGCACCCGGCCCCCTGTGTCAAAATCCACCCTTTTCTAATCGTTATTGGACCGTTTCTCTTATGTCGGTATTTCATTGGCGTTCTGCTGTGCCGTTCAGAAGTATCGATCTTATTAACATAATCCCGCCCGGTGATTCTAGTGATTGGTCCCGATTGCCCGCGCAGCAAACTTAGATTCGTGAAATTTGCTGTCAGTTTTCGAGTTTAACCGTTTATACCCACCCATTCTTCATTTTGATTGGTGACTTAACAAAGGACATGGACACACCCCTGTTTTTTGTTTTATATAGGCATGATGAAAGTCGAGTAAGGTTGCGCATGATACGTATTGTGCTTTGGTAGGAGGATGTGAGGTGTTTGTCCAGTTTGTTAGCAGTAGGTGATGTTTTGTTTTTGGTAGAATCCACGGACTAGAAATTCATCGCTAAAGAACTTGCCGAGCGGCTTCTACTGCATTTATACTTGGACTGACAAAATGGCTTCTTATTGGCGAAGGAATATTTTTTTCCGGCCTCACTCTTGGCTCTTTCCGTACGACTCTTTAAGGCATGTGATGTGTGTCAATATTGGACTTCATAACATTGGATGGCTTTGTTGATAAAGTGTTGTTTTAAAAAGAAGTCCATGCATAATTAAAAACGTACACCCTCAGCTCAGCACGGACAAAGTGACCGCTTCTACAATGGTTATATGGTTTTCCCCGCTATTTTTAGATAATGCATCTGCCTGGAGTATCATTGCAGTAAGATATAGGTTGGGCTACTAGGAGATATAAAGCCCCCTGAGGGATTCAAGGTCAGCTGGCTACCCACTCCTCTTAAGCACAATAACCAAGTATGGTTGGATATCGAAATATATTTGGTATCCGTGGGTAGGTATAGGTGTTTTTAATTGGGCAGGTCCTGCATGAAATGTGGTTTTCAGGTTCAAGATTCACATCAAGACCTTTTAGATGAATCAAGTACTCTTGCATCCCTGTTTCCTATGCCTAGTAGATATCTTTAGTTTTATATTCTTGTCCTCTTAAATATATGCTGTATACATGGTCTGACTGGCATTCTGTTCTGCGTGTGCCATTCCTGTCTACACTATTTCCTGGCTTGGACTCCAGCTGCAACATGACCCACTGCTGGATAAAAACTGAGAAGGTCCATGCTCAATTTATTTTTGGTTCCTTTGGCATGGTTTAATTGTAAGTGAAGTTGAATGTACGTTTGCATTTTTAGTATCTAAATAAACAAATGGCTCCTCCTTAATCTAATTAATTCACTCATAAATGTTAAGCATCACTGCTATGCAGTCAGATAAGCCTAACATACGGAAACCCGCTCATATTCTATATGTTACGGATTTCAACACTTTCCTGAGTTCATCCCAAAAAGCAGACGTGTTCGTGTTATTAAGAAATAAACATGAACACTGCTAAGAAAAGCTGAGAAATCAAATCTTTTCAGGCAGAGTAAAGTTGAAATGAACTATTTCTAGAAAATAAAAAATAAAAAAATCTATATAGGCTGAAAAAAGTTCTGTACTCAGAACAGCTGCAAAAATTCAGAAATGTGTGTATGTGCATATTAAAGATGTAGATTACAGTTCATTTGTAATTCCTTTGGATTCTTGGGTACAAACAGCTTGAGCAAGTAAGAGTTCTGAGCCTTTGCCCCAAGGCGTAAGGCTTGTGCTGTGTCTAGTTACAGAGGATTAACGTTTCACCAACCCCTGACTTAATTTACGAAGGTATAAGTAAGACTCCTCAACCCTGTGCTGGATAACAAACTGGAAAATGAATATGAAAATGAATAAGTTAAACAAACCTGTAGAATTCAATAACCCCGACATCTTGACAGCCATGTTTCTAGTAGAAAAATAGTTTGATCAACACGTGTCTGACTTCTGGAAATGGGGGATTGGTGGTCTGACTACAATGTAAACAGCAAAATCACAAAACTGAAAATAAAGTGCAGAGAATGACAAAAATCGCAAGGGATCCTGCCCCAGTGTAGCTCTATAAGATCATTTTTTTACTTAGAAATAGAAAGCTTTTATTGTTATTATACTGGAGCACGGATGCTAGTTGTACAATGAAATTGCAGTGGCTTAATTGACATTAAGAAACATATGGAGGTCACATAGTGCTTGTTGTTTAAATAAGTTGCTGCTTTTGCATGGTTTATTTAGGGTGTAATAAGTCCCGTGTCCACTAGACTGCAGACAAGTCAAATTGAAAAAACATTTGAACCGGTTTTGCAATTATCTGCCATTGTTTTGAGCCCTACTATGTTTTTTGGACATGTGACCACTAGAGGGAGTACTGGTTCACTATGGATTTTACTTCACGGAGCACTGGGTACGAGATAAATACGAATCGTGCAGTGGGGAGACTCTAAAGAAAGCTTTAATTCACTATACTGCCCTACAAAGCCAAAACACAGTAACCGCATATATAATCAAAACTGAGTTTTGATCGACATTAGGTTCTTTTTGTATTGTGACAAAATAGCTCAGCTAAGCTCATTTTTGAATATATGCATCGTTTATTTACAGTACCTACTGCACCCACTGCAGTCAGAACAGCTGTTGTCCTGTTGGTGAAAAGGAAGACATACATCACAACATGCCTTGAATATTATCACAGTTTGTTCATGCTGGATGAATACAACACTTTCAAATGTTTTGTTCCATCCTACCTGGTGTTAGACAAACTGCAACATGGCTAGAAATAGAGCACGGTGACCATTATTGTCATTGTCTGATTTTGTCAATACCTTAGAATCACTGTCTTAATATGTCCTTAATCGTTGAGTCTCAGCTGTAATTGAAGAAGTCCCATTTCTGGTGTTTTCTATCATTGTTTTTCTGTAAATAAAACAACGTTAATATCATCAGTTTAAGACCTATGTCCCATCTCTCCCTCTTTATCAGCAAACCAACACTGCTTGGAGATTCCCTCACCACCTGAGAAGTGTCACTCCATTCGTTTCTCATGTGTGGTTCCTCAATGTTGGAACGAGCTGCCAAACCTCATCCGTTCATCGTATTCCCTCTCCACCTTTAGTAAATGCTTGTATGTTGCATTTGTCCAAAGCTGCTAAAATAAATGTAAACAATAAAAACAGACAGCTTTAGTTGCTCCCTATCCATTCCAGTGGATCTCTTTCCTTTGCGCGTTTCCTATTAAGGCTTTTTGTTTTATGTTTAAGCAAAGCGGTAGCGATGTTTTTCCCTACAAACAGTAGATACGAGTAAAAAGAGTATTGATAATTATGGTGGATGAAGGAGGCAGGCATTTAACTGAGCAAAATTATAGACCCATGTAACCCTGACCTGAAAGCAGTTAGAAGATAGATGGATGGATGGATGGATGGATGAATAGATGGATGGGACATCACAAGTTTTACAACATAAATGAGGTTTTGCACAGTGCTTGAGATGTGTATTCAAGCTAATGGTAACATTTATGTGCTGCACCTCATAGAAAATGGACATTTTTCACTTACAGAGAGTAACACAAATGTTCTTTTGGAATCTATTGTTCCGTGTTAATAAAATGAACAATGTAACAATGCTTTCTATCTGGAGAGAACAACTTCTCGGAAACCTTTGACCAAAGTAATCTTACATTTAGTATATTTATGATTCCAATTAGGTTATAATTGAAAAAATGTAATAAAAACAAAACCTAAGGGACACATTCTCTGAAATAAGTAAAAAAAAGGTGCAACCAAGTCAACAAGCAAATTTCGTTCAGTACATCCATCCATCCATCCATCCATTTTCCGCCACTTTTCCAGGGTCGGGTCGCGGGGGCAGCAGTCTAAGCGGGGTTGCCCAGACCTCCCTCTCTCCAGCCACCTCCTCCAGCTCCTTCAGGGGAATACCAAGGCGTTCCCAGGCCAGCTGAGAGATTTAATCTTTTCAGTACAATGGAATTTTAAAAATCACAGACCAGTGTCTAGGTCATGTTTTGTTAGTGAATATTTATACAAGAATTACACAACACATACACATAAATCAAACAGATGTTTTAACAGGTAGCAGTAAGAGTGAGAATTGGGTTATATGCTTTAGCTGAATAGTTTGAAGGGTTCACTGGTAAAACAAGTAAAATGCAATGCATTAAAGAAAAACATTCCTCAGACATAGATGGATGTATTCAGTTACATATTTGATTGACATGAGCACTTCACAGTATATCCATCCATCCATTCTCCTTTTGCCTATCTTGGTCGCAGAGGGCCTGGAAACTGTCCCAGGCACCTAGGCAGCACAGGGCATGTCCTGGAGGGGATGCCAGTGGTAACAATATACAGACGCTCCTCTACTTACGAATGAGTTACGTTCCGAATGGGCGTTCATATCTTGAAATGTGCGTAAGTCGTTATTCAGCACGCTACGCTGCTAAATTGCTGAACCCTGTTACAATGCAATGGCAAATATGTGTATTTGGGGGAAAAAAAAACGACATTACAATTTTTTATCTCTGTTTATTCAAATTGTTTACTACAGGAACTCTACTTAGGGACATGCAAATGTTAATTCACATGAAAATAATTAGTATGAAATTGATCACTTTTTAAATTAATCACTATTAAATATTTTAAATGATTATTAAACCAATTACTATCACTGTTACAATTTATCATTGTTAAAACTTGATGATTGGGTCTTGAGACTTACTTGTGACTTGTGTATATGTCACTTTGCCCCATGCCTCATTGGCACCCTGTCCTGGGTTATTCCCCATTGTTTTTGCAAGAGTGTAAGATAGGGCAAGTGGAGGGTGGAAAATGAATGAAACTGCATGTACATGTATGTGCTAATAGATTCCCCGAACTTCCTCTTTGGAAATTTCTTGAAATATCATCTACATACATTTTAGGATTCCCTGCTTCCTCAAAATAATACCAACCCGTGCTTCAGTGTATCTCTGTATTCTGCTCTGGCTAGCAGCTTCCTGACACTTGACCTCACCTCCCTTTTCCGCGAGCTTGTATGCCCAGAAATTCCCTCACTGGCAACACGCTTACAGGAAGTCTACCTTCATTTTCCACTCTCCCCAAGCATTGTTGCTCACAGCAACATCGTCACTGGTGAAAGACAATCGACTTGATAAGATGTACTTGCCGCCCACGTTTTCTTCGCTTCTCTAATCCAATCTACAACCACCATGCGCCCCTTCTGCTGCACAAACACTGAATTACAGCGTTCACCATGTTCTTCCGTTATTGAACTCATGGAATTCAGCACCTCAAACCTTGTAGGACATTAGCGATCGTTGCTGACATATGGCGCATCGATGTCACGTGATGTGGGAAAAGTGACAAAGCTGAATGATTAGCGAACTACATATTTTGCATTTTAACCATCCCTCACAGCACTTTATTAATTGATTTTCTTCTTTTTTTGGTTTGGGGGGGGGGCGGTAAAATGTGAGTACCTTGAATGCTATTTTTACATTATTTCCTCAAGGTAAAATCAATTACTCTTTGTACCAGGACATGCTAGAACACACAGGACATGCTAGAACACACAGGACATGCTAGAACACACTGCAAACTGTGTTCTTATGGAAAGCAGGGGAACGTGAGGGGATGTCAACATGTTCCTACTGTTCATGCAAGTGCAACAAGACCTTAGCTGATAAAACCTGAGTGAGTGGTTTTCAATCTGCATGCTCAAAGCACGCTTGTACATGCCGTGAGTGTCATTAACAGGTTGTGAAGCTGCAGTAGTGAAACCCCCCTGTCACAAGGGGGCGCCATATTAGGAATATGGTTTGTTTGTCTGCATGGGGTTAGGAATATTGAGTCTGGGGAAGAGGCATGTTATATGTTTAAGGTCTGGAAAAGAAGCTATAGCATGACCATAGCATGTCAGTGGTGTGTTGCCCCCCCATCAAGTCATTACCATGCTCACGGTTTAGAGCAGGTAATGGATCTTACCCAGGGCCCGTGATGTGGTTTTACTGGAGTGCTCGCATAATTCAAAACACTTATACCTCGCCTGCTATAGCAAACACAGTGCTCGCCTTTGTTCTGCCAAGAAGGTCACTGACAACGGATCCATGTGTTCCGCTCACCAATTACCTATTAATAGTTAATAATCCCAAGGTGATCATGCCTTTTCTGGGCATCTGGTTTGCCAGCATGCTAGGTTGCCCCGAGCAACAGAACTGACTGACAATAAGGATCCAGTGCTTGCTGACACTAAAAGGACTGTTATGCTTAGCAGTCTTATGAGTTTTAATTAGCGTTGCTAATTAGCAGTTAGCAGTCACCGCTAGCTGTGGTAATGGCTGGTTGGCATATCTATGTGATTCAAGCGATGGGGCAAAAGCAAGGATCTCTTCAGCACTTTTCCATTGCCACCAAGAACCGAGTCATACCCGAATTATACGGCTAAAGAGCAGTTTTCCATAGTACATAATGCTATCAAGCGGAGAATCAAGTGGAGCTGAACTGACTTAGTATCTAATCTGTCTTTGTGGTACAAGGCAGGTACAGCCTGGTTCCTGTATGCCAATGGAAAAGTGCCATTTGTTCGATCAGATTAGAAGTACTGGTATGTATCAGAAGTGGTGGGGGGAGGGACAGTATGGTGGCTCAGTGGTTTGGAGCTTGTCACTGCACTCCCCCCTCCCCCCAAGAGTCAAGAGAGGCAAGCTCAAGAAACAATGTAAACATCAAAAAAATGTTGGATTGTTTTGAATAGGCAGTGATGGAAGCAGTAGATTTGCATGCAAATAGTATGGAAGAGTGAATAATAGTGAATAATTATTTGACCCCCCCATTGAATTCCTAAGTTCACCCATTTATAAAGAAATGAGAAGTCTATAATTTCAATAGTATGTTTATTTCAACATTAGAAGATACAAAACAAAACAAACAAGGAAAAATCATTATATAACAGGTACAAATCAATTTGTCATTTATCTAGGGAAATAAGTATTTGATCCCCTACAAGTCAGCAAGAAATTAACACATTAACACAACACAAGTAGTACTTAAGTATTAACAGATACCAAGCCAGCATTCACATTTAATGGCATTACTTTGTTTAAAAAGTGTTCTTTGGTCACTAACCTTTTTATATCTTCAATCATCTATGAGACACACCAGAGAGCTGTCTAAGGATGTTAGAGACACGATTGTTGACCTTGACAAAGGTGGAATGGGCTACATGACCATCAGCAAGCAGCTTGGTGAGAAAGTGACAACTGTTGGTGGAATTATTTGCAAATGGAAGAAAGACAGAATAACTGTCAAACACCCTGGGTCTCGAGCCCCAAGGTCATGGGTTGCCCTAGCCAGTCTCTGGACCTTAATCCCATAGAAAACCTATGGAGAGAACTCAAGCTTCATGTATCCAAGTGACAGCCTAAAAACCTTAAAGACTTGGAGGAGATCTGCAAAGAGGAGTGGATGAAAATTCCTGATGATCTGCAACCTGGTGGCCAACTACTGTACAAAGAAACATCCGACAGTTGTGCTTGCCAACAATGGTTACTCCACCAAGTACTAAAGCATGTGTTCCAAGGAATCAAATACTTATTTCCTTAGATAAATGGCAAATTGGCTTGTAACTGTTACATAATGATTTTTCTGGCTTGTTTTGTCGATAATCTATATTTTGCTGTTAAAATAAACCTACCAGTGAAATTACAGACTTCTCATTTCTTTATTGACGGTTCAATTTCAGAATTCGGCAGGGGGTCAAATAATTATTTCTCTCACTGTAGATATCTTTATTGTCATCTTATCATGCGCTTCTGTACAATCAAGGACGAAATGCTGTTCCTCCTAGTCCAAAAACATAAATAAATTACAAAAACTAGGGGACTATTAAGAAGTAACTAACATACACAATGGACATGGTACACAAACAACCCATATCCATGGTTCATTTCGAATTAGCAGCATGAAGAAACCTTTTTAGCAACATATCTCTTTTAAATTGTGTTTTTAAGGGTGTAGCAGCATGCATTGTTAAATAAACAAGTAAATAAACAATAGGCTGTCTTTTTATCTGAACAAAGGTGCAAAGGCAAAAGAAAAGTGCAAATGAATGATTGCACTAGTGAACAGAAGTGTCTGGTACAGTGGGAAGGTCAGTGATTCAGTGGGGGGGGGGGGG
>JAODJW010000135.1:14898964-14910324 GCA_026777045.1 Hyperopisus bebe | reverse complement strand
GGGGGGGCAGAAGTGTCTGGTACGGTGGGAAGAACATGTTGGAGGTTCTGTGGATGCAGCATTGGGTGAAGATCTCCACCAGGGATGGGAGATGGGCACCAATGACCTTCCCGGCTGTTCTCACTACCCTGCTCAGCAGTTTCTCTTTAGAGGTTCTGCAGATTCCAAACCAGACAGTGATACAGTGGGTCAGAACACTTTCAATGGTCCCCCTGTAGTAGGTGGTGAGGACTGGGTAGACTGGCCTGCTTCAGCCTCCCCAGGGAATGGAGCCGCTGCTGGGCATTCTTGACACCTGCCAAGGTGTTAGTGGTCGAAGTGAAGTCGTCTGCTAGGTGCACACCCAGGAACCTGCTACCACTGACCCTCCCCACAGCCGTGCCATCTATGGTCAACGGGGGGCGGTGTTCTGTGTGAGCATTTCTAAGGTCTATGATCATTTCCTTGGTCTGGTCAACATTCGGGAGGAGGCTGTGGTGGTTGCACTACGCTATTAGCTGCTCCACCTCCATCCTGCATCTTTGCTGATGAGATCCTCCGCTCCAACTTCATCTACAAACTGGATGAAGTGGTTGTTGCTGTACCCGGCAGTACAGTAGTGGGTGGGTGATCTGTGTGAACAGGATGGGGGCTCAGGATGCAGCCCTGGGGCGAGCCCGTACTCACCAAGATGTGTGGCTGCCAACTCGGACCATCTGCTGCCTTTGTCTCAGAACGTTCAGGATCCAGTTACAGGTGCCGGCATGCACCTCCAGCTTCTCCACCAGTTGCTGTGGTATGATGGTGTTGAAGGCTGAGCTGAAGTCAATGAAGAGTGGTCCGGCGTAGGCATCCTGGTTTTCCAGCTGGGACAGGGTGAGATGGAGGCTAGTGGATATAGCATCGACTGTGGTCTTGTTGGTTCTGTATGCAAACTGTAGGGGGTCTAGGTTTGTGGGGAGGCAGGCTTGATGTGCTGCAAAACCAGGCATTCAAATCATTTTTGTTACAACCAGAGTGAGAACCAGGGGACGGAGGTCATTGATGCAAGTTAGACACAGGTATGGTGGTTGCGCTCTTAAGGCAGGTGGACACTACTGCCTGGCTGAGGGAGATGTTAAAGACACCAGTGAAGACCTCCTTCAGTTGTTCAGCACAGTCCTTGAGATCACAAACAGGTATGTAACCTGGGTCAGTAGATTTTCGGGGATTGACATTACAGAAGGCTCTCTTCACCCTGGTTGAGGTCATCTGTAGTTCCTGTTTGCTGTGTGCTGGAGTCAATTTCTGTACTGTGGTGATATTAGAGGCCTCGAAATGCATGTAAAATTTATTGAGTTTGCCTGGTAGAGAGGGGTCATTGAAGCATGTTTGTGGGGCAGGCTTGCAGTCTGTAACGGTCCGGAAATCTTGCCACAAGCAGCGTTTGTCCTTATAGCCTGTGAAGTGAGTGTTGAGGTTCTGCCCATATTTCCTCTTTGCCTCCCTGATGCCACAGGACAGTCAGAGTGATAAATAATATAAAGTAATAGATAATAATAATAGATATTGGTGGCACTGGCAATAGCAAGTGGATGGCAGAGTTAAAGACCCTACAGTTCAAAGAGAGACGGACAAACTTTCAGAGATTTTTCGCCTGTAGCAACATGAAAGATATCAAATTGGCTGGTCATGGTGTGCAGAAAAAAACAGTTTCTATTGTTCTACTTAGGAACCATCGAAACATACTTAACTTCAGCTCACGCATGACAGATGCAGTGAGATATACTTGTAAGCACATGTGCCTGTAAATCGATTTTGCACTTGATTGCATAAAAAAAAAAATACGAGAGAGTGAGACAGTGAAGAACAATGTGATCCTGCTGTGTGAGACAAACTCTGCTGGGTCAGTGACAGCAACTTCCCCCAGAGCCAAGTCCCCTGAGTTGCACTCATGGGAATGTGGGAACCAGGTGACCCCAGGTAGACGTTCCAGGCAGTGATCCAAAACCTGTCTGAGGCTCTTCCAGTTCCTCCACTTCATGATTTCCCAGCAGCTCCACTACAGCTTGAGGGCAGGTTTGCATGAGAGCGGTTCCCAGAAGTAGAGTATAGAATCACTGTGTAACATTACAGCCACACTCATGTTTCTGATTGTTCTACACACCTCTCATCAATTTACTCACATAACTACAAACTCCATCACAAAGAAACAGCTGATATTTCCTGACAGTCAGAAAAATTGGGTATTAAGAGGGATTTCTTTATATTGAGCAGCTGTTTACTTATGTCTATAGTATTGATGTACCTTATTTCTGTTCTTTACTACTGTAAGTAATAAACTTAAATTTAACATTTAAAATGTGGATTAAATTACAGGATTGCTTGTGGAGTTTCTTGCATGATATCTTTGCTACATTGGTGAATGATTGATGAACATATTGTGACCCACAGCTTCGATTTTCTACAGTACAGCTGTGATCTCCAGTAATACCCAGGACTGAATCAGACTGTCCTACTATCCTAAATCGATTCTACCAAATTTACTATATCATAGATTCATATGAAATTAATGTTGCATACATTTTGGGGTTTTTAATTTTGTATTTCTCACTTAAGTTACTGTACTCAGTGCTTCTGCCACAGGCACACCCTGCCTGGTTATCTGATGCTTTAATCTAAAGCCACTTACACCAACAGAAGGAGTCAAAGTTTTGTTTGTGGGGTTCGAACCTTCAGCCTTTGCACTATTAGAACAATGCTCAACTTGGCAAGCTACAGGAACGAAACTTGCAGTATAAGTTCGGAAGTTCGGAAAAGCCAAGGTAACCCCCCCCCATCGCAATAAAGTATAAATAGGTTACCATGGACCTCTTGCGTATAAAAGGGGGGGGTGGCATTACTGAAGCATGGGAACACAAGAAGAGAGCCTTTTCTGGCTGAGATGTTTGTGGTGTTATTACACATTTGGATATGAGTCACAGTCTAAGAATGTAATTACAGGTTTTTTTTTTAATTAAAAGCTTCTTTGCATTGTTAATAGCACATTTAATGGTAACATTAAGCAGCAAGAAAAGAAGCGCGATATGATCGGATGACAGACCATATTCTAAGCAAATCATGCAATAATTATAAAGTGTTTCACAGGTGACACCAAAACAAATGAGTTTTATAATATTAAGTAGCACAATGTGGCTCATCAGTTATAAGAGGTAACAAAAACATTTATGAATAACTGACAATACAAACCCAATGGACAGGCAGCGCTGAGGAATGGATGGAAAAAACTCCAATATCTCCAATATGTTTAATATCTTAAAATTTTACAAGTAGAAAAAATGAGCCCTTTTAAAAATGTATGCAGTAGAAGATTAGAAAAATTTTAGCAGGGACTACACTAGTGACTAGTCTACACTAGACATGGGAGACATACACTGTAAATGAGGGTTTTCCCCGTTTGGCGAAGAGCCCAAGTAAGAAGGAGATGAGTTAAGCAGCCGCAGGCATATTCCCAGACTACCATGCCAACAGGGCTGAATGAGAACCTGCTTGCTGTCCAGATATGAGAGAGACAGAGAGAGAGAGAGATAGAGCGAGCGAGCGCTCTGAGGCTGAACTGGTGACCTCTTTTACTGCCGTTATTGGCTCACCTTAGTCTTCTGGTTTTGGTGCACGTATGGCACAACTCCCGCATTCCTCACTAACATACACAACTTACAGATGACAGATATTGGTAACGATATGAAAAGAACTGATGTCACAACCTGCCCATCCAATCCTGTTAATCATTTGTCTTGCCTCTCGTTCTTGCCCTCATGTTAATCACTCCAGCTGCCTCTTGTTTGCGCCCTCGTCAGTCTTGTACTTAAGTGCTTCCTAGTATTGTTCCCCAGTCCTGTCATTAACGTTGTACTCTGTAGTCACCTGATTTTCCTGCTTTGATCCTCATGGCCCTGTTCATTTAGTGTTGTTCAAACAGTTCAATAAATCCCCTTTTGATTCCCCACCTCGCCTCCTCCCCAAATCTTTTGTCCCAGAGGTCGTGCCAACTGACTTGCAATAGGTTATCGACACCAAATTTATCCTCACTAACAATTACCTATCTTCCCTAATTCATCTATAAAAGAGGGGATGTCTGTTGTCCCTATTATCTACAGAATAATGCCTAAAATCCAAACTCAATAAAGCACAACAAAGCTAAATAATATCCCATGAGACTGCAACACATCTTAAAGGTGTGCAGCCGCTGACCCCATCTCTTCTCCAGGTCCACCCAGCTGGCCATAACCCTACTGGAGTCACCAGCTTTACCAGTTCAGGTACTAGTTGGTTTGAGTTAGGTGAGCAAAGGCACGGCTGATTAGTTTCTCTCAGGCACTAGTCATTTGCTTTTCTCACATCTCCAAAAAAATACAGTATATTAAGTTGATTAAATAGAATGCAAAGTACGTGGCTTTGGGGACATTAGAGAAGGCAGAAATCTATGATGTTTATCTGTTTCTATGGTAATAGTACACACCTACCAAATATGGGAAGTAACAGCACCAGTTTCAATTATAATACAAAAAGCAAGAAAAAAAAAACTAAATTAGAAGGATAGAACACCTTATCAAAATACTCAGCTGTCACCCTCATGGTATAGTTTAAAAAAAACAATATCTGATGTTTCAAGCATCTCTAATTTGATGGGCAAATGAAAATACTTTGGAGCAAGTCTTACAAGCCCTTGTACACGTTTCCTGCCCCAACAAGCAAGGGAATGTGGGGCAAGGCCTGTTCCTAGCTGCTGCAGTGTGGGAACCCAGGAGTGGGACACAGATGCCCCAGAGAGGTCTGCATTCCCTGTGTCACAGTCTTATAGTCACTTGATTTTAATCCTTTACCTCTCAATAGATTTCCATTATGCACAAACCAGGTAAATTCCAACACGTGACCTGATGGAACGTAACAATGTAGAAGCACTTAATCTCTCTCTTTCTCAAAAATAAAAATCTCTTAGCATACCGCAAAAATAGTCTTGCAACCCCTCCAATTATTTCGGCAACCCACAGTTTCAGAATGACTGTCTTAAAGGCAGACCAAAATCCTAATCGCCCCAGGTACCGACAACAAATGCAGACTGGAACACTGAGAAAGGAACATGTTTTATAACATTGACAAATTTATGCATTTCCAGCAAACTTCATGCATGATGTTGTGAATCTGGGCCTTGAGACTTGTGAGTCTAAACAAAAACAGACTGCAGCTGGATTTGCAATGCAGGCACTGGATTCTCAAAATGAGAGAAGTCACACACGAACGAGGGAAGTTCACAGAGGAGCTGCTGCACCCCAGAATGCTGCATCTATCACCGATTCCTCCCTCAAGTGGAAAGATCCGGTCAATGCCAGAGCCTTTCCCACCTCAAGTCCCCGCATTTTCCTGTCACACGTTGGTGCTGTGGATGGGAAACAGATGCAAAGCACAAAGTGTGGTTGTAGATGCCTCTTACAAAAAAAAAAAAATCATAGCTAAGAAAACACATTTCAAGAAAATCAACATTAGTTACAGAGGGAGCTTTGGGAAATCAGTAACCAAGTTACGCCGCATACAGGAAGAGATGATATTTGGGAAATTCCTGGTTAAAGACTTCTTATTGCTTCCCATACTTCCTTCCACTAGAACAAGATGTGTGGGGCCAGGTTAGCCCCTGGTCCTGCACCTAAACACCCCAAAATAAACAAACTGACACATAACGCTTAAAAACATTTCTCTGCGTATGCTGCATACATTTTCTTAATATACATTAATTTATTGTTATGGCGACATGACGCAATGCAGACAGGAAAACATGCGATGATTCACTTACGGCTCCAGGCAAAGGGGTTTATTAAACAGGCTGAACGCACAGAATAGGAGATCATAAGGCTTCAGAACCAAAGAGGAGAAAACGCTACCATCAGAACTATAAAGCAAACTACAAAGGAAGTTGAGCAGGGACTTACAAGGTACCATCTACTCAGTAATATTCACAGAGCACCATACAATGACTGACTGGAGAACAGAGCAGGAGCAGGTATTTAAATACACACAGGGCTAAGACGACAATGCAGGGCAGGTGAGAACAATACCCAACTGACCAATCAAAGAAAGGACAGGACAACGAGCAACAGCTGGGGCTGATTAACAGAACTAGTACGTTTAAACATCAAAACTAGGAGACCTAAACAAGGCTCTAGTACTACAATGTAAAGCTAATTAATGCGGAATAAAGGGGACAAAACAAAAACCAGAGTAGAACACAAGAGGAGCAAACCGATGACAGAAACAAATTACAATCAAACCACGGATTGCGAAAATAAGAAATGAAAGTAATTTGGTTTGCAAGTGTTTTGCAAGATGAGCAAAAATTTTAAAGTAAAGTTTAACTTGATAAACGAGCGAGGTCTTGCAATATGAGTATTACATATATGCTTTGTCTGCCCAGTGTCACATGATCACAGCTGAGCCAATGGTTCTCTCTCTCTCGCTTCGGGATTGTAGGTGATCGTCTCCCATGTTCAGCCTCAGTCAGCGTGCATCACTCGTATAGTCAAAATTTAGTAGAAAAGCACCACCCGAATAAGGGCGTAGCAGCGCGAGCAATGAATCTGCTTAATGATAATGCAATGTCACATTTCCACGAAATGGAAGGCAAAAGCGGCTGTCATTGGATAGGTTCCTTGTTAAAGTCGTACAAAAAGAAAAAGATTCCAGTGAGCCAACAGATAGCAGTAATTACGTTAGTTATAGTGAAAGTTGTCCTATAAAATAAACCCTCCTCTCTCACACCATCCACAATTCATTTAAAAGGTAAAGTGCAGGTTAATTTGTTCTATGTATTTTTACTTTATATTTTGTATTAATCATTTTTATATGAATATTTTTGGGTTGTGGAATGAACCATCTGAGTTTCCGTTATTTCTAATGGGAAAATTCGATTTGATATACGAGTGCTTTGGATTACGAGCACGTTTCTGGAACAAAATACTTGCAATCCAAGGTTTTCCTGTAATACACACTGGGGAAACAAAAAAAACAATGAATACAAGAGACAAGATGGGATAGCCAGCAACACCTGCTGGTCAAATGGGGAAGAGACACGAAGGGCAGGGATAGACGGGTGCTGACCCTGACACTATTACATTAATACACTGCATACTGAAATGACCAACTTCACAATGCAGAGCAGCAGAAAACAATTTTTGTCCGTTCTTTTATATTAAAAACATTTCAGTAGCACAGGGTGTCTGGCTGCTAACTAACGTCTGGTTCACAAGGAGAGTGGTGAAATATTAAAATATTTTCATTTAAAAGGATCCAACTGACTAATTGCAACAATATAATATCTCTCCATTGTTTTCTTTTTTCCTCTTCTTATTTTCAGTATTTTCTTCCTACCTATCTTGCCAATTCAGTAATTGAGGAATGATGTATTACTTAGATGTTCAATGGGGGCTGTGGTTGTCCCATCAATAAATATTGCTATTTCAACAATGTAAATAACTGTAATACCACAGAATGCAACCACAGGTATTTATTCTGCTGTTTCTCACTTGACTCTAAACAAATGGTGCCCTAGGCGATCGCCTATGTCACCGATAGGGCGGGACGGCCCTGGGTGGGGGGATACACAGGTAGCTGAATACCTTTATATGGGGGCCATTAGGTCCTGGTCACGCTATTGCAGACACTTCAAAGCTATCCTGTGATTAAGGTGCACTGGGCATTGTGTAGTTTATACTGGCACAAGGCCTGTGCTGCTGGCATTTCCGGAATCCAACGTACAATCGTTTGGCACCGGGCTCCTGCTCACGGAAAATGCAGGTACCCATTGAGGCTGTTTATATCTCTCACCCTTGACCGGTAGTCATGGCACTGACAAACACTTCTTGCTTAGACCCTACCTTTGATCTTGGAGGGGCCACGGTCTACATCTGACAGACTAAGCGGGACGGCATGGAGCGGGTGTCAGCCCAGAACAGAGATCTAGCTGCAAAAGTCCTCAGAAAGGATTTTGCGACTGTGAAATCGGGGACAGAGTTAGCATAGTGATGACTCGATGCCTCCTCGACAAGCTCATTCTTATGTACTTTTTGCTGGGCCCTGCAGAGATCCTACAGTCAATTAGAGAAGGAAGGCACGATACTAGATAACTGGTTTACATCAATGCAGAAAATGAATGAACGTAACCCATAAAGCGACCTCATGTCTGTCTGGAGAGAAAGATCAAAAACACAGATGCATCCATTTACTGTAAAGGAGATAAATTATTTTAAAGAAAGTCAAAGAAATTCCATATTAAGCACACATCAGTATCTTTTTATAAATTTACATAAAGGTTATTTTAAAATATAAAGCTTAAAAGCCCACAGTAACCATTTATTGCAAAACAAGTTTCCCAAAAGCCTAACAATGCCCAGAATGCTTATGTAACCCAAGTCTTCCACTCAATGCCTCATGTAACCTGTTCAGCAGCAGCTTCAGACACTCTGTTATCTGTTACAGACTACTGTCATCTCCCAGTCAGTGCAGCCAACAGGAAGAGCAGCCAAAACAGTTGTAGTGAGAGTAATACTTTTGCTAACAACAACTGTCCAGATAAGACTGGCTGTCAGGGGCTATCGGCTTTCATGGTATTTATGTCGGTAGCTGGCAGAATGGACAGGACTTGGCCATCTCAACTAAATGGTCATCCCCTGTGTTTTGGAGGGAAAAGGCCACGCCCCCTCATTCTTACCCACACAGAGAACGGCTGCTTCTGCTGCTCAGCTTCATTTTCTGTCTGACACCATGCAGAAGTTTGCCCTGTGGCTGCTTTCCGTTTCCACGGCCTTTGCCCTGCTCCTGGTCTTTTGCTGTGGTGAGTACCCCTGACGTCTTCCCGCACAGGGGATACCATAGCCAGGATGTGGTGCTTAGAAGGTGACTAGGAGACTCAGTCAAGAAATACAGCAAGGATAGTATGATGGGCTCCTATAAGGTCTGCAAACACAGAGGTAAGGGGCTATTCCGCAATGCAAGAAGCCCCACAGATTTCTGGGAACTGTACAGCACTGTTATTATACTTTGTTTTTTAATTAGTTTTTATTTTTATATTATTTTCAATGTTCACTTGTTTCCCAGCTTTTGGTGTGGTTTCATTCATTTTTATTGGTTTGTATTTATATTTTAATTAGTTTGTATTTAAGGAACAATTTAGTTTTTAAATGTATTTTACTTTCAGTCTAAGATTTAATAATTTTGTTCTTAGATATAAATTTGTATAATTATTTATGTGTCTGATCCTACATGAATACACACTGCACATTATGTACTAATGTCCTCAAAATGGGCAAAAAATGTATTGGTATCGGAAATCGTTTTATTTTAGTTTGTTTGGGAAGTAATATTCATAGTTTCGTTTCTTTTTTTTATGATTTTCATATCTTATTTCCGCTCACGGAAATGTTTTCTTATAGTTTTAGATTTTGCTGAGGATAATAACCCCATTCTCACACAAGAAATCTTACGACAACTCTATATTATTACATTATAAATCTAAAATTAGCTACATTAAAAGCGTTGGGGTAGTGTGCAAACCCTACAGACTATGTACAAGGTAATAAAATTGTTAAATACATGTAACTGAACGTGCAGACTTGTCTCGTATTGAAAATCTCATGCCAGCCAGCTGACCAAAGTTGGCAACCAGGCAGCCTGCAAAGCGGGGTCTGTCAGATGACGTTTTTTTTTAGTTCATCAAGCAGCACTGTTGACAAAAATCGGTAACATTTGTAGGGGCACAAATTATGTAGTAGCACACTTCATTTAACATATTAATTAACCAGAACATGTATTACAGCTGAGCTTGCCACAAAACATTTGTCCGATGTTTGTTTGCGATCTGCAGTCAGAAAGAGGAACATGCGGTCAGAAACACGATACTGTGCTCGAAAGTGGGAATAAGCTAATACTTTTCTTTAAAATTATCAAATTAAATGACACCTGTTTATAAAACAATCCCGAATTGCCTTAACGGACCTTGAACGTGAACTGAAACATCTAATGGGAATTTTGGAGACCATGCAAAGAACTTGCGATGCTTCTTGTCTCTGCTACCTAGTCGCACAGCTTTGCGGCACGGACCGCATCACACAAGGCTGGGGCAATAGGGGATGCATTTTTTAATAATTGTTCATCGCTACATTCTTAATGACGCTACTAAATTTCGGTCCCGCAACCCACGTTTTGCGGGGTAGCGCTTGGCATTTATATTTACTACTGGTTCTCTAATCACACAAGGCCAAATCAGACTTCTCTTCTTTTGTATAAAGCATCTTTTGTATGATTAAGCAACTCTTCTTAGTGCAGACCGAAAGTACACGTCTCTAACTCAATAACTAAATGTACTTTGGTGTGACGTAATCTTATATGCAACATCTTAAGGTGCCAGTACCAAATTCAATTACAAACTTCCACACAATAAATGTGAGATATTTCCCTATTTGTATATAAACAGACACAATGGCAAAATGAGAATAATTAATGCACTGTTAGCACTTGCCAGACATAATGTATCCCATGTAAACCTCCATGAAAGGCTACATGCAATAGAAATGTTAATCATAGCAAATGAAAGTCCAGGAAATACTAATCACACTTGGTATTTTGGAGAAAATGCATTGCCTATAATAAAACAAGAATGCCATATGCCAGGCGTCTCCAACTCCAGTCCTGGAGAGCTACTATCCAGTAGGTTTTCTGTCCCACTTGGCTTCTGATGAGCCACATCTGTTCCTGGTATTTACCTGAGAACAGGTGTGGCTCATCAGAAGCCGGGTATGATGGAAAACCTACTGGACGGTAGCTCTCCAGGACCGGCATTGGAGACCCCTGCCATATGCCATCTCACATCCTCTTGAACTGCAATGAAAACTTAAATATGCTCTTATTCAGAGAAGATGCCACCAGCGACAAGCTATGAATACACAATAAGCTGTTTTCCTCAAATGTCTCTTATAGGTTGACTCACGGAGTTAAAGCAATAATTTTTCCGGGGGAGGATGGACAGGTGGTTAGCAGGTGTAGGATGAAGTCTGAGCTGAATCATGGCATATAGGGACAGGAAAGTTCTCTGATTTACAGGAATCTTAGTACAAGGAGCACAGTAGCAGGGGGTGAGGCTGTCTGTCATGCGATTGAAACTGCCTAAGTACAGTACAAGCCTGAAGCATTCTGCAGATTATCTATTTTCTGTAGCACATTCCACATCCCTTATAGGATCATAATTTAGTCTAGACTTCGTTCTCCTTTCCTGATGATTGAGGCTCAGTCACATGACTTATACATTATTTGTGAAATGCAAGACAGGGTGGGGGGGGGGGGGCAGGGTGGTGCAGGGG
>JAODJW010000135.1:14866693-14879078 GCA_026777045.1 Hyperopisus bebe | reverse complement strand
ATCCCAGCTGTGACACATGATGCAGGGAGTGTAAGGATGTGGGCCAGCTGGGGCCTGGATGACTTGCAGATCACTGAGGAACCAATTAATTTCAAGTTATGCCTAAAAAATTATGTAGCAGAGTGTCTGGGTGTCTGCGATCTACAACCTAATCTAATAATCCAAATCACAGAAGTAAATCAACAATCAACATTGTTTTACACGGCCAGAGTCCTTTGGTGGGATCTGAAGTAAAACATTCCAAAAATATGCATGAATTGAAACACCTACAGAGAGTTGCTTGAGGTTATTACCAACAAAGGAGGCCGCATAGTTTCTAAATCCAATGATTCACATATTTGTTCCATCAATGGCCTTGAATGTTTAAACCATTTTTTTTTCAAAAACATAAGGTGGAGTTAAATGTTTTGTTTGTTGTTTGTCAAATAACATCTTAGATGAGGATCAGATCACGGAATAGGAGCCATTCTTGTAGAAAACCAGATAAAAAAAAACAGATTTACAAACGTCTTTCATAACTGCATTGAAAATATTTTTCAAATGACTACAACGAATAACTTGATCAATGTTTTAAACTATGTGGCCCTGTCATGGCCTTTGTGACACATGAGCATTAAGAGTGTAGGAGTACAATGATGCACAGTGTGTAAATGGCATCTCGAAACAGGTTTAATTTTGCTATTAATTAATTGTCAGTGCTGTTTATACTAAATATACTTACATTTCCAGATTAACAACTAATTAACTAATTCATTTAAGTGTTTCCTCTTACTGAGAATGGAACAGTTTACTTAACCCAAGCTGAAATCCTACATTTGGAAGTTTTACTCCAATAAATAAAAATCTCAATCTATTTATGATCATTAAACTAAGTTACCCCTGTGCCAACACCAGAATGAATACACAATAAAACATTTGGATGAAAACTCTTGGAACCAAAACTATTAACCGAAATCACTTGGAGTCCTGCTTACTGAAAATCTCTACCATGTCAAAACACACCCCTTCATATTCAAAGAAAGGCAGCCTGACCTGCTACAGCAACAATGAGAACTGCAAGATCAAGATTCTCGCCACCCTGTTTGACATGTTGAACAGGACTTATTCCAACTGCATATTTCAGCCCAGACAAAAACATCTCTTAAATGGAATTTTGGTGTAGCTCAATACTGAAAAAGCACACCTTACATTAATGCTGGATTAACATTACAACGAGCATCACAAGCTGGACAGTGCTAGTTTGCCTAAACTAATCCATACAACTTAACTGTAATATGCAGCGCCATATATCCAGCAACCAATGGGAATACATTCAGTGTTTTAAGGGTAACTCCGGACATACTGCATTAAAAAGGCACGTATTAGAGTACTTTTGGCCGAACTGGTAATTTATGTTAGGAATTTAAGATGTTGTTGCAAATGAATCCTTGTCCTTGTATTCTTTTTCTTACTATTATTATCTTTTTTTTTCTTTTTTTTTTGCAAAGGCATGGCAACCTTGAAAAGATTAGTCTGCACTACCTACATAGGGGAAAAAACCCTAAACAAACTTCACATATCAGCAGAAGAAAGAATCAACCTCCAGTTTGTGCATATCCCTCCTCCACTGACGCAGAACCCCAGCTGAAAGGACTGTAACTTGGAAAGATGATGAGGGCCAAGGAGAAGATGAAGATCTGGTATAAAAATACACACACATACATAGACAGCTTTATGTTAATCATGTGTTGACTGGCCTCAGTACATCATTTATCTCATTTTTCAATGAACGAAGATTCCTAAGGACTGTTACCATAATGCAAGTGCTGGTCTGTGCTGCCTTGGTGGCTGTCCGCTTGATCAGGGCTTGCAGCTTTTGCAGCTGGGCCAGGAGGGATCTGCACACAGACACCTCCTACTTTAACACCTGAAAGCCACCGTGTCACCACGCCAACAGGGCCCAAAGTGCCGTATTCAGTCCTGGGGACTGACCGAGGTTTTGTTTCAACCAACCGGCTGAGTATAAAAAGTCACATTAGCAATGTACTCAACTGGTTGAAACAAAACCTTGGATTTGTACTTTCTATTCTGGAACTTCCCACCTCTGTCTGTAACGGATTACTTTTACGAGTGACTTCCCCTGCACTGGCCATATAAAGAATCTGTGATACAATGACACATACATATTGTTCTTTTCCAGTTGCTCCACTGTCCTCTGCAGCTCCTGGTTCTGTATCGAGCATGCCGCTACCCTGGAATGCACATCACACCATGCAGGGAGGTGAGAAGGTGGCTTCTTCCATTAAAGAAAAGGGTCTTTGGCACAGGCACAGATTTAGAGAGACCAGCAGACATGACGAAGCGACAGTACCTGCTCTCCAGGCCGTCGATATATTCCTTTTTCCTGCGCCGGCTGTCCTGGGCCGACTGTTTGTTGCGGATCTTGCGCCTGACCTTCTTCAGAATGCGCTCCTCCGCCTGCAGAGGAATCCCATCACATGTGACATTTGCACTGTTTTCACTGCAAAAATGCCATAAATACGTAGCTTTTAAAATTATTATTTGGTTATAATTTATATCATTAAGTTACCCGAACCAAACTGAAGACATTGTGATGACATCGTACATCCCACAATAATGGAACTTTATTACTTATTTACTTTTTTTTACTGGTCTATGTTTTACCAGATCCATATTTCCCTGATTGGTGATGCAATTTACGGCGATACCTTTGTCAGGGGCAGGTTATTAGGCAAGGAGATGCCTTCCTGATTCAGAAGCTTCTGTTCTTCATCGGTAAGATGGAGGTCTGGGTATAACTTTACAAAGACAAACAGCAAACCACTAATGATACGATCACAGCCGAATCAGAGACTTGAAAGATTCCTGGAATAATATGCACCGATAGCATTTTCCTTCCTTCTTATGTCTGTTTATTTCTAGTGACACATTTGTAAGTGATATGTCGTCTTTACTGAATCTTCATCAAGACCTACTGGTAGGTTCTCCAGATCCTGGTCATCTTTGCAGATGAGGCTGGTGGATGGGGCACCATCGGGTTTGGCTGTAGGTGCCAGGGGCAGCTCATTCACAATGCAAGAATCAGACATCAGCATGTGGGTGCTCCACTCATCTGGGGAAAAGCCCACAGCACTGTCAGAACCAGCGCAGGCATCTTAATGTATCAAGGAACATAAGGTATCTACACTACAAAATCCATCCATCCATTTTCTGTACCCGCTTGTCCTATTTGGGTCGTGGGTTTCCGGAGCCTATTTCAGAAGATCTATTGACAATCTAGTGATTCCAATTACCCGCAGCATGTTTTTGGACTGGGGGGGGGGAGAGACCAGAGAACCTGGAGGAAACCACACAACGACACGGACAGAGCATGCAAACCCCACACACATGGAGCCATGGAGGAGACTCAAACGCTGGTCCCAGAGGTTTGAGGCAGCAGTGCTAATCACTGCTAATCACTGCTAACCACTGCTAACCACTGCACCATCATACCACTCGCTTTGTTAACATTTGCTAGTCATACTGACTCAAGAACAGTAGACTTCCCTTACCAATAGACATGTGAGTTACCAGACTAACCACCAGACCAATCTGATACTGATAGGATCATAAATTCCATTTGTCTTTTATCATCATTTAATGACTAAGAACTTTCCCAAAAATATGGCCTAAATTCTGTTAGATACTGCAGATAACAGAATGTACATCCATTTCAGATCTATTTTTTAAATAACATAGATATTGTTTGCAAAATACTATGTAACTCACCTAGCTGTATGGAAATGACATCCATACTCTGTTGTTCTGGCTCTGTCTTCAGATTATTTAGACTGCTGATGTCATACACCAGCTGGTAGATGGCAGGTGGGATCTGCTGAGGCTCAGAGGCCCTTGGGGGGCTGTCAGAGTTTGGATCTTCTGAGATACCGCTGTCGGTTTCTGAGAAGACCTCCCCAGGAGGACCGGAGGGATAGACATCATTTGGGTTGATGGCAGGGAGGACATCTTCAGGTTCACTGTCCTTCAGACCCTATCAAAGGAGAAGAAATGCTTATCTGTTAAGGTGGCGACTCAATAAAGGGAAAAGGTGCATAGGCTGTGTTCTTAAAACAGTTCCCCGAAAGTCATAATCATCCATCTTCCAACCGCTTATCCTGGTCAGGGTTGCAGAGGACATAGAGCCAATCCCAGGTCGCACATGATGCAAGGTTCACCCTGAATAGGAGTCTGTTCATCATTAAGTGCATGCACACTCACACACACTCACACGCACACACATACATACACCAGGACTGAACTGGCCATCTGGCGTACTGGGCCTCTTCCCAGTAGGCCAATGAGTTTATAGGCCCCTCCCTCCGTTCAGTGGATTTTATCATGGGGGGATCCCAGAGTCGATGGACGACTCTTAGTCGCAGTCCAGTCCTGACACATACACCCTAGCATACACTACAAGCTAAGAGGCCAAGCAGTACTGCATGTATTCAGACTCTGGGAGGAAACCTTGGATCCATGTCAATAAAAAACAGCTCCTAAAACAACAGCTATCATTTAACCCTAAAACATACATACACATTGGGGGTCCAGTACCCATGCCTCCGGGTTCTTTGGTGTCGTGCTGTAAGGAGAACTAGAGCAAAGGAAAGGCTCATCCAAACCCAGACCAGCCTCTATCTCGATGTCTTCCTCTCTCTGCCCAAAAAACACTTCTCCATTCTCCACATTCATGTCCTAGAAAAAAGAAAAATAATGTTTTGTTTTTTTTTTTTTTGCCCACTCCGGCCGAACGATATGCACAAAGTTCACAATGATAAGCATTCCGAGGAATGTTGAAAAATGTACAGTTAAAATTCAAACGGCTTTCCACTTGATACGTACATCTCCCATAAAAACCAGACAACAAGAAGAAGACATGAACGGTCCTCATTAGCTGACAAATGCGACATGGAGCAGGTGTGGAATTTGCTTAAGGAGTGTTCATTGCAGGAGGAGGAGGAGTGATTTCGGCACATGCTTTGTTTGAACAGTGCAAGTTTTTCTAGAAAGGATACTTGTTTCCTGGTGGGCACAGGCCTATTTTCCAAAAACCCTAACGTCCGGAACACCTTTTATAGCCTATATAAGATATTTAATCATAGCTCTTTTTTAGACTAGAGTTTCCATCCGCAAGTAAAAAAAAAATCCATTTTCTTATACATTCAAAGCGAAAACCTACTAAGCATCCCAGAATTTTTGAGTTTATAAATGCAAGCCTCTCATTTCCTTGAAAGCATGGTACGGAAATAAATATTTTCTGTATTTGACAGCCGTATCCGACGCAATTTTCTGGTTATTTAAAACACATAGAAAGCTTGATAAATACTCATCTCATCCTCAATTTATCTAATCAGTTATGACTTGCACAGGGAAAGCATAGGAACCATTATATTTATTGAATATTTTATCACCACTACTTATTTTTATTGGGATCAGTTTCTAATTTCTAACCGGACTTAATAATCGCACTTAATTCTTTCACATAACAATACCTAATAATTACACTTATTTCTGCAAAGGCATAACTATCAGAAGTCATCGTGTTACGTATAACTATCAATCTATGTGCTTCTCCGCATTATTAATACCTATCAAGATTTCTATATGAAAATACATAACATTCAATCAGATAAATACATGCACGGTACAATTAAATATTCATTTATATTCGGAGCAAATGATTTTCAATGTTTCTGTATAGTTTTGTTCCCTGGTTTGAAGTCATGGCATTGGAAAACATACAAACTTCTGACAGTAGGTTTTCAGTGTTTTCCGAACATGCGATCTTTATAACGTGGTCATCTTTGGATATCTACTTACCTCGCATTAGCCGAATACAACTTTCAGTTGCGACACCGTCTCGGTTCTTTTTGCCCACTGTGTGGGTGGAGCTTTCTTTATTACAGTATGTCAAGCCGGATAAACAAGAGATATATTGTATTCACATAGTACATTAACACCACCTTTCACTTACCGACTGTGCCAGAGACTATGGATAGATTGTATCCTGGCTTTAAGCAATGTTCGTAAATATTCTCATATATATTTTACACACCTTATCGTAAATATATGTTAACTCGCTGAATGTACCTTTGCACTAACTTATCATTTTTCCGAAGCTGGTGGTTACACGGAGAACTTCTTTACTCTCCAGTGGAATCCAGCTGGCAAACCTTATGTCAATCAACATAAGAAGGCGGATGTAAAAACGACGGAACTCCCTCGCCCCTTATTCTAATTGGCTCTCATAATTCAGCTGAACAATAAAATGGCAGAGGATTGACCAGCAGACGTTGGTCGTCAGTAGTTAGCAGTTTGACTGGGAGCTACCAGTTTAGATTGAGCTTTTGCGGCAGCGGGGATGTACGTAGTTGTCATTATGGACTCGCATCGCTAAAGGAAGACGGTAGTTCCGCTATAATGACGCATGGGCTCTAAAGAGGAGCACAGTAGTAAGCAGAAAAAGTTCCTGATTGCGTGTTAGGTCTGCCTAAAATTCTGAGCATACCGAGGACACTGATTACTGAAAAATCTGTCATAAATCCTTAATTTTTATAAACATTGCCTAGATCCACGTAACAAGTAAAGTTCCTCCCTCGCAACGTCAAATAAATAACGACTTCCTTGTCATTAAATGCGTCTCCCCCTGCACCCATTCCACCCCGTCTCCTTGTATACGCTGTTTAGCGCAGCACACTGAAGTGCGCTATATCTAAACCTTTCCGACCTAGTGATGCTTCCGTCTTTATCGTCGTGGTCGCTGTGTAAACAGAAGCGAGTCGTTGCCTGTTGAAAGTGCTTGCACCTTTTATATATTGCAATGCATGTATTTGTAACATAATGCATGACATTATAAATTGCGCAAATTTAAATATTAAAAGGGCAGGTTTACATTGCTAATCATATAACCCTTACGATTGCCGAGTAATTTGGCTTTTACAAATATCAGTACGTTCTGATGAAAAACACCTTTTAAAGAATAAGATCAACTTTATTGATCCCGGGAGTAATTCTGGGTTTGTCTTATGAACTCATGGATAAATTACCTTGCAGGCCTATATCACAATACATACCTCTACCAATAAGACATGACGTTTAGTTTAGTAGTATATTGTGCTTAGTGTTTGACTGTGTGTATCTTGTCAGACTACAGCATATAGGGAATTCCCTCTTGTGTGACGTGTGCTTCCTGAGCTAGTGTCTATAGATGTAGCATGACGCTGGATATTGGATTAACAGTTATAGAATTTAGTGATCAGTGGCCATTGTTGACACACCACAGCACACAACAACGAAATATGTCCTCTGCATTTAACCCTTATGTGACATCGTGACATAGCAGGGGGCAGCTAATTCAGTGGCCGGGGAGCAGTGCTTGGGGGCGGTACCTTGCTCATGCAGGGTACCTCAGCGGTGCCTTGCTGGTCGGGGATTCAGACCAGCTATCTTTAAATTACAAGTGCGCTTCCCTAACCTTTAAGCTGCCACTGCCAATAAATAATTAGATGGAATAATATAGTTGCTGCTACTATTAAAATAAGAAAAAGAACCAGACTGCAATATTGCAGGAATATTGCAGGAAATTTGGACCCATCTATTGGGTTGGATGCACTTTCTATTAAATGTCTTTAAGCAAAATTATTGGCCTTATGTTTCTTGCTTTCAAGGCAAGTGATGAGTATAATTTTAGTTTTGTTCAGGTATTCTTTACATTCATCATTTAAATGAGCTTTTATTAGTGATAAATTGTAAGTGTCTGTGGAGTTGTTCTGTAGAAATAATTCTAGATGTGAACAAACCTAAAGAATATGTTTTGACTGAAAACGGTTACTGTAATTCATAGAAAGTAATGGACGGAGCTGTAGCAATGTAGCCACAATGGTGAAGGGGTTAATAGAGGCAGTATAGTGGTGGTAAAGTGGTTTGTTTGTTGTATAACATCATCATGATTGACAGACACTAAGCCTGTCAATGGGCTGGTAATCTCCTCCATGGACCAGCTGCCCACAGTCGTGCATCATGTTATACTCCCAACAAACCTATGTGCACCTATAGTGTTTGACTTGATATCAGACCAAGGTTAATCTGCTTCTTCAGCAACCACTGGACGGAAGTTGATATGGAGATCCGAGATCTAGATAACTGATGAACTGTTAAAGTAATATATAAGTAGTTTTGGTATCTGTGTTAAGATCTTTGGAAATCCCCTCTGCACATTTTAGCGCATACATAAAGCAAACTCGCTAATAATAAATACTTACAATCCAAAATGGTGGGTTGTATGAAGTTAGTGTCACGTTACAAACCCTCCTACAATTTTGGAATTTTGCGCCAATCGGGTGACGAGTTTGCAGAGATGCATTATGACTGAGTCTGGGACGCGAGGCGCGTCGGATTCCGCGAACTCCTTCATAGCCTGGAGCGTTCGCGGGAGGCAGAGGGCATGTTCTTTGTGGGAATAGCCGCGTCCACTTTCATAAATTGAGAAACTGCATGTTGGAACCGTCAGCTCAGCCCTTTCGGTCCATCACCGCTGTGCCTCGATGGACGAAGACAAACACGGTAATTCAGCCCACTAACCATAACATGTAATGCTATGAAAACTTTTAACTTGGTTTTGGTAATGATTTCCCTCTAAATATTTTAAACAATATATTACTTTAGATCTTTTTTTCGTTGTTTTGAGTAGAACGTTGTTTGTATATGTTCGCGTTATGGCATATTGTTGATTTACAGACAACTGCTTACTGAGTAAATATTTATATTATTATCTTATCCTATTGAACTTTTCATGTGAAATGGAATCGACGTAATAAAATAGCAAATAAATATGAGCACAATCTTCCGGATTATACCCAGCCTTGTTTGAGTAGTAACGGGAAGGAAATACCCTTTGCGTCAATGTTCCGAGAAGTTATAGTCAGAAGTTGGATGCGATTCAGAATTCGAGATCGAACTTGAACAACTGTATATCATACACGTGGACAATATATAAATTTATATATTCGTTTAATATAGACTTCGGTTAAATATAATTCACTTTTCTATGCTTTACCACAACTTAACCGTTTATCAGATCCATCCGTTTTAGAACATGGGCTCCTGAGTTTGTCGTATGGGAGGCAAAGTTATTTTAATAATTTTAATAATTATCAATCGCATGTCAGCCTGTAACTTAAGCGTAGCTATTGCGGTTGTGCCATAAATTATGGATTTACGTAATTATATTCTGCGATAGGCAAGATCTTAATTACAATCATTGAATTACAATAACGTGTGTTGCCGCATGTTTGAAGATGTGGTCCGTGTTTTGCACGGTACAATTTAATGCTCATAAATTAGTACGTAATAACTCATTTGCGGTAAAGTGATAAATGTCAAGCCCAGATTTGTCGTTCATCTAAACTTAATAAATATAAATAATGTTGTTACCTGAAATATAGAACTTACATTTTTTTCTGCCAATTCTTAAAACCAACCCATTGTCTGTACATCGTGTTATATTTGTCTATTTCACTATTTCATGTTCTTCTCATTAATATAAGGAAATGGAAATACAGGAATGTGTTTTTTCATAGTTGATTTAGTTATTTTTCGTATGCCGTGGCACTTTTCAAAACAAAGATATTAAAGAAAACATAAAATGTAGTATTCAGTTTTTTTTTTTTCGTTCCAGGAAGTGTTGACGTTTGATTACCAAAGGGCATCTCTGGCAGGGTGCCTTATTCTGACAAGTGGGTGAGATACGAATTTCTGGTAAAAATGGCATGGATGCATGCTGAATCACAAGAAAGCTCCACAGCTTTCGAGTCCGGAATGGATGCCACCCTGGGTACGAGGTCTGGGCTAGGATTTAAACTCTTGTCACTCTTTGTGCTGCTATTCATGACACTTGTGAGTGGTTGCTCTGCCTTGTGCATCATCAGAGGGAGAGGGAGGTGTAACACAGACCCAGGTAAGACTGCAACTCGTGGACGATCAGTATTAATAATCATCCACCCATTCTCCATACCCATTTGCCCTATGCAGGGTCACGGGGGTCTGGAAACTATACCAGAAGTGAATAAGCGTATATATGTATTTGTGTAAAACATTGTTTCCTTTTTGGAATAATGAGTTCTTCTGATTTTTTTTTCCATTTTATAGTTAGTGCTATAGAATATGTGAGCCAATCAGCAGTCACACTCATGCAGACATATTATAGTTAAACTCAAAGTGCAAAACAACTTTTCAGTTCCTTGAAATAGATAAGGGTATGAATTTTAGGCCTGCTGTGCAAGTTAATTCACGTAACATCTAACATCTGTTTATTTGCATCGGAAGAGGACAGAATGTCTCTTGTCATTGTACACAGAGAGGTGCAGCATATTTGAATTAATTTATCTGACGAAACGGTGTGATTTACTGCTCAGAGGCACGCCGCAAGGTGCTAAGTTTGGTGAGCTGCTTTGCTGGTGGCGTCTTCCTGGCTACCTGCCTGCTGGACCTGGTGCCTGACTACCTGGTGGAGATCAACAAGGCCTTTAGCAACCTTGGGATCACAGTAAGGAGTTGGGCAGAAGCACATTCTTGTTCTCTCTCGCTCTCTCTCTCATATATATACACACGCACACACGCACACAGGCAGTCCCCAGGTTTAGAACGAGTTCCGTTTCCTAAATCGGTCTTCAAGTCGAATTTTTAGGCAAGTTGGAAAAATAATAGTGCAGTACATAACAATAAGGATATTATACCAAAATAAACTACATATGCTGAGCTGATGAACTGCCAAAGCCACGCAGTGTTTTCTCGAGTATCGCAAAGTAATGCGTGCATTCCTTATTACTAACCATTTTATTTAACCCAGATTTTTTATATAATAGGCTTTATGGGATTTTGTTCATAAGTACGAATTGTCTGTAAGTCAGACATTCTTAACCCAGTGACTGCCTGTATATATGCAATTTTTTTGTATCTATTTGCTATACTTTCAAATCTTGTGATGTGAAAAATTACGCAGTTCCTTTCGCTTGCTGACAAAATCAGCTAAATTTGGTTACTTTCCAAATTAACATGCAGTAGTTTGCACTGTAATGATTCTTTGAAGAACAAGGCTTGCTTGTCTCACTTCATATGTTGGAAATGTTACCGGTTCAGTATGTGCCGGATACTCATGAGTATTAGATAGTTCTGTGTTCTTCTCACACTGGAATTCTGTTCACCCAGTTGCAGTTCCCGCTACCTGAATTCATCTTGGCCATGGGCTTTTTCCTGGTTCTGGTGATGGAACAAATTGTCCTGGTCTTGAGGGACAAATCAGGTGGCTTCACAGGAGAGAGGCAAGCCTTATTGGTAGATCCAAGTATCCAATCACACGACAAAAATGGCATGGGCCGGAATCACCTGCATTCTCCGTTTGCTCATGCCAGGGATGAACCAGACAGAATAAGACATCCTAGCGGGGAAGGAGTCCACCTCCACGTTGATTTCAACTCTCACTCGGCTATCCGTTCTTTCATCCTGGTGTTCTCGCTTTCCCTGCATTCTGTGTTTGAGGGGCTGGCAGTCGGACTTCAACAGGATAAGCAGCAGATTCTGGAAATCTGTTTGGCCTTGTTGCTTCACAAGAGTGTCATCTCCTTTAGCCTGGCACTCAAACTCACCCAGGGTCAGCTTCGGCAGGCAGCAGTCGCCGGCTGTCTGGTGCTGTTCTCTGTAATGTCACCACTGGGTATCGGACTGGGCATTGCTCTCACTGAGACCCAGTCCACCCCTCAACACCAGCTTGCACGTTCCACCTTAGAGGGTCTAGCTGCCGGCACCTTTATATACATCACATTCATGGAGATCTTGCCTCACGAGCTGGGCTCCTCACAGAGCCGCATACCCAAACTGGCTCTGCTTCTCACTGGATTTGCAGTGGTCACTGGCTTCATGTTCATAAAGATATAGTGCCTTACCAAAACTGTCTTATCCTTTGTTTTTTTAAAGAGAAAACTGTGTCATAACAAATAAATTTGTGTATAAGAACATGGCATCATGTCCACAGAACTTTTTTGGAGGAAAATAATATCATCACATACCATGACAAATATTGCATTTAATATATCTGTAAGTTTAGAATCTTCTTGCTTTGCTGCATAAAAAGCACCTTGTTGAAATGTATATCAAAAACAAAAAGGTTAATCAACTGCAATTTAAGTATTTGTAGTATTCAGTATTTTCATTTTATTTCTAGAAAATAGTTCTCTGTCTAGGATGGCTCAGTATGTAGGACTATAGACATACAGCTCCGGGTTGGCTTCGGTAGATGATTTTGTGTTCCCAATGTGCCATATATGTCTGTTTCTGCCCTGGAATGGGGTCACAT
>JAODJW010000135.1:14840112-14866593 GCA_026777045.1 Hyperopisus bebe | reverse complement strand
CGGGTTGGCTTCGGTAGATGATTTTGTGTTCCCAATGTGCCATATATGTCTGTTTCTGCCCTGGAATGGGGTCACATCCTGCGTCTTACTTGCTCTCCACTACCCTGTAATGAAAAACGGATTATTTTCAAGTTAAAAGAAAAATGGATCAAACAAATACATTTTCCCCAAATTATATTTTTCTTTAGAATAAAAAAACAAAAAGTAGCAATACTAATATAAAATAACATACATCCAGAGGCTCATTGTAGCAAAGCAAGAGCATAAAGTTAGTTGAACAGGGAACTACTTTAAACTGAACTTTTTATAAAGTTTTACAATCCATGTTTACGTAGTGTACTCCTAAAGTGTGGCAACTTGTATTTGTACTTCCATACATTACTATAGCGAGTATTCATTTCCGTATTACGGTGTTAATATTAAAGCTTTTGGCAATAAAGCCGAAACACAACATACAAAATTCAACACATTCAGGCATCCGAAATACCCCTTCTGTATTTTTGAATTATGAATCGTGCTGTTATGCATACACGGCTTAACTCGTTCGGCGATCAACGTTGTGTTTACAACTAAAGGGGAAGGGATCATGTTACTTTTACACGCGTCACGAGTCAGCAGTCCGCAGAGGTTAATGGGACTTGTAGTTTAACGCAACAGCTGACCTTTGACTGCACAAACTACAGCTTGTGTCATATGAAAACTACACGTCCCACATTTCGACTTCGGCAGCAGTCCAGAATGCCCCCCCCCCTTCCTCCCTCGCCCGTCCCCCCTCCCTCTCCGCTGCCCTCTTGCCCCTCCCCGTCTGCCTTCCTCCCACCAAGTCAGATCAGTTCACTTAAGTAAAAGATGTCTGCGGCGGGTACGGGTGCAGGCGGTTGCGGACCCGGGCCAGGTGCTGGCTCTGGGGCCTCGAACCCTAGGAAGTTTAGTGAAAAGATAGCCCTGCATACCCAGCGGCAAGCCGAGGAGACAGCCGCCTTTCAGGAGGTCATGATGGACATCACCTCCACACGGGTAAGAGGAGCAGGGAGGTGTGGGGAGACTCCGAGAATACACAGGCCTTTCTGGGTAGATGCCCGCAGAGGTACGGACGGGCTTAAAAGTAAGGAGAGCTGCGCCTCGCCAACTTGCCAGTTAATGCGACTTGTACTGGTGAGAGGAGGCTTGTTAGCAGATATGCGCTCGGTGGAGGATGCTTACTGAAACGACTTGGTGGCTAGTTTGGGTTTAGTTGGTACTGTACAGGCGGCGCGCTTGAGTCGCTGTTACACAAGTTTAAATTCGTTTTTAAAAGAGATTCCTAAGGTAAACACCGCAGTTAAACCGTGTCAGTGACGGCAAAGTGACACATCCGGAATGTCACGACGCCACTTCGCTGACTAGCGGGACTAAGCCGGTTGGGTAATTAACTTTAGTCCCGGCGAGCTGCAGCCCTCTCCGCTGCCGTCCGTCTGCTAGCGCACTCACCTCTTTTCGTCGAGTCGCCTTTTAAAGTCGAGCAGGCGACGCGTAACCCGGTAGATTACTGCTGGCCGCTCGGCGTCTCGCCTCCTTTGGGGGTTAGCGTCGCTAAATGTGCCGACAGTCGCGGCCCGTCGGCTTGAACGTCGCCGACGGAAACTTCTGACGGACGCCTCGTAAAGTCGGCTAGCGCGTTAGCCGCGTTAGCTTGGCGGAGGTGGCAGCGCGCTCGCGCCGTTTATAACCAGCTGAATAGACTGGCCGTCTAAAGGTGTGCGGTTGAGTTAAGCGTATTTTCTCGGTGTATTTGCCTTCTTGGCGTGCTCGTATTTACGTTGGATGCTGCGGGCAATCGAAGGGTAGCGCCCTCCTGTCGCCGTACCCAACGCTCACGGCGACCGAACTGCCGAAAAAGTGACATCTGATGAGAGTGACAACTTGCAGCCGTTCGTCGCTTAGCTCAATGGAAGCTCTGCGGTTTTAGAGAGATGCACTGGCCACAGTGTAGTGACGACGGGCCGCCCGTGAGCACTCGGCGACAGTGATTGCTTTTGCAAACAGAACGGCTGGCTTCATTAGACTATTAAAAAAATGTGCATGGAAATGATGCCGTTGTTTGAAGACTACATTTGCATCAATCGCAGTAAATCGCAGCGCCCGGAGCAGGACCGTAGTTCTCAGTCACTCTTCCCCAATGCATGCTTGCATTCACCGTCTAGGCTCTATTTTCTGCACGTCCGTTTGGCTGCCAGTCCGACTGCTACTTTCATTGTGGGTTATGGGTCTTTTAAGTGGGCTGTGGTGGGTAGGATAAATTTAAGGTTCACTGGGTATGGGCAGTGTGTCGTTGTATGAGGCCTGTCTTAAAATTCATGAAAGAGTAGAGGAAATGACTTCTGAATTGGCTGACGGATGTCAGAACTATTGGGATGAATGCGTCGCAGATGCGGTATTTATCAAATGTTAAGGCTGTATCTCTGGCTTGGAGTATGTCCGGTGTATGTGGAAACTAGGAACCGATATCCGAAATTTCATCAGTAAGGAAAAGCATAATGTTTTACGTATAGTAAAAATAATTGTGGGTCGGATTTGTGAAGCTGGAATTTAAGTAGGTAATTACGTGCCTATTTCCTGTGAAGTCACTTGTTGAAAGGCTGTGTTTGAAAAACCCCTAACGGTGATCTATTCATTTTTGTTATATTTTCGAAATTCCCCGCGTGGTATAACAACAAGCTCATTATGGAGTTTTTTTCTACGTTATACTTTACCTGATACCCCAGCAATTTAGCATCTGTGGCTGATGATGATACATATCATTTGTTACGCAAAACTTTTTCGTAGCCAAAGGTAATTCACCTGTATCCATTCGCTTTTCAAGGTAGAGCATTTGTGAGTTGTACTGTACAGCAACACTTTCTATAAACAAGAGTTCCATTAAGAAAGGAGAACTCCTTGCTTCTTTCAGTTGCTTTGTATCATCAGTCAGGCCTAGGTTGTATGTATATTTAGAACTCAGTAGTGTCTCTGCTTTGCATAGAATGCTTGCATGCATTTCATAGAAAAATCTGTTGTGTATAATTTACAGTAGGCTTCTGTGTCTAAATGTAATCGTTTTTACCCCGGGGGGTTGATTTATTTATTTTGTGCATATGCAGCCTTATAGTTGTGATTTTAGAGTGACATATAATTTGCATACAGTCCAGAAGTATTTCAGTAATGTCATGTGAACAGATATTTTGTAAATGAACTTGGTTCATTTAAATTTCAGCGTTTTTTTTTCTCTTCTCAAACATTTAAATTTCATCTTAACGATGTCCTGTTTGGCACGGAAATCTGCAATTGAACTCAATTGAACAATTGAGTTTTTGTCCAAATACCACTGAGCTGTCAAATTTTTACTAATCCTTGTTATCACATATTGTGGATTGGCCCAAGATAATCTGTCATAGTGTATTTCCACAGTGGTCATCACTCATTATTTATTGTTTATCTACCCCTACCAAATATTTGTTTATGAAACAAGGCATGATATATCAAATCTGTACTTGCTTATTTACTCAATGCAGATAAACCAAGATTATTGTTAGTCCTAAATTCACAGTAAATTCAGTTTATTCAGATTTCAATTACTCTGTTTTGTTTGATCTGAGCAAGCTGTACTTCAAATTAAAGGGCTCAACTGGAACAAACTCCAGCACTCGCTGTGGGTGCCAATGAGCAAGACTGAGAAGTCTGACATCTATCGGGAATTAGATTAAGACTTTATCTAGCTTCTGTCCTGCTAAATGACATGGGGGGAGACCAGCTGTGAAGTGATTTTGTGTTTGTTTTCCTGCCAGATTCAAGCCCAGAAAGTGCGCTTGGCACGGACACAGGGTCCATATTATGGGGGTTCGCTGCCAAATGTCAACCAGATTGGGAGAAATCCTCCTGATTTCCAGGTAAGGCTGAAGCACCCACTCTGTGATGTATGTGGATATTTACTCTTCTAGTTAAGTCTTTGACACTGTCCATGTCACAAGAATGAATATAAAGTATACATGTTATTAAATATGTAAATGCATTGCAGTATTTAAATCGTAACGGATGATTGTTATATATTGATTTTCTTTACCTAATGTTTCGCTAATGTGTATCAAGACTTGCATGCTCTAGTGCACAGTTGTTTCCCATTCTACGCTGTTTACCTTTGTCATTTGACGCTGACCCTTTTGACCTTGCCGAGAGCATCTGTGTGAGTGTATGGCACTGCAGGTTCCTGCCTAGGGGGTACTATAAGGATGTGTACGACTACTGTAAGATTGCAGATCTGCTCGTATCCTGCTTTTGCAATGGCTTGCATTATTTAGGTGTATGAATGTACTTCTCAAGCCATACAAATGTGTGCAAACAATATCTTTGCAAGAAGGTTTGAAATGAAATAAAGTGATTTTCCATTTGTGCAAGTATAGGTATGAGTGCATGGACATTCTTTAGTCTTCGCATATCCCATCTTGCTCTGATTTGAGAGATACAGTTGTACAAGCGTGAACAAAGCTTGGGATCAAAGTGGAGGGTGTGCAATTTATCTGGAGTCCTTGGAGCATTTTTCTGGGTTACGAGCCTTCAAGGCCCATGAGGCGATGCGACTACACTGCCGACTATGGGATTTTAATGCTGTCAGTCGTAATTGTATCAATGCTAAAAGATTGCAATGGATTCCGTTTCCTAAGACCGAGGGTACATTACACCTTCCTAGATTGTACTGTCTCTCCAGTATCCAGCCAAAGATGACCCTATTGAGGGATGTCATTTTTACCTCCAACGTTTAGGTGCTGAGTTTAGAGAAGCGATACGTTTTTCAATAGGACAGAAAAAGCCACTTGAGTAGGTTAAAAATCAGGAAGTGAGTTTCCCTGCGTGCACCAGTGAAAGTGTCGACTTCAGTCCTAAAGAGTTGCTGGGTGGCAGGTATCTGTAAGCAGTGCTCCCCACAAATGGGCAAATATGGTAAGAAAGGATTAATATTATTCCAGGCTGCTGTACGCGGTTGTGTACACCAACAGAAACTGGCATTTTAGTAACATTTCATTGTTTTTGTTTCCATTTTGGATTGACTTTATGCGAACTCTGCATCTTTAACAGTTTGTCTTTTTTTATGGTTTAAGGCAGTAGTCTAGCAGTTTTTTTACCTATATAAGTTGGATTTTCTACATGCCCAAATTGTTTAGATAAGAGAATTGGTTTGTACTTAAGTGAATAATCAACAAAATACTTTTGGCAGCAAGCCTTTATTTAGCAACTGCGGATACATGGTGCCCAATGGGAGGTCTCTACCGCTTTGTCCTCAAACACAGTCCTGTGGCCTGTAAATGAAACCATAATTTGCCAAGTCTTCATCAGCAGCCTTCGTAAACAAAGATTTTATCCATAGTACCTTGTTGGCCTGGGTTTAATGGCATGACAGTTAGTCTGGTTCTTAATACCTTACAGTAAAGTAGTTTTAAGTTTTTTTTTTGTTTGCTATTCGGCCAAGTATTGAACTTGTATAGGTTCGACTTATAAAGCAAAACAAAGTGACCCTAGTCTAAGATTATAGATAAATATATATATTTGTAGTATTATGAAGTGCATACATTTTGAGTTATTTTTCAGTCATAACTCCAAAACGTTTTCAGGTAGACTTTTGTTGTACTTTTAGATTTATTACTACTATAATTTTTATTGGAAGTATGTATTTTAATACTAAATGTATACTTTTACGTACATTGCATCTCTTTTTTTAAATGTAACCGTATATGGTATCTTGCCATTTTGACACAGTTATGTCATTTGTCTAAGGCGTTTCTCTGATTTTTGTTCTCTGACTCAGGGTTCGTTCCACTCCAACCTGGACTCCATTCGCTCCACGCGACACCACGGCCTGGTGGAGCGTGTACAGAGGGATAGGAGGTTCATCTCCCCAGTCCGCCCCTACAGGAGACAAGTATCCTCGCTATCGTGACGTTGCATGGCGCGCCCCCTGCTGTCAGTCACTGCGAAGTGTTTCCTATTCTCCCTCAAAGGCTGAAACCAAACATGTGTCCAACACTAAACTTTCAATGTTGGATATAGGTCAGGTAGATTTGGCGGGTGCTTCTGTATGCTGGGATTTAATTCACCATTTACTTTGTATTATTTTACCAGCTCACTGAACCTGGAGGTCCCAGCATTGGATCTTTTGCTCTAGATTCACATTGTCGCTGTCTAGTGCTTTGTTAGAAATTGTCATTGTGTAACTACTCAGGGAAAACCAAGCCGGAAATGTGAATACTTCTGATTTGGCAGCTATAGTATAAATCTTTGCCACATTAGGAAACTTTATAAGCGCAGATATTGCTGTATTTGTGTTAATGCTTTACGCAATGCTTAAACTCTGCAAAAGTTAAATGTAATTAAAGGTGAAGATTGCTTGGGGCTGGATCCATGTTGTGCTTTGTAGTCGTGTTTAGATGGAATTTCTGGGAGTGAGGCTGCTGTGTTCGGCGTGTTGTGAACTCTGCCTTAACTAGTGCCTCCTCAGACCGACAGCTCCCAGTACAACTCGCCATATTTATCACCGCCCCCAGACCCCAGCTGGAGAAGGTAATGGCCACCAGACACATGTGCAGCCCCACAAAGGCCTGTTTACAGCTTGCCAGCTCCCCTCTAACTGCAGCTTATGTGCCTCTCTGAACTTTGCCTTTTAATGACTCAATCATTAGATGAATACAAGGCAGATGTTTTATTTTATCCCTGTTTTTTATTATTTATTTTATGTAGCTGATTCCTTTTAGGTTTTTTTTAAATGATCTCTTTCTGTTGCATTGCATCTTCCCTGATCTTCGTTGAAATTACTTTTTGGAATAAAGGACCTTCAAGCAGCTACTTTTTGATGATTATTTTATTAGTTAGCACTTACGCAAAGAGCAAATGTCACACTTTTTTTTTAAACTCCCTTTTGCGGTTCTTGTTTTCTGTTTTTGATGACGAGTTTAATACTTAGTCATTAGGATTGCTATTAAAATATTTAAATCCAAATGTTTGACTAAGGTCTGCAAAATGACTTTGGATTAAGAACCTTTTTGAAAGTGAGGCATACCATTGAGCTGGTGTATTACTACAGATCTGCATTCTGGCATCTCACTGATATTCTGGTTCTCTTGTACTAATCCTACCTGTGGCACTTGGCAAAATTACCATACTTTTTGCTGATGTTAACTGGTGGCGGTTGCCCAGAACTTCATACAGAAAGAGAAGTTGGGCTTTACTGCGTCACTTAAAGCAGAAACAAATGGCTGAAACCTTGATTTTGGATTGTGGTCCTGGCATTCCTGTTTCCCCAACTTGGCACATTAACAACAATAATATGAGGCAAAGCTAAGAAGACTATCAGCTTTGGGTTGTGCTTTTGGGCACTTCCTCTCTATCTCCTTCTTCTGCTATCTATCTCTGCTCCCAGTCTCTTTTTTTGGCTCCCATCAGATCTTTCAATTTGGAATTAATGGTAATTTTTCTGTCAATAATGAAGGAACTGGTCAAGCAACTTCCCCCTGGACAAAAGCCAGTTGTTCCAACTCCCAACCACAGCCCTTAACAGGTGAATTTAAGCATCCTTTATCCTTTGCAAAGGTTTTCTTACGGTCCCCACCGTCTTCCTGCATTTTGGATACACCCAGCAAATGACACGGAACATTCTAAAGGGCCTGGGTCATGCTTATGTCGTGAGCCTTGGGTGATTAGTGAGAGTGCTTGATGTTTGGCTGTTTCTGGAGACAGAAGATGTGCATCGTAATCCATACGTGTAGTTCTGCTGTTAAGGTAGAACTGCTTCAACATGTTTGCTCTGAAGATGTGTTTTATATGTAGGAAATTTGCTCCTCTGTTTTATTTTGATGATCGTGCTGTTCTCCTCTTCGTTAACGTTTCCACCTCCTCTCTCCCCATATCTGCTGTTCTCCACAGAACAAACTCCGACTCTGCTTTGCACACCAGTGTCATGAATCCCAGCACAGGGGAGAATTTGAATTCTGGACATGGCTTGACTGCCCCAAACAGGCGCAGTGGTAAGTTCAACGAATCGCTTTGTAAACATTTCAGAATTCACATGCTACACTGGCAGTTTTTTTTGTTTTTTGATGACTGGTGTATTTCAATGGAAACAAGATGTTTTATTTCAAAATAAGCTTTATAATTAAGTTTCGACTCGGCAAAATGTGTGTGTGTGTGTGTGTGTGTGTGTGTGTGTGTGTGTGTGTGTCTTGTGATGGACTGGCATCCCATTCAGCATGCTTTCCTGCCTTGTGGGCTGTGCCGGCTGGCATTGGCTGCCAGTCCCCCATGACCTTATCCTGGATAAGTGATTGGATCATGGAGGAATTGCTTCATTAAGCTCCGGACTGTTATTTGTTAAGAACTGGTTGAATAAATCTCATTTAGGATCTTAGAGTTGGCTTGTCTGCCAGGCGGCTGCTTCAGACGAAATCCTTTTAGTGTTTCCTTTAGCTCTCGATCTCCAGTGGAAACGGGCAGCCGCTCTCTGAAGTATGTGTATTCTCACTGTCCTTTAGCATCGGGTTGGATAATCTGAACCTTTTTTCAAGGTTCTTTGGTCTTCTGATGGGGGTCGTGTTCCCCTTTTTGTTTCCCCGTTCTAGGCTTGACTGAAAGTGAGGGACGAAAGAGTGAGTGCTCTTTTTTTTTTTCTTTTTACACCGCAACAGTCGTGAACTTGGCTATAACTGTCATTATGAGTGCCGTAAATGCTCAGATAAACACACCCCTACACTGTCTACTGGAGCTCATTAACTTTTAAGTACTCTCTCTTGGTTTGCAGTGGCGCAGGGTTGGAAATCGTTTTGCTTTTTCACCAGTTTGATCCTGTCGTCCTCCTAGTGTTCCCCTTTCCTGTGCCACCCATTGAGGAGAACATGGTAGATGAAGGGAAGCTGCTGAAGCCTTGGGATACCAAGAAGGTACCATTCTGTTCTTTAGAAGCCATGATGGTGCAGTAATTGTAAATCACGTAGCATGTTGTGTTTTAATAGTTCCATAAATTCGATGATATTGCTTCAATGCTTCATTGCCTATTTTGTATAGGTTGTTGGGGCATTTGAGCCCACATCTAAATGGTCACGGGTTCAAGTCCCGTGGCCGTCAGAGTAATCATATCAGTGCCAGGCCCTTAAACCTGGTTATCACTGTTGTCCACTGCTCACTTGTACAGCACTTTGGATAAAAGCACATGCTAAGTAAATGAATGTGAAGTCCTTCTAGCGGGGAGCCTTTTCTTGGTTTGCGTTTTGATCTCTGCTTCTGTCCGCAGTTACATTTGCTTTCCTCAAGACCCAAATCCTGTGAAGTTCCTGGTATCAAGTAAGTCAACATGCGAATACTGAAATGAGAAGTAATTCTTTATTGTGGCATGGTTTAGGATGAACAAAATCATTTGACACTGATTCTGGGTTCTGTTTTGAGGTATTTACTAAATGTATCACTATCACTACCTAATTTGGATTTGCACATGGCATAAAAATAATAAATATGAGTGAAATGTATTCATATCTAAAGTAACCTTTTACGGACTGCTTGTAACCTGCTTCTCTTTTATTTTCATATTCTATCATTATCAGTGTACGCTGGTGCCCTTGTCTCTATATTTGTTCTCATGCTCGTTCACTGCCCATTACGGTTCACTGCCTCTGCCTTCTGTGCCTCTCCTGACTCTCTGTCTCCCTCTGCGTTTCCCCAGTGTTTTTCCTTCCCCGGATCAGCAGTCCTGCACCTCCCACATTCCCTCCGGCCTGAACACGGGAGGCTCCTTGCCAGACCTGACCAGTCTGCACTTCCCTTCACCCCTGCCCACCCCCCTGGACCCGGATGAGCCTTGTTATACGTCACTGAGCGGGGGCAACAGCACCGGCAATCTGGCCAACACCCTCACTCAGCTGGGGATCACGACAGGCAACGCCTTCCACTTGCAAGGTAGACCATGTCTGTGGTTCTCCTTACTGCCAGGACCAGTAGTTGAAATCGTAAAATCTGGGAGAAAAAAAAATAACTGCTTATTACAATTATTACGTAAGCCTGATCATGATTATTTGAACTGATAATTTTTTACAGGATCGTTAGAATCCTCTCCATTCGTCAGTATAAAAATAGCTGGATGAGACAGAACCATCATGTTTCTATCACCATTTCCACATCGTTCTCCGCCGTGTAATGTTTGGCTGGCGCTCGTTTAATGACATCACCTCATTGCGTTTCTGGACCGATGCATACCACCTGCTCGACCATTTATTTATTTATTTATTGTACCTCGCATGTTTACGCGAGCGGTACACATGGAAATATCTTGTTGTAGCAGCGCAAATGCATACGTATTTTATGTATATTCGCGCTGTTATGACAATAAATTACAGTGCATTTTAACTCTTATGTGGCTAATTAGTACTTTTGCAATATAAAGGCTGGAATACACAGTGATTTCTTGTCATAACAGCGAGAATGCAGATAAATATTTGCATATACGGCGAATGTGTACTTGCACACCAGTTATGCGCATCCCTGTATATAAATATGGCTGAAACAAACACAAAATATGCCAAACTTCATATTTCAGTTTAGGGTGAACCAAAACTGTATGTATACGAAAGTACCATGTCGTTGGATAGCAGCATTTTCAACCAATGAAAATATAAATTAACATTTCAGATATGGGATATTTAGGTAATCGTGCTGATCCAAAAGCTGGAAATAGATGACTGGAGTGAACACTGAAAATGAGGAGCAAGGAAAAACACAAAGAAAAGTGTTTTTTTTTTTTTTCTTCTTCTTCGTCAGAATCATTAACACTAGGGGTCTGTATCATGTTTCACAAAGCTGGATTGCCCGATAACTTGTAAGATACCCTAGCTGTAAATGGATTTTATCTTCATTCTCTTGTTTACCCCAGACTACCTTAATTCCAATAAGTTATCCGGCTTAGTTTGCTATAAATGTAGGCAATATGATTTGCAGTAAAATGGCAGTATGAGCGGTACAGACGTGCAAGGTAAAATTGGGGAGATGGTATAGATTAGGAAAAGTCAACACCAACTATTTATCTAGAGGCGTTTAACTTCCTTTTGTTAATGTCATATCAGGCCTCTATAGTTTATGTTTACAAAGCTTAAAAGGCAAATGCATTTTTTATTTATATGTTCCAATATTTAATATTCTATTCAAGTGTATATGTAATATTAAACTTTTTTTTTTTTTTTTTTAGAAGGATTAGTAGTAGGTTTATAATGAGAAATAATGTTATCAATGTTCAGTATTGTAAGAAGGGAGGTCACCATATCTGCAATTTTAGAGCCCCCCCCGCCTTGTCTTGACCTAACGAGCAAGATTTGCTGGTTGGCTAGGTAACTTGTTGGATTTAAGGTACTCCAGTTTAAATAGCCCAGACTACCTTAAATCTGGCAATCTTGCCCATTTCACAGGGCTATGAAGTGTAGGGCAGCACAGCACAAATGGGCAATTACTTGCCTTTTCCTGCTTTTGAAAATAGAGGACATTCCATGTCAATTACTCCAATGTCTGCAAGTATTTTGAATACTTTGGGCATACTTGTTTGCTGTGTAGTAGGCGAAATAGAGAGCAACATGTCTGAATCCTCAGTATGGATGAGACAATAGGTAAACGGCACCTGGATGACAGATTGTATTCTGTGAAATTCCAAAGTGTGCAAATCGAGGAATGCTACCCTATCCCACAAGGCCACTGGAGTTGCAAACGGATAAAAGAACACTACACACTCAGAAATTTTTGTCAAGATGCCAGAGAAAGTTCCGTTTCCGTACGAATTTAAGTAGAAAACAATGCCCAGTTATATAAGTTGACTTGTTTTTTTCCCCTTTGAAAGTTTTTAACTTTCATGGGGGTCAAGCTATGTCCATTGGTAAACATTTGGTTTTGGCAATATGTCCAAGTGCATGCATACTTCTCTCCTGCATGTGTACAGTATGCGCTACATTTACATTCAAGTAGTAGGCTTTTAACCAAATTCAGTACCTACTGTGTAAGGATGCAATTTCAGATGCATCCTTAGACTTAGGCTGTTGAAGATACTGAGAGAATTCAGAAGTATTATGTTGTTTCCCTGAGTTTTTACACCTTACTGCTGGACCCTTTGAGCTTCCACGCTTCCATTTGGCGATCTTCCCCAAAAAAGTGGCGTAGATTTTGAAAGCCGTGGACTGAAGTAAATGAAGGTCATAGGGACGAATTAAATTGAAAATGAATTAAGCAGTTTGGCCTCATTTGTGGTTGTTTCTCGTATTGCAGTGGGAAGTGTATTCACTGAATGTGAGCACTGCACCCATTTAAAGTGCAGCCCATAATTAGTGTCTGTGTAAATACTCTTATTTTACCTCTGCCCCTCTTATAATAATTATAATTATTTTCTGTAGAGATAAATGTACAGTTTCAGACTTTCCAGTGGCCTGCAGAGTTTGTGGCATTCCCACGTCGACTTGCGCGGTAAGTGGCTCTGATGTTTTGGGGGGTCCTGGGTACACCGACAGTGAGCTCTGTGTGTTTTTGTCTCTGCTCTGCTCAGGTCTCTCAGGATCCATGCAGGGGCCCCTGAACACCCAATCCCTCCAGTCCTCGCTTAGCAACCCCAACATCCAATCGTCTCTGAGCAGCCACTCCTTCCCCGCGTGTCTGAGTCCCGCCTCCCTGCATTCGTCGCTTAGCAACCCATCGCTGCAGTCATCCCTCCGCTCGCCGCCATCGCTGCCACCCTCCCTCAATAACTCATCCCTCGGCGGCAAATCCCTGCAGCCGTCGGCCGGTAACCTTGGTTACGGCGGGGGCGGGGCGGGCGTGCCCAGCTCCTGCGCTTCCTCCTACCCACCGCTACTGGCTGGCCAAGGGCAACCGCGGCTGTGCACGTCGCCCCGGAGGCGGGCACAGCTCAGCCCGCTCATCCTGCCAGGCAATGCGGATGCCCGCCGGCACCATTCGAAGCAGTTTTCGCCGACCGTATCTCCCACGCTGTCCTCCATAACACAGGTAAAACCGGGGGATGAACGCTATGAAGCGCCCTTGGGCAGTGCCATTATACTGATATCCCAATCAGAATCCGCTTTATAGCCAAGTATGTTCACATTAGGGCTGCAAAAAAGGATTTTATATGTGATTAATTGTGCGATCAGACGATCCACCAGTCAGTCAGTTGGGCCAAAATGCGTAGTTTAAAAAGACAAAATGCTTGATTTTAAAAAAAACATTGTTCTTTTTTTAAGTCAGTCGTAATTAAAAGTGCTCAGTGTTGAGAGTCTCTGGTTAAAATGGCTTTACAGTTGTATTGTCATGCCATGTGAATCTGGTTACTGACTTCGCAAAATTAAAGTAATTCCACATTTTTGATGTTCTGTCCTAGATCGATCCTGCACAGTCCAGCCTGCTGTATCTGTCATATTTAGCTCGCTACTGACCTTACATACCACCAACATTGCTGTTTGCTAGGTGGTGTCATACACGACTTATGCAGAAAAACCGCAAAAATGCAACCGATCTTGCAAAATTTGTTGTCAGCTATTTTCATTACATTACGTTAAAGTTAACGGTTAGTTGTTGCCCTATTTTACAAATGCAGGGAATTTGTGTCTCATTATCAGTGGCTCTCATACATTCAATAGATACAACATGTACAATGTATATGAATGTACAAAACAATACATTTACATTAACGTGCTAATGGGGGGGGGTACAGTGCAGCTGAGGGCTGGTATCTCATGTATTATAACTGATTTCCAGAATCTGCGAGGCTCCACATCTAGGCCTTTGTTACACTTGTAGTTTGGCTCCAGGGCTAAAATGTCCTTCTGGTGCTTGGTTTTTTTTTCTCCGCCTGTTTTCCTTCGCTGGTCTTTTCGGGAGTCCAAACCGCATGGCGGTGTTCGTCAGGAGGACACGCGCTCCCTTTTCTTGTCCTCCGGCGGCGGTCTGTGTTTTCCCCGTTTCGGGTGATGTCACTGACGCTCCTGGTCGTCGCTGCAGGGTGTTCCGCTCGACACCAGCAAGCTTCCCATGGACCAGCGGCTGCCGCCCTATTCCTACAGCCCGGCCCAGCAACCCCAAACAGCCCCTCCCGCGCCCCATCAATCTCTACCCAAGACCGGTCCGACGGGGCAGCCGGCGCCACAGCACCAGCAGCTGAACCACCAGCAGCTTCAAGCACAAGGCCAGGCGCAGCTGCACAGTCAGAACCTGCCAAACCCGCAGAAGACCCACAACGCTCCTGGTGCGCAGATGCAACAGCTGCAGAGGCCGACGCAGGCGCAGGCCAAGGGCCAGAATCCCTTGGACATCCAGGGCCAGAACTGTCAACACATGCAGCAGGACCTGCAGGATGCGCAGACGCGGAGCGGCTCGGAGCAGCAGGGGCAGTCGCAGCAGAGCCTTTCTCAGCTCCAGCAGATGAGTCACCAACTGGTCAGTGACATGGGCGCGTGCAGCGTGAGTGTCCCCATCCTTCTTCTGGTTACTGTCACTCTGAACCGCAGCTGGGGTCAACACTGTAGAGCAGAAAGCAAGGTGCTGCTAGAGATTTTGGGTCCTATGAAAGCACATCTCACTGGCCTTCCAAATTGTGTTCCAGACTCCGACTTGGAATCGTCCTTTTGTGGGCTTTGAATGAGTCCCTAAGGTCCCTGAAGTTCCTATTTTTTTTTTTTTTACCCTCTTATCTGTAGGATGCCTCCTTATTAAACTCTCTTCTTGATGACCCCTGTTTGGACCTCCACCTTGCAGCCAGACAAGCCCTTTCTCAGCAGGTATGTCCCAAAGCTCAGCAAGGCGTACTTGATTCAGTCGGCCCAGAAACACAGGAGACGAGTCTTTCAAACCTCGTCAGCTGAGTGTAATGTTGCCATGGTAGTCTTCATTTACATTTCTAATTTTGCAGTCTATCTACCGTTTGCTTCTGTGTCACAGTAGCTTTTGTGTTTCCTTGTCTGCAGTTCAACATGGAGCCTCAGGTGGAAAGCTTGTCCTTCAACCACAGCTTGGGATCAGGACCCCCGGCAAGCAAAACTCACGAGGGTTCCTACCTTGACCAGGTGTCCCTGGACTTCCAGGACTCGAGTGACCAGCAACTTCTCAACAGCCAGAACCAGAGCCAGAGCTACGGCGGTATGGAACGACACGGCGTGCCCAACATCATTCTGACTGGTGAGCAGGGTTTAGGGTTTTGATGGGACTGTTGTAGAATCAAAGGCTGCAACGTTGCATATACTGTGAATTTAACAATTAGTTGATTTAAAATATGGTGAACGACACTACACTACCCGGTCGTGTAAGTAGTAATAAAAAATAAAGTCTCACTTTAACGTGTTTGAATTTTCAGGTGACTCTCCAACTGGCCTTTCTAAAGAAATCACCAGCGCTCTGTCTGGAGTTCCAGGCTTTGAGTTAGACTCCTTTTCCCTGGATGACCCCCTGCGGATAGTCCCTATGTCATTCGAGGGCTTGGGAATCCTGTCGGACGCAGACCTCATGCTCCCCGACCCTTCTGTGGAGGACTCCTTCCGCTCTGACCGCCTCAAGTAGACTGCAAGAAAGGAGGCTGGTGGTTTGGTGTTGGAAGGGTGTAATAAGACCTGGGTGAGCTGTGAGCGTCTCTTGGAGCCGGGCATGATGGGCTTGGGAGAACGGTGTTCTGTCGTCGTCCGAGAAATCGGACATTTCTATGGAAACGATCGAAACGATCTAATCATGGGACCAACGCTTCCCTGTCCAAGAAATACGGTCACTTGTTCTTATAACGATTAAGTATGAACATTTAGGCATTGTGGTAAGACTGCAACTGCATGTTAAGAAATGCACTTACAAAAAAATATATAACAGACATGAATACGGAGCATGTTATTGTGGCTTTTGTTTATATTGCTAACAATCTGTTTACCTGGCAGTCTGCATTTGACGTGTTTCATTCCAGATTAGTAGATTAAGTCATTCTTCAAATAATACTTTACATTCTCTTCAGGGTGTTTTTGTTTTGAAGATGAAAGTACACCTGAGGATGATCCCAGTACTATGTATGTCACCTGCTTATGCCTTGGGGGGGGGATCCATCATCCACATTTTTTTGGGGAGTGAGGGAGTGCTTGTTTACCCATGTTTAGGAGGATTAGTCTCCATATTTCTTACAGACCAAAATATCTGTCCCCACTTCTTAACTTCTAAAGGTCAGCATGACGCATTCCTCAGGCTTTTATTTGGTTATTGCTGTTATTTGGGGAAAAAAAAATGTTTAATGTTCTGTAATGCACTTCTTGTAATATTTCTTATATAGAATGACAAATTAATAGCACCTTTCCTGTTTGAACAGTGGCTGGTTACACAGGTTCTTGTACAAGCACAGTTCAAACTTCTGAGCATTTGCATATGGGGCGATGCCTGTGTGTGCGCTTTTCAGAATCGACCCCGGCTGTAAAAATAACTGCATCTGACTGCTTGCCTGTTACTCTACAGTCAGGCTGCCTGACCGTCAGTCCCGGGGGACTGGAGTTCTGCTGGATTCACTGCAGCGTGTTTTGCTTTTGCCCACAAGTACCCAGGTCACATGTCACCCAGATCTCGAGCCGCAGGCTGCTCTGTGGGGCAGTGCTTCTCAACCCTGTCCCCAGAGACCCCCAGTCAGTCCATATTTTTGCTCCCTTATAGCTCTCAATACCCCTGTAATAGGTATTTGGTGTTTTTAATTGGCTGGGAGCTGGGAGGAAGCAAAAATGTGGACTGTCTGGGGGTGTCCGAGGAATTAGTTGTGAAACACTGCTCTGTGAGAATCCAGTCACTGGATTTTAGTGAAACTGCCTTAAAATGCAGTGCCCCTGCCTGGTCAGCAGTGCGTGAAATGGTGCTGAAAAAGCATAGTCTGATAGGTCATTTCATGAGTGAAATTCAGGTAACAAAAGTAATCAATTCTAATATTTTAAAATGTGTGTTGAGGTGGGAACTCTGTTGTGGTTTTGAAATGGTCTCAACAGTGACTACACCCCCTCCCCTCACTTGCAGGTGTGTCACCTGGTTAATCTAGATTGTAGGGCATATTTTAAAATGCAAAATAGAGCTAATAAAGTTTTATTTTTTTAAGAGTTAAATACATATATAAAAACTAATGAAAACATTGCCTAACACAGGGGATCGGTGTAAAGATATCTGCCAAAGCAACATGTCATAAAGCGAAAGTCTTTTTGTTTTAAAGCTGGGTTTTCGGCCGTTTTTGTGGTGTTCATGCACGTTCATGTGATGTGATGCCTTAGCACTTTTTTTTTTTTAAAGAAAACTTTGTAATCTAGCACTATGCAGCCCTCTCTGTGGGGGGGGGGGGGGGTTAATGTACAGTAAGTGTTAAGGGTGTCCCATATCATAGGGAATAAGATCAACGTCAGAGGGATTTATTAATGAATAGTCTGTGTCATGGTAAGCAATGCTGAAAGGTGACATTGACACCCCAGGGCTGTCACCCTTATGCGCCACTTTACTGTGATTCCTTTCAAACATTCTCCCCACATTACCAGACTGTATCAATGTTTTATTTTTTAGCTTAAAGAAATTGTCTTAACTCCACTTAAGTCTTAACAGTGCCTACCGTGTAGGTAATGTGGTCTTTAAGAATGAACCTGTGTGTTTGATACATAGTGGCAATAGCATGAATTAGTCCAGTGAGTTTAGTCAGAACACGCAGGTGTTAGTTGGTGATGACAATCCAGATTGTCTTAACTTGCATGGTCAATCAGTGCTCTTGGTCCCCTGCAATAGCCAAAGTATCTTTGCTCAATAACTTGGCATGAGTTCTCTGCTCTATAGAAATTGTTACTGATAAAATTGTGTTACTGATGAAATGCATCTGTGTGTTTTTACCATACTGCAGCAGCAGCCTGTCTGTGAGATTTAAGTGCACCGAATGAAAATGACTGGAGCAGAGATTGGTTGCCAGGTGCAGTGCGAAACTTTTTGCTGCTGCTGCAGTGGTCAAGCAGCAATAAAGAAAAGGATTTATTCCATTTTTATGAAATGGGAGGAAAGTGTGAAGTATTTATGCTTAAGGGTCTGGCGCTGGAAGCTGGCCAAAGACTACATAATTTACAAATGTATTTACACCTTTTGTGAGAGGAAAAGCTATATGTAGGAAAGATCCTTCAGTATGCATTTGGTAGGTCCTTCATTTGCTTCAGAAAATATTTCATTACGGGCAGACTTGGGTGCCATATTACTACGATACCTTTGGATATTAAGCAAAACTGTCTCTTACTGCATGATGTCAGGTGTCTACTTATTACATTCTATACCATTATAAGACTATCAGCTGTTTAACAGCTGATTTGGTCATTCAGCACTGTAACTTAATTGCAGGGTTACTACTATAGAATTATGGATTCAAAATGCGTAATGGTATGAACTCATAAGTCTAAAGCAAAACAGTTAAAGCCATATTAAGATTTGTGGAGTGTGAGTTAAGGTGAATCAGGGAGTTTGTACATGTTAAATAGATGCAATAGTAACGTATGACGGTAATGCTTTAAGTTCCCTAGAGAAAATTCAAACAAGAATGGATTTGACTTATCTGCAATTTTTGACGTGTTACCCTGTACTGCAATAACGTTGCATTCAATTTTGTTCTCTTGCCAGTAGGGGTAGCTGTTGAGCAGCAAAAAAATGTGATTAATGGGGACGGTGTCAAATAACGGCCATATATAAATACAAATTTGTTCTTTTTTTCTTATCAGTGCTATTGATTGCAGTTGTTTCAATATGTATTAATGTGTATTTTTAATTTTTGCTTTGTGGTGGTGGTTAAAATGCAAAAAACCCTAAAATATTTGCTTCAGTGAAATGCTATTTACATTTTTATGGCTATCACCAGGGACACAATGTTGTAAATAATATTATACTTTAGGTGCTTCTTAAACCTAACAAAACATTTTTTAAAGACTGTATATTCACAATTTTACAAGAAAATAAAAAGGGAGATTTAAAAAAAATGCTTGCGCGTTTTTAATGATCAGCTTCCCATTTTCAGTTGTTGGGACACACTTTGAAGTATGGAAACATTAAACCTTCCCGAGACAGCTGTAAATGGGGCGCAACAGCTGCAAACACTGCTCGGACTTTTCGGTGTCAAAAATAAAAACGAGGCGCCATTTTTAAGCAACGTTTATCCTCTTAAACCCCAGGATGTGACTTGGACAGTTACTTATTTGATATTCCAGCTTGCTGATTATACGAAGGTTATTTAATTTGACTGTATTTGCCCCAGTGCAGTTTGGTCGAGCTGGTGGGTGAGGGCGTTTCTATCGTACATCCACGCCGGCAGTCGTCAGTGTTTGCTTTGCACGGGCACCAACGAATCCCCCCACCCCAGGCGACCGCTTACGTAGCCGTAATGGTGCATATGACGAGCAGCGCGTGTCGCCTCTCTCTCGGCGGTCAGCTGTAGACGGAGGCCTGTAAACTCCTCCCCATTAAAGACCGATGCACGATTCCGTCCCCTGCATCCCAGCCGTTTCAGGAGAAGCGAGAAGGGCAGAAAAAAAAGATCTCGATGTTGCTCGGAGCATCTCACACTTGGACGTAAAATGCTTCAGCATGACCTGAACTGTTAGAGATGACGATTACAGAGCTGCATATAAGCTGCCAGCAAGGATTACGCGGTAAGGATGCGATGTTTTAATGCGGCGGTGAGTCATTTACAAGTAGCTAGGGCCGCTTTATCTCGCACTTTTATTATTGTGGCGTGTGTGCGTTAGTATCGGGCTGTCCTGATGCCGCACGATCCCCGGACGATGCAGTTCAAATGTCGGGATGCGGTTGTTTTTATATACCTCGTTTGGGTTGAATGTACACCCTACCGATTTAGAAGTAAAATAAAACGAATGCAGCTTTCATGCATGTGATTTGGGTTTTTTTAGTGAAATGTTTATTTCCAAGAGGATGGACCGTTTCCGTCCTGCTAGCTAAATACACGGCATGTGGGGATATTAGAAATGCGTTTGTCCATTCAGTGCCTTTAAAGGGGTCGCCGTCTGGCTCGCTGTCATGGTTGACTGTGTGACGCCTCGCCTGTTTTTGATTTCAGAATTTAAAAAAATGAAATAAAGGAACTCTGGTCACACCGATGCCGCGCGCCGCTGCGTGTCTTGTTTTTTGGTAGAAACACATGAATACTCTTGTCTGATTTCAACGCGACACACACGTGTCGAGCTAAAAGAAGCATAGATCCGTACTGTTCGGCGCATATAACGTGCAGACCATATTGCTTTAGTGTGTGTGTGTTTTTTTAAGAATTAATACAGCATTTAGAGCTGGAAATGCGGTTCCTGACTGGAAAGAGGGCCGAGTTAAATAAAAATTGCATGTCACGGACTGTGTATGCATAATCAAGTAATATCCCGAACAATCGAAGCTTTCAGTTCATAACAATCATCAAAATAACATGAATTACGGTTTGCCTATGCTGCAAATGATACACTTCTGCTGTGTATGTTACCTTCGCAACTGACATGTAGACCCAGATAAGGCAAATAAAAATATTAAACAAATTTCATTTTGTAGGGGCGATATAGCTATTTAATCTTCGTCTACGTATGTTACTCAGTGCCTGATATAGGCCAAAACCAAATGTTACACAGTTGATGCATTTGATGTGTCGATGCTTTAATTGTTTTTTTTCTTACTACAAGGTAGCTTTGTAACAGAAACCGTGACTTCCTGCGCAAAAAACCCACGCGCTTTGTACGCCTTAGTGTCTTAAAAACGTACAAGTTCTCACAAGTTTTAGTTATGCGGGCGCGACTGAAAGCTGTGCCGGTTACCGCACCGGAGGAGTGCATGAAAATGCATTTAATGTGAGAGCTCAAGTGGTGTTTAATCTTTGGGCCTGTGCTTTTTATCGATGTCATTCTGTTTGGGTTAATTTGTAAAACGACGAGTTATGCCTTATATTTGAAAGGCGATATGCAGGGTAAAGGTCCCCAAACTTTTTCACAGAGGTTGATGTTGTGCCCCATGCTATTGTGTTCGACATAAGCGCGTGTAATGTGGCGTATTATAGAGTCACAGAATAATGCATATCGCACTCTTGCTATGTAACGTGAAGTTCATGGTGAGAAACGGTCCACATGTTTTAGCGTTTCCTACAGCACTTCTCGTGAGAAAAAAGTAAGACCACTTGCTGCCGTTATTAGATTATGTGTCAGATTATGTGCATTTTATGAAGCTATTTTAATTGTGGTTTTTTCCATTATAGACATTTGAAAACAACAACAGAATCCCCGTAGGTGTAATGGTGGTTTGAGGGCTGTGTTTTTTTTTGACAGGGCTGCTTTGCTGAGTTATGTACTGCGGGACAGGTTATAAAGATTGCCGCCTTTATCCATCACCTTGAACTTTTGAGGCACTAAAGGGGATCTGGGTGGAACCCCATGTAATCTCACAGCCTCCCTGGGGGGCACAAAGTGGGATTTGTGTTTCTTTATGGGTAGAGGGTGCCACGCTACAAATCCAGCATGTTTAAATGAATGGGATTTTTATCCCGCAAGTTTAAATCCAGTCTCTCTTTGTAGATGTTCTAGAAGTTTGATGGGGCATTATCAGTCTGGGAAGCATGAGCTGAATGCAGATATTCTTGTAATTGTTTCTCTGTTTAGCTATTAGTTTTTTGTCCAGTTAGCTGTTAAATGACTCATGTCAGCAACAAATAGGCAGTTCTTGTATTCTATTGTCAGTACTAGTTAGTGATGATGTACTGCTGGTTTACGTCACTGGAACTGAAACCAGTAACCAGTTGCATTCCGGGTTTCATTTTTGTCTTATTCCTTAATTATTTAATCCGATCAATGAGTTTTATTTAGGGCAGTTTAGTTCTGGAGTACATTTTTATGGCAGCTGTCTATAGATTCGAGGCACTGAGTTTCCCAGGAACCTCCTTGTTTGTCGTCACCGAGGAGGCCAGATCTGTGGAGTCTAGCTGACCTGCTGTTTCACGCCGATAGACTTTCTTCCCTCTTACCTGCGATCGTTATCATACCAGCCACGGGACATATCTGTGGCTCCTTATGTTCAGTGTGACATGAGGCCACATCCATGCAGAATTCATTGTGGGGTCGTGTGTCAGAAGCATGACGCGACATTTATGGCGACAATGATGTGCTGCTGATGTTGAAATGTTGGTTAAACTTTTGAAATATTTGGCCCCTATTTTTGTCACTTTCTAACAGTTTTTCCTGGTCAGGGTTGGTGGCCTGGAACCCAACCCAGGCACCGTAGGTCACCAGCCTGAGGTGCATCTGCTATGGGATCCCAGTCCATCTTTGGACAAATAGTACTATACAGAACCCTTATGCAGTCAAAGATTTGTTTTAACCTATTTATCTGGGTAGCAAGTGTATATTTGTTCAGCAAAAAGTGTTGTATTATTAGAACATATACAAATAAGCAGTAGTAATACAAAAAATATAACAATTTCTTTTATTGTCCTAGATGCTCGTATCTTGTTGGATGGCTTGTAGATAGGCTTAGCGGCCAAAGCTATAATCATTACATTTATTTGTTAAATTTCACCAATAGCAATTAATTCATTGATCACCGATTCAGTTAATTCACTTCATGAGGTATTTTGCAAAGTAGTGTAAATGCACACACTACGGGCGATTTTGGGAGGAAAACAGAGGAGACTGGCCAGCATGGGGAGGAATCCACACACAGAGTGAAGGGGGTCTTTGAACTGCAAATCCTGCAGGTGTGAGGTCACTCTCCCACCCCCAGGCATATTTAGTCAAATTAGTCTGCTGCTGCTGATTCAGAGCAAATGCGTCCGTGCTACTGCAGGATTCTGTTTGAAGCATGATGCTTCTTTAGTAGATGTGCAGCCCATGAACGTTTTGCAGAAGGTTATTCACAGTGCTGGTCCACTTAAGCATGTGTTGCCATGATAGTTTCCCAACAAGCTGCAGATTGCGACACTAGTCACATGATGTTAATAAAAATCATATTGGCCAGAATACTAAGGCAGTCAACATTATGCATATTTTCAACACAATTCCATTTTTTTTTTTTTTTAACCTATTGAAGTCTATCCATTTGAGATGATTTGTTTGTATTGGGCTGTAATCAGTGCGGATCCTTGTGAACCAGTGGGAGTCATTACAGGTACATTTCCTTGCTTCTCTCATGAAATATTTGCAAGTACAGAAGAATGTTACAATCATACTTTCATGTTACTGTGGGTCCTTTATTACAGTAGGTTATGAAAAACACTCTCCGGTATGGCATCTTGTGATCAACACCTATTTCAGTTTGTAGAAGTATTTCTTTTCATTTAAATGTGTTCACTGGGTCCTGCGGAGATGATCTTCAGTGGTCTTCAGCATTAATAGGTTGCTGTCCCTGCAGTGTTTTTTTACACCTCTGGGGGCAGGTAATTGCACCTTTTAATGGCCACTTTGGGTCGGTGCTTACAGACCGTTATGGTTGGAGTGCTCAGTCTTATGCGTAAAAAAGGCACCTGCAACAAGCCTGCTGGTGGTGTTGTTGGTCTCTGCTATGGGCTTCTGGGATGACGACAATCAAACGGGCAACAGATATCAAACTTCACATTGCTTCCACCTGTAGCTACAGAGTTCTTCTTTGAATAGCAGCATGAGACTGGTAACCATAGGTCGAAGAGAATTTTCTTGATCTAGCGAATATCCAGGCACCAAGCTGCATGAAGGCGGTCTTTGAACCCCCTCTTGGCTGAGTCCCTGGTGAGGGGAACTAAAAAGAAACTAAACGAATAAAGAGCTGAAACCCAGGGGTGGAGAAGACAAAGTAGAAAGAGAAAGTTCCCGTCTCATTTGCCGGAGTTAGGGCCATCGCTAGGCTATGATAGTGAGGTGGAGATTAAGCTGTATCAAACGATGATGTCATAATGCGAGCGTGTGCAGACAGGTGAGCGAACATCAGGTTTGGCCCGAAAGCACATGTGGTGCCGTGCTCTGGGTGACCAAAAGCCAGCGAACCGTAGCCGCACATGCTAGCAGTGGTCTGTGTGGATGCGAAACCATATCATCTCCGGCTTTCAGAAGCTGTTTTAATTTTGTTAGTTGAACCTCTCGCCTGGTTTTATTGAAATGAGGGATTTGTCCAGCTCATGAAAGGAGGAAGTGGCCGTCCAAGCTGAGGTTTTGAGCAGTGGTGGGGATTGACGCATCCCAGGAACTGTGTCCTTTCTCTTTGTGGTCTAACCCTTGTCTGTGGTCACATGTCACATGATGGACTGAATCGCAGGAGCGCCCTAGCTGACTCTACTCCATTGTAATCGCCGACACATCTATGGCTTTGCTGTTGACATTCTTCATAGCCCACAAGAATCTTAATCATCCTGTCTTTCTACCCTTCTGGTAAAAGAAGATCTTTCATATGCTAACTCTGTATGATTGAGCAGATCAATGCGTAATCCACTCTGAGTGGCCCCTGCGTCGTAACGAATACGTGCCTCTCAGCTGGCGCTGGCACGATGAAAAGGCCGGCAGTTTCAAAATGCCAGCTCTGCGTTTTCTCGGGCCGCTGTGCGGTCCCGGTGCGATTGCGGGCCTCCGTTGGCCCTCCAGCTCCACGGTCCCGTGCCCGGTGGCACCCCTGCCAGCCTTCCCTAGTCGCCAGCAGCCTGCTGCTGTACTCCGCTCTGCCATCTTCCATACCCCGGTGATTTGTATTCCACAGGCATGCTTTAATGTATTATTATTGTAATCGGCGTCTCCCATTTGCCATATCTGAGGGCAGTGTGGCATTCGACCAAAGTCACGCTGTGGCATATGAATCAGCGATGCATATGCGTGTCACAGCAGTCTTGCAAGTGACTTTACATTATAGAGTGGGCAGTGCTTTATTTTTTCTACTAGTGTCTTTTTTAATACAATCATCTTTTATACTGAGTTAATCACGCGTCTTCCTATTAAACCAAAACTGCCAACTGCTCGAAATAAGCCCTTCCTTTCTCCCTTCTCCTCTTCCTCTCTCTCCCTCTCGCTCTCTCTGTTCCCTTGCTGACTGGCGTGCTCCCATTTCTGCTTTCATCCCTGCCATCTCTCTAATCCCTCTTCCTTTCCCCTTGTTTTGCTTGCACCTTCTGCTGGCCCCACGGGTGCTGACTTTCCAGTCTGTGGCGTGTCGCCTATATTTGTCCCTCTGTGCGCCTCCGCCAACGTGTGCGTTGCCTCTCGCCGAGCCGTTAGATTAGGTTTCCCCGTGTTGGCCGGAGGGCTCTGCCCAGCTGCTTAGAGGAAGATCTTTACCTTTTGTTCTGAGTCTCTCAGCCACCCTGGCCTCATGGAAGTGCTTGACCAAGGGAGAACTCCGTCGCAAGAAGACGCATCTTATTCCCTGCCTTCACTCTGGGACGTTTCGTTGAAAAGAAGCCGCAGGAGGGAGACGATATTCAATGTTTGGCAAAAAAAAGTACATTTCTTTTGTTAGTTTTCTGTATGCAGCAGGAAAGTTGTTAGGGCTGTCAGGCAAAGTAACTGATTATGTTCAGACGTTAACCTTTTTAAAGACGGCCAACGCAAGCTCACTGTAGCTGAGGCCTGGTTTTATGCACCCTGCTGTCTCTGCATCGCAAGTCCAGGTCTCTTGGCAGATTTCACCCATTTTTTTGCTAAATGTAGCATTAGCTTTCGCTAATTTCTGTAGGCTAAAGCTTTCTTGAGAAAATACATTTAATAATAACGGGATTTAATATGCCAATTTTTATTTTTTATATATATTTTTTTGATACGGTAATAACTCCTATCGCTTATCAGGAAATCTTATGTCATGAGAGAGGTTCCACTGAATGGGTGCCATTTAATCTGACAGCGTGTGCAGTCTACTAATTACACCTTTTCTATTTGGTTATTCTACCCACGGTCCACTTTTTTGTTATGTATTGTGAATTAACCTTGGAATATTTGAATATCATAGTCCTTTGCTGTTTGAGTAGAGGTTGAGTGAGTTTGAGTAGCAGGTATAGATGCTGTATTGCCTTTGGATCCCTTGCCGTGAAGGAAGTCGGTCCGTACCAGCTGTGCCACTCCTGTGCCATGCGTCCTCCAGTCGCTGTATTCCTCAGGGTTCTTAAAATAGAGTGCCCACTGGAAATAGCCACTTCCCCGGTACGCTGACACGCTGACGGATAGGGACGGCGTGCCCACGTGTCCCGTCAGACGCCTCTGGAGCAGAACCGCAGCACTGGAGCTGGGACCGGGCTGCTGCATGCGCGTCGGTGACATGGTCGACTGCCGTGACTGAGCTGGACTCCGCTGGGAATCGCGATGGGTGCCAGCGCCTCGCGGAAGTGCATCTTCCTGGAGATGTTATAACGGAGTATATTTAATCAAGCTTAGGGGCTTGTGGTAAGTCAAAAACAATTCCAGTTGATATTGTTGTCCTATTGGGAATTAGCTGCTTGTCAAAGGAGGATATTAAAGTAGATTACTTTGCTTCTCC
>JAODJW010000135.1:14798228-14837343 GCA_026777045.1 Hyperopisus bebe | reverse complement strand
CAGTACGCCACACATCCGGTGATTCGCCGTCTTACCGGGTCACCCTATGAATGGTGTCTCGATGTTTTTCGAAGTGTGTCATCTTGCAAGACATTATTATTATTATTTAAAAGTTGGGTTCACCTGGAATCAAGAGTGAGAATAATTGCACTGAATCCTCAGATGAACTGCATCTGCGATTTCCTTCCTCTTGTCATGCTTTGGTGGTTATCACAAGTTATAACAGAACTCTTGTGCCGGCACGTGTACCAGATTTCCCCCTGTTGCCACATGCTGATTACGCGACTCGGACTGACCCCAGAAACAAATGGCAGTTTGGAAGAAGCTAAGCTAAGCTAAGCTCTCTAGCTAAGAAACAACAGTACAGACAGTAGGGTGATAATTCTTTTCTTTCAGTTTTTATTATTAACTCTTAACATGAGTCAAAGGATTCAAAAGCTTTATTGTCATTTCTACAAGTACTCTGAATTTAAGGTTCAAGCCAATATATCAATAAATAGCAAATAATAACAGAATTATTAAGGCAAATAATATATGCACAGCATACATGCTATATATTATATACATACAATATACTAGAACATAGAAGTAGGAGGAGGTGCTGGGCCTTATATGTCAGTGGTTAATGACATTGGTTTTTTTTCAGTGCATGTTCAGCATACTTATTGCTGATAGAAAGAAACTCTTCCTGAATCTTGAAGTGCGGTTCCTGATTTACCTGTTTTGGGGCCAGATTCTGCACCAGATCAGAAACTGTGGATTACCACAGAAATTCGAGGGAAATTACAAACCTGCAGCAGAGCGTTTCAGTCCAGTACCGATTTATACTGAATGTTAACTGAAGATTTCTGGTTAAATAACTAGCTTGAGATGTGCACAGACATTTGGTTCAAAGTTGCATTACTTAGCCTAATGACAGAAAATTACGAAACTCCTACCTTACAAAGCTGGAGGTCGTGATTGTCAGCATTTCATTGCTTTTCCTGTTATATGTGATATACTTAAAAATGGTCCCGTGAATTCTAATATCCCACCCCATGCTCATTAGTCCTTATTTTCATTCCAATTTTAGAATAATTTTTGTGTTCAGTTTGTGGCACAGCTGTCTGTGTCCCTGCTCTGATGCCTCCGTAGAATAACCATTACGTAATTAGCGCTGGCGTTTGTAACACTTTTTGTATAATTTATAATGGAGATTATAGAGAATTTTGTGTATTCCAGACCAGCTGTTAATTTTATATTGTGCGGAATAACTGTTCTTGTTCATTAATTTGGACTGACGTACGTCAATGTCTATAGTTCTGTGGTGCAGAAGGGCATGAAAATTTTGATAATTGTATCAGCAAACTGTGCATCTGTATCTTGTGCTGATCACCTACCCGTTTGCACCATGCGGTAGGCTTGGCCAGTATTATGGTAGTGTACAGTATACCACGGTGTCTTGAAATTTAGCCATTTGGTGAAACTTAAACCTTCCTTTAGCAAATCGAATCATGAGGGACCACTGCCCCCTTACTGGGCAAATTTTACCAAAACAAGATTGTCGCTTTTGAAAATACTGTCAAAATACTGCATACCCCGGTATAATAACGGTATGAGAAATGAGATGCCAAGCGACCATCCCATGAGGACTCCCAATGTACCTCATATTTAGCTCCAAAAATTCTGTGTGCTGTGGATCTGTTTGCCTTCGCTAAGAACTCCGTTTTCACAATGGCTATATAGTCAAAGCAAGTGGTGACTGTATATAATCTTCTGATACTCTTCATAACTCAACCTGTCTGTCTCTTCCCCACTGCAAGGAAACTTCCCGTCATAGTTAGCTGATGACATATTTTACGGCGTAGCCCCAACACAAACTGCAGTTCATCCTGTAGGGTGTAAACGTGACAAGGTCTCCCAGATGAGCTGATTTTGCAAATTACAGCTGTCATGTCCGTCACAGTTTCCTCTTGGAAAGTGAAGTAAACTCCTCTTCCCTCTGTTGGGGGGGGGGGGAGGGGGAAAAAGAAGAAAAAATACAGACCTGTTATTTTATTCGCTTCTACACGTGAGATACTGATGTGAACTAACGCTTAAAAATTTACTCTTGTTTGTAAGAGGAATCGCCTAATCGGAAACCCCCCCCTGGGGCTTCATTGCTGCCAGCACACTGCTGAGAAGTGAGCTCGGTCCCGGACAGGATGTGCGTGTAGCTGGGGTCACTTCCTGTTTTCTTTTTCTCTTTCATAATTGTGTTTCATCCCTTTGCATTATGGCAGGCTGTAATAAACGCGCTGCCAAAAATGGTAGCGTCGCTATGCACAGCCGGCCGTAACGGAGTGTGCTCTAATGATAAACGTCCTTAAGTGTTTGTCGTAGCGCAGTTTTACCGAAGGCTGGCTCCAGTTTTATTTATGCAAGTTCTGTTAATGCAGCTAAAAGAGGAGGGTTTCGCAAGCCGGCTTTTCTGTTGTGCTCATGATGCCTCACACTAAAGGATCCTCTTTTTAGCTCTGAACGCAAATAGAATTTCCCACTGTAATAGGAAAGTGGGGGGATGGCCATTATTACAAAAGGAACTGCAAACGTGAGCCGTTTCACGTTACTGCTTTACTCGTTTGAAAGTGTTATTACCCTCTCAAGCCCGAAATCTAGGGCTGACATTGTTCGCCAAACAGCTGCGTGGGCTGTGGGGCCCACAGAAACAGGGGGGCTCGACGAGGAGAAGAAAAACAATGATTAAGGCCGAAAGCAGAGCAAGCAGTGAGTGAGCGCCAGCCTCGGAAATGGGGCACCGTGACGGCGCCTTAACCTTAGCGGTGGTCCGTCGTAAGAATAAAATCGGCACGGGGGTCGCAGGTAACCTGGAAGGTTCTATGGTGGAGGCTGGGCCGTTTGGAGAAACTGTATGCTAAGCGGTTTTATTATTACCGTGACACTCAGCCTCGTCTGCGGCCTCGTCTGCTCTGGGGTCGCCCTAAGTCGGTGCGGATAATCATGTGGATGATGGATGGCGGGATGAATAATGACTGATAATTAACCGCTTTCAAATGTATCGATTTGTAGCGGAAGAGGGTAACGGCCCGCCCTCATGTTGTACCGTGCTCCATTTCACCATATGGCATTTGACCCCAGAAGGGAATGAGCTTTCGGATGGATGTTGTTTCTATTAGGAATGATGGCCTTGTACCAGACACATGGTCAGGTTTGCTTTAGTAGCAGTGTGTAGCTGAGTGGTCTTCACTGTAGCCTACTGCCCCTTCTGGCCAGCTATGTGGAACTATCCCACCGATTTTAAATGTAAAGGCAACTGTCCTCAAAGCCTTCGATGGCCGTTTCTCACCGTGCCCCCGCCCCCTGGTATAGATTTTGCCTTGTTTAATTAAGAAATGCGAGCCTCTCTGTTTTGTCCGGTCAGGTGTTCCTGTCCACGTTCTCAGCATAATTCGCTGATTGAATTGCGCCCATTTCTCTGGGCTGTTTCTATTTATCTGGCATGCAAATAACTGATGATTCCTGCTGTATCTTTATGTGGTAACAAACCTATAGAATAGATCTCTGTAGCAAGCAGGAAGTGGCTAGTTGAAACACTTGTTTATGAATGAAACGTTGCCATGGTTGCATGTAGCCGCGCCGATTCGATCTCGTCCCTTACGTATCCTTCTCCCTCGCTCTCTTACTCCATTCTTTCCAGCTTTCACCTCACGTACCCATTTTTTTCTCGCCCTCTCTTCCCCCCCCCCCCCCCCGTAGTGGCGGGCAGGCAAGCGGCATGACTGAGGAGAAATGCCCGCAGCTGGTGGATTACTTCGTGGTGGCTGGCCTGGCGGGGGGCTCGGCCCCCCTGGACGAAGAGGGGCAGCAGCGAGGTGGACGCACGGTGGAACCGGTGACGGACCTGGCCGTGATCGCCAGGGGGCTGGGCGAGGAGGTTCCCGAGGGCTTCACCTGCATCGAGAAGACCCAGGGCGGCCACCCCGCCGAGCTGAGCGCTGGCCTGATCAACAACCCCCACATGTACCTCTGCTACCGGAGGGGCCATGACAAGCCCCCCATCCTCGACCTCGGGTGGGTGGAGGGCGACTTGTCTTTTTGCGTCAAAGTTGCCGACGCCACCATTATAACTTCAAGTATGCTTTTTCAGAGTAAATGTGGATTGATTGAGTGCACCGGTACTGGGCTGCCACTTCCAAAGTGGTGAACGAGAGACGCAATCCCTTGTCCTACACTACAGAAAATAGCTGACCTTCCAGTGCAGTGGTTTACATTATTTTAGTAGCTATGTTTTTAGTTCCGGTGCTTCTAACTTTAAATATCGATGATAGAGTTCAAATACCAAGATTGACACATGGGACCGATAGCGATATCTTGATTTTTAACAAATATTGTACGATACTGACATGTTAACCGATGTATTGTGCATCTCTGTGTATTGGCACAGGTGGTAGCCATAGTCCGTGATATTTTTTGGCTCTTAATGTTGCAGATCTTCTATCTTTATATGGTGTGTTGGTTGACTGGGAAGTTGCGGAAGCTCTAGTTAATTAGCAAACACCCGCGTTTCTTCACAGACCTGCATATCAGTCTGAGAGCATTTACTTGCCTTAATTCACAGCAGTGACCTCATGCATAGTAAAAGGCTTGGGTTGCTTGTCAAAGTCCCCGTGGTGACGTCCTTCCCCAGGGTGCTGTACGAGGGGAAGGAGTCCGCCAAACCGGGCTGGCAAGTGCTGGAGACCACGCCCTACAGCCGCTCGGCCAGCGTGAGCTCGGGGGGGCCCACCACCCACCGCACCTTCCTGATGTACCGGCGAGCCCCCGACTCGCAGGCCCTCAACACGCTGGGGGTCACCGACATTGCCCTTCTCCTCCCCAGCAAGGGCGAGACCGTGCCCCACACCTTCTGCAGGGTGGACAAGAACCTCAACACCGGCATGGTGAGCTCTGAAAGGTGCTGTGATTGATGCAGGAGTAACGGAGGCGGAAATGACTCCTTGGCATATTTAGAGAGGAAGGAGCCGAGCCAAACTCTAAGGTGAAGGGAGCACCTGGAACCCACATGTGGTTCATGCGGCACTCAGTATAACTAATAGTAAAAAGTGTATAAATAATTCAGTAGCATCAACAGTATTTTGGTATATTCAAAGGTGGAAATTTCAGATCCAGAAAATAAAAACCCAGACCAGGATTTTGTTTCAACCGACCATTTGAGTATAAAGAGTCATAGTCACAGGGTACTTAACTGGTTGGTTGAAACAAAACCTTGGACTGGTTTCTTACTTTCTGGACCTGAAATTTCCACCTCTGCGTATATAGGGGTTTTGTTTTGAGGTTGTTTTTTTCTGCAGTCTTGTGTGGAGTTATTGGGGTAACTGAGATATGAGATGGCGGTAAAGATTCTCAAGCAACCTCAACTATGTAACGGCGATGTCCTGCGTGGCTCTGGAAGGTGTTTAATGTTGAGTCTAGGAAAGCTTGGAGTTCTTTGACCTTGAATGAACGGCATCACCAGGCAACAGCCAGCCCTGAGTAGAAGGTTAAGGAGAACCTGAACGTAGGCGAAGCACACAGAAATGAGATGGGACACCAGGTGGTCAGCAGCATATTCACCATTGTTGCACTTGTTCTTTGTCTGTAGTGGGGTCCAGCCTTGTACCTGTGCTATAAGAGAGCGATGACCAAAGCCAATGCCCTGGCCTACGAGGCAGGTGGGTCCTTCATCTATCAGCTTCATATCCTTGTCCATTCCAGCAGGGACACAGCCAGAGGGCACATTATTGTCATCATTAATACTCCGGAGGCCCTGTTGGGTTGTTTTAATAGCCACCTTCACTGTAAGTCAGGGGTAGCCAATCTCATCCGCAAAGGGCCGGTGTGTGTGCGGGTTTTCACTGCAACTCCCTAATTAGATTACTAATTAGAGGACTGATTGGCTGAAGAGTCCTCACACCTGGGTTTGAACAGCAGACCTACAGGTTATCCCAAAAACCTGCATACACACCGGCCCTTTGCGGATAAGATTGCCCCCCGCTGCTGTAAGTCTTCACTTAGCCACCCCAGCATGTCTACTATTGCCAGTAAGATTAGATCCTTCGTACAAACTCTGCATTAATAAGCGAAACCCTGCGATTCCCGAATTGAGTAATCATCTTTCTGCATGCGCCAATCGCAAAGGTCTGATTAGCCGCTATCCCGAAGAGGACCTGGACTCCTTCCCCCTGCCGGACTGCGTGCCCGTGTTTTGCCTCCCCATGGGTGTCACTGTGGAGAGCTGGCCACTCAACACCAAGTACCAGCTTCCTGTCTTCTCTACCTTCGTCCTCACCAGTGCCTGTGGAGACAAGGTACCACTGGAGCTGCCTAGGGCATCACCTGCTAGATAAGCCTCCTCCGTCAGTTTGAGGGTTTAGCACACATCTCTGTTTGGGTCACCTCACTTTGTTTCGTTTGTGGTAAAGGAGAACGTTTTAGGGAAGTTGGGCCATTTGCGGCTTCTGTCCTTCTCCAGGAATATACCTGACGGCAATATTAAGGCAGGCGACGTTTACAGGTCCGGCCTGCCTGACCTTTGACCTCCTTCTCAGGTGTACGGGGCCGCCATCCAGTTTTACGAGGCATTCCCGCGCGAGGGCCTCTCCGAGAGGCAGAGCGTGCGCCTGGGCCTGGTCAGCGTGGTGGACCGGCGGCCCATCACGAACCGCTCGCTTCAGGTGAAGAAGAGCATCTGCGTGCTCTCCCACTGGCCCTTTTTCACCGTCTTCCAGAAGTTCCTCACCTTCATCTACCGCTACTCCATCTCCGGCCCCCACGTGCTGCCCCTGGAGAAGTGAGTGACCAGAGCGACGCAGACTTATGCTCGAGAAGACGTCCCGTAGCCCTGAATAACCCCTCGCGGCACGTGGTCCACTACTTGTAATGTCAGTCCTGTCGACCTGTGGCAAGATCCTCTTTTTATGATGTAGTATGTGAAGGGCTGAACTCACAGAAGTAAGAATAAGAAAGATGGAACAGAAAGCCCATTGTGGGAAAACACATAGTCATTGTGGGGGAAAAAAAATGCATGTGCTCCAAATACACAATACAGAGAACCTTGTGTTAGCTAGAATAACAGGTAAACAGTAACCTGCATAAACTAGACAGTTTCTGCTTCTGCATCATTACAGGAAAGTCAGCACAATAACAGTACATCTATTCAATCACCCAAAAAGAAATTATACTCATTTGAATGTTTCTGTAAAAAGGAGAAGAGCACTTCTCATGAACTGCCGTGGTATGAATGTTGAACACGTCTGAAATGAGTTATTCTCCTTGACCGTTTGATGTCCTGTCAAACGAACCCTAACATGTCTGCTTTTCAGTTCTACTAGACTTATAAGTGTAAGAAGCAGTTGATGTTCCTTTCACTTTATTTTTATATATACAGTAATTGCTTAGTGTCGGGGATACACTCTGGCAAACGCATTGTGTAGGTGATTTCGTCATTGTGCAAACATAGGGAGTACTTACACACTATGCGTAACGTAGCATGCTGTTTTAGAGTAAACTTTTTCTTATAAGTGGAAAGAGTACACTCTAAAAAATCCAGTGTAGTAAATACATAAATCAATAACATTTATCAGTATTAGGTTCTATGCATAATTGTATGTGCTACACTTTTATATGACTGGCAGTAGGTTTGTTTACAGCAGAATTACCACAAACGCGTTGTGTTGCACTAAGATGCTATGATGTCTTTCAGCTCTGTTATAATCTTAGGAACCACCATTATTTATGCAGTGCGTCATTCACCGAAATGTTGTTACGCAGTAACGCAGCGCATGGCTCTATATTGTATCGTTATAGTCGGGATTATCATAGCTGATATGCAAGTACGCACTTTTGGTATAATGATTAAAATGCATGGTAATTTCTTGTCATGACAGTGCAAATGCTTTTTAATTTTATGCACATTTGCATTGTTGTAACAAGAAACTACTGCACATTTTAACCTTTACGCTGCAACTACGTACTTGCGTACCAGCTATGACAGTCCTTGGTTGTAGTTTCCCTTACTTGTTCCCTATTGCCTCCCTCATTTGCCAAATTGGTCTAGCTGCTCGACACGGCATTTGATCTTCACCCCCCATGGGTCCACACACACGTGTTTGCACCACAGCGCCTCCTCCAGGCTGAATGTTTGTTGTCTTCGCAGGCACATCTCCAGCTTCATGCACAACGTCCCGTTCCCTTCGCCACAGCGCCCCCGGATTCTCGTCCAGGTAAGACGGCTGACCAATGAGCGGAGGCAAAGCAGCCCACCCCGCAAATGCGTATGTAAATAAATTCAAATGAATACACAGCTAACCTTTAAAGTCTTTCTTACAGTGTACTGCGGTACTATACTGTCTCACCTCTCATGTTCAGTGATGAGTTCCCATGGACCTCATGTTTGCTTCTGTGTTGTGAATTATTTAAGGGTCCTGCTTCTTCCGCAGGTGTAGGTTTTGTTGCCCTGCCGACGGGGGGTAAGCAAGTGATGTCGCTGGTCAGGAAGTGCGCATGCGACTTTTGGTAAATTGCCCTAAATGGCCAGACAGAGTTGTTGTTAAAATTACAATCAGTCTGACTGCAAATTCCCGCCTACAAATGGGTGATCATTTTACATGTAATCACCTGGAGACAGAATCGATAGAGCAGGGGTGGCAGATCCGATCCACGGAGAGCCGCTGTGGGTGCCGGTTTTTGGGATGACCTCTCAGTCAGCCAATAGCAGTGGGTCCCCAGGACTGAACTGGGAACCGCCGCTTTATTATTGGCTGAATAAGAGGTCATCCCAAAAACCCGCACCGGCCCTCCATGGATCAGGTTCGCCAGCCCTAAGTTAGAGCATGGGGTGTTTGTTCAAACCATCCGTGAGATCAGTCACAGCAGACTGGCCTGTTACATCAACAATATTTATATATGTTAGGGTCATTAGTCAGTATAAGCTATGGGTCCAGAATTAGAAGCAGAAACAGACGATGATGATGATACGGCTCCTTTTAGGACAGGTAACGGTGTTGAGGTGAGACACAAAGAGATTAAACTACACATACAAATGCTGCCCCTTTAAGCAAATGGTAAAACCACATGAAAGTAGGGAATCCCATCCAGAGGCACCACAGCTTAGAGTGTGGCTCATAGACCTCAACTTCCCTCAAGTCTCCCAGATGGCTTTCTGTAACCGGTACAAGCCAGTAAATGGAATGAAGGGACAGCTGGGCTATAGAAGTATAGTATAGTATAGTAGGGGCACCATAAAGGGGGCATATGACATGATATCATTGGACCCAAAATGTCTAGTAGTGCACCTATAGTCATAGCATGGTATAGCATAGCATTCAGGTGTGTCTGGTTCAGAGCCTCTGTCTCCAGCTGGCTACTTCTTGATTTGTGACTAATATATATCTTGTAATCAATATTAATCTTCATTTTATTTACAGCCGTTTATATAAGGTTCATTTTCTTTCTTCGGAATTGACGTAACAGCGCATTCATGTCTAATTAATGAAGAGCTGTTATAAAACAGAAGCATGTGACTAGTCCCTGGCAACTGGGGTGGGAAACCCTTGTTCAGAACACAGAGACCGATTTGAGATTTAGATTTAGCTGGTGTTGATTGGTGGAAGGTGATCCAAAGATCAAAGCATGCCCTGCATTGTTATTTGATCGGAAGTGCGTCTCTCTGTTTTGCTGGCTACTTTGTCTGTCTAGGAAGGTCTTGACCGAGTGTCTCGTTGCAGCTTTCCCCTTACGACAACCTGCTCCTCTGCCAGCCTGTCTCCTCCCCTTTACCACTCAGGTAAACAGCATCTTCACGCGTCCCATTCAACTGTCTCGCTTGTACTTCAGTGCCTTCACTTCAATCCAGTATGGGCCAGATAAGATGTTGGTTTGTGGCTCAGCCAGTTAGGTGTCTGTGCTTAGTGTGTGTGTGTGTGTAGTGTGTTAATATATTGGACATTTGCACGTATGTGTGTGCGTGTCTCGAAGAAGAATAGATGAGATATGTAGCAATGCAGCATTGCGCTCTATCTGTACCTGTGAGCATTATTCTGTCATTCCGGCCAGAGCATACACCCCCTTAATGCAGCTGCGGGATGCAGTGTGGGCGTGCCCAGTGTCTGAGCTCTCCTCCAATGGCCTCTTCTCTGCCCGCAGTGGTGCCAGCTTCGTGAAGCTCCTCCAGAACCTGGGAGCGGAGAACGCCTGCACACTGCTGCTGGCCGTGCTGACGGAGCACAAGCTGCTACTGCACTCGCTGCGGCCGGACGTGCTCACCTCCGTCAGCGAGGCCCTGCTCTCCGTGAGTCCCCGTGGAGCCTCCTGTAGGACAAGCACGGAGGTGGGTGATTCGGGTCCAGAGAGTAAAAATCCAGACCAAGATTTTGTTTCAACCCACCAGCTGAGCACTCCTGTACTGGTTGGTTGAAACAAAATCTTGGTCTGGACTTTTACGCCCTGGTCCTGAATCACCCACTGCTGGGCACGTGGGAGTGCCAGTCAGGCGGATGGCGCTCAGCTGCGGTTGAGTTGTCACATGATTGAAAAAGTCGTGTGTCATTCATAAAGGGCTCAATAACACACAAGGTTAAACTGTTAAATACGGGACGATCAGCTGCACGTTGAAATTTGACCAGGAGCCCAGTAGGCCAGTAGTATTAAGATTACGATTAACTTTATTGACCCCCGAAGGAAATTTTGGAACTGTACTATACTCGGCAATACTCAAATTACATACCCAACCCAAATATGGGATTTAAAAAGTAAAGAGGAAATTGACTTGTTAAGTTCAGGTTACCATGAAAATTTATTTAGCTGTAAACACAGGAAGTCTGTAAATTATAGTTGAATCAACAAAAGTAGACCTGTTTGCTTAAAAGACAGCTGGTTTATAAATAGCGCTCGCTGGTGCGGTGGTGCTGACTGCTGGTTTCACTGCTTCCTCCTCAATGCAGATGACATTTCCTCTGCGCTGGCAGTGTCCCTACATCCCCCTGTGCCCGCTGAGGATGGCGGGCGTTTTGTGTGCCCCCATGCCCTTCATCGTGGGCGTTCACTCCAGCTATTTTGACCTCTACGACCCCCCTCAGGACGTGATGTGTGTCGACCTGGACACCAACACCATTTTCCAGTGAGAGCGCGCAGTGTCAGCTCTGGGATTATCTGCCGGGAAATGTGTACTCATTTTTTTTTTTTCCTCTTCACCTCAGATGTGAGGATAAGAAGCCGCTGTCCTGGCGGTCGTTACCCAGAAAGCATTGCAAGACCCTCTTGATGACCCTCAGTAACCTGAATAAGACCCTGGAGAAGAGTGAGTTGGTGTGCATTGTACATGGCTGGAGGGTGGTGTCTACATCTTTGGGACAGCGAAGATTCCTTAGTTTGTCATTAATACCCAACCCATTTGTGTATGCTTGGTATTCCTCACGTTAACATGGTGCTTATGGTCTTTTGTCCTTCCTTGGTGCTTTAGTTGGTTTATCCGAACTCTGAGTTTCTTCATTTTGATGTCGTTTGTCTACCCTTCTTCCCTGTCCCGCCTCCTTCAGTCTGCATCCCCGGCCAGGAGGATGCCACCTTGGAGTTCCTCCTCACCGACTATGACCTCATCTACGGCCGTCAGAAGCAGCTGGAGCTGGAGATCCAGGAGGCCTTTCTGCGTTTCATGAGCTGCTTGCTGCGGGGATACCGGTCGTACCTGCTTCCCATCACGCAGGCCCCCTCGGAGAAGACCACCAACTGCAGCTCCCTGTTCAACCTGCAGGGTACGTGACTGTCTGTGCGTATCTGTGTTTGTATTTGTGTGTTTGTGTGTGTGTGCAGCTATTCAGTGTTTTTCTTGCTTAGAGACTTGCTTAATCTTACATTGCTTCACAAAAATATATTCTTCTGTCAGGGTTCCTAAAATCCCGGGACCGGACCCAACAGAAGTGCTACACCCAGCTGACACGCACGCAGATGTTCACGCACTTCATCGAGGAGTGTTCCTTCGTGAGCGATAGGCACGCCTCACTGGAGTTCTTCGACGAGTGCGTCCAAAAGGTCTGCCTTTGTGCGCCAAGGGAATGTCTGCTCACACCGGGGCCCATCCTGGCCTCCTCGGCGCCTTTTGTTGAACATGAGTGTTGTGTTACGCTGTCATTAGAGTGCTTGTGGTCATGACTTTCTGGGGAGCTGTTAGGTAATCAGAGTGCTGTGTCACTCACCGCCCAGGTGGACGTGGAGAAGCCGGAGGAGGTGCGGCTGATAGACCTCGATGAGACGCACAGTGGGGAGCACACGGTCTTCATCATGCCCCCAGAGGAGCCGCAGGAGTCTGATGGATCGGAGTGCCCCGCCCCCTATAGGTGACTCATCTTCTTAACCTTCTCGCATGACCTAGTAGCTTCCCTCCACTCCGCCTACGCAGAGTCCCTCTAAGGCAGGGAAAAAACACAAAATCTTCCTCATGGTGACACCGAATGAGCCGCCTGAGGAGCTGGAAAGGATCCGGAAGGAGATCTGAGACGCAGACAAAAAGAACATGATAAACAGCTTTGTATTAATTTGCTAAACACTCATTTCACGCTACACATCTGTACAAACAGGCTGGAATGAGCAGCACGATTTATAAGCTAACCATTTATAGGTAGGGTGGCTGACATTTTTGGGGCTTCTAGCAAGCAGGCAGCTCGTTCTGCTAGCTCACTAATAGGCAAAATTTTATATTTGGCTGCTTGTTCTATATCCCTAAATCCGAAAGACATCACTTTGGCTTGGCTTAAGTCACTGAGCCAAAACTCTTGGCTAATCAGAGTGGGTGAAGGTGCTCTGTCTCAGAATGAAAGTTTCGTGGGAGCTGCTGACTTCCTTCAGGTGTTGGGATGCGTCCTATGACCCCGTATTCGAAATCTCGCCTGTCACACTTACTGTGGCCCCGGGCCCTGATTGCATCTGTCTGCGTCTGCGCAGCTACGAGACCTTCCCGTCGCTGCACATAGAGCTTTTCGACCGGCCACAGGATCAGCTGCGTGCTCCGGCCAAAGGGAGCGCACCTAGCAGCCCAGCCCCCCGGCGCACCAAGCAGGTAGGTGGCCTAATCTACTGGGGGGGGGGGGGGTTGTAGGCTCACCTCAGAATATCAGAAACACTGGTATCTTATAGGACATAGGTGGCTGCATATTTACACACTGTGGAAAGTTATCATATGAACGATAAAATTACAAATGTCATTGTGTTTTTCAGCCCACCCACTATTACACTAATCAGCCTAGTGAGGTTCTATCATGTTGAACCCTGATGCCTTTATGAAGCCGTTAGTCGTGTCTGGACACAGCTGGATAGAATCAGAAGGGAGTACAGTGGTGGGGAAGTCAGATCAGCACTGGCTGTCCTACACAGGGCTGCGAGATGGAATGTGCCCCCCCCCCCACACACACACACACACACACACACACACACACACACACACACACACACACCCACCCTTGATCTGACGTGTCCTCACAGACGCGGGGGGTGGGGGGACAGTTTCATCCAGAACTGGAATGAGCTGAAATTTAGTGGGAACCAAATGGCTTTGGGAGGTTTTACAGTGTCACCATGGCGATGGCTTCTGAATCTGCTGCAGTTAAAATGCTATTGGTGGCAGGAGAATTTAAACCCTGTTTTTTGTAAATTGATTTCTTGTGAAGTAGCTGAGTTTTTTTTTTTTTTTTAGGATTTTTAGTCTTATCTATCTTATATCCATTGAATGTTTATTTTAGTGTTTCCTCTTTTCATTTGAATACTGCTTTATATTCAGGCTTTTCCTCATTCAGTCAGATGCATTTTATCACTTCTGTTCTGCTTCTCCTACCTTTCTTTACTATGTCTGTAGCTCATTGTTCGAAGTCTCTCACACGTATTGCACATTACACCCTTACATGTTCTCCTGTTAGCAATTAGCATTTAGCTCTTACACAGCTCCTCCCTTACATGTTCTCCTGTTAGCAGTTAGCATTTACCTCTTACACAGCTCCTCCCGTACATGTTCTCCTGATAGCAGTTAGCATTTAGCTCTTACACAGCTCCTCCCTTACATTTTTCCCATGTTAGTATCTGGCTGTTGCGCAACTCCTTCATTTGCTCCTGGCTCTCATGTCAGCCTGCAGCCCACATCCTTCTTGTTTGTTCCTATGCTCTGCTGCATTTGGCCTCCCTTTTCCCTTCATTCCTACTGCACTGATCTGGAATAAAGACTGAGATATAAACCGAGATTTCGAGGGAAAAAAAAATGAAATCCGGCGCTATCACCTCACACCTCTGGAGACCTGGGTTGGTGCCCCATCCTGGGCAATTCCTTGCCTCTTGTGATAGGCTCCCGACTCCTGGGACCCTTTGTAGGGCAAGCGGTGTAGAGGATGGATGAATGGATGGATGCGTAAATGCATAAATACACTCATACATTGATAGTATATTGAGCATGTAACAGACTAACAAGTGTATAGAGCTATTGGGGGAAACTATCTTGAATAGGGTAATTAATTACCCAGAACTAATTATTATGTAGGAGCACAATAACTGTAATGGAAATTGTCCTGCAAACTGTGCTGGTCTTTAGAGCAAGCCATGCAGAATTAATATGTAACTTTAAATTTGGAAGATAAATTGCTTTTGACACTAAAAAAGAGGTTGTTGTTACTAGAACACGATTAAATCTAGATGATGTTTATGCTCGTGTGCATGACTTCGATGTAAATTAAGTTTGACATTTACTGACAATGCATTGTTTGTAAAACTTCAGGAAATTGGAAATTTTTAAAGAGATTACCAGATATGCAATCGAGGGAATATTTAAGCAGGCTTGTCAGGTTTTGTTATTTAAATACATCTATAATAAAATTATTCTGTAGAATTTCTTATCAGCTGGGCTTGAGGACATGGAATACATTGAAATCGTTACTGACAAAAATCTAATGTGTCAATGACGGATCTTGTAATTCTGAAACAATCACTCATATATTAAACTCCTATTTTGTTGTTTGATAACACTGGAGTCATCTGGAGTTTCCGGAACTTTCTCCTCATTATGGTCTTTGTGTGTTTGAGAAGCAAGCAGCTAACTATATTATAATTAGGGCTGTACATCTTCACCGGTCTCATGATTCGGTTTGATTACAATTATCATGTCAATGGTTCGATTAGATTCCACGATTCCCCTATATTAATGCACATGGCTGCTTTTTATCAAAGAATACAATGCCTCTGATAAACATGAACTCCCTTGTCATTATTTACACATTTCTTTACCACACACTGCTCATGCCACCACACAGGAGATATGAGCACAAGCACCCCAGGGAGGTACTGGTACTCGACCAGGAAAGTGAAAAAGAAAAGAAAAAATACAGTAAAGGTCGCTATTAGGTTTATTACAGTTTATTGTTTTATACTGTAGAACTTTAATTAAGCAACGTTACATGGCTGTCATCAGTTATGTTTGGTCCAATGCAGAATCCTCTATCTGCATTGCAGTGCATCTTAGAAACAATTAATTTCAACACCCCTGATTATAATTAGCTGTTTAAAAAAGAAGATGCAGAGGTTCACTCCCTCGGGGTGATACCATCATCTTCCATAGTCATGCTGATGTTGTGATGGTCTGACTTTGTCCTACAGTGTCAGATTAGTCTGGTCATGTTGAAATGTTTACCCATCACACAGGAGATCAAGCTGGCCCAGAAGCGGGCCCAGAAGTACTCCTCAGTGCCAGATATGTGGTCCAAGTGTCTGCTGGGGCACTGCTATGGGCTGTGGTTCATCTACCTGCCCACCTTCGTGCGGGCGGAGAGCGCCAAGGTGCGGGCTCTGCACACGGCATACGAAGTTCTGAAGCACATGGAGACCCGCAAGGTGGTTCTGCCAGATGAGGTGAGGGAGGGGCCTCATTCCTTCTGCTTTCTTTGGATGGCATTCTCCTCCCGCGTGAGCTGCTGCCTTTGGTCATCAGGCGCTTTCACACCTCAGGAACTTTTTCCCAGAACCAGAACCTTTATCTGGAAGCAGGGATTATGGTCGTGTTCGCATCACAGGATCTCGACTTGATTGTAGTTCCTCTTATGTAGTTCCAGAACCCTTTTTTAGTACCTACTCCAGACTAAGCATTTTTCGTTCAAACACCAACTACAGGGGGGGGGGGGGGCAATTACTACTAGGGCTGCCGCTAATGACTGTTTTCCTATGGATTAATCTCTAAACTATTGATTGGTCAATTAGAGTAGCTCCAGAGTAGCTCCTGTGCATTTTCCCTTTAGGTGTCTTGCATAGCGCTAATACTGCTGTAGTATGTCATCGAAACTTTGCATGGTGTAAAACCATTTGTTTGTTTAATAAGATCATTTGAACTGCTCCTATAATTATGTAGTGATATTAAAGGAAAGGTATTTTTATTATGGAGTGAAGCATTTTATAAACCATAGAAGTAATTTCGTTAAAATATAAAAAGATTGATTTAAAATATTTATGGAGGCCTTTCTCAAGGACACAAGGGGGAAACATTCTGCCGACTCTGGGATTTTAGGCTGTGACCTTCTGATCAGAGGGACAGTGTCTTAACCCACTGAGCCTCACGCCATGCAGTGCCGGCACCCTAATAATGCAGTGCTACTGCAGTGCTACTGCAGTGGACTGATGATTTGCTCCAGCCCCAGGTTTAGTGGCGTGTGTGAATTTGCCGTCAGGTTTGTTACCGGATTCTGATGCAGCTGTGTGGTCAGTATGGGCAGCCAGTGCTGGCAGTGCGGGTTCTACTGGAGATGAAGAAGGCGGGAATCACACCCAACACCATCACCTACGGCTATTACAATAAAGTAAGTAACCGTACAGGGTCAGTCTGTTACATTCATCCCTCTATATCTGCATGCAGCCCTGCTGATGTTCTGCTCTTTGCCTCTAGGCTGTGCTAGAGAGCAAGTGGCCGTCCACCAATCAGGGCGGCCGCCTCCGCTGGACCAAACTGCGAAACGTGCTGATGGCTGTGGCACAGTTCAGGCAACCAATCAAGCGGCGGCAGAAGAGCGGGTCCGTGGGTTCCCACGCAGGTATCTGTAAGCTCAGCCTGGCCGTGGGTGTCTCTCTGCGGGTAGTTGGCAAGTGATTAGCTGCCTTCGTGGGCCTAATTGCACTGTGCCGATGGGCGGCTCTGCCTCCCTCGCACGACGGCGTGACATGCTGTTTATGGAGAAAGCAGTCGGCTTGGCACGGCCTCACGCTTGACTTTTAAAGCATCTGGTCCAGTTTGAGGACACTGCAGGCAATTAAATGTCTAAACCGAATGCTTTGCCAGATGGTGCACGGCGCATGTATGCAGTGCCACTGCACCCATTGCTGACATAGGCGGCACCCTAGACGGCTACCTATCTGGGGGGTGCTGATGTAGCAGGCCAGTGTCGCCTTGTCTACATGCTCCTCATGTAGGGGGTGGGAATGGGCTGCAACCAGCACTGCATGTACAGTTTTAATTGCCATGCCAGACAAACGGTTGGTTTAGGCCTGAGGTGGCAGTTTTCAAGGAGCAAGGTGCTGATTTTTTGCTGGCCTCCTCCGACCTGCTGCAGATATTCTTGTGGAGCAGCCCACCCAGCCAAGGCCGCAGTCCGCTCTAATTCGCCAGTCCAGCTGGAGTGGGCTGAGCGAGGCCTCCAGCTACGAATCCCTCACCAGCCTGCTTGTCAAGAGCAACAGTCTGAACAGCATGCGAGCTTCAGTCGACAGTGAGTCGTTCTGTACTTTCCAGCCATCACGTAAATATCGGCTCTGTTGTCGCAATGCCTGGTAAATAAGTTAATTAGATTGTGCCGAAAGTAACCAGGTACGATATTACCACTTGACGAGATTCCTCGTCAGAGTGAATAACGGCCTCGTGAACGCACTGCAAATCAGCTGCTGTAAACGCGTCGGTGTCTGACGAAATTACTGTAGTAGATGCCCCAGACACTTTTTTAAAATCTCGCAGCATTTTGGGTACCCGCCGGAAAATAAATAAATAAACGGCGAAAGGGTGACAGACGAAACGCGAACCATCTGTGAGCACTGTAGGAAGATAATGCCGTACGCAGTGGCTAACGCTGCTACTATGCGAAGCCATTTTCAGTACCATCATAGCTCTTTACTTAAGTCCACTACACTGGTGAAGAAAGCATTAAAAATGTGTTTTGTTTGTTAAAATATAAATAAAATATAATTATTAAGTCAAATAGAGAAGCCTGTCATTTGAGTTTGTGGTGAAATATTTTATGGTGCTAGATATTTGTTCTGTTCTTTACTGCATATGATGATGGTGATTATTTAGCTCATTTCACCATACATCTGCATTATTTAGTATTTTTTTGTCTTTCAGATTAATCAGATAAAAGGCTGCTTTCCAGGAATATATTTCCTCTTTGAAGTTTTCCTTACAATATTGTTCAAATATCGTCTCGTCTCGTTCTCGTCAGCCCAATATTGTGTCTCGTCTCGTGGGCTGAGTATATTGTTACCCCCCTATAATCAGGTGATTTGGGGCTAAAAAACGTACTTTTATTCTTAATTTTTGAATCTCATTGTCTTTTTTTTTGTTAAAATAATTATTTCGTAATTAATATTAGGGTTTTTCTGGTTTTCTAGCAGGCTGTGTGCTGTGAATATATTTAGGAAGCGTTTCAGGGGGGTATTATTCTTGGAATGTGACCTTAAGATGTACCTTCTGTCTTGGCAGAGCCTACGATGTCCAAGAGAGTCCTGGCCCAGAGCGGTGGAGCGGCAGCCCGGAAACCGCCAGTGGGTCCACGCGACTCCATAGGCTCCACCTTAGTGCCCCCTGGTGGCCGATTTGTGCGGCGGAGTGACATCTGCTTGTCCACCTTCTACAAGGACTACGCTGAGCCGGCAGGACCGGACTGTGTCTGCCAACCTGGGGAGAGGGAGGGGAGGTGAGTGGGTGCTCATATGAGGTTGGGGGGTTTGGGTTTGGGTTTGGGTTGTGTAGAATAACACCATGCATCACCATGGCCCCCGGCAGCAGAGCTGCAGAACCACGAGAGGCGTCGGGCCGGAAGGCCGTGGACGAGAACTGCAACAATGTGTCGTCACCGAGCCGTGGCCTGGCGGGGAAGCTGCAGCAACTGCTGACGCCTACAAGGAACCGCGCCTCTGTCCGACGCGCCGCCAGCGTGGACGACCGCAGGCCTGGGGGGGGCGCTGTGGCGACACGCCGGGTGTCTGAGCAGCGGCAGTCTCGCAAAAACCAGGTGGCGGACTCCCTGCTGAAAGCCAAGGAGCGACTGTACAATGCCACCTCGGAGGTGCGACTTGGGGGGGGGGGGGTCCGTCACACCAGTGTAGCTAAATCAGCTCTGATTCGTATTCAATAAAGAGATGAATTAGAAACTCCCCAATGATTGCTGTAGGAATCCGGTCAAAGTCTACATTTCTTAGTATTTCTATATAATACAACTGTTCTTGTAGCTCATCATGTAGAGTGCTGCGCAGACGATCTGATGGTTGTGGGTTTGAATCCCAGGCAGCGCGCATAATTTGTAGCATTTTCCTTCACTCTAAGGGTGATACACAGGGCAACTTTTAGAGCAGGTGTTGCTGATTGATGTTGCTCAGTCACTTTCCCATTGATAAGGGGCAACAAATATCTATTTGGGAAAAACTGTGATTGGCAGTGGGCAGATTTACAGCATCATCCAGATCCAGATGAGTTGCCCTTTGTCTCTGGCTGACAACATTTGCTCAAGAAGTTGCCCTGTGTACCATCATCATAAGTTGTGTGGCTGAAAGCATCAGATAAATGAGTGAATTAGAACAGATTTCCTTGTCAAAGAAGCTTCTGAGTTTTTGACTAAGATTATGTATTATACATATATAGTATGTTTATACATGTTTTACAAGTAGAATTAGGTGATCAGTGGTCATTAACACACCACAGCACACAGTGCACAACAACGAAATGTGTCCTCTGCATTTAACCCATATGTGACTTTGGTGACATAGCAGGGGGCAGCTAATTCAGCGCCCGGGGAGCAGTGCTTGGGGGTGGTGCCTTACTTAAGGTTTCTCAATGGTGCCTTGCTGGTTGGGGATTCGACCCAGCAATTTTTCAATTACAAGTGCGCTTTCCTAACCATCAAACCACCACTGCCCACTAAGCACAACTAAATACAAAATATTAAGGAATATCTCAGTTCAGTTCCTGTAAAATCAGAAGACTGAATGTCAAAGTGAAACTGACACATCTTCTGTTTTGCTGTTTTTCGCCCCAGAGTTCGCTCTCAGTGGGGAGCGACATTGACATCACAGAAACCACCAATATGACCTTTCAGCTCAGGAAGTCCTGGGATTCCACACAAGAGGGGGCGGGGCTTGAGGTTTGACCCATTTCCTGTTGTGTTTGGTAGAGTGCAGAGGAGCTGCACCCCGATATCAACATGTGCCATCTGTATCTTTGTCATCCTTTGTGTGAACCCTTCGTGATGCCTTTCCAGGTACTGATGTCCAGCTGCTCACTCTGTCGAAAATGTAATTCGCTGGTCTATGATGAGGAGATCATGGCCGGTTGGACGTCTGATGACTCCAACCTCAACTCCAGTTGCCCCTTCTGCTCAGCCACCTTCCTGCCGCTGCTCAATGCAGAAATCTGCGACGTGGGGTCCATCTGCAGGTACCTTCACCATCTGCTTGGTCTGTGTCCTGCTCCTGTACTGAGATGGTCCATGCCAGTCCTGTTCCCTTATATACTTCTCCCAAAGGGTATCGATGTGCCAGTAATGGAAAGGCTGTGTCCTTGTTTTTGGGACAGGAATGTCTTGGTGGCATTTAATGTTCCCTTAATAGGTCATGGAATACGTCAGTTCTAGCTTTCAGCATCATTAACATGAGAGGCGATAAAGGTGCACATGACGGATGCGATGCAGCAACCAGCTTGTGGCTTCGCTTGCATTTACAGCTTAGAGCGCAACAACTCTTTTAAGAATGGCTCTGAGGCAGCAACAGCGCCCCCTGGTGGACAAGATGGATTAAAGCAGCATCTCTACAATGGCGTGAGCGAGGACACCGGCTCTGAAACCAGCGCGTATTCAGAAAGCAGCACTACCACGGTACTGTAGCTGTATCATGGTGTCACCTTCTTTCTGTCTGTGATGTTGATTAATGGAGAGCTGACGTATGGATTAATGCAGGCCTCTGGGTATTTAGGACATGTTTCCTAGCCCAGGTATCTTAAACTGACATTCACATGCTGGTCTTCCCTGACAGCCCAAAATGAGGTTTAATAGTGTACATCCATGCATCATTCCTGCATGTAAATGGTTGCCCTTTTTTTTTGTGGACGAGTGGGAGTTTCCATCCATCCATTTTCGCTTAATTTCAACTGGGGTCGCGGGGGGGGGGGGACTGAAGCCTATCCTGGGTAAAATGGGCGCAGCAGGCGGGAACCAACCCTGGGCAGTTTGCCAACACGCCACAGGGCAAACGATCACACACCCAGGACCTTCATGCTGTGAGGCAGCAGCACTAACCACTGCGCCACCATGACGCACGCGAGTGGGACTTTTCTTGCCGAATTGTACTTCAGCATTATGCCCATGTAATTCTCTGTGAATTTGTTGTCTATTGCACCCTCTCCTGTTTGTCTGAGATGTTGTTTCGGTCAACTGTGCAGTACACTACATGTGTTAGAGCAGTGTTTCCCAATCCAGTCCTTGGGGACATCCAGACGGTCCACGTTTTTGCTTCGACCATCTGAGGGTCCCCAAGGACTGGGTTGAGAAACACTTAGTGATGGCCCAATGAAGCTTCAAGAACCAAATGCTGTATTTTCTGACACCACTAGATGGTGCTGTCCATAATAATAATAAAAAATAAACAGCTCAGATCATGCCCCAAAGCAAACTAAGAGCTTAAAAAATGGTGGCCATCACTAGAAACACTGTTTTAGAGCATCCTCTTCCATGGTTCTTTCTCTGAGCTTGGAGCACAATGCTGCTTCATGAGTACCTGACTTGCTTGCCGCTTCTTCTCCCAGGGTTCTTCTGCAGGGGGTATACCGTTGGTGACTGTGGCCTACCTAAGCCCCCTGGTACTACGCAAAGAGTTGGAGAGTCTGTTGGAGAATGAAGGGGAGGCCGTCCTGTCCCAGGGCCAGCTCCTGGACAACCACTCCATTATCTTCTGGAACCTGGTGTGGTACTTCCAGCGCTTGAGCTTGCCCAGCAACTTGCCGCAGCTTCTGCTCTCCTCACAGCTCCCTGTGCATCTCACCCAGGTGCCCCCTAGTGTTTCCTGATAGTACTGCATGTCCCCGCTTTTTCTGTGGACTTCAGAGGTTGACTCTACTTTCCTGTGTGACCCAGGCTTCCGAGAACTTGGCGGTGAGAGTGAGACTGCTGTGGGATACTCTGACCCCTGATACCGATTACTGGCCACCCCTCTATGTCCTCTGGAGAATACATAGTAAGATTTCCTCTGTCATATACCTAGAAGGCAGTACCATCTCAATTCTGTCATAAGGGAATATCCTGCAAAGAGAGATGGTTGTGGAGTGTGTGAAAAGTTTGTGTGTTCCAGGGTGTGTAAGCAGTGCAAATTGTGTACTAGTGTGCACATGATGTTTTGAAGTTTCAGTGTATAGTTTAATGTAATTGGTGTAACAATCTGCTCGGTTTTTGGTGAACCAGTATGTGGATTGTCTGTGGTTTTTGGTGTACAGTGTCTGGTTTTTGCTGTACCAGTTACGGCTGCACAACTAATCGTTAAAAAAACGCAATTTTAATTCACCTCTGTGCGATCTCATTTCTAAAATATAACGGTTCTTCTGCGTTGTATTACATCAGCTGGATCAAATCAAAGCTTCTTTCCCCCAGGGAGCCTCAAGCATCCCATAATCCTGTGTTCCCTTTGAAGGGCACTTTTCCTGGGACCCCAAGTACATACTTCTGGTACTTCAAGAAGGTACCATAAGTTCAGTACCTTAAGGTGGTTTTCCACTGGTGTAAAATCAGGGTACCGGCACTGAATGACATCACAACACAAGGAGGGATATTTTGTACTGAATTCGAAAAATGGCTGAAGTATATTATATGGCTGGTCGATGTGCGATATTAATACCAACATCGCATGTTGTGCACTTGCAATTCTTACTTCTGCATACCAGTGTATGGATTGGCTGTGGTTTTTGGTGTACCAGTGTATGGATTGGCTGTGGTTTTTGGTGTACCAGTGTATGGGTTGCGATGCTATCTAAGCCGCACTTGGTCCTCCTGTCCAGGCGGGGTGCCAATGCGCAGCTACAGCTGGAGGAGACACAATCACCCCTTCACCCTGGCGTTTCTGGAGGAAATGCTGCGGTGCGTTGGCATGAATGAAGTGCACAAGGCAGTCACACTCTTCCTGGATACTGTTGCCAGGCAACCTGGAACTCCTCTAATACAGAGGTGAGAGAGAGAGTGCAAGAAACAAGCAGATTGTTATGGTGCCTTTTAAGTATGGTACACATCTGTTACATGCAACTGTGTTTCACTTAAAGTAACTGTGCAGAACTCTTAGGCAGAAAGGAAATGATGCTTAAATGATCTTCATCTTGGTGTAAAACTGTGGTTTAATCGCTTTCAAAGTGCGTCCGCTTAACCATTTGAAAACCTCTATTGAAGTCACCCTCATATTTGCTACAATCATCCAATACACCCATATATTTTTTGACCTGACTTCTAGCAAACCTCATTAGGATGATCAGTACCTCAGTGACTTTTTTAACAAAATTAATTAATCAGTTAAGTGAGCTGGTGGTGAAATTTAACAAATATACCCTCACTACTCGGATAAACAGCTTTAATCGTTTTCTTTGGCTACCTGACTGTATATAAAGTATGATGTCTGCTGCTTTATTATAATAAATATTGTGGCACATTTTTCATCAGTCTTCAATAACTATATTATGCTGCTGTAGATGCATGAATAGAGTTCTGAGTGTTTCACAGACAGACGTATGTCGCTTCTGTGTTCCTCCGTAGGAGTCTGTACAGAGAGATCCTGTTTCTCACTTTGGCTGCAATGGGTAAAGATGTTGGTAAGTTTATCGGCTTATCACTGAAAAGAAAGGTGTCATTTCTGTCTTTCCCTTTGACGGTTGGCCAGAACGTACCTTAGGAGACAGGCAGTGATATCTGTGAACATGGACGATCACTTGCTGTTATATACCCATCTGTGTGGTACTTAACCAGAGTAGCTCCAGAATGAACTAGATTCCGTGGCTTTGCAAAGCGAGCTCTGCTCTGGCGCCCCACCTCTACAAACACTTTGTCTCCAGTTCCGGTATTACGGAGTTAAATATCAATAACTGGTAATTTGGTCCGAAATTCAGCAGAAACCAGTAATCTCGGATCTGCCTCGTGACAGTCGAACTGTCATGCATTAATTGTTTATTTTGTTTGCGCTCGTTTGTTCATTTTGTTTGACCTTGTTGCCACTAGGGGTCACTGCAGAGGAATGTTAAGTTATACCCCGGCCTCGTTCACACTTGCTGGCGCCAGCCCAGAGCTCGCTTCCCGTGAAGCGCAGGTGGGTTTCGTCGGAAGGTGCCCGCCGCAGTTTGAAGCGTTTCCCCTTTCTCCTTTGCTCCCGCAGCCGCGTTCGATAAGAAGTACAAGGTGGCGTACGCACGACTCGGCGGCCTGCTGGGGAAGGACGAGGTGCACAGGAAGAGGGCCCAACCCCCGAGCCCCAAAGCTGTGGACTGCAGACGCTGCTTCCTGTTACCGCTGGAGTGCTGAGATCCACCCAGGAAGGGGCCGACACCAGGATGAATACACACACACACATCCACGCTCCAGTGTGTCTGCCTGTCAGAAGCTTCATCCCAGTTTAAACTCAACTGGTGTTTTACCCACTGCGGCTTGGTCAAGCTATCACTAGTTCTCTACTTGCTGTACCTCAGTTCTTCAGTCTGTGTTCCCTGACTTACCCCTAACTAATCGCATTCACGATATTGACTTTTACTGAAGACGAGTGTGTAGTTGGTTTAACCTGGATCATTCTCTGCCGCAGTTTTGTTCTATACTCCCGTGTATCCTAAACTAACCCCCTATAGCCTTGTCGTCCCCTCTGGTGCCCAAGGCATTTGAAATTAATCACTGTCGGAAAAGCACTTTGACCTGCTGTGACCTTCCGAATCTCGTTTGACTTGAAAGTTTAGCTTTTACTGGAACCTTTTCTGGACTGTGCATACCTTGGAGGTGTAAACCACTCAGAACGATAGACGCGACGCGGCGGCCCATATGGATATGTCACAGGTTTAAACGGAAGATAATGCAGTTTATTGGCACGCGTCATGTGAACCGGTGACATACCAGGGCTTGGAGCTAAATGTCACCAACGAAGCTGTATGTGGAAAAACAAAAGCCATGTTCATACAGACCCATGCAGAACGGCACTGAAGATCAAAATAGCTGTCGCTTGATGTCATTTACCAGCCTGTATCATACTTTGTAGGATCCTTGCCGCCATCTTTTGGCTGTTTATTGAGGGGATAGGCAGTGTTTGGTGTCTCCTACTGTTATTCATTTGGAATCTGAGCTGCATCCTCCCACTGGGCCTGCTCTCGTTTGGTAATATGGCAGGGGTGCTGGGAAAGAGCGGCAGGGAGGGGGGGCTTAGGCGCCTTCGCTGGCATTCACCCCCCTCCCATTTCGGGAGGATCCCTTACACTTGCTGTGCCCATCTTTCCCCAAGCGCCCCGCGCTGGAGTCTGCCGATCTGGCACCCAGAGACACACGCATCACTCTTCCCTTTGAGAAGATTGATGGGCGTGCGAGATGCAGCACTGTATGTCTGCTTGTTGCCATCCTATACCCCCCCCCCCCGGAGGCAAGGCCGAGAACTTGGACCAAGATCGATGGCTGCAATGTTTCATTTCGCCAGATGGTGGCAGCAGGGGCACTGGATGGAGGCCGCAAAGCAGCCAAAGACTTTGGAGATTGGCTTTTTTTTTTTTTTTTTTTCCGGGCACTGAAGTTCCTGCCCCCCCCCTCCAGGTTACCTGCCTTGCAAATACACATCAGACCATTTTTCAAGGTTCAAAGCTGTGTATTTTTTTTGCCTGTTCTGCAGGGCTTTTCTGGCCAAGGGGAAAAAATAGTGGGGAAAAAACTGTGGATGCTGTATATTGAAGGAGAAGCAGAAACAGGAAGCGGGTATTGGATATGCGATCCCTCATCTTTTGTATTTCCCCGCCTTCCCGATCTTGCTGTATACGATAGATATGTCTTTGAATGCTTGAGGTAATGTAGGGTAAGTTTTTTATCTTCTGAGGGGTCTTTCAAGAACATAGCCATTGCTACTATTTTTTCCCACAACTGTCTATATTCATTTGTCCCTGTCGCCTGGATTTTGATACAGGGCTTAATTAAATGCATCGTTTACTCTGTTTGAATCCAGGTTAATGTTTTAGTAATTCAGTGGTTTTCAGCTGTAAAGTTCTTTGCTTGACAAATGAAACTTATAATGTGGCTTTTGTATAGCATCGGTCGGGTGTCTGAGAAGCTTTTCCATTGCACAGTAAAAATCCCAGATTTAAAACTATACCCCCATCACAGTGGGGGGGGGGTGCAATCTGCAGTCTACTGTAACATTACTTTTAGTTAGCTGTTACATTTGGGGGAGTTGTGTCCATGTGGGATTGTGGGTAACATCTAATCTTTTGTGCATTTTGAGTCCCTTGTTGATGTCGATTGTAGCGTGACTAGCGTACACAGCACCCCAAGCACGTTCAAATGCATAGAGTGTAGATTTTAATTCAGCAGGCCTATTTGCACAACGCGTTAACAATGGTAAATGTACTCACACTCAAAGTCATCAGAGTTATTGATCCACCAGCCTAATGTGAATAAATTATTATTTTTTTTGGTCCAGCAATAATATTTTAAAAGCGCTCTGATTCCAGGTGGGTCTGGCCTCTGGGTCTGGTTCTCTATCCTCCTTAGAACCAGACTGTAAGTGGTTCCATATAATACTGAGGTTTTAATGGCACCTTCAGATCTATATTTGACCCTTCCTTCTTGTTCCACTGATTAGTGTTAAGTTTGCACTGATCATTTAGCTTAGAATCTTAGCCTGAGACATGGGGGGGGAATTAAAATGATCACAATGTAATAATACGTTAAGTAAGCCTTTCTGTCAATGCTGACAAGCAATAGTTTTGCCATACCTTGTGCCATATGCTTTGGTAATGGGTACACAGCACTGTAATAATATGTGATATTTACTGTGCTGATTTGAATTAGTCAATGCTATTTATCAGTGGGAAAGTTACAGTTGAAACCCCGTTTCGAGGGTGTACTTTTTAAAGAATAGATATGCCATGAAGTAACTGTTAGATTTCCAGGCTGTTCCCATCAGCTGGACTCTGTGGCTTTTTGACACGTTTGTGTTTAGGCAGCTTACTGCTTGTGTTAACTTTCGTTTGGAAAATCGGTTCAGACACAAGGGCAATGAGGCGGCCTCATCATCCTGGTCACTCTTGGCAGATGATCAGCCCGCCTTGTGCTTTCGCGCAGCTGAAACGGACGAGCAGCGGACCTTTGCAGAACAGGGCTGCCGCGCTGGGCGTGCAGCGATGAGAACAGTTGGTCTGACCAGGTCTCGACCAAAATAGCTTTCGGCAGGAGTGACCGGATGGAGGATGGGGAGGTAAAAATCAGCTTCGCGGTAGTGACATGTCTCTTAAAAAAGACACACCAGGTCTCGACATTTATGCTGGACGAGAGTGTGTTTCATTTTCAGCCCCTGTGTATTTTAAACCAAGAATGGTCAGGAGGGAATTTCAAGTTTAAAAAAAAAAAAAATTATTTTTATTTTTTTATGGATAAATGAACAAAGAGATGAATATGACTTTATTTAAGAGTGACTTTAATTGTGTTGCTGTTGTAATTTATATGGCTGTGATTTTTTTTTTTTTGTTGTTTTATTTTGTTTTTTTGTTGTAATTGTCTTGTTTGTAAAAAACAAAACAACCCCGTAATCGATTTGGCTCAGTGTGTTCTGTGTTTGCTCTATGTGTGCGCCATCGTTTGTTAGCAAATAAGCTGGGACTATCAGAAAAATAGCAACAACATACAAAAAATGAAATCGCTGTGGTTGCTCGGACAAAATTTGAGTATGTTCTGGCTGTCATCTGAAGTGACGTGCATCAGCTTTTTCATTTTCACTTCTTACGCATTTATAATTTGCAGCAGTGCAGGTGTAAGCATGTCGTGGAAGGGGACACCCCGAACCCTGCTTGTGAGGACTTGCAGGGGGGGGGGGGGGGGTGGGGATGGTGATACAACAGTGTTGTTGCGGCAAGGATTCTGAGATGTGCTGCAGCCTCATGGTTAATCCCGCGGATGGACAAATGGAAATAGAAAGACTGTTTCTTTAAAGGACTGACACTTAGTACTGATCCATTATGAAAACCCTTGCAGGTTTAAGAGCTTTTCAGTTGTAACACTTGTCAATTTCATTATAGGATCTAGGAAGAGGCAGAGCGCTACTTGTTAAACATGAGAAAATCCATGCAGTGCGGAGCAGGGCTCCATGAATCTCTCCCTCTCACTTTATCCCCAGTGTTTTTTTTTTTTTTTTTTTTTTTTCTTGTCTTCTCCTCCTTTCCATCTCTGTTTCTCCCTATCTTTCCGACTTCACCCCCTTTTCATTCCCTTTCTCTCTCGGCACTCCCTGCCGGCTCCTCTACCCGCCGGATAATGGAGTCAACAGCTTGTGAAAGTGGCAGTATGAAAAGCGCGTGGGGTGCGATGGCAAACCCGGATTAGTGTCCTGTGATCGTCGCCATGGGTAACCGCGAGGCCATTATGCAGCAAATGGGATAAGGGGCTATGGCTTTCCGGGCAATGGGCAGCCAAGGACACTTAATATAGCTGTGTGCCATATAGCGGGCCTGGCCGTTTAACTCGAAAGGCCCGATAAACAACTCCATCACTCTAGGCGCCCTGCCAACACAAACTAGGTGGAAAAAGGTCTTTTCTCTCTTAACAGCCCCTCTGCCATCTGAAGTCCTAATCATTCACTGCCCATCATCACTTTATACATCTGCTTGCTCCGGCTAAGTTTGAGTTTTCCTCCCTGCAAAACAGCGGGTGTTTTTTGATTAAATAATAATAATAATAACAGCGTTTTTTTTTTTTACGTAATTAATATGTACATCCCACGACTGTGTGACAGGCGGCGGGTAGGCTGATTGGGTGGATCTTTGTTGGGTTCCGAAACGGCATCGCCATGGATAAGCCCAACCATCTCCACTGTGGGCGCGTCGACTCTCACGGAATTCTGGGAGCGTGCCTTTGCTCGCACTCTCGACATCTCGGAGTCGTCTTGCTCTGACTGCCCGATGTTTGTCGTTCTGCCATAGCTACCCAGGAGAGATATGGAAACCTCACGCTGACCCTATGAAAACATCTCCGCTTAAAGTACATCACATACACAAGCTCCTGGGCCCTGCTGGTGCCATCGCCCTGATTGGTATTCAGCTGCCGCTTGCCAGTATCTGCAGAGCTCCGTAAAATTTATATGGTCTAACTTCTATACAGGAAGCATGTGAAGTACCGTCGCCAATCACAGAAGAGGAGACGAGGGCGACTGTTATAATCGACCGGATGAATATGTGCCATTAAATAAAGTGCAATTAGACAGTCCTCTTAAATTACACCATTTGTTCCAAACAGCCCAGCATTAGATGTGACTGAGAAATGAGTCGTTTAACGGGAGGAATTTCTGATGCTGGTGTTGGCTCCTAACATTAATTGCAAATTAGTCATCAAGATGTGTGTAATAAACTGGTTCTTCTGCTTTGTTTGCAAAATATGTTCAGAGTACGTGATCATGCTTAATCCATCCCATTTTAATGTATTACAGAGGGTGGAATGAACTTATAAAGATGGCGGTGGCCAGGGGTTCGGGAATCGCACTTGTAATCGAAAGGTTGCTGGTTCGAATCCCTGACATCAAGGTACCGCCCCCAAGCACTGCTCCCCAGGTGCTGAATTAGCTGCCACCTGCTATGTCACGGTGTCACATATAGGTTAAATGCAGCAGACACATTTTGTTGTGGTGTGTCAACAATGATCACTGATTTCTAAATTCTCAACAGAGATGTACACTAGCAAAGTTTTCACTACAATCATATTTCATATACTATTACATATTTATTTGATAAATTGTTACATGTAAACATATTCCATGCAGACAGTTTGCACTAGATAAGTGGTGGTGAAAGGTGGATGATTGAATACTCTTTATAAGCAACTCAAACAGTGCACAGCACATACGACATACTCTGTGAAGGATCTTTTACATTGCAGTTCATTGTGGTATCTGTAAGAATTGTTGTTGCTGTTTTAAATGAGTGAAGTAGTGGATTTCAAGTATTGCTGCATTTTCGTGAACCTGGGATGCAATGTAAGTGCTTGTTTGTCAATTTTATAATTCTGGACTGTATATCAATTTCAGGCTGCATCGCAATCTGTGTATGATGCACTGAATCCAGTCGTAATGTTGATTAACGTCTTCGGCTCTGTTGGTAAAGATGAAAATGACACTGGATACTGAATGAGTGAGCTGTATTCAAAGGGTTCTTCAAAAGATTCCTTGTTTGTGTTACCTACATGAAACACCCTGGAAAAAAAATGGACAGTTGGACTTCACGTTTTCCAAATGGTCAGTAGGTAATCAAAGGGCTTATGAACTGACCTTGTGATTAAAGGCTGCATATTCCAGTACTTCCAGAAAGACCTGTTGCTTTTTTGTATTTAATCTATATTGTTATTCCATGTTGGACTGATCTTCATTCATGCTGAGAAGAATCAGGTGTTACAATCCAACATTTTTGGCTATTTTAAGTTTCTCAACACACAGTGCATCTTGTACGCTTCTTTCTTCTTGCAAACAGAAACGTATAATGGTAAGTAAGCTGTTCACCTGCAAGAAGTTGTACAAAGAAGCAAAGTCTTTGACATGAGGTATTTAAGTTTTCTATAGCATATGGTTTTTCGAGTTATGGTCAAACATATAGTGCCATTGCAAAATGACATCGGCTACATAAAAGAGGAAGGAAGGGTTTGCATACTTTCAGCATTGAGGCATGGAAAGCTTTTCTTAGATGTGCAGGCAATGTGGACTGAAAAACATCCAGAGCATGCAAGAAAATTATTGTTGGTTAATGGCATACAATTATATATTTTCCATTGGACTGGCCCATTATATATCTGCCTTAATACTGTTAGTTTATACCTATAAATATGGTTCTAATTAAGGAAAAATGGTACATAATCTGTCAGTTTGCGTGTTCACAGCCGACCCGTCCAGATCATGGTTGGCAGTTGTGAGTTACAGATCTTTTTGTGTGTTGTCTGTGGCTGTCTCACAACCCCCAAACACTCCCAAAAAAATCCCCATTTAATTTCTTACGCAGAACCTGCGCCTATCGCAACCATGATGAGGAAAGTGGCAGTGCAGAATTATTAAAGTATTACTGAATGCACATGAGTAAAATGGTAAGTGATTTAACCTGCCCTGGGAAATATGGAGCAATAAAGACCAAAAATGTCTGAGTTCCAGCAGTTATGGGCCCCATGCACTAATTTATCTAGAGGAGAATTGGACTGCCAATTTAAAGCTCACAATTTATGGCATGAGGGTAGTGGTATTACATCCTATTGTATCACTGCTAATTGAGACTTTATACGGTTCAGAAGATACAATTGTGATATATACTATATGAATCAGAAGCATTTGTCTTAAGTAGATCTCTCCAGTTGCATGCTGGGAATTGCTGTATTTCTTCAGTGTTTATATTGCATCCGTGCTGTAAAGGTATGAAACACCCCAACCTCATGTGCACCCAAATGCCACGCCAGATTCTACAAATTCAGATAGCGATCAAATTCAGGGCTGCACACACAATGCAGCAAGGCGAAGAATTCCGCAATATTACACCCTTATTCACAAACCGCCTATGCTATGTTCTCGATTTAAATGCTCTCCCGTTAACTAGGATTGATGTTAGGGGGCAGTAAATGAGTTAATCTCAATGCTAGCATGAGATATATAGAAAGGCATGTATAAATACTAAATATGGTGTTTACGCTAAACAGGTGACATGAAGTCAGTTTAAACGATAATGCATAGGTTCTGGAAGACCATAAGAGGTATGTGGGAAAATATATGGATCATGGTTAATTATTATTAATCACGGAAAGCAGATGGCCGGGCTCCGTGTAAACAGTGCTCAAATTACGCCGCGCAGGTTTCGCTCTCAGATACGCAAAATAGACCAAACTTCCTTTCTATTCACTTGTATGCTTGGAATAACCCCTGGAGAGGAAGTTAATAGGATTGTTAGGAAGATCATAAAGGGGGCTAATCTGTAGCCCTGCCAAAAAACAGACATGCTCCCATTGCTCCTTGCCCACCCAGTCCCGCTTCTGCATGCTGATATCCAGTACATAATGGATGCACTGTACCGACTTGAAACCGGCCCTAATTAGATCTATTTTGCATGGCCTTTGTGAGGGAACAGAAAAGGCACCTAATGAAAAACACCCCGTTGGCCTGTGGTCTTTTCTAAGGGGCTGGCCATTGTGCGCCTGTGGCGCCCCACTGAGTATGTTAATGCTTGTTAATTGGCTGTTGTGTCGTGCTGGGGGGGCGCACAACTTTCCGACAACTCGCTGGCGGAGCCTCCCTTTCTGGCTGCCCCGCGGAGGCAAGCTGATGGGGAGGAGCGGGCTACCAGCCCAGGCTCTTAAATTGGCAGAGGGCACCGTGCATTAGCTCCAGATCAGAATGACTCCATTGTTCTTGTTGACCCTTTTGGTTTTAGCTGGGGATGGAAATGCTGATTGTTGACATTCCCCGCGTCCCCTGATTTTATTAATTCCTATATAAATAACTGTGACTTGGGCTGGCTCTGGCTGAAGCGGTGAAAATGTGCGAATACTAGAGTGGCTTTATTTAGCTGAAAACGAATTGTACCGATTTGACTGCTCATTAAGCGGGACCAGATTTCATTAAATTCACAGGTGTCAGTTACCAGAACTGAATGTGTGACTAAAGGATACGGATCTGGATCTCGGCTTCAAACCAGAGCATTTTCTCCTGGATTCCTTCAGTAAAATGCGTAACGATACAAGTGAGCGATGCTGTATGTCGCTTAGCATGAATATGTCTGCCAAGAAAAATGTGGAGTACATAATTAACTCTCAAAACAACAGATACATCACTGTACAAAATATCAGCAACCTTAATTTTTTTGCTAAATTTAGATTCCTTTAGTTAGTGTGACAAGAACATGATAACCAAACTTCAAACAGGAAAAAAAGCTTTTTGTTTTTGAGCTATAAAAATAAATTTACCAGAATAATTAACTGATTGCAATTATTAGCCTGTTGGACTCAGAAACAGCCATAGTGATAAAGGAGAATCAATCCTGTGATGTCTCTGTGATGGGAGTGATATACAGACTATGCTGTGAGTGAAAGTGTTCAGGTTCCGCTGCTGGGAGAGGGAACATAGTGTTTGGCTTCACTGTCCCTTGAATACCTGTGGTGCTATGACCTCTCACACCCACCAGAGGTTACTGCCACCTTAGACTAATATACTGCATCTGAGTTCGAACCCTCAATACAAATCTATCCTGTTCTGTTAGCAGCGCAATAAACGCCACCAACAAGATATTACATTAAATAGCCCATAAGGCTGGTTTCCCACAATGTGTGCTTGTCCCCGGGGAGGGAAGCAACAACGCTCACCTCTGCATCCCTCCCCCCAAATGATAGTATCTGACATGTAAGTTTAACATGAACTTAGAGGTATGACTAAAACTGCACTGTCCTTGATAGAGTTATCGGTCCATCTTCAAGGCATTTGTCTTACTGGTAGCTGGGAATGGATAACCTTCATGAAGGATAACACACACAAGCTATTCTGTGTGTTACTAGGTTAAGTGGGAACACTTGACGGAGCACAAATAATATACTATGATAATGATAATAATAACAATAATAGATACTTTATTGATCCCCATAGCGAAATTGTCTTTTCACCCCCCCCCATCTTGCTCTCCATGAGCGCAAGGTTGGCTGTGAAGAGCAGCCACCTGTTGTGGCTCCTATTATACTGTTACTTATGTATTAATTATCCACAAACTAAGTCTTAGTTACATACTGATCTCACGTGAATTCATCATTAATGAATTGTGATGAATGTTTTATCTTAGTCAATTACTATATTTGTCACGGTGTCTGTTATTTCTGTAAACCTTTGTGAACTACTGAAGGAACAAGTAATGAATAAAGTGAAATGCTGGTCTCATGTTTGCTCATCATTACTGAATTGACATATTTAATCTCAAGTAGCAACTATATTTGTTCATGATTTGTTCATGATTTGTACTTCAGTAGTAACTGAGTTATTACTAAATATTTGTGCCCCATCAAATAAAATGTTTCTGGTGATAGGTAACAATATACCGGGAAATATTTGGCTATTCAAAAACAAGAAATCTGCTCAACAGTAGAGCTCAAAAACTGGGGGTTGTATTTGGCCGTCAGTTGGCTGCTTATGGTCACAGTCAAACCGCTGCACTTCCGTACCTCAGAGGCTACAGAAGAATCAATATGGAATGTGTCCTTCGGGTCCTGTAGGTGTCAGAACCTAGATGGCATTAATTAAGATTAAGAAGAAACAATCTAGTGCTTTGAATCAAATTTGGCCTTTTGAACTGTGGACAGCCGAGGGGGAAACGGGCTAAAATTAAAATACATGCCCCAGTATACTCAGTGTAATGCACTTTGTGGATCTCAGTAGTTTTAAAGTTTGCTATTAAGCAATCCGCAAAAGGCGAGTCAGCAACCCCCGACTTTCAGTTGCCTTCTGTAAATTTGTCAATCACAGATTATGTATTGGAGAAAGTTTAAAACTATGCAAAACACAGAAAGCCTCCTAAACACACACTAAGACTCGGCGACTCCCACGGACGCCGTCGGATTCCCATTCAGACACGCGGAGCCTTTATTGCGGGCGTGCGCGCGCGGCGCCGCCCTCCTCGCAGCCTGTCATTGGTTCACTGCCCGCAAACCTGCCTCCGCTCGCGGACAGTGTCGTATCAATGCCCATTCATCGATCGTGTGTTAGCTGGGACAACAATAACGCTGCATAACTAATGCTCGCCGTCCCTTGCGGGGGTCCTATTGAACTGAGGCTTGGACCATTCTCAGAGTGGTTTCGGACGGGGCCAGCAGCCTATTCTGGCGATCGCTGGGCAAGAGAAATAAAACAAACGCAAAGATGCAGTCTTGAATGAAATTCATTCCGTGCATATCGAAAAGATCGTTTAGAAGACTTGTGACCATTATATGTTTTGCATTTAACCTTGATGAATTTTTTATAGCCAATTTTTATAGACTTTCCGTTGGTTCAAATGTAATTTTGTAAAGGGTTTCTCGATAGACCCAGTTGTTTATAGACCTGATACTGGATTTGTTTCTCCATCATGAACACCTTTTGCATGCTGCTGGTATTTTCCCTGCTGGTCTTCGATTCAAGTAAGTTGTTTTTAAATATGAAATTTGTCTCCGCACAATTCTCCTTTTGAAAGAAAATGTTGGTTGAAAAGGATGGATGATACGGCACGCTACTGTCTGTTAAACTGTTTTGGTTTTTATATAACTTTGTACTGCATATCTTCTGCGAAAATAACTGATTCGAAAATATGTAACACAAGGTGTTGGTGTTGAAAGTTAAAAGCACCGTTACAGAGACGAGCACCGTTTGTGAAAATGAGCCGGGACTGATCTCTTGTAATTTGCATTAATTTTCTTTTTGAAACCTAAAGGTCAAACAAAAATAAACAAATGCGATGGACGTTTAGGATGGACAGAGATCTGGTTTTGAGTGTGGAAAATGTTGGCAATGTAGTGGGAGTAAAAAAAAAATCAACCGTATTTAGTGTCTGTCACCTGCGGTAATCAGCCTTGGTTACTTTTATAACCAGTAGTTTATGTTGCCGTTTTACTCCAAAAAACAGCAAATGCTCTAAGAAACAAATTCAATAGAAACAATTTAAATGGTACTTTCCGTTTAATCATCTGTGGGCTACAGAAAACAATTCAGTAATAGGGTGACTTGTTAAATCCACTGGGTGGGTTGCCAGTTTCACAGAATGAGCTTTTAGTAATTCATTCCATTTTATTTAGGCATTATATTCCGTCTCTTGATTGTTAAATGCAACTCTTCTCTCGCATTGAAGAAAACAGACTATCTTAAGAGACAATCTCAAGTCCACAGTTTAAGCCCAAGTTCGCGTAAGCGAAGCGCACAAAGGGGCTTCGAGCGCACTGCAGCCATTTCTGCGCCCCCAGGTTTATTCTGTTTTATAATGACGTAGGTACTCAGTATACTTAGTGTTATAAATAGTATTCTGGTTAATTCTCAAATGCCACCTCCCAGCCTTTACAATTATATATATAATATACATATATAGGCCTATATATAGTGTGTGTTTTGGTGCGTCTTTGGTGCGATAAAACGAAATGATTGCGACTTGTATAATGTGTTGGAAAGAAAATGAGATTGGGAATTAGCTAATTAACGTTTTTCTTCACGTATAACCTAATATAAAAAGAACTTTCGTTTTTTTATATGTGCTGCTTATTAAACTCCACATTTTGACGAAGCTTAGCCAAAATCAAATATTGCCATAAAACTAAATAGATAAAACTGTTGCATTACCTTCTATTAATTTTGATAACCATCATCGCCCACCTGATGTGTCTTCCCTGATATCTGATTATTTAATGTGGGAAATTCGCACTTCCAATCAACGATGCGTTATTTATTTGTTTGATTATTATATTGGTTTGTTTGTGTTAAACTCTGCATAAGGAGAAACGGGACACTGAGCGGAACATGAAACCTCCGTATTATGTAAGATGTTAGGTAAACCAGTGTTTGTGGGCGTAAATTTGTGATAGGCGGTTATAGATGTATGTGATTTGTATAACCAATTATTAGGATTCTTTTGAGTTTTGTAGAAGTGAAAACATGTCTTTTCGTAGTCATCACGACACTTTCATGCCAGTTAACTCTTAAGTAATGCCTTTGTTGCAGCAATCCACACGCATCACCTCTTTTTAAACTTTTCCATTTTATATATTCAAGAGGTTTATATCTAATCGCGGCAGGATGAATATGCGCCATTTTCCCTTCCAAGGAAATTTAACTCGCGTCTGCTACAAGGAGAAATTTTAAAGGTATCTCGGTATCTCAAGTCATAAGACAAATTTTCATTAGGCAAATACATTTTAAAAAATAGTGCTGCTCATTAACACGAGCAAGCCCAAGAAACCAGACATTTAAGCAATTATTAAACTGGTAAATGGACTTTATTATAATGAGTATAATAATATTACAAACTTTTGTTTGGACCTAGTGATGCAAAAAACTACACTTGCTACTGCGAGCAGCTGCTCCAGTCCAACCATTGGAGTCACCCATTTCAGAGAACTCCTTTCCCAAATCCCAGTTAGAGTCAGAACCTGAAACACAAAGGGTAATGCCAGTCTCCCCCCAAAGCAGAGGGCAAACTGATGAGCCTCATTCCTGGCCTGCCTGGCATGGAGGTGGGGGCTGAGACCAAAGCAGATGTGCATTCCACTCCTGGACAGCAGAGAAGCTGGGGGACGGACTGGTAGACAATGAGAAAAGCCCCAACCTCACACCTTCAGTTGCACAGAGCTGGTCTTTTGTGAGGCTCCTCAGATTGAGATCTTATTAAGGAGGACAGTAATCCTCCCTCTTCTGGTCTGGACCATGTCTGCATACACGGAGTCTAGGCACATATAGGGTGATTTTAATTCAACAAGACACTGCTCTGATTCAGCTGGATAATCCACAAGTCTTAAATCAAAACAAATCAGGCCTCCCGGCTCTCCTGCAGTGAAGCAGTGCGATATCTCTATTTGCTCTCAGTTTGTGTAAATATGCACTGAGATCCAAAGATTAAATATCTTCATTATTTGATGTTGCTCTGATACCATGGTGTAGATGAACAGATGTGGACCAGCAGACAATACTGTCCAGAAATCTGACTTCTTATAAAACCAGCCATGGACAAAACTTTGGTGTCAGTTTAAAAGTTAAAAAGGGTTAATAATGCCAGTATTTGTTACGCCAAAATCATTTTTCTGATTCATTTCAAGAGGAATACCAGTCACTGTTTTTTTTTTTGCATGTTTTGTAAATCATGCAGCATGTATTCTTGAGTGTATGAAAGGCCACAGCACACCCAAAATATCCTAAAATTAATAAACCAGTGTGCTTGTAGCTATTAGTCACTCAGTAGCTTCTTAGCTGTGACCATTTTTGGTTCATTTTGTGAATCTTTTCCTTCGTTCTCAACTTCTCGTGTGAAAAGGGAAGCCCACTCACGCAGCCTCATGCTTATTTTGGAAAATGTCAAGGTGACCTAACAGGTAAATTTTAAGCGTAGTGCTTGAAGTCTGATGTTTAATGATGAGTCTAAATCCCTGTATTCCACAGGCATGTTTTATTGCCTATAACGCGTAATTGATGAAATTAAAAAACCGTCCTTGAATCACCGAGGAAAAAATCTACACTAAAGAAAATAATTGAATGAGGTTCATGCAAATCCAGATAGTGCTGTAATTAATTAGAGTGTTCCTTGGCCAGCCAATCACGTTTCCTGGGGCAAGGGTAAGTAATTGCGAGGCTGGGAATTCTAGTCTTTGGCTTTCATTCAGGAGGGGTTTCCTGTTTACACAACTTTGAATTTAGCGGCGTCCAGTTAATGATGATCAATCTCGTAAACAATGGCGCTCGTCCTATATTAGCCTGTTTGCAACGCGCGCCTTAAAAGAGCCCACAGCGGCCCAGAAGAGAGGGAGTTTAACTCCCATTACGGACACAAAGCCCGAGGCCTGCACTGTACACTGCATGCTGTGCCGCAATTGGAATGCCTCTCCCAGGTCCCCGATGCCTTCCCTGCACGTCCTGCTTTCAGCCATTGTTTACGTCAGTCCTCCAGCCGCTTTAATGGGGATAATGG
>JAODJW010000135.1:14779227-14795379 GCA_026777045.1 Hyperopisus bebe | reverse complement strand
AAATAGAAGTCATCTTAACTTGACCCCCCGGTCCTCGGTCTCCTCTTCCCCAGCCTAGTCATTGTGCAGGCCTCTCTGGCTCAATGGCTCCATGGCATCTGCCCCCCCCCACCCCCATTGTAAAGAGGTTGGGAGATGAAGCGGGGGGGGGCGCTGTAGATCTCGCGGAGGACGAGGGCAACACTAACAGAGCTATCAGTCAGCCGGGGGAACGGTGTCAAGTGCAAGTTCACCCCTGAAAAATTTATGCAAACAGCCCTCTGTCCCCCCCCCCCAACTGCACGCATCTGTTTTGAGGCCCCCTTCTGTGCTGTTGTCTCCTGCCTGCCCCCCACCCCAGTATGGGCTGAGTCTCTGTTCCCCCAAGAGCGGAGCTGTTACCAGTGAACGCAGCGGTGAGCCCATTTTGCAGGGAAAGGCGAGTCTCACTTTCCAGGGGCCTGCTTTGTGGGGATGAGTTAGGGAGTCACGCATCTCTCCGCGGTCCCATTCAGCCTGCCCTTCATGGGCTTTTAAGTGGCGCTGCGGAGCCGCTGGCTGTGTCAGCCGCCGCCTCTACTCCTCTTCATCCCAAGTGAACATGACTGATTTCCAGCTGTAATTAAGGCTCTATCAAGCAAACGAGCGGCAGGTCGAGCCAAAACCCAGGCCGTAACGGAGATGTAAACCCAGAGACACGGGGAGAGGAGGCTGCTTTTGTGTCCGCTATTAATTTTCCTTTATTCCATTGTCATTAGCATTGTGTTGGCCGTAATGACCGTGGCGATAAATAATTTTCAGGCTGACAAACTCATATTTCAGAAATGAAACATAACAAGTATTAAAGCGTAATTTATTCTGTTTCAGAAGTTTCCTCTCTATGGGGTGTATAACCGGATCAAAGGCAGAATTTGACTTCAAAGCTTAACGTTTATAATGACAGATAATGCACTGTATACATGCCTGTTCAAAGAACTGAAGGGCAGCACGTATCGCTTTCATCGTCAAAGGACCAAGTGCCGATGTTACCGACTTTCTGCGAGAATCCTGCACATTTTCATTTTGAGTTTATCTCATTATGGCTTTCATCGCCAGCTTCCCATTATGGAGCCGAAGGCTTTGTGGGAAAATCTTTTCAAATGATGCTTCCCCGAGTGGACAGCTCCCTGCCACATATCTTTGTAACTGGTCTTCGTTATGATGGTGTGATGTTTTGTGGTGAGCGAAGACACGAGGTGATGATAGTCTCGGAGATGGTGTGATGTCTGGGAAGCGGTTCTATCGACAACAATGGTTGGTGGCAACCTTTGAGAAAAGTGTCCTAGCAAATTTACCACATAATGACCCAAAATGCTCCTCTGGTCAACCACAAAGAGTGCAGCACAGATGGTGTCCTCAGCTCCACCACTGCTGCTTGATGGACCTCGGTCTGGAGATGCAACATCAAGACAGGTGAACCGCTTGTTGTAAAACCAACCCTTCAGTCAATTAAAACCCTGACAAAGAGCTTCATGCAAACCTCGAGGTGTCCTGGCATGACATGTTGACAGCCTCAAACCGCTTCCTTCATAATACTGACTCGACATTTTCAGCCATGTTGGAGCTGTACCAGAGACCAATCGTCTTTTTCGGCAGCTACATCATTATATCTATATGTTATCGGTACGATTTTGTGTAACGCAATCTCATTGGATCCGATGCTGATCGTGAAACTGTTCTGTCGCAGGCGTGGCTGATGCCTCAGAGCTGGCTTTCCTCACGGAGCCCAGCGACGTCATCGCAGTGCGGGACCGGCCCCTGATGCTCCACTGCCGGGTGGAGGGCGAAGGGCCCATCTCGGTCACATGGCGGCGCAACGGGGTACCCGTGCCTACGGGCGAGAGGGCCATCGTGCTGGCCAATGGGACGCTTCTGATTAAGAACTTCCAGAAGCGGCGGGAGAGCGACGACACCGACGCCGGCGAATACGACTGTGCGGCGCAGAACCGCTATGGGATGCTGGTCAGCCGCAAGGCGCGGGTTCAGCTGGCATGTGAGTGCAGTGGCACCGGCACTGGACTCTGTCGGTCCAAACATTTAGACCCTCCTCTCGATGATTACACCCTTCCTGTGGGTTTATCCTGTCGTTTTACACTCCTCTGTTTTCAACCGAGCATTTTTGGCAACACTGACCAAATGCTTGTGGTTTTAACTATGCAACACATACAGAAAGATTTAAGAAAGTTCCAGTTTGCATGTTCATGAATATTTGAAATGTGAAAGGGTGAAGTACCAGGAGAAGAAAGCAGAAACATCTCAGGTTCTTTTGGTGTCATTTTCTGTATCCTTTGCCCCATCTTCACCTTACTGGCTCAAAACGTGCGGATAGCACATTCAATAACATTCTCAGTTCCATTTGCAGAAATAAGTGACCTTTTCCCTCACCCATTCCCCCTTGACCCCCCCCTTTAGCCAAATAAAACCAGTGGGGGGGTTAAGGGGGTTTCCACGGAAATGTGGCTGTCACTAGGTTGGATGGTGCTTCTTCCTCTAGGCAAGCGGTTACCATGGTGACGCACTTTAATTTGAAGACGACCCGCACACCATGAACAACACATGTATTGATTCAGAAGGGAAAAAATTGTGTTGCTGTTGGCTATGCTGATAGGTTTTTCGAAATCTTGGAGGGGCGGGATCAGTATCGTTACCTGAGTGGGAGATGGGGAACAAAGGTCTGACTGTGGTAAAATGGCGCTGAACCCACACCGAGGGGGAGTTTCTCAGTGTCGTCTCTCCTATGGCAGCTCTTCCCAAGTTCCACCTGCACCCAGAATCAATGACGGTGGAGCAGGGCGGAGTGGCACGATTCCACTGCCAGGTGAACGGGATCCCAGAGGCCAATATCACCTGGGAGAGGAACAGGACTGCCATCAGCACTGAGAATAGCAGGTAACACACACACACACATAGACCTGTAGTCATGTCTTTGTGGGGACCGCTCATTCATTTCTATGGGAAAAATGCTAATGCTAACCATGACAACCTTTACCTCTACCCAGCCCTAACCAAACAAAATACAAGGATTTTTGCATTTTTGATTGCAGTCCCAGATTTTTAGACAGTTGGGTTTTCCCATAAGGCCAAGTAAATGGGTTCTCATCATGTTGTGGGGACATTTGATCCCCACAAGGTAAGGTATATCTGGACATCACACATACACACAGGGTTCCCGCTGTCCCTTCCCGTGCCCCGCGATGCTCCTGTGTCCCCTTCGCAGTGCTGACACGTCCCCACCCCCTCACAGGTACACCCTCCTCCCCACCGGCATCCTGCAGATCTCAGGTGTGAGGCGCGAGGACAGTGGGGTGTATCGCTGCGTGGCCTCCAACATCGCCAACACCCGCTACAGCCTAGAGGCCCAGCTCCAAGTCACCGGTGGGCGTCCCATCCTGCCCGCACAGTGCGCACGCCTGGGTCTTTATCATTAACGAGAACCGAAATTATAGCGAAACATTTTCGCAAACTGAAGTAAGATGAGAAAATAAAATTTAAAACTTCAACTCAACGACGACTATAAACTATTGCTTTGAAATTAAAAACAGACATCAAATACTTTTCGTTACTGTTTATAATACTGTATAGTTAAAGTAATGATGTGTTTTATTTTGATGGAACATGTTTTAGCTACTTTCAGGACATTAGTTCTTAATTCCTTGGGAATTACCGGCAATAAATGGGAATTAACGGAAAATTCCCAGAATTTTACGACCCTGGTTTGCTATCATGTGGACACCGAGGTTTCTTCGTTCATTTTTAATGTTTGTGCCTCGTGTGTCATTACAGTCGGGCAGAGTGAGAGTGTTAAAGCGTCACACTTTGCCAGTGCTGGAGCCTCCTCACTCCTTCTTCATCTCTCGCTCCTTCTTCCTCCCTGCCCTCCTGCAGTTGCTGCTCCTCGGCTGTACAAGGAACCGGTGATCCTGTCGGGCCCCCAGAACCTGACCTTGACGGTACACCAGACAGCCATCCTGGAGTGCATCGCCACAGGGAACCCACGGCCCATCGTGTCCTGGAGTCGACTCGGTGAGACTCACCTTTAGGGTCACTGCTCATGGCAACAACGGCGAAACGCATGCCGGACTGTGCGAAAAGTCTTAGGTTGTCAGTGAAATAAACAATTTAACAATAGAATATATGAAGATAAACAGTAGCATTAACAAGAATTTCCTGTGTTCCCCAAAGAGTTATTGATATCTCATTAGATGGCTAGAAGAACTTTGGTTCCCAAATCTCTCCTCAGGGGCACCCAAATCATTCCATGTATTCGTTAAATTTAACCACCAGCTCAATTAATCAATTAATTAAAATGATTCTGTATTGATTAGCCAGACATGGTAGGCTAGTGTTTGAGTCAAGAAATGCCTGGAAAACTGGATGGTTGCTCCAAATTTTGGGGTGACTTTACGAGGTTTTGAAATGGCCACAGAGAGATAATGTTGTAGTTTTACACAAACATGAAGATCATTTGAACATGATTTTCTTGGACTGCCTGAGACTTTTGCACGGTGCCGTACATGCTATCACAGACAACACTGCTATCACAGCCAACACTGCTATCACAGTCAACACTGCTATCACAGACAACACTGCTATCACAGACAACACTGCTATCACAGCCAACACTGCTATCACAGACAACGCTGCTATCACAGACAACACTGCTATCACAGCCAACACTGCTGCTCGTTCTGATTCAGCTCACGTGACACACATGTTGAGTACGATGAGACTGATGAAGCGCAGCGTTAAACATAAGGTGCTGCTCAGGGGTTCCTGCTGTGTCTGGTGGCCCCGGCCTGACTCTGAAGTCTCCGCTTTCCCTGTGCGATTTCCCCACAGACGGCCGATCCATTGGAGTGGAGGGCATCCAGGTGCTGGGAACGGGCAACCTGATGATCTCCGACGTGTCGCTGCAGCACTCGGGGGTCTATGTGTGCTCCGCCAACCGGCCGGGCACCAGGATGAGGCGTACCGCCTTGGGCAGGCTGGTCGTGCAAGGTGAGCTCCCCATGGTGAAGCGGAATGATGATAGTGATTTATTTGCACAAGTACAGGTACAGTGGGATACTTCATTTCACATATCCCACCTCTCCTTTGAGACACACACACGCATACACACACACACACACACACACACACACACACACAGCTGAGAGCAATGCTTGGGGTTCAAGTGTAGGGTCAGCTTAAGGACTTTGCTCAAGTGCAGGGTCAAGTTAAAGACTTTGCTGAAGGGCCCAATGGAGATAAGACTATTCTGCTGAAGACGGGACTTGAACCAGCAACCTTCCGACCTTCCGATGACAGGCCCAAACTACATTAACGTCTGGGTGAACCATGAAGTGAACTCTCAAAGTTGACTGTTAAAGGGGCAGTTCACCATGAAACTGAAAAAGAGATGTGCTTTGAGGGGCATTAGTGGTATATATACATCTAGGTTGTTCTGCTGGGAGTTTTGGAGATATCGGCCGTAGGAATGTGGATTATTTTGAGTAACCGGGTCATGATTTCTGGTAAGAGACATTGCTGTTGAATTTTTCACATGTATTTTTCTGGTGCTATAATCACCACAGGAAGAATGCCATTCAGTCGCATTATCAGCCTGACATTTTCATGGCTGGTATCTTCAAAACTAGGCATCTTCCAGCAGAACAACCTAGATGTATAGATAGCATTAAAGCCCCTCTAGAACATATCTTTGGGTTTGGGGTGAACTGGCCCGTTAACCGATGATCCTGTTCCAACTTGAGGTCCTTCCAGTTGAGGGTAACCAGTCTGCTCTAGGTTTCCTCATCCTGGGCTGATCCCCCAAGCCGTAACGCTAACCTCTGTGTGGTCGCTCTGAATGGGCTCCCTTTTCCATCCACTGCTTCAGTGCTCAGCAGAGACAGAAGGTCATGGTTGTGGGGGTGGGGACGAATTAATGAGCACGGGCTGGGGGGGGGGGTATTTGTACAGGCCAGACTATATTAACCAGCCCTGGATACGGCCGTGACCTTAGGGACGAGTGGGACGGGGCTCAGCCGCTGCCCTTTGACCTGACGGTTTTCGTAATGAAGCTGACGCATGGATGCGTCTCCAGCTGCCCCGGCTGCACCCCCATGTCGCATGTCTGCAGACTGACAGGGTCCCTCGGCATACAGGCTGACATGCACCGCATCCTGACATTACGGCGGATGTGTGTTTTGCTGGTAATTATGGACTGTTATCCATAGCCAGGTAAAGCAGCGTATTTATAGACATTAGTACATGCACATGCCACAGACTTGTTTGCTACTATGTGAATTTACAGTATAAGGGTACATTTGCAATTCTATCCCTTTCAACATTTTTATCAACGGCATAGAAAAAAATATTTCGGTCGCTTTGTGTCTCCTTTGACCACTGGCTGCTCCTTGACCCAAACGATCGATAGTTACCCTTTATCAATCCTCCACAAAGGAGTGTCGGTGTCTAATATATTCATTAATTTATTGATTTGGGCAAAAAAGGAACAGAGGCCCTTAGCTTTTCATCCAGGGCGTTTCTCGGACCTTAAGGTCTTACATGTTTCCTCATGCATCCTGAATGAACACCAATACGTCTGAATCGAACCTCACTCCGTGTTCCAGGCAGAGATCTGTATATTTTCTCCTCTTTGCGTTTGCCCATCTCTCTGCTACAGTGTTTCACCTTCACTGCTGATATATTTTAGTCATCCTGCAGTAAAAAAAAACTATTATTAGAACTTGAATATAGTGCTTTTCAAAAATCTTAGGCAGTCCAAGAAAATGTTTAAAGCTATTTATCTGGGTGCTATGTATATATCTGCCTAGAAAAAAACCGCAACATTAGAATATGTCCAAAGTAACAGTAAAACAATAAAAACTAACAATAATTAAAAAAATAACAATAACAATAATGTGTAATTCACAATATATATATATGTATATATGTATGATATACCCAACTTGGCATTATTTGATAAAAATAAGAAATGTGATATGTTCTTGTAAATAAGGTATATTTTATTTCCTGGTTTGGGTGAGCAGTCTTTATTACTTAGGATACATATTTATTAGTGTTATCTGTGTGTGAGGGTTGGTCGATTTCTATATGTACACCATCTGCCTGCTAATGCAGGAAACACTGAACTTGGACTGCCTTTGCCTCATGCTGGCTGTCTTGCAAATTCAAGTTTAAGGTCTGTCTGGCCTGGGCCTGTTTATGTATATCCACCCTCCCAAGGCGATCTGGTCTGTCCTTTCAGCCTCCTAGACGCTGCCACACCCCCTGTCCCCGGTCTGGTCTGGGTCCTATGGTCACGGTCATAGGGGATATTGAATGCAGTCCTACAGGCAGGTTGAGAGCGAGACTGCTGGGACAGATGTAGGGTGGGGACAATAGGTGGCCGTCTGAGGGACTAAGAAAAAGAGAGAGAGAAAGAGAAAGCACAGAACAGGGAACGGGGGGGTGGGGGGGGTAATTGTGTCAGAGTGAAGGATCACCCCTGACCTCTGACCTCCACCCTTCTTTCCCACAAGGCAGAGGGAAACAGCTTTGGTGGGTGGTGGGACTGTGACGATCCAGGGAAGAGTTGTGATTGGGAGGCGTGGCCGGGGGGGCCAGGCTGGAAAGGTTTGCTTCAGCGAGGCCCGTGTAGAAGATTGATGGCTGCAGGCGGCGAGGTGATGGTCTTCACCTCATCATACCCCTCTGTCTTGCTCAGCTGGCAGTCAATGTTCAGCGAAAGAACCGAGCGACTGTCAAGTTCAGGGTCATCAGACGCTGAGAGAGCACAGGATTCAAAGGAACGAGGAGCTTTGTGAGCGGAGAGAGTCGGGCCGTATGATCTTCTGCAAAGAGACGTTCAACTTCAGGGGGTCTGTGACTTGGGTGTGTTGTTCTCTGCTGGTTTTAATTGAACGTTACGGCACTATTGAATGGACGTCATCCTGAACATCCATCCATAAACCTTCATTCTGGGGCAGCACAGTGTGATCCGAGCGTCCAGGAACACAAGCGAGTCAGTTCTCAAAGTCTGGTGCGGATGAACAATAATCTGGTGCCACGATGATGGACAGAGTGTTTCATAGAGAGAATTAGAGAGAAAAATCAAAGCTGCCCAGGTTGGCCACATCTGACCCTTGTTGGCCTGACTGTTTTGGACGGGATGCCCAACTCAGATAAACAATTCCAGTAAAGTTCAAGTGTGAAGTCCCCTCCAGGGGAGGGAAGCATGTCTTACTAGCTAGATTCATTACACAGGCCCGTCCCGACACCCCCTCACCCCTGGCTCTGACATCCCCCCCCCCTTTCTTCAGACTCTAATTCAGAGGCTCTATAGAGTCCCAGAGAGTCCTGCATTCAGCCTCACAATCAGCTGAATCTATCTTCTGCTTGTGGGGAAACTAGCAGCCTTCAGCCTAACCCTGCCTGCCCCTGGATCGCTGGAGGTGTGCCGTTGTACTTTCAGTTAGTAAACAGAGACGAAATATCGAGTCAGGAATCCTGCACGGTTCCCATTGGGCAAAACTGCCTTTACTGAAATGTGTTGTAGATCTAAGGCAACCTGTTTTTATATGTCTGTTTTATAAACTGGTTTATGTCATTTAATACCAAACAGTTTTTTTCTCCCGGTGATAAAATTGTAACTGTTTAAAGTTTCTTCTTCTGTCGTCATCTTCCACGTGGTGTTAGAAAGTCTTTATGACTCCTCTAAGGAAACTCCATTTGTCCTGAAGTGGTTAAACAATCATGCTTTGTTTTAAAACCGGGGGCTGTAGTCGAGAGAATTCTCTTAGCTGGACCCTTGAAGGATTTCAAGGCTACAACCTTCATGACATTAAACCTCAGGTTAAAATAGATATTTTCAGCAGTTTTGCTATGGTGGCATTTCATTTGTGACAGTGGAATATCATCATTTACCGGGGGTGACTGCATCTGTACTAAAACTGAAATGTTTCCTGATGTAACCCTGTGTTGTGTTAGTTTCGAAAACAAGAAACTGGATTTCATACAAAAGTTGTTTACATTTTTGTCATCATTTAACTGAATTCTTAAGTGCAACATACAGCATGATCAGAAAACCACCGAGCTTCTAAATATAAATTTGATGTTTGTTCCCGTCTTTTCCTGGAGCCGTTTCTATACGAATCAAAATCGCATCACCTATATAAAAATTGCAACATATGTGTAGTAAAAAAAAAAATGCGCAATTAGTATCATGGAATTTGAAAGTTAACAGTGTTGAAACGAGTGATGACAAAAAAAAAACTTTCTTTAAAGTTCGACTTTTGCGAATTTTACGGACTGCTCTAATGAATAATGTATTTTTTTTTCATCTGAGAAAGAAAGCGGAGGCTGGGCCCTGGGGCTGAAAGCGGAGAGGAATAAAATTCATCCCATGATTGATTAATGGCTCCCCATTGAAGCAAACCTCCCCCCCCTTTCCACTAGGACCCTCTTCCCAGCATCCTCACAATAGGCCCAAGAGAAAGCTATTATAGCGGGGGGGGGGGGATGGCAATAGATCAATGAGATGCAAAGGGCCGGGGCTCCAGGTCTTGCGTATGTACACGGCCATTGTGTTTTTATTGAACCGGGTACTGGGCCAAGTGGTGAACCCACATCTGTCCCCTGGGTCGTGTGGGAAGCCCTACTCTGCTCTGGTTCCTCGCTCGTCTTCCTCCAGGTCCCACCTGGGGGTCGCACTTCTCTTGCCAGTGACCGGGGGCTTTACATCTGCCTGTCCGGCTTTGGGCTTCGATCCCTTCACACATAAAGCATTTGCACAGAAATCTCGAATAATATGATGTTTGACAAATATGGGAGCAGTCAGATACAGCTCTGCTATGATCTTCTGTATGCAGAAAAATCAGAAATATCCGAATATGAGTGTCCACTTGAAACAGTTTGGGAATGACAGACAAAAGCTGACTGCAGACTGTGGGCTGGTGACCATGCACTGTACCTCTTACTGTCCATCTCTCTGACTTATTGTGCATTCCGATAAATGTGCTTTTAATGGGAAATGCAGTACCTGCTCTTTGCAATATCAGTGATGCCACACTTCGTGATGCTATATCACTCATCACTGAAAGGTATGTGCTGCCACCTGTGGGCATATTTGTTAACTGCATGACACCCCAAGCAACTCTCATTGAAATTCAGCTGCAGAATGCCTTATAAACATGACAAATGTGCATCGCCAGAGCATTTAAGTTTTATAAATCCATTGGGCTATTGTTTTTTTTTTAACATGTAATAACCAGTTTGTTTCTATTGCTGTTTATGATCCTACCCAGCTCCGCCTGAGTTTCTGCAATGGCCGCAGTCTGTTTCCAAGCCAGCAGGGGGCAGTGCGGTGTTCACTTGTTTGGCTCAGGGTGTCCCGGAGCCTCACCTGATCTGGTTGAAGAACGGCAAGATCCTCACCCCAAAAGATAATGTCAAAGTCACCAATAATAATAGGTGTGTTAAATTTTTATCTTGCGTTTATGGATATGTATGAAAATGCCAGAAACAGGTAAACTTACTGAATTGCTTGCACAAACTGCTTTTTCTTTCTGTTTATGCAACGACTAAAACATTAAACATTATTCCACTGTTTTCATCTAAATGACTGAAACACTGGTCTGTTCAGGCCCAGAATATATTATATAAAACACATATTCAGTGATTTAGACAAACAAAACTGCAAACCAACACTTTAGGTCTGTAAAGGCTATAAAACAATATCTCATATTACTGGAATTTTTGTACTGAGGAGTTGCAATAAAGATACGAACTGAATACTCCGTTCCTTTGCCCTGGAGGTAACAGAATGTAACAGTAAATCTCGATGCAGGTTTAATGCCCTTTGTCACACTATTGTTTTAATGCAGAACCTTTCACCAGCTGGTGGCAGCGTTGTGGTGGTTCTCACACTTCAGATACCCTTTACTGGCAAAATTCAAGCGACGTGTGGTCATATGTGTCAATGCAATGAAACTCTTAGTTTGGTCGCTCCTCCGGATGCTGCAAAGAAGAAGAAAATAAAAAAAATAGCACAATGCATAAGCATATTCATACATATCCACCATAGATAAAAAAAGAAAGAAAAAAAATAAAAGTATACTACAATGTTAAACATACATGCATAAAACATGCACTAAATATGCATGTATGAATATCGGTTGTGAGTGTGCAGCATACTGCAAGGTGGGTGTGTGTTGGTGTTAAGGCGCAGGTACCGTGTTCATCCCTCACCTCTTCCTGCATCCGCAGCACTCTGGCTGTGACACGCATCACCTCGGAGGATGAGGCCATCTACCAGTGCATCGCCGAGAACAGCGCTGGCACCAACCAGGCCAGCGCCCGCCTGGCGCTCTCCCCGGCCACCGAGCTACCCGAGGCCCCCCTGGACCTGGTGGCCACCGCCCTCTCCGGCATGGCACTGCAGCTTAGCTGGGCACAGCCGGCAGCGGAGGTCACAGACGGCATCATTGGATACGTGCTGCACATCCGCAAGCTCGGCGGTGAGGACGGGGAGCGTGGGTTTGGGGGGGGGGGACTCGGTAAGTGTCCTCCTCTACTTTACCACTTGCTGACGCTGTATGCTTCTCCAACAGAGCCAGACAGCAGCGAGCTGCAGGAAGCGGTCAGTAAGACCACGTTTCAGCATGACATCGGCAACCTGGAGCCGGCCACCACCTACTCTATTTACCTGAAGGCCTACTCCCCTCTGGGAGCCAGCCAGCAGTCCCAGACGGTCATCGCCACCACGCTGGGAGGAGGTAGGCCTCGCCGCTCTGATCATGTCTAGAGTATAGTATAAATATAGTATTGGAGGTAGGCCTCGCCGCTCTGTTCATGTCTAGAGTATAGTATAAATATAGTATAAAGTGTTTTCCTCTCATGCCGCACTCATTAATCGATTTAAAAACTCCACATTGTCAAACTGTCACTTCAAAATTTCTTTCACATTCATATTTACAGTCCCTTGCGAAAATATTGAACCCCCCCCCGAAAATGATCAGACTTGCCTGAATAATACATGCGCATCTCCCTCCTCTATTTTATTTTTTTGCAAACACATCGTCTCTCATACTACAAAGTCAACATCAATTACGTGTCACCTAATCTTTAAAGGAAAATCTGAAAAAAAAACTGAAAAATTTTGCTTGCATAAGCATTCAGCCCCGGCACACTGGTACTTGGTAGAGCTCTATTCTGCTGCAGTAACAGCTCTGAGTATTTTGGGGTAGGTAGCTACCAGCGTTTTGCGCTGTTTTGCGCGGTATTGTACATCCTGTTTATCGCTGACATCGTTCAGGTCGTACAGCTGACAGTGACAATAAAGACACGTTAACGTTGATTATGCCATAACCGTTTTACTGATTCACGTTTTGTCTCCCTTCCTCCTCCCCTCTCCCTTTTCTTTGCATCTCTCTCTCTCTCATTCCTCTTCCTCCTCTCTTATCCCCCCCCCCCTTATTTTCCCTTCTCTAATCCCCACACCCTCTTCACTCTCCCCCCCCCATCTTTGCTACTTTCATATTTCCACATGGCTCTGCCCCTCCCCCCCCTCCCAAAGTGCCCCCCGCCCCCAGCTTCTTCACCAAGGTGCTGAACAGTACAGCCATGCAGGTGTTCTGGGAGCCCCCAGGAAAGCCGGGCAGAGTACAGGGCTTCAGACTGTCCCTCCGCAGGCCCCCGGAGCCGGACTTCCAGGAGCCCGTCGTGTTGCCGGCCCACGTCACCACGCACGTCATCGGGCAGCTAGGTCTGTGACAAACGGCCCGCCGATCAGGCCCCTCACGCGACAGCCCTCAGGGAACGATGACGATGATGATGATTCAATTCAGTTCAGTTCAGTTCAATTCAGTTTATTTTTATATAGCGCCTTTCATAACAGGGAGGCCCCAAGGTGCTTTATTTATAGAGAATAATACAAAAAGAGGTGGCATATTGAAGGCTGTATCCACGATGTTACAATTCACACTGATGATAAAATGAACACATTCCTGATAAACTGGAAAAGTGAGATATTATAGCCCATTTGCAATTTTACATACAAACCCTTTACCACTGTGTTTCTGATGAAGTAGGTATTTTACAGCAAAAATGGCCTAATGGGGTTAGTTTGAAAGCCAATTTGGGATTATGCTTTTTATTGGGATAGTATTTTTATTTATTAAGTCATGCACACGATTGATATTGCTAAGAAAGGACCTAGGATGAGACAGAGATTCACGGAAGGCCGTCCTTACTCCGGATCGGTGTGTCACCTGTACTGAGCAGCGGGCTATGGATTCTGTCACTGCAATAACATCTTACACGTCTTCCAGAGCCTACAGCCATATACGAAATGAAACTAGTGGCATACAACGGAAACGGGGACAGCAGTGACACCACGCAGCTTGTGTCCATGGCCGGGGACAGCAGCAGTGGCAAGTCCAACATGGGTAAGTGTCCATGTGGTGATGGTATCTCTGGGGGGGCTGTGATGTCTGCGGGGGCATGGATCTAAAAACTTAGAGCGCCCCAAAATACACTGGACAACCCAATGCTGAAAGTTTGCTTACAATTAAATTTCTTGGGGGGGGGGGGGGTACTGTAAAATATAGATGGCATTTAGCAATGCTGTAGCAGGCCAGGTAATAGTAGCTTCCGGTTGTCTGGCGCGCTGAAGCAGGCTAAGCTTGGAGCTCAGACACTATACAGGCCGGAAGAATTTCTAGAGGAGCAACTTGGTATAGAGTTTTGGAAAGTGAGAGGAAGGGTAGCGAGAAACAGAGGGATCCCTGTACCGTTAGTCTCTATACCTGGAAAATGGGTCGGCTGTAACGAAAGTGAAGTGTAGTTGTTCTGCAGATCAAACTGTCATGGGGGAGGCTATGGAGGGTGGGGGGGCTGACAGTGCAGCAGAAAGTCTCTTTGTGCTGAAATTAGAGTGCCGGTGTGTTTGAGGCTGCCTGCGTTGTTCCTCTCCTTCCCTGCTTAGATCAGGAATGTCAGTGTGGCTGCTGTGTACCTGAGCTGGTGAAGCTTGTAATTATATCTTTGTGGGGACTCTCCATTCATCTCTATGGGGAAAACTCTAATCCCAACATGGCAACCTTAACCCCTACCCAGCCCTAACCTTAACCATAAGGCATTCTTACTGTTTTGACACACGCATACAAACCTCATTAGCATGCCATGCTTCTGAGCATCTTAATAAGGGCTGTAGCCAGAGGCATTGATTCTCAGGGGCATTTTTACTGTGACTGGCGAGAAATGAAACTATTTCAGTGACAAAGGCAGGGCAGAGGTGGTGCCGCCCGTGCAGGGCCTCCTCTATGCCCGCGTACCTCTGTGTGCCCATTTTCCTCTGCTGTACCCGTCTACCTCCATTTGCCCATGTACCTCCGTGTGCTGTGGCTTAACCGTCGCCTCTCTGTTGGCTCAGGCGGTGAGAAGGTGTGTAACTGCAGGCAGGATGGGGAGGAGTCCATGGCGGGCATCGTGGTGGGCATCCACATTGCCCTGGCCTGCATCATCTTCTGTGTGCTTTTCCTCATGTTTGGATACCGACGCAGGTGAGAGCTTTGGGTTCCTAATACTATTATAGAATCAAGGCTTTGAAACTCACACACGGTCACCCAGCACTCTGTGGAAGCAAGTGAGTTGTGTCTGTTCTGGGCTTCTGATTTCCATCCACTTACCCACAACGGGGTCAAAGGGGCCCTGGAGCCCTTTCCTGGCAGCACAGGGATGCCCTAGATGGGATGCCACTGCCGTGCCGGGCATACAGACACCGATCCAAATGCCTGCAAGTCGTCTGACTCTGGGCAGAATCCCAGACAACATGGGGAGAACGACTACTTACAAACAATGTAGGTGGGAGTGGAACCCATGCGGGAGTGGAACCCATTGCCCCAGGGGTGTAAAGCAGCAGTGAAGTAACTCCCAGTGCCTTTCTGATGTGGAGTTGTTAAAACGTGCACAGTGCCGGGGAAGTTCTCACAAAAGTAATTCATTATAGACAGAGGTGGAAAGTTCAGGTCCAGCTTGTACAAATCCAGAACAAGGTTTTGTTTCAACCAATCAGTTGAGTATAAAGAGTCACAGTCGCAGAGTACTCAGCTGGTTGGTTGGAACAAAATCTTGGACTGGATTTCTACTTCCTGGTCCTGAACTGTCCACCTTTCCTTATGTTGTACGGTATATCTGATTGCTCCCCTATAATGATCGAGATACGTCCAGATTGACTTACATCCTCATCTACAGAAAGCGACCTGGACATAAGTCAAGGGTCAAGGTCAAATTTATTTATATATAGCGCACGTACCTGATTGACCTGAACTTTCCTCTGATTATTTTTGTGAGTAACTTCCCCAACATGGTATCTACAACACCTCTTGTACTTATGGGTAATATCCTTCCAGGTGAGGGGCACTGGGGGGTCTGTAGCCAGTCCGAGGCAGCAGGGGACACAAGGCTGACGTGCACCCTGGATGCGATGCTGAATATTCATAATGAAATAGAATCCTGGTAGCACACAGGCCTAGCAGTATAGTCCAATCAGACGTGAGTAAAGCAGGGTGTATCTATGGGGCTGACTCAGCATCCCTGTCCCCCCCCCCCCACCCTCCAGTCTGTTCTGTAGGAAGGGAACCCAGGACAGCTGGTCTGTGCCTCAGGCAGGCGAAGGAGGCCATCAGGGAGAGAGAGGTGGAGATCCGAAGGAGGTGGTCACCCGGGCTCCGGAAGCCATAGAGTTAGTGCCTCAGGTGAGCCCCACGCATGACGGAATTCAGCCGACACCTTCCTGGCTGCAAGTTCCGGCACCTTCATCAGTAATTACAATGTATCATGACAACCTTATTTTAGCAAAGCCAGTTAATAGTTAATGCTGTGTGAATAGCAATGTAGACAGAAACTCCTTGATAGTTTAACCCAAACCCCCCCAGCCCCCCCCCAGTGGTCGCTGATACACTTACTAGGTGTCGACACCCTTTCTGGCTCTAAATACTCACCCTTTGTTTCTCTTGTGCAGGGTGGAGATAGGCAGTGCCAGTCCCATCCGGCCCAATGCCAGGTTCTCATCGAGCAGCACCCATCAAGCCAGACTGGCACGGGCACTGGCTAACACCCCGCCCCCCCCCCCCCCCCCCCCCCCCCCCGGGG